>OX451741.1:1306036340-1306636340 GCA_948472305.1 Vicia faba
TTATATATATATATTATATATATATATTTTTCGTACATATACTATTTTAAATATATAAATATATATAAAAAATATTTTTCATACATATATATTATACTTATTTTTTTTATATACATATACTATTTTTATAAATACTTATTATACATATAATTTTTATATTATTTTTATACATACATATTTATTATAAATACTTTTTTCAAACTTATTTTTATTATGAATTCTGTTTTTTTATTATACATACTATTTTTTAACATATATCACAAATAATATATATTTTTCAATTATTTAATATATATATGTAATATTATATATATATATATATAATATATATATATAATATATATATATTATATATATATAGTATATAATATATATATATATATATATATATATATATATATTATATATATATATATATATATATATATATATATATATATATATTATATATATTATATATATAATATATATATATATATACTATATATATATATATATATATTATATTATATATATATATATAATAGATATATATATATATATTATATATATATATATATATATATAATATATATATATATTATATATATATATATATATATATATATATATATATATATATATATATATATATATATATATATATATATATATATAATATATATATATATATATATATATATATATATAATATTACATATATATAAAAAAATAATATATTTTTTTAATTATTATATATAGAAATAATTTCGAAAAAAATTAAAAAAAATTATTTTCAGTTTGTAAAGTAAATATCACAACACAAATATATCTACAAATATATCAGGAAACAAAAATTTTATAATAAAAACCTGAAATTGATGAACAAATACTGTTTCTTGAAGCTTTTTGCAGTTTTCTCCAAAATTTAGCTCCCTGTAGATATATCAATTAGTAACTGAAACCTTTAGATTATGATTGAAAATTTTAGGTTTTATTTGGGAAAAAAATGAGAAGAAGAACAATGGAAGAGAAGAACATGAGAGGCAGGGAAGAGATGAGGAAATGTATATGAACGAAAACTGAAACAATGGGTAAATAAGTGTTGCAATTATTGGGCTTGAAATTAGTGAGGGGAAGCCCAACAGAAATAAAACGTTCAAAAGAGGCGTGGGGTAGCCCCTTGCTAAATAATACATTGGAAAAAGGCCCCTGCAGGCGCAGTCTGCACACTGCCATGACTAGACAAAAGTTGTCTAGATGGCAGGGGTAGCCCCTCTCTATTGTCACGTTGACAAATAGCTTGGGGTTTCCCGTCGCTATTTATAAAGATTTGCGCGCATTTTATTTTTCCCAGGAGGTTGCCCCTCGCAAATGATTATTTTAAAATTCAAATTTTCCCTCTTTTAATTTTGCGAGGGGTAACCCCACGCAATATGTTTTTTTATTTTTTTCTTCCCTAATATGCACTTTGCGAGGGGCATTGCACGTGTGTACCTTATTTTTTTCTCAAGGGTTTAACCTCTGGCTAAAACCCCTAGCAATTTTCATACTTTCTTGTAGTGTCTCCCCCTATCTAGTAAGGCGGTATCGATCGATTTCTCTGTCCCATTCACGGAGGGAGGGTATCCTTGCTAGATCATAAACCATTTTGTGTGAATGATTTTTCGATACAATTTAATTATTTACAAAATTATTATATCAATATGAGATACTTTTAGTGAGGAGAGAAAGAGAGAATAATAAAGAAAATAAGTATTTATATTATTAAATTATATATCAGGAACAAATTGATGAACAAATACTGTTTCTTGAAGCTTTTTGCAGTTTTCTCCAAAATTTAGCTCCCTATAGATATATCAATTAGTAACTGAAAATAAGAGTCTGAACAAATTACACACTAATATTGAAAATAAATTAAATACATAAAAAAATAATTTAATTTATTTACTTGAAACCTTTAGATTATGATTGAAAATTTTAGGTTTTATTTGGAAAAAAATGAGAAGAAGAACAATGGAAGAGAAGAACATGAGAGGCAGGGAAGAGATGAGAAAATGTATATGAACGAAAACTGAAACAATGGGTAAATAAGTGCTGCAATTATTGGGCTTGAAATTAGCGAGGGAAAGCCCAACGGAAATAAAACGTTCAAAAGAGGCGTGGGGTAGCCCCTTGTAAAATAATACATTGGAAAAAGGCCCCTGCAGGCGCAGTCTGCACACTGCCATGACTAGACAAAAGTTATCTAGATGGCAGGGGTAGCCCCTCTCTATTGTCACGTTGACAAATAACTTAGGGTTGCCCGTCGCTATTTATAAATATTTGCGCGCATTTTATTTTTCCCAGGAGGTTGCCCCTCGCAAATGATTATTTTAAAATTCAAATTTTCCCTCTTTTAATTTTGCGAGGGGTAACCCCACGCAATATGTTTTTTATTTTTTTCTTCCCTAATCTGCACTTTGCGAGGGGCATTGCACGTGTGTACCTTATTTTTTTCTCAGGGGTTTAACCTCTGGCTAAAACCCCTAGCAATTTTCATACTTTCTTGTAGTGTCTTCCTCTATCTAGTAAGGCGGTATCGTCCGATTTCTCCGTCCCATTCACGGAGGGAGGGTATCCTTGCTAGATCATAAACCATTTTGTGTGAATGATTTTTCGATACAATTTAATTATTTACAAAATTATTACATCAATATGAGATACTTTTAGTGAGGAGAGAAATAGAGAATAATAAAGAAAATAAGGATTTATATTATTAAATTATATAAATAATGATACACACTATGGTTATTTATATACAATCCTAATTGGATTTGGATTAACACAACTTGTATTATATTTAAATATTAAATCTAATCTAATTTAATATTTTAACAAATCTAATTTAATATTTCAACACACATAAATACATAAATAAAATGAAAATTAATTATTTTCATTTGTTCAAAGACTCCCAAAGCATAATCATATAAACATTGTCTTTTGAAACTACTATTTCTATATGTTTGATATTTTTCAAAACAACATTGTCTCTTAAAATTAATATTAAGGAGATTATCCCTAGAAAGAGTTTATTGACATGTCATCCACACAAAAAGAATTTAAATAATAATCAATATTTGACATTCTACCTCACCATAAACTTATCATTTAGAAGAGTGTATAAAGATATTATCAATTTCTTGAAACACTTTATTCATAACTTCTTTTCTTGATCATATTTTGGCCTCAGACTAGTTAACCTGACCATATATATATTTTGAGCCTTATATCCTTTGTTTTTTAAACCACGAACCAAAACCACGTTACAACCTTCAAAAATCTTAATTGAAGCGAGGTTAACTATGAAAGTATACTCGGCAAAATTTGTGTTAAACTGACTCCTGTGTTTGTTAAAATTATTTCGAACTACTTAACTTCTTCGAATATCCATATCTAATCTTCCATTTATATTCAAACTTCGATTTCAAAACATGCATGTGCATCACTAAGAATTGATTTTCAAAATGTATAATTTTATCTACGAGTCGACACTTAGCATCAAGGAGACCTCAAAAATTGGTTTAGTCAAAAGTGATCCATTCCAAGAAGCTCCTAACTAGGGGAAGAGCATCTAAAGAAGAACCCTATAATCATAAGCCTTACTAATGATCATAGGGGTATATCGCATGAAGATCCTATTGACATGGAGTGATCATTTTGAGATCCAATATGTTTGGATCACATTTAAAAGTGTCGTTCAATAAGGGGCACACCCTTCGAAGGGGAACTCCTTAATCAATTTCCTATCACAATATAGTAGGGCTTAGTTTCTTCTTTCGACGACTTCTCAAGGCCCTAAAAATCAGGGGCAACCTTCCAAGATTCAAATGTTGGGGAGATACGTACCAAGTTCATCCTAATGCACGTAGGGTCTAAATCCCCCTTCAAGCAACTTCAAGTACAAACTTTTCAAGCTTTGAATACTTGGGGCAATCTATGCCAAATTCATGGCAAATTCTAAGTTCTTTTCTGAGGGAACTTGCTATAGTTCCTAGAGATTGGGGGCATATCTTTCAAAATTCGAATGTTGGGACAAACCACAACGAGGCTCGATCAAAGGGAGTTGTTTCAAAATGGTTCATCAAAGCCAAAAAATTTGAAGAGTCTTTTAATCAGGGGCATAGTGCAAAATAGTGGGGTCATTCATATTATGATCAAACTATTTCCAAGCTCATATCCACGAGAATCTCCTCCAAGATCCAACATATTCCATAAAGGGGCAAGCTCTCTGCGTGCTTTCATAATCTCTAGTGGATCTTTCTCCTACATCAACAATTTCAAAGTTCAAATCGGGTATCGGGAAATTGTGATAGCATAATATTCAACCATCATGTGACAAACAACCTTGTTGCATAGGCAAACCTCTATGCTTTAATCATCCACGACCCGTCACAGGGGCATCAACCAAAAGCACATGAGTCTGCATAAATCACTGTCATGCATTCATTAGTTTAATTTGACCCAAAAGCAAGCCATGCTTATCATCTCATCCGGCTGATGACTTCTGACAGCATGGATCTAACAAAGAGCCCAATTCTCATTGGCACATAAAAATTTAAACATCCATTTACACATATCCAAGTCACCCATTACATGCATTGGTCAATCATTCTACGCATTAATGCCAGCACCTGCATGCATCCATGACATATCATAGACCGAGACTTAGGACCCCTTAAAAATCTAGAGTAAATTTCTAAGGGAGACATTATTACAATCTCAAACATCTCTCTGATGAGTCTATGATACAAGCGTTCTTCGTCAAACTAAGGCGTGAGCAGCTTCACACAACCTCGTTTCTTTGTCCATACGTAAGCAGCCTTATGTAAAAGTCGTGAGCAACCTTACACTTTCCAAATCACTGGATTAATGTCTCTAGGTAACCTTACCAATATTACCGACATTGCTATCCGTTTCACCTTTCCAAGCCACCAAACTGATACTATTCCAGTAGTTCTACTAACGTTGGTGCAAAGCCTAGTTCCCGTCTGGCACATCTTTTCAAAATCCCAGTTCCCGCCTGGTCTATATTTTCAAAATCCCAGTTTTCGTCTGGCCCATCTTTTCAAAATTCCAGTTCTCGTCTGCCACATCTTTTCAAAAGCCCAGATCCTAATTGGCATGACTTTTCAGGAAAAATAGTTCTCATCTGATAGTCTGTCGTGACATCCACAGTTCAAATAACATGGCCATTGCATTTATCAATCATCACATCATTTCAATTCATAAAATTATCATATCAAGCATACATACCATGCATCATGCATACATCAAGCATAATCATATCAAACATGCATACATACACTACATTCAACCATATATGCCCATGTAAACTGCGGAAATGTCTCGAGGAATGACTACCAACTAAGACGAACTAAAATTCAAATCCAAACTCAACATTATCCATTCTTCGTACCATCATTATAACTACATCGGTTGAGAACAGACACAACCGTCAAAAGTATCACTATCAAAATTTCATTAGGTAGCTTACCTACAATTCTAACTTTAAGACCTATTGGAAAGTGAGTTTGAATTGATACTCCAATTATATTGTTCCAGAACTTATCATAGAGTAGTCCTACATAAATAACAAATACATACTACTCACAAAAGAGAGTATATATTATGCTCTACAGAGAATAAACTAAAATAGTAAAATCTATTTAAATTAACCTAATAAAACTTACTAAATAACAAAAGAAAATCAAGTAATAAGGGGTTGGACATCTCACAAATAGTGAGTTATCAACGATTATACTTTAAGTGTGAAAATTTGTCAAAGGTGAGAGATGAATTTTTTCTTGGTAATAGTGAGAGATTAATTTTTGATAAGTTACATAGTATTTTGATTTTTCTCTACCTTTAATACTTACATAAATAAGATTTGCTTTCATAATTAGGAGAACCCTCAACAAGGAGGTTATTATACGTAGTAGATAAATCATGTAATGTAATCATGCTTTCAAATATGTATGCAGAATATTGATTTTCTCATCATTGGACGCATTACAAAAAAAAATGATTTTTCTATATTCATTTTTTACTGTCATGCTCAATTACTTACATTGAAGAGGAAGGCCAAATAACAAAGGGAAAATATGGTGTTGATATTTCCTTGATAAAAGAAACAGATGTCCGAATTAAATCATTTGTCCATAAAACACCACTTCTCTCCTTCCCCCGCCTCTCTGGATGACATATCAAAAAGACAACTATACTTTAAGTGTGAAAATTTCTAAATGGAGTCAGAGATGATTTTTTGACGAATTAAATAAATATTTTGATTTTTTCCCAAACTTTCTTTTTTTAGTTTTTGGTTTACTCTATTTATCGTTAAACTCTTAAAAAAATAAGAAGAAAAGACTGTATAATATTTTCTTATGTATTCTATGCCCATCAGTGGATCTTTTAAATTTAGAGATGCTTGTTAGAATTAATTTATATTTTAGGAATATCTTTTAGATATTAATATATTAATTATATTTTAGAAATATATTTTTAGATTTTTTTATATTTTTATTAAAGAATATTTATGATTTTATTATATCCTAACTTTGTATATAAATAGTCTAGTGAGATAGGTCAATGTAATTCATTGTAAATTATTATTTCTTATTTTTGTAGTCGTCATTAAATATATTTTTTTTGTCTTTCATCTCTTCTTTGTGCACAAATAATTAGTATCAGAGCTCCGATTTGAAACCCACGGCGAAACTATTGTGTGATTGAGAATTATAATATTCTGAATCTGTGTAATTTGGGAAACATTGCTATTGAGTTTCTACGTAAATTGCACAAGGCAGAAGATGAACGGAAATGACCGTGATATCTATTCCAAGCTTCCAGTATTTGATGGCAAAAACTGGAATTGTTGGAAGATCCAGATGCGCGTGTTGTTTGATTCTCAAGATGTGTTAGATCTTATCACCGATGACTATGATCTGTTAGAAGCCATAAGACAGAAGTTGGATGATAGAAGTAAAGTAATGTTACTGGTGGGGTACCACAGTACAGGTTCAATTCGTACAAACTTTATTGTCCAAAAACTAACAAAGTTGAGTTCAACAGAGACGTCATTGTAAAAGAATCAGAACTTTGGAATTGAGAAAGGTCTCTTCCTAACTCTGATGAGAGAACTCCTAAAGAAAAGTCATAAACACGTGTTTCTAAAGCTAGTAAAGACCCTGACTCTGAAGAAGATACAGAAGGAGAAGATGATTCTGACTCTGACTTCGATGGTGATTCAGACTCTGAGAATTTTCTAGACTCTGAAGATAGTCATGGTTTTGGAGAAAGTCAAAATTCTGAAGCAAGAGCTTTTGAAGGGGAAAGTTCTGGTGTCCAAGGCCTGAAGTTCCAGTTTACAGGCAACAAAGAGTCAGAAGCATCCCAAGAAGATTTGTAGAGTTTGACATGTTGCAAGACACTGAAGTAGACTCCGAAGGAGAAGTTATTCAGTATGCAATGTTAGTAGACTCTGAACCTGTGAGTACAAAAGAAGCTCTTAAGCAACAAGTCTGGTTGCAGGCCATGAAGAAGAACTTGATGCTATAGAGAGAAACAAGACTTGGAAGCTGACAGAACTTTCAAAAGACAAGAAAGCCATTAGCATTAGATGGGTTTTCAAGCAGAAGCTAAAGCCATATGGATCAATTGGAAAATACAAAGCAAGATTAGTAGCAAGAGGCTTTCTACAGAAGTTTGGGCTGGATTACTTTGAAGTATTTGCACCTGTAGCGAGACATGAAACAATCAGACTAGTGATTGCAATAGTTGCTAACATGAATTGGCCTCTGATGCACTTAGATGTAAAATCTGCATTTCTGAGTGGTCCATTACAAGAAGAGATATACGTATCACAACCTCCTAGATTTGAGAAAAATAATCAGGAAGAAATGGTGTTCAAATTACACAAAGCCTTGTATGGATTGAAGCAAGCGCCCAGAGCTTGGAATTTGAATATTGATTCATTTTTCAAGGGACAAGGATTTCAGAAGTGTGAGATTGAGTATGGTGTTTATGTTCAGCATACTTCAGAAGGTAATATGATTCTGATATGTTTGTATGTTGATGACATATTTCTCAAAGGAAGTTCTGAACAAGAGATAGCTGAGTTCAAGAAGGTTTTGATGAATGAGTTTGAGATGATGGATTTTGGGAAAATGAGTTTCTTCCTAGGAATGGAATTTATGTACTCTGATAAAGGAATTATTTTGTATCAGATAAAGTATGAATTTGAGTCAGCTCAGTTTATTCCTATTAACATCAGTTTTCCAGTGCCAAAGTTGGCTGAGATTTATATTAATGTGATTGTGAAGCTGCATGGTGTTCCTTTGTGCATTGTGTCAGATAGAGATCCAATATTTACTTCTGATTTTCGGAAGAGGTTGCAAGAAACGTTGGGTTCTGAGTTGAGGTTGAGTTCAGCGTATCATCCTCAGACAGATGGTCAGACTGAACGGACAATTCAATCGTTGGAAGACTTGTTAAGGGCATGTGTTCTTGAGCAGGGAGGTTCGTGGGATACTTATATTCTGTTGATATAGTTCACTTATAATAACAGTTACCATTCTAGTATTTGAATGGCACCTTTTGAAGCGTTGTATGGTCGAAGATGTAGAACTCCGTTATGTTGGCATGAATCTAGTGAGAGTGTAATACTTGGACCTGAACTTGTTCGTGAGACTACTGAGAAGGTGGATTTGATTCGAGAAAAGATGAAAGCTTCACAAAGTATACAGAAGAGTTATCATGACAAGCGAAGGAAGGATTTAGAATTTCAAGCTGGTGATCATGTGTTTTTGAGAGTTACACCTGTTACTGGTGTTGGGCGAGCATTGAAGTCTAAGAAGCTCACTTCTCGTTTTATTGGACCGTATCAGATTTCAGAGAGAGTGGGGAATGTTCCTTATATAGTGTCTTTACCGCCTAATCTTTCGAATTTGCATGATGTGTTTCATGTGATGCAACTTCGGAAGTATATTTCAGATCCATCTCATGTGATTCATATGGACGATGTGCAAGTACGGGATAATCTTACGGTGGAGACGATGCCTGTACGGATCACAGATCGTGAAATGAAGACTCTGAGGGGCAAAGAGATTGCCTTGGTTAAAGTGGTTTGGCTAGGAGCTGCTGGTGAAAGCATGTCTTGGGAGTTGGAGAGCAAGATGCGAGACTCCTATCCTGAATTGTTTGATTGAGGTAAATTTTCGAGGACGAAAATATTCTTAGTGGGGGAGAGTTGTAACGCCCGTAATTTAATTAATTATTTAATTAAATTATTTTTGGAATAATTGTGAAGATGTGTTTTAATTAATTGGATTTATTTTATTAAGTGGAGAAATAATATTAGAGATATAATATTATGTGGTGAAATAATATTAGAAGTGTAATATTATTTAATGTGAGCTTATTTTGAGAGAATAGAAGTAATAGGGGGGGTTGGTTTTAAGCCCAATAAGGAATAATCGAATAATAGGGTTATTTTGTTATTTGTTGTTGGAATAGAAGTAAGAAGCAGTAGAAAGAAATAAGGATTGAGAAGAACGTGCAAGCTGCATGAGAAGGAGGAATAACGGCAAGAACGTGAATCCAACTGGAATTTGTAGAGCGACCTTCAATCCAAGGTAAGGGTGGGGTTCTAACTCTATAATTGGGTTTATGATGATTGGTATGTGGGATTAGAGGTGATTGTTGTCTTGTTCTTGAATTGAAAATATACGATTGTTGTGTGATGAGAATCGATGAATTTTTGGATGACTAATGATGTCTTTATGTTGTTTAATTGCTATAGAATTATAAGGTAATTTATGGGTGACAAATTGTCACGATTAGAGTAGGTGTAAGGCTTTATGTATGAATCTGTAAGGTTAACAGGGAAGAAGAAACGTTGAATATTGCAGTACAAAAAACGCAGAATTTAGTAATTGAAAATAGGCGCTGCTGCATTAGAATAATGAATTAATTGGAGAATAGAATTTGTTAGTGTTGTTCTTAGTTAGATTGATAATAGGAATTAGAACAACATGACGAATATAAAATAACAGTTCTGATGCTAGACTTAGGTGGTTAGAAGTTGCGTGGAAGTACTAGAAGATAGACATTCTGAAGTTAGACGTAAACTGTTAGAAGATGCGTGGCATAGTGAAAGGTAGAAGTTCTGAGGTTAGAGGTTGTATTAGTCGGATAATGGCATTAGTCAGAAGATGTGGTGGTCAGAAGTTGTATCTAGTCAGAAGATGGCATTAGTCAGAAGATGTGGTTGATCAGAATTTGTATCTTGTCAGAAGATGGCATTAGTCAGAAGATGTGGCTGATCAGAAGTTGTATCTAGTCAGAAGATGGCATTAGTCAGAAGATGTGGTTGATCAGAAGTTGTATCTGGTCAGAAGATGGCATTAGTCAGGAGATGTGATAATCAGAAGTTGCATCTGATTAGAGGTTGAATTAGTCAGAAGTTATAGTAGTCAGAAGATTGTGTCGCCCAGAGGTTGCGTCATTAGAAGTTGTGTATTTAGAAATAGCATTGATTAGAGGTTGCGTGGTCAGAAGTTGGATGGCCCTTGCGCAGTTTTGTGCAGAATGTGAACGTTAGATGCTTAGAAGTTGTTGTTTGAACTAACAGTAGAAAAGTGACGGTCTTGACGTTGGAAGTACAGAATGGCAGTGTTGAATTACTGTGGAATTAAATACTGCCGAGTTATAAATGAGAAGTTATTTATAAATAAATGATGTTTGATGATTTATAAATAAATGATGTTTGATGATTTATAAATAAATGACGTTTGAGGAATTATCCTGATTATTTGAGATGTTATTTGAGATGTTATTTTGAGATGTTATTTTGAGATGTCTTTTGAGATGTTTTGAGATGATTTGAGATGTTGTTAACTTGGGTGTTATCATTACATTCATGGTTATGTCGCTTACATTGCATTTTTGAGATGGAGCTTATGCTCGTTGAGATGGCCTGGATTGGAAAATTTTGAGATGAAGGATATGCCTTGTTGATGCCTCTATTAATTGGCAAATTTTTTAGATGGGAGTTCTGCTCCAATGGTACCACATGCATTTGCATAATATTGAGTCGCATTATATGATTTCATAAAGAAGTGTATTTTGATGTGGATGAATGTATATTATTGCTGAGATTGTTGTTGATTATGAGATGATAAGTGGTGATGTTGTTGATCTAATTTAATATATTAATTATCATTTGCTTTATTATATTGTTAGATATCTCACCCCTTCTGTTTGAATGTTGCCCTTATGTTGGTAACGTGCAGGTAATCGAGAGTGAAGGTTGTATTCCTTCAATAGTTCGAGTCGGTGTCATTGCTCTGATATGTAACACTCGGGGGGATGGACGCTTGCTGTTTTGATTGATGATTTTCAGTTGTTGAATTTTAATTTGATTATTATTGAATATGAGATGTTTCGTAGTTGTTGTTTTGTTTAAAGATGTTATTGAAGAATTCCGCTGCGTAGATGTTGATTTATTTGATTAAAGATGTTATGTTGATGGTTCATCCGAGGTTTGAAAAAGTGTTATATATCCACGATGAATGCAATGAATTTGTTAGAAGAATTTGTGACGTCCCGATTCATTTGTATGATTGAAATTTTATAACTCTGATTTATTTTGCATAATTGCTTGGGGTAGAATTGGGGTGTTACAGTAACAAATCTCAACAACGAACTACCTTCCATAAAGAGAAGGCTACCATTCATTAGAGTACCAAAACCTCAGCAACAAACTACCTTCCATAATGACAAGGCTACCATTCATTGGAGTAATAAATCTCAACAATGTACTACCTTCCATAAAGACAAGGCTACCATTCATTGGAGTAACAAATCTGAATCTTCTCGGGGAATTGTCAGACTTATTGGGGAAGTACATGTTGCTCAAATAAAGAGACCTGCAACTTGCTGTTATAAGGAGAAATTGCAATAATGATTTTCTGAGGAAAAAGATATGGTTTCCTGAAGAAAGAGATAGGACTTTTCGGGGAAATGTCAATATGTTCCTGCTGAAGAGATAAAATCTTCACGTGCGAAATAAACGCACATTCTCAAATACGGGCTTAAAGCCTGCAAAAATAAAAAATAATAATATTATTGTCGGGGACCCTAAAATTCAAATCAGAAATAAATTGAAATGAAGTAGTCAACCAAAATAACACCTCATAATAAATAAACTCAAGAGGGAAACACATTTTGTCCAGACAATGAGCTGAAAGGAAGGCTAAAGAAAAATTCTTCCATGAGGGATAGCTCAGTGGGGGGAAGTGAAAGGATATACATTTTCTGCGTAAGGTTTAAACTCTATTGGAGAGAGGATAACACAACTCTGCAAAACAAGCTAATATGCCAACAATAAAAAATGCAAATGTGAAATGAATATCTAAATTCATTTATGCTTGATGTGTGTATGAGTGTATGAATTCCATAGTGTATATGTTGACAAAACAAACATATATCACTGGGGATAACAAGACAAAACCAATTGGGTATAGTCAATACTCAGCTAAATACCATCCAGGATGAAATTTCCATGAGAAAGTTAGCATCAATTGAGGAAACAACTTCCTATTTCACGACTTAATTTCACTGGGAAGGAACAAAATCAAAACAACAAATCAACACAAATATCGTGATATAATATCCTCCTTCGAGCTTAACTTCACTGGGAAGGAACAAAATCAAAACAACATATCAATATAAATATCGTGATATAACATCCTCCTCCGGGCTTCACCGGGGAGTACCACACATGCTTTATGGGAAGGGCAACACATTGTCGAGGGGAAACCAAGATACATTCTTCAATACTAAGAGCGAGGGTTGCACCGACTTCTCCAAGGAGGAATTATGAAACTTCCACGGGGATAGTCCTATCCAGGGATTTTAAGAAGTCATACATTACAGCAAGAAATCAAACTTATGGGTATTTTAAATCAAACCCAAGACTTGGCGAGAGAAAACTCAAAAAGTTGAAAACTGTTTCAACATTTCTTAGAAAAGACATTTCCCTTGTCTGGTTGCCTTACTAGGGAGAACGGGATCACAAACCCATCACCGCACCATACATCAATTGGTATCGTCTTCAATTATCTGAGAAAAAACATGAAGATCATACTCAATCCAACAAAAGTTCCTTGGGAGAAACTTCCTGGGGAAGTACAAACTTTCAAAACTTCTGGGTTTATCCGTCCTTGGGGTCACTGTTTTTGTTCTCTTTGCGTCACAAAATCTAAAGCAATAAGTAATTTGTAAATCTTTTTTTAAAAACAATTTTTCTATTTAATCTGTTTGCTTTGATCATTACTATCAATAATAAATAAAGTCTTTCTAAGCTGAATAAAGTAAGAATTGCAAGGAATTGGATAAAAGCTCAAATTTTATTAATAGGATGGTAGTCTGCGAATGGCGAGACTCCATAGACGATTACAAAGTTTGGGAAATGGTAATATTCATTGGAAAAGATACACTGAGATACAATGACCACTATTATCCCTAATAACTTTGAATTCCTGAGCAGAGGCTTTGGCTGAAGAGTGGTGAGGATCCAAGAAGATTTTTGCTTTTAATGATCAAGTCTTGTCTGATGCAGTTACTTGCCAAGAAATCCCTAACTTTTTCCTAGGTTGCCCTTGAGGGTTTCAATCTACCGGGAAAAATTTATTCTGTTTATGCCTCTAATTTTTTCCTAGATCGCCCTTTCGAGTTTTCAGCCTACCGAGACGCTCCTTTTTACCTAAGCCACCCTTTCGGGTTTTCGTCTTAGCGAGATGTTCTTTTATTTTTCTATGACTCTTTGTACGACCTTTAAACCAAAATCTCGTGATGATATCTTTCATGACCTAGACACGAAAGTTTCGGTCCGTAAAGAGGCTATGCTAAGGGAGGCCCTTGTGCCTTTCCCTCTAGTGTCATTCATGATATCCTTAAGGAAACAACCTTATGGGGAGGGTAGAATATTCGTATGTCAAAACTAGGAGCCTACCTTCTAAAGATACCATTCATATAATCCCATTTCCATTATCCCTAAACCCGCAAGGGTTACTTTTGGTATACTACAATCCCTAGCCTGTAGGTTTTATCTTTCGTAAGTCATAACCCCTAGCCTATAGGGATTCCTCAACCGCCCATTGGTCTATAATAATTCCTAGCCTATAGGAATTCTCGTCCCTTAGTAACAATCCCTAGATTGTAGGGATTCCTCTTCGTCTTCTATGGTCTTTAATACCTAAGGAGTGCCTATTTGTCTCAATCTCTGAGTTAGTATGGGGTATCCTCATTTCCATGTCTATCATTATCTTCATCCTTAAGGAGTTCCTGCCTATCTCAATCTCTGAGTCAGTGTAGGACATCATCATTTCCATATCAACCATTAAACTTGTACAGGGTATCCCTACGTCTACCATCATACTACGTCTGTGTCATATTGCATATCCATGAAATTTTTAGCATACCCTAAAACAATATTTTTTATCATACCCATGTATTTACATACATCCATACATTTGCACCTCATGCATTTCCACCTTCGCCCTTATCCAACCCTTATCCATATGCTCGCTGATTTCTTGGTACTGGCAAACGAGCTTAAGAAAGTCTAAAACTGTGGAAGTAGGAGACTAAAATATTGGATACTCAATTGAGCTTGGTCCTACAAGTCCAATTAAAAGGAGAAGGCAACCCTTGACTATACAGGCCTACACAACGCCTCAGATACATCTATCATTGGTGATTCAAAAGCAACGATATCAATAAGAGCAATGCCCTCACGAAATAGGTATGCCCGAGAAAAGTCAAGGGTCACCCCCATGCTTTGACAAATCCAAGAACATCCATGAGCTCTCCTAAAGTCAAGTGGATCAAACTAAAAATCTCTTCGATACAATCATTAGACATTATCAGTTACAAATTGTAATTTCCTAGTTGCTAAGTTTCATTTTGTGTAAATTTGTATCTTTAGATCAATAATTCTAATAAAATGAGCATGCATGTTTTTGAAACCAATTCATTCGTTTCACTCATCTTTCATCATTTTCCATAAATAATCAACGACTTTCCATTTTCACTCTTCTTCTCCATTTTCAATTTACTTTAACAAACTTCGAGGGAGAATGATGAAAATACAAAATAATTGAATTTTGCTGACGTATGATTTTTAATTGTAAGGCTTAGCTGACGATGTAAGGTATTGTTTCACTTCCTAAACAGTGGAGAAATAAGGAGTTAATCTGTAGTTAACCCCCTCGAGCCAGAAGTCGAAGTTCTTTCTATTTTCTTAAAAAAAACTTAATCTTAACCAGGGGAAGGGTAGATTTCAATTAATTCAACGATGCATTCAAATCCCAGGAGAATCGAAACGATCTAAGCAAAGGTTCAAGCATATCTCTTTCCTCGATACATCATTGAGAGAACAATCTAAGCAAATATTCAAGCACATCATCTTCCTCGTGCACATCAACAAAGATTGAGGAAGCAATCAATAAAGACAAAGTCCACATCGTCTTCTTCCTCAGTACATCAATCTAGATCGAGGAAATAACGAAGACGAAGCCAACAACAATCAGCATGACAGTCACAAGTTTCCAAATCAAAAGTGAAAAAAAGAGAAATTAAAAAAAAATGAAATCCCGCTAAGTCAAAGAAAATAAAAACTTAACTTAGGCAAAAGTTAGGGCATCCCGACGGACCAAAAAAAATGTTTCAAAGAATCGGTCAGTGCAAAATAAGGGATTAAAAACAAATAAATTAGAGAACAATCTTGTGACTTCCACCTCAAGAATCATCAAGGATTTTCATCAACGCTTGGATCTTATCAATTCTTTTCATCGGCGCTTGGATCTTTATATACGCTTCTCATCATCTGCGCGACTACGAAATTTCTCTTGGAGATTGAACGCTTCTATTGGATTAATTGAACTTAAGATTGGAGAACATTAAGGAGAATGGGGTGGGCTAAACAAATTTTGAGCCTTATATCATTTGTTTCTTAAACCACGAACCAAGACCACGTTACAACCTTCAAAAGCCCTAATTGAAGCGAGGTTAACTATGAAAGCATACTCGGCAAAATATGTGTTAAATTGACTCCTATGTTTATTAAAATTATTTCTAACTACTTCGCTTCTTCGAATGTCCATCTCTAATCATCCATTTCTATTCAAACTTCGATTTCAAAACTTTCATGTGCATCACTAAGAATTGATTTTCAAAATGTACAATTTTATCTATGAATCGACACTTAGCATCAAGGAGACCTCAAAATTCGGTTTAGTTAAAAGTGATCCCTTCCAAGAAGCTCATAACTAGGGGAAGAGCATCTAAAGAAGAACCCTATAATCATAAGCCATACTAATGATCGTATGGGTATATCGCATGAAGATCCTATTGACATGGGGTGATCATTTCGGGATCCAATTTGTTTGGATCATATTTAAAAGCGCCGCTCAATAAGGGGCACGCCCTTCGAAGGGGAACTCCTTAATCAATTTCCTATCACAACATAGTAGGGCTCAGTTTCTTCTTTCGACGACTTCTCTAGGCCCTAACAAACAGGGGAAACCTTCCAAGGTTCAAATGTTGGGGCGATACCTACCAAGTTCATCCTACTGCACGTAGGGTCTAAATCCCCCTTCAAGCAACTTCAAGTACAAACTTTTCAAGCTTCAAATACTTGGGGCAATCTATGCCAAGTTTATGGAAAGTTTTAAGTTCTTTCTGAGGGAACTTCCTCCAGATCTTGGAGATTGGGGGCATATCTTTCAAAATTCGAATGTTGGGGAAAACTACAACGAGGCTCGATCAAAAGGAGTTGATTCAAAATAGTTCATCAAAGCCAAACATTTTCAAGAGTCTTTTAATCAGGAGCATAGTGCAAAATAGTGGGCTCATTCATATTATGATCAAACTATTTCCAAGCTCATATCCACGAGAATCTCCTCCAATATCCAACATATTCCATATAGGGGCAAGCTCTCTACGTACATTCGTAATCTCTAGTGGATCTTTCTCCTACATCATCAATCTTCAAAATTCAAATCGGGTATCGAGAAATCGTGATAGCATAATATTCAACCATCATGTGACAAGCAACCTTGTTGCATAGGAAAACCTCTACGCATTAATCATCCATGATCCATCACATGAGCATCAATCAAAAGCATATGAGTCTGCATAAATCATTGTCATGCATTCATTAGTTTACTTTGATCCAAAAGTAAGCCATGCTTATCATCTCATTCGGCTGATGACTTCCGACAGCACGGATCTAACAAATAGCCCAATAATCACTGGCACATCAAAATTTAAACATCCATTTACACATATCCAAGTCACCCATTACATGCATTGGTCAATCATTCAACGTATTAACACTTGCATCTGCATGCATCCATGACATATCATAAACCAAGACTTAGAACCCCGTAAAAATCTAGAGTAAATTTCTAAGGGAGTCACTGTTACAATCTCAAACATCTCTCCGACTAACCCTCTTAGTGATTCTATGATACAAGCGTTCTTCATCAAACTAAGGCGTGAGAAGCTCCACATAACCTCGTTTCTTTGTCCATATGTAAGCTGCCTTATGTAAAAGTCGTGAGCAGACTCACACTTTCTAAATCACTGGATTAATGTCTCTAGGTAACCTTACCAATATTAGCGACCTTGCTATCTATTTCACCTTTCCAAGCCACCAAGATGATATTATTCCAATAGTTCTACTAACGTTGGTGCAAAGCTCAGTTCCTGTTTGGCACATCTTTTCAAAATCTCAGTTCCCGTCTGGCCCATATTTTCAAAATCCCAGTTCCCATATGGCCCATCTTTTCAAAATCCCAATTCTCGTCTGGCACATCTTTTCAAAAGCCTAGTTCCTAATCAGCATGGCTTTTCAGGAAAAATAGTTCTCATCTGATAGTTTATCGTGACATTTGCGGTTCAAATAACATGGGCATTGCATTTATCAATCATAACATTATCATATCAAGCATACATACCATGCATCATGCATACATCAAGCATAATCATATCAACAATGCATACATACACTACATTCAACCATATATGCCCATGTAAACTGCGGAAAAGTCTCGAGACATGACTACCAGCTAAGACGAACTCAAATTCAAATCCAAACTCAACATTATCCATTCTTCGTACCATCATTATAGCTACACCGGTTGAGAACAGACACAATCGTCAAAGGTACCACTCTCAAAATTCCATTAGGCAGCTTACCTAGAATTCTAACTTTAAGACCTGTTCAGAAGTGAATTTGAATTGATACTCTAATTATATTGTACCAAAACTTATCATAGAATAGTCCTACATAAATAACAAATACATAATGCTCACAAAAGAGAGTACATATTGTACTCTACAGAGAATGAACTAAAATAATAAAATCTACTTGAATTAACATAATAAAGCTGGCTAAATAACAAAAGAAAGTCAAGTAATAAGGGGTTGGACATCTCACAAATAGTGAGTTATCAACAATTATATTTTAAGTGTGAAAATTTGTCAAAGGTGAGAGATGAATTTTTTCTTGGTAATAGTGAGAGATGAATTTTTGATAAGTTACATAGTATTTTGATTTTTCTCCACCTTTAATACTTACATAAATAAGATTTGCTTTCATAATTAGGAGAACCCTCAACAAGGAGGTTATTATACGTAGTAGATAAATCATGTAATGTAATCATCCTTTCAAATATGTATGCAGAATATTGATTTTCTCATCATTGGACACATTACAAAAAAATTGATTTTTCTATATTCATTTTTTACTGTCATGCTCAATTACTTACATTGAAGAGGAAGGCCAAATAACAAAGGGAAAATATGGTGTTGATATTTCCTTGATAAAAGAAACTGTTGGAATATGTCCATGTTTCAATATGTTGAATTTAAAAATTTTCTCAAGTCCCACATTGTTAGAATATTTTTTTGGTTGAAAAAACCATTTAGTCCCACATTGCTCATGTGAGAAATATTAACTATCCTACTTCACTATATAAGGAGTGCATATGTTTCATTCCAAATCACACCAAAAACTATTCTATTAGTTTTTCCTTCCTCATTATCATAACTCTGCGTCTCTCGAATTGTCGAAGCGCCATCTTCTTCCCCTTTCTTTCTACTCGTTGAATTTTCCGAGTATTTTCTTGAATTCTCTTTAGAGAATTATGTTAATTTCTCTTCATTTGAGTTGAGAAATTTTCAAGTTTAATCTTTTGGATTCTCTTTGGAGAATTATTTGAATTTCACTTTGTTGGAGAAATTATTATGAGTGGTCAAATGACCATTATTAATTTCTCTTTGGAGAATTATTTGAGTTTCTTTTTGTTTAAGAAATTATTATGACTGGTCTTTGTACCAGATACTACGAGTGGTGTTGATACCATATTTGAATGGTCTTGTACCATCAGAGGGTGTATTTCTAGACCGATTGTCTATCATGCAAGTAGTAATCGTACAGTATAAAACTGGGTTGTTTTATCCTGGAGGCGGCGCAGTAGTTTGACTGCTTTGCATAATTTTGAGCAGTGCCGCGAAACGTCTTTAAGAGAGCGACCTAGTCCGCGACTCAACCTGGTAATTTCTTCGGTGGCAAATATTTCAAAATCCAAAATCCAACAATTTTAAGACGTTTCAAACTGCCACGACTACCGAAGAAATTATTGGTTCTTTTGCGGATATTGTCGTTGAGAAATCGTTCATGTTTGAGAGAAGTCACTTTAAACGTTGGCAACAAAAGATGAAGTTCTTAATGTTGAAAAAATTTGCTAACGTTTTGATCGATGACACTCTGTTGCTCCTTCTGGATCAATCGAACAAACTAACGGTAGTAAATCTGGAGATTTAGAGGAACACTTAATAATGTTAAAGTTGAATATGCTGCACAGATTAAAGCAAATGATTTACAGCATAGTAAAGAAATCACCTTATAGAAAGAGAATGAAAATCTCTACAAAATCATATTTTGAATAGACTCGCAGATGATCTGTATGATAATTACAGTTGATGTGATACTGCAAAACAAGATTGAAAGACTCAAAAAGAAGTATGACGTAGAAGCTGGAGCAAAGAAGTATGTTTTTAGCCGCTACTTCAAGTATCAAATGCAAAGATGTAAGGTCGATGGAGGCTCAATATTACGAACTTCAAAAGATTTCTTAAAAGATCATCACAAAAGGTATGTGTTTAAATGAACAATTTCAAATTGGTTTTATTATTGACAAACTACCCCACAGTTTGAATGTTTAAAAAAACAAAAAAGGGAATCTTAGAGACAATATCAAAAAGAAAAAGTCTTGGTTGTTTCAAACAACAAAAATAAATTTGGTGTAGTTCTGAAGCCATTTGGCAAATGATTAAAGAATCAGAACCACAATATTGCGAACCGAATTAAGAATGGGAATCCTTCTATGATCCCAATAGCTCCAACTAGGAAATAACCACCACCTAAAAGAAATGACGTTGGTTTCTCTTTGTTTTAACTATGGAAAATCAAGTCATATGACTAAGAAATGTAGAAGTAAGGTTGAACTTGGTGTTGTCCCTAATGCACAGGCCAACCTGACTAATGGGCAATTTATTGCTATGGTCATTGAAATCAACATGGTTGATAGATATATTGGTTGGTTGATAGACACCTGTGTCTCTCGTTGTGTCTGTTATGATCGTGTTATGTTTAAACATACACGAATACTAAAGATAAGAAAGTGTTGTTGGGAGATGGTCAGACCATGAATGTTGCTGGAATTGTAGATATGGAGCTAAATTTCACATTCAAAAAGACTTTAATCTTAAGGAACGTTATTCACGTTCCTAAGATTAGAGAGAATATTTTTCTGGTTTTCTTTTAAATAAGACATGGTTTAGTTAGTCTATTGGGGTAGATTTGTACGCCATTATGAAGAATGAAGTTTATATGTGTTTACCCTGAAAATTGGTAAACAACCGCTGATCTTCCAAAAGGTTACTTATTTGGTGACTCGCAGGATCGATCAGATTGATCCTAAGACATGGTTGATTTTTGTAGTTTGACTAATCCTAATGGTGATTAATGCCAGTAAAGTAAAGATACTTTAAGTAAATTGCATGGAGAAAAGCTTGATAGAATAAATAAAAGCGTTAAGGAATTGTTAAATAAAAGGCTTCGACAGAAGTAAATAAATGAACAACGGTAAATTTCTTGAATATAAAAGACTTTGATTAATTTAAATGGTGTTTCACACATACATTCTCAATGATTCTTTCTCTCACGCTGGGTACTTGAATCTAAATGAGTGACTTATATAAAATGATGAACACACTAATAACTACATAAAAACTTAGTATTTATACTAAGAAAAATTCTAAGTAACCGCTGGGAAGTTACACCGCTTCGAGATGACGCCACATGGCACGCTCACAACCTTCGACGCCTATGTTCTCGACACGTTGCACTTGGTAACTGCTGGGAACCATTTTCCCTCCAACAATTCAAATCTCAAACCGTTCGACCTTGGGCATTAGGAACCTTTGTCGAGAGGTTCCTTCAACGTCGAAGACAACAAGATTCCAACTTAAAGGAATTTCTCTAAGTATGTTGTCATTCTTTGATGAGCCTTCGACATGATCAGTTGGTCGAAGCCTTCTTATGTAGGAAACTCTTCTGACTCATAATTAATGGTATATATGATGATAAACATGGGTGTCGAATTTAGGAGCCAACAAATTGCCCCCCAAGAATGTCTTATTTCGACACTGAAAAGAAAAAGGCATTCTTTGAGATTCCATTCGACACCTGTCCTTCATTCTCAGCCACAATTTAGTTTGTGTGCTTTTCGTCTCCTACCAACCAACTGAAAATCTCAAAAAGTCATCATTCCACCTTTTCCCAAGACGTCACTTCAGTAAGGCATTTTTGCATGCACGATGTCCTTTCAAATGTCATCATCATGACTATTTCCCGAAATCGAGGATGCACGCTGCAACGTTTCCGTTCTTCAAAACAGTTACAGCACCAAATGAGTGCCACGTGCCCCATTCTTGTCTGTGGCATTAAATGACCTCGAGCCTTGTGATTTTTTCAATCACTATAAATAGCACTAAGTGCCTCTGTTGGACTCTTTACGCTTTCTTGCATCCAAATCTTCAGTCGAACAAAATTTTCTGCATGTAAACCTTTGCTTCTTCCTCTCCAAACCCAGTAATATTTGTTCTTCATCTTCATCCATCTTCATCTCAAACCAAAAAAATGGCTTCACATACTCGTGCTTCCAATGTCCCCGGATCTAGCACTCCCTCTAAAACTACTCAACCCGAAATCTTCTCAACCGCTCCGATAGTTAACTCCATGGGAATGCGAAGGGTTCCTGAACCCATGGGAGACGCTGAGCGTGAAACTTACGGTTCTCACTGCTGATTCCTGTTGGGTATTCCAACCAGGTTTTTTCCATGCCATGTCCTCTTTCAACATGCATTGCTGACCCAACGAAAATCGAGGGTTTCTTCCCCGTGCATGAGGCACTCAAACCCATTGGGTGCTCAAAGAAGGCGACAAATGATATCGAAGATCCTGCAAAAGAGAAAATAGATCTTCGGTTTTTTAACAGGGGGTTAGGGCTTTCAGGTCTAGCCCTAACCTTACACCAGAATACAACGCTTGGCTCAACAAGATGGAGAAGTGCCAGGCTTCGATTTGGAAAGGCATGGGGATTTATGACCTAGTCATGCTGTCCAAAACTGGTCTTAACTACTTTCCTGAAATGCTGGTAGCTTCTTTGCTGTTTTGGGACTATACTCACTATACCTTCCACTTGCCTTGTGGAATGGTAACGCCCACTCTCTTCAACGTGGCCTCTATTACTGGTCTTCGACCAACTGGGGACTACTTCGACCCAGAGGAAATGTCTGAAGACCAGATTGGGTTTTCTGCTACCAAACCCACTTATACCACCTACACCAACCATTACCATGACAAATCGACGGTTGTGGTGACTGATGTGGAGCACATCGCGTTTCTAGCCCTTTGGATATCGCGCTTCATGTTCTGCACGAAATCCCTACAGGTGACAAAGAAAATGGTCACCCTCGCTACTCAGCTTCATCACGGCCAAAACATTTGTTTGGCCGAATTAATACTGGCAAACTTGTATGAGTCGATAAGCAGTGGAGCGGCTCAATTAAAAATAATAGAAAATAGAGCCAGCTTGCTGCTTGCTGGTCCCTTCTGGCTACTTCAACTCTGGCTAAATGCCACTTTTGAGTCATTTCTACCCCAGAAGACTCAAAAAAATGAAAAGGCTCCTGAGATAGCCAGAAGGCGCGTCGAAGGCACCAGGCTTGCCTTATTAACTCCTACTGAAGATGGGATAGAACTACAAAAGACCTTTGCAAACTTCGTTCAGATGTTTGCAGGGAGGAAGGAATTTACCTCGACCATGGCCCCTTTCGCCGGTCGAAAGTTTGGTCCAGGGTGGTTTACCAGGCCCCATCCTAAATCATCAAAGGATCCTCACCTTGAAGAGCACACAACAATGTGGGAAGCGTTTCTTACCCCAAGGATAATGCCATTGCGCTTCAAGAGTTCAAAGAATCAGCTGAGCCTGATTGCTTACCAACCGAATCTTGTCTCTCGACAGTTTGGCATTATCCAATCGCTTCCTTCTCCAATTTATCCTCGGGAGAAATCGTTGTTGTACTTTTGTAATGACTACTCTGAGGATGTCGCTACTAGGCATATTAGTAGGTACGTTGGTCGGACCGTACTATCATTGTTAGACTACAAACTCAAATTCCTCTGTTCACCATCTTTTGAAGACTGGTGGAGGAGATATTACGTCGAAGAGTTCTTCGACGAAAAGGATTTTGCAGACGAACTCCAGAAGTCCTTCGTCTTGGTTCTCGACAAAATAAAGAAATGTACGTTCCCTCTTTAAATTGTATTTGTCTTTCCATTTCGACCTACATCTGTCAATTATAACTTGTGAACGTTTTTTCTTTCAGTTGTTTGAAAACCTGTGGCTAAGAAAGCCACAGACAGCCATCAGGGTGGAGGTCCCTCTACAAAACCTCCAGCACAGGTAACAAAAATTTCTCTTGTTTCCTGCTTTGGTTTTAAACATCCTGGTTTTCGATGTTGTGTCTTAAATCGACTCCATTTGGGACTTTCAGGAACCTGCGCCTAAGAAGCGACCTATATTAACGGTCGAATCTTCGAGTGGCGACGAGGAGGAATCTCCTCCTGTTCCTCTCAAACGGAGAAAGATGAAGAAGGCTGCCCATGCTCCTGAGCCTCGACCTGTGATTAGAACTAAAGTCACAGGGAATAAACCCAGGCCACCTCCTGTGATCATCGAAGAACCCACGGAGGAGGAGCTAAATGTCTTGCTCAGAAAACCCGTTGAGAGTGATAACTCTAGCCCTGGGGCTGAGGTTCCTTTACAGGTAGTGCCTTCGACCACTTTTAACTTAGGTGTCGATGATCAACTTAGATTGTGCATCTCTAATCAGAATATTTTTATTTTCTATTTGTAGGAAACAGCTGGAACTTCAGCGCCAACTGGGCATCCTGTCGAAGGTTCTGATACCTTTGTAAACAGCATAGGGGAACCCACTTACCATCCTTCTTCTTTCGCCAGTTCTGCTAACGAAGTGAATCAAACTTCGGAGCCACAAGATTCTGCTGACCATAGCAGACAACGAGAGGAGGAACTGGTGGATGATGAAGTTCTTGCTGAAACAGAGGGTGCCCCTGAGAAGCATCACCAGGAGGAAGCTCAAGTGGTCAATGAGACAGAAGAGCAACATGATAAAGAGGGTCATGTTGACGCTGACGCTGCTGAAAATGCTCAGCCCCAAATCTACATTGTTGCAGAAACGGTTACCTCAACAAAGCCCAAGTCTAAAGAGGACTTGGCCATCTTGAAGCAAAACGATCCAATTGGCTACCTGAATGCCATCATCGAGAGCAGGGAAAATTCATCTGACCCTAGCCATGATGCTTCTACTACATCAGGGAAGTCTACTTCGACTTCTCCTCTCGATGAGGTCTTGAAGAAAGTCAAGGCTCAGTTCTTCAAGAGGGATCTAATGAAGTCTTTGGAGGGGGATCCTACTGCCCAGTCTTGTTTGGGGGCTGTCTTGGGTGCAGTCAATTTTCTTGCTGTTTCTCCAGAGATTTCCAGCTTTATCTTGGAGTTATACTTCATTATTGACCAAGTCTCTGCGAATTATAATCGTCGAAGGGGGTTCAACAGCAAACTCGAAACGCTGCATGGCAAAAGTTCTTCTGCTTGGACTGAAGTAGCTGAATCGACTTCTCGAATTGCAGAATTGTCGAAACAGAAGACGTCCAAGCAACAGGAGATCGAAGCCATCAATCAAGATAATGCCTCTATACGAGCGCAGATCGAGGAGTTGGAATCCAGGTTAAACGCTAATACTAAGCGCAAGGAAGAACTCCTTTCGACTGTTTTAGACGCAGAGAGCCAAGATGAAGTTGCTCGAGGCCTAGAGTTCGCTGAAAGAGCCCAGGCTCTAGATGACCAGATTGCCAAAATCTCTCAAGCGAATGCCTTGTGTAACAAACGACTGGAGTTACAGCGGGCCAAATATCTTCGTCTCAAAGCCTTTGTCCCTTTTTAATTTTGCTCTGCACCTCATTGACCATGTACTGTAATTTTTTTAATACAATGTAGCCATTTTGGCTGATCAATGTCATTTTCCATTTTGGCTTTATGGTTCACTTAGTCATTAATTGTTATTTATTTTGATCTCTTGGAGCATAGGTTTATATTTTTTCAAATATTTGCCGTTTACTCTCAAGAGTCTTTTATCTTCGCTTAACTCTTCGACCTCATAAGCTCCACCAGAAAAAGTTTGAATGATTTTGAAGGGTCCTTCCCACTTGGGTGACCATTTTCCCATGCTTCAATCTCTTCGATCCATAGGAAGAATTACCTTCGAAACTAGTTCTTCAGGCGAGAATGCCTTAGGTTTTACTTTCTTATTGTAAGAGTCTTCCACTCTTTTCTTCTGAATTCTCAGTAGGTCGAGAGCTTGTAGTCTTTCTTCATCTAAATCTACCAACTCGTCTAACATCATATCCCAATAAACCTCAGAGCGAATATCTTGATGTCTTTGAACTCTTGCTGATTGAAGACAAATTTCTGCTGGCAGTACTGCATCATGACTGTAAGTTAGCCGATATGGTGTTGGACCTGTGGCTTCTTTTGGGGACGTTCGACAGGCCCACAAGATCTGGTCTAACGTTTTATGCCAATTTTTTGGCTTCTTTCCTACATGTTTTTTTATCAGGCCAATCACTATTTTATTTGCCGCTTCGACCTGACCATTTGCCTGCGCGTAATAAGGTGTTGATGTTAGGAGTCTAAAGCCTGTTTCTTGAGCGAATTCCTGAATCTTTCGACCAGTAAACATTGACCCTTGATCAGTTGTTATAGTCTCAGGGATTCCAAATCTATAGATAATGTTCTTTTGAATAAATTCAATGACATTTTCTTGGTCTGCATTGACTAAAGGGATAGCTTCGATCCATTTAGTGAAATAATCAATGCCTACCAGTATATACTTCTGGCTCTTTGATGATGCTGGTCGAATCTCTCCAAACAGATCCAACGCCCATCCTCTAAAAGGCCAAGGTTTCACTATTGAGTAAAGTTCGCTTGCTGGTACATGTTGGATACCAGTATGGACTTGGCATTCCTGGCAACCCTTCGCGAACTCGACACAATCTTTCTGTTAGAACAAAGTTTGAATCTACTACCCTATATTTAAGTTTTGATGATAACAAAGTGAAAAGATATATTATTTATAAGATTCATGTATGAACTATCTGCTGCCTAAAATTATTATGTTCTGACTTGCAGATACTCTGATTGATATAAGCAAGATCACCTATTCAGCATCAGAATTTGGTTTCAGACATCAGCATCAGAAGTTGCCATATCAGAATGTCAGAATCAGATGATCAACTCACGTATATGCTGAAGCCTGATGAACAAGACTGCGCTTAACACTCTGATAAAGAAACACAACAGTTCATCAGCAGCTAAGCAGAGTCAGAATGAGCCAAGCCAGAACTTGCATTAAGTAAGCAACGGTACTGTGCATTGAAAGCAAATTAATACCAACGGCCTCATTCCAGACAAGATCTGCTCAATAAGGAAAGTTTGTTAATAGCATTGAATCAAGAATATTGCATCCAACGTTCAACATCTCAGTGCTATATAAACAAGACTTTGAAGATTGAAATGGATAATGCTCTCCAAATCTCTACACGCATAAAAGCTGATCAAAATCTTCTTTCTCTCAGTTTTGCTAAACACTACACATTCTGATATTCTATCATTTGTTTAGCAATCTAGTTTCTAAGCTTTAAGTTGTGTATACATCACAGTTGTGATACAGTTTTGTAGAAAACATTCACACACTTAGTTTTATCTCTTTGTAAGAAAGTGTTTCCTTGACAAACCGGGTTGTGGTTTGGATCAAGAAGGCTTTAGTAGTTGTTAAAGCAGTCTGTAATATTCAGTTGAATATAGTGGATTAAGACCTCGTTGGAGAGAGGCGAAATCACCTTGACGGGTGGACTGGAGTAGTTTGAGATCAAACGAACCAGGATAAAAATATCTTGTTCATTGCATTGGATTTCAGTTTTACAATTCAACCCCCCCTTCTTGTGTTTTTCACCACTTCAATTGGCATCAGAGCGCCTGGTTCTGAGCTAAAACACTTAACCGTGTCAGTACAAGATCCAGCGTCAGAAAAACACAATGGCAGGAAACAATTCTCACATCAGCAATGACAACAATGAGGACAGAGACAGATTCAGCGGCAAACCTCCAGTCTTTGATGGAGAAAACTTTGATTACTGGAAAGACAGAATTGAAAGCTTCTTTCTGGCACATGATGCTGATCTGTGGGATATGGTGACAGATGGATACACGCACCCTGTGAATGCAAGCGGTCAGAAGATTGATAGAAAATCAATGTCTGATCAACAAAAGCGTGACTTCAAGAATCACCACAAGGCCAGAACCATCCTCCTCAGCGCCATCTCCTATACTGAGTATGAAAAGATCTCCAACAGAGACACAGCAAAGAATATTTTTGACTCACTCAGAATGACGCATGAGGGCAACGTTCAGGTCAAAGAAACAAAAGCTCTGGCGCTCATTCAGAAGTATGAGGCGTTCAAAATGGAAGAATCTGAATCCATTGAAACCATGTTCTCTAGATTCCAGATTCTGGTAGCTGGTCTCAAAGTTCTGGACAAAGGATACTCTACTGCTGACCATGTCAAGAAAATCATCAGAAGTTTACCCAAGCAGTGGAGACCAATGGTTACAGCTCTGAAGCTAGCTAAAGATCTCAACAAAATCACTCTGGAGGAACTTATCAGCTCCCTCAGAAGTCATGAGATAGAGCTAGAAGCTGACGAGCCTCAGAAGCCAGGTAAGCCTTTAGCATTAAAATCTAACAGAAAATTTGAGTCTAAAGTTTTGCAGGCAGTTGAAGAAACATCTGATGGATCCTCATCAGAAGAAGACGAACTCTCTCTCCTTTCCAAAAGAGTAAATCAACTGTGGAAGCAAAGACAAAGAAAGTTCAGGAATCCCAGAAGATCTGATCAGAACGAGTCTTCTTCCAGATACAGAAGGACAGATTCTTCCTCTGGATACAGAAGATCTGAAGGCTCCTCCAGTAGCAAAAAGCCAAACACCAAGGACATCATCTGCTGTGAGTGCAATGAGCAAGGACACTATAAGAGTGACTGCCCAAAGCTTCAGAGGGAAAAGCCCAAAAAGAAGTTTGGAAGAGAGAAGAAGAAAAGTCTCATGGCCACATGGGATGACTCTGACTCGTCTGAAGCTGACTCAGAATCAGATGATGAGAGGGCAAACATAGCTCTCATGGCTAACATCTCAGAAGATAGTGAAGCTTCTGAATCAGACTCAGAATCAGATACTGAAGAGGTATTTCCTAACTTTGCTGTTAACTTTACAAAGGCTGAACTTGCTGAAAGCCTTAATGAGATTCTGGAACGGTATCAGCAAATTAGAGTTAAATTCAGAGACCTGAAAAGGAATCTTGAATCTGACTCTAATAAGACTGAGAGTCTCAAATTGGAAAATTCTGAGCTGAGAAATAAGATTTCAAAATTAGAAAACACTTTACAAAACTCTCAGAAGGAACCAATCTCTGAAACTCCCAGCAACGCTGATGAGATCATCAAGGAGTATGATCACAGTTTCCAGAAGTTCCTAGCTAAAAGCATAGATAGAAGCAAAATGGCTTCAATGATATATGGAGTTAGCAGAAACGGCAGGAAAGGAATAGGATACCAAGGTAAGGTTCCTACACCAAAGAATGTCATGGACTTAACCAT
The DNA here is from genome assembly GCA_948472305.1 of Vicia faba. NCBI lineage: Eukaryota > Viridiplantae > Streptophyta > Magnoliopsida > Fabales > Fabaceae > Vicia > Vicia faba. The sequence goes on from OX451741.1 coordinate 1,306,065,796, forward strand.
TAAACACACTCCTCTGAATTCACATTTTGTATATGGTCACACACATGATATTAAATACACTAGCAGTAAGCACTCTGTGAAACCAAAATTCAACCAGAGTTTTGGTAAAACTAACAAATCAGGACCCATGAAAATCTGGGTACCTAAGGATAAAATAATACATGTTGCAGATATCTTTAGCAGCAAGTCAGAAACACCAGTCATGGTACCTGGACTCTGGCTGCTCACGACACATGACGGGAAGAAGGCATATGTTCCAAAGCCTGGAACTTAAGCCTGGAGGCCACGTTGGCTTTGGAGGCAATCAGAGGGGAAAGATAATTGGCTCTGTAACTGTAGGTAATGGAAATCTTCCCTTTATCAATAATGTTCTGCTAGTAGATGGATTGATGCATAATCTGTTATCCATAAGTCAATTAAGTGATAACGGTTATGATATAATCTTTAATCAAAAATCATGTAAAGCTGTTAGTCAGAAAGATGGGACTATCCTGTTTAATGGTAAGAGGAAAAACAACATTTACAAAATCAAACTTTCTGAACTAAAGAGTCAGAATGTAAAATTCCTTCTGTCTGTTAATAACGAGCAGTGGATCTGGCACAGAAGATTGGGGCATGTTAGTATGAGAAGAATATCTCAGATTAACAGACTCAATCTGGTCAGAGGACTTCCTAATTTGAAGTTCAATTCAGATGCTCTGTGTGAAGCATGTCAGAAAGGCAAATTTGCAAAACCTTCTTTTAAATCCAAAAATGTTGTTTCTACCTCTAAGCCATTAGAACTTCTGCACATTGACTTATTTGGACCAGTTAAAACTGCTTCAGTCAGTGGCAAGAAGTATGGGTTAGTAATCGTAGATGACTATAGCAGATGGACATGGGTAAAGTTCTTAAGACACAAGGACGAGTCACACTCTATGTTTGTTACCTTCTGTAACCAAGTTCAGAATGAAAAGGATCTTAGAATCGTTAAAGTCAGAAGTGATCATGCTGGAGAATTTGAAAACAAAGATTTTGAGTCATTCTTTAATGACAGAGGCATTCTGCATGATTTCTCTTGTCCTAGAACTCCCCAACAAAATGGAGTTGTAGAACGAAAGAACAGAACATTGCAAGAAATGGCCAGAACCATGATCAATGAGACAAACGTTGCTAAGACCTTCTGGGTAGAGGCAATAAACACAGCGTGCTACATTCAGAATAGAATCTCAATAAGACCTATTCTGGAAAAGACTCCATATGAATTGTGGAAGAACAGAAAGCCCAACATTTCATATTTTCATCCATTTGGATGTACTTGCTTTATATTAAATACAAAGAATTATTTGAACAAGTTTGACTCTAAAGCACAGAAGTGTATTATGTTAGGATACTCTGAACACTCAAGAGGGTACAGAGTATACAATACAGAAACACAGATTGTGGAAGAATCAATCAGTGTTCGTTTTGATGATAAGCTTGACTCTGAAAAGTCAAAGCAGAATGAAGTCTTTGCAGGTATAGAAATTGAATTTACAAGTTCTGAAGACAAGTCATCAGAAGCTCTCAACACAGACATTCCTTCAACGTCTGAAAGGAGAACTGCTAGCAATCCTACAACAGCTGCTGATCAACCTCAGAAGAGATTACCCAGAAGCAGCTTGGATCACCCAGAAGAGACTATCTTAGGAAGAAAGGAAGATCCAATCAGAACAAGAGCAAGCTTCAGAAACTCTGAAGAAACTCTCATGGGACTTGTGTCTCTGATTGAACCTTCTTCTATTGATGAAGCACTTCTGGATAATGACTGGATTCTGGCAATGCAAGAAGAGCTTAATCAATTCACCAGAAACGACGTATGGGATCTCGTTCCCAGACCAAAAGGATTCAACGTCATTGGAACAAGATGGGTGTTTAGAAACAAGCTAAATGAACAAGGTGAAGTCATCAGAAACAAGGAACGACTGGTTGCACAAGGTTATAGTCAGCAAGAGGGGATAGACTATACAGAAACCTTTGCCCCAGTCGCCAGGTTAGAATCTATCAGACTTTTAATTTCATTTGCTGTTAATAGAGGCATCACTCTGTATCAGATGGATGTCAAAAGTGCATTCTTAAATGGTTATATAGAAGAAGAAGTTTATGTACACCAACCCCTTGGTTTTGAAAATACAAAACATCCAGAACATGTTTTCAAACTAAAGAAGTCACTATATGGTCTGAAACAAGCTCCCAGAGCTTGGTATGAAAGGCTGAGTAACTTTCTATTAGAAAATGAATTCACCAGAGGGAAAGTGGACACTACTCTATTCTGTAAATCAGTTAAGAATGACATCTTAGTCTGTCAAATTTATGTTGATGATATTATTTTTGGTTCTACTAATCCTTCTCTTGGAAGAAAATTTGCTAAGTGTATGCAGGCAGAATTTGAGATGAGCCTCATGGGGGAACTGAAATTCTTTCTAGGAATTCAGATCAATCAAACTCCAGAGGGAACTTACATTCATCAGAGCAAATACATCAGAGATCTTCTGAAGAAATTTGACCTCTCAGAATGTAAGCCATCAAAGATTCCAATGCATCCCACGTGCATTCTGGAAAGAGAAGAGGTAAGCAAAAATGTAGAACAGAAAGTCTACAGAGGTATGATTGGTTCTCTCCTCTATCTGACTGCTTCAAGACCTGACATATTATTCAGTGTTTGTATATGTGCTAGATTCCAATCAGATCCTAGAGAATCTCACTTAACAACTGTTAAGCGAATTTTCAAGTATCTGAAAGGTACTACTAATCTGGGTTTGTTTTATAGAAAATCTAGTGATTACAGCTTAGTAGGCTACTGCGATGCTGATTTTGCTGGAGACAGAGTGGAACGTAAAAGTACTTCTGGAAGCTGCCAGTTTCTGGGAGAAAATATGATCTCTTGGTCCAGCAAAAGGCAATCAACAATTGCACTATCAACAGCAGAAGCTGAGTACATAGCAGCAGCAGGATGTAGCACACAAATGCTCTGGATGAAAAGTCAGCTTGAAGACTTCCAGATTTTTGAGAGTAACATTCCTATACTCTGTGATAATACTTCTGCTATTTGCTTAAGTAAGAATCCCATTTTACATTCTAGAGCTAAGCATATAGAAATAAAACATCACTTCATTAGGGACTATATTCAGAAAGGAATTTTGAACTTAAAATTTATAGATACATACCATCAATGGGCTGATATCTTTACTAAACCCCTTTCAGAAGATAGGTTTAATTTCATTCTGAAACATCTCAGCATGAAAGTTTGTCCAGAGTGAAAATGTTTTAATTCCATATATTTACCTTCAGAATGTAATTGTTTTACTGTGAACTTCTGATCAATCTTCTTTCAGAAAGATAGAACATGCAGATTGTATCAGATGTAAGTCTAAAGATCTGAGAGTCTAAACTCAAAGACAGACGTGCTGATCACTACATCAAACAAGTGTCATCCAATCATCAGCATATCTCTGAAGCAGAACGCGTGCACGGTTCTGAGAAGGCAAAGCGCTGATTGGGTGCATTGAGACACATGTCTGGTAACCGTTTTTAAGTATCTTTCTCAAATCTCCCAAAATCAGCAAGCATTTAATGAAAAGTAATCATGCTTTTAAAATGCAATCATGATTTTTTCTCTTTCTTAAAAAACGTTTATCTTTTCAAAATATTTTAAAACTCTATTTAAACACATTAATCTCTCATTCTCATTCTTTACGTTTTCTCACTAATACTCAAGCATTCTCTGCATATTTCTGTGTTCATCTTGCAAAACCCTTTTTCCTCAGTTTCCTCTCAAAACCTTTTTAGTGTGAACATGGCAACCTCCAGCAGTGCTTCTGCAGGTCCTCAGAAGAAAGCATCATCTGAGCAGTATCAAGTGCCATTCAGAACACTCCTCACTCCTGTGAAGAATCTTGAAGTGCTTTCTGAATTAATCATTGATTTTGGAAGCTTGAAGGAGAACGGTTTTGACCTAACTGAAGAAGTTAGGGCACAGAAGTGGGAAAGGTATTTTGACAGGTTGGTTGGACCAACATTCCCTATGCTAGTCAAGGAATTCTGGATTCACGCCAAGGCTTCAACACATCTAGTCACCTCCTTTGTTATGGGGAAGAAGATTGTGATCACTGAGGATCACATTGCAAGGCTAATCGGTTACAGTGGCGGTGGCGTCCGTTGTGTGGACATGGCTGAAAGATGTGTTGATGTGGGTGTGATAGCTGCAAGAATTTTCACCCATGGGGTGCCCAGCAGCAAGATCAAAGATCTGAAGGATCATTACAGAGTTTGGGCTAAGATAATTCTGGGGTGCTTCAACCATAGGAAACCAACCAGTTCACCTGATTACATCAATGTGGATCAGCAGTTTCTGATCTACTTTATTGATCAGAAGGTAAAAATCAATCTGGCTCATTTTCTGTTCAACCACCTCAGAACAAGTGTGAAGGAAACCAGGGAAGAAGAAAGAACCAAGAGGGATTGGATACCCTTTGGAAGGTTGATATCAGATATTCTGACATAGAATAGGCTGATAGAGCATCTGATAGAAGCTCAAGAGCTAAGCACTATTGAACCAACAGTTGGGAAACCTCTGAATGCAAAGAACTTGAAGAAAATGAAGCTGATAGAAAATATCCAGAAGGAACCCAGAGCTACTCCTATTGCTGATATCACCAGCAGAAGAGTTCCTCTGAGTGACTTTCCTTTATTTTCTGAGATAGAATCCAAACCAGAGGTGGTTCTCAGATACTTGGATGCGTGCAAGGCAGATGGTACAGATCCAAATCTGATTATCAAAGCTCTGCATCAACCTCAGCAAGAAGTGACTCTGAAGAAGACGAAGAAGAGGAAGGCTTCTTCAGAAGGATCATCCCAGCAGACACCCAAGAAAAGAGGTAATTTATCTGCTGCTTATGTTTTAAATTCTTCTACTATTCCAGCATCTATTCCTCCTCAAACCTCTCATAGAATCTCAATCCCCATCCCTACCATAGATGAAACTGTACCAGAAGAGGACCCTTCTGAGGCATTAAAACTCAGAAGACCCAGAACCAAACATCCCAAACCAACAATCTCAACAACATCAGCAATTGACCAAGTGCTGTCTGACATTGATCAACACACTTCTGATCAACCAAACTCTGAACCACAAATTGTCCCTCCTCCACAACCAGAACAACAGCAATCTGCTGAAGAACCAGAATAACAACAACCACTTTCACCCATTCCAGAAGAACCCCTTATCCCTGAACAATCAGAAATTCCAACAACTTCTCCTCAACCAGCAATTCCGTCTCCCTCTCCTCAACCAGAAATTAATCCACCATCACCTCAACCAGAGTTTCATCACTCTGAAACTCCTTCTCCTCAACCATCTGAACCTCATTCACCTCAACCATCACCTTTGGCAATCCAGCTGCCAGGTGGAACAACTATCACCTTGGCACAATTGCCATCCTCATCAGAATCTACACCACCAAATACTCCTAAAACACCACCCAGTCCAATCATAATTTCTGATTCTGATACTCCATCTCCAAAACAAACTGCTGCCCAGAAAACCTCTGAAAACCCCAGCAGGACTTTCATAGACTTAACCAGTCTTGACCGTCTTGCTGATATGAAACATAAAATAGCCATCCCTAAACCAAAACAACCAGATGTTGGCTCTGGTATTATGAATTTTGAAACAGGTGTGCAGCAATGGATTGCTTCTTTGAAGCACGTCTGTCCTGGAATGATTGACCCAGCTGCTTCTGATCAGCTCTGGTCACAATTCAGACTTTGGGTATGTGCTGAAGCCCTCAAGTTGCAGGATATCAACTATGAGCAGGCACAACAGAATTTCAGCAAGCTTCTGAATGAAGTTGGAAGTCAGCTTCTGAAAGAAGACGTGCTCCCTCTGGATAGTGAACCTTGGTCTGAGAAACAGCTAGCTTCAAAGGTGCAACCAGAAGAAGACAAGACTGTTCAAGCTGAAGAAAGTCAAGCAGAAGATGTTGCAGAAAGCTCTCAGAAGCTTCCTGCTTCTGATGCTTCTCAAACTGCCTTGGACAGGCAGACTCTGGAAGAACTAAAGCTGAATGACATGCGTCTGCAGCAGAGGATGGATGAAAACGACCAGAAGATGAAAGAAAGAATGGATGTGCAGGATAGCAAGATTGACACTGTTGTCAGCATGGTGCACAAGCAGAATGAGACTGCTGAAAAGATCCAAGCCATGCTGGAGAACCTGTCCACACGCTTACCTCCTCAACCTTAGTCTTTTTTCATTCATGTCCTTTTCATGTTTTCTTTGATTTTCTGATGTACTGTTTGAATATGTTTTGTACTATTTTCATGTTTTGATTCTGAACTCTTTTAATATAACTAGTTTTTCTGAGCTTAACTGTTTTAGCACATCACTTACACTTTTTGATTGCTGACAAAAAGGGGGAGAACAAGAATGATATTTTAAACAATAACGGCTAACTAGACAGAAACTCTCAAACATTCTAACTCTATTACTTGAAAATGTTTTTTCTGTTTTGCTTAAAGTCTACAGGTATAAGGAAGCTCCTGGACACTCTGAAGACTAGAAGCTCTGATCACTATGAAGCTCTGATCCGCTCTGATACTCTGATCCAAAGCAAAGCTCTGACAAGAAAAGCTCTGAAGCTCTGCTCTGACATGCTGATCTAAAGCTTCTGATAGTCAAAGGCTCTGATACTCTGATGTTCAAAGAAAGGCAAAAAGATCTGATCCTGAAGAACACTTGTAATCAAAGGGAAGTAATAAACTCATGGGGAGTATCTCTCAACTCTGATATCTTTTTACTCCTTATCTTTTTACCTCTTACTCTGATGCATCTTTCTGATACCTTTTCACGTTATTTTCATTTAAAAAATATCTAGTTTTTGTCATCATCAAAAAGGGGGAGATTGTTAGAACAAAGTTTGAATCTGCTACCCTATATTTAAGTTTTGATGATAACAAAGTGAAAAGATATATTATTTATAAGATTCATGTATGAACTATCTGCTGCCTAAAATTATTATGTTCTGACTTGCAGATACTCTGATTGATATAAGCAAGATCACCTATTCAGCATCAGAATTTGGTTTCAGACATCAGCATCAGAAGTTGCCATATCAGAATGTCAAAATCAGATGATCAACTCACGTATATGCTGAAGCCTAATGAACAAGACTGCGCTCAACACTCTGATAAAGAAACACAACAGTTCATCAGCAGCTAAGCAGAGTCAGAATGAGCCAAGCCAGAACTTGCATTAAGTAAGCAACGGTACTGTGCATTGAAAGCAAATTAATACCAACGGCCTCATTCCAGACAAGATCTGCTCAATAAGGAAAGTTTGTTAATAGCATTGAATCAAGAATATTGCATCCAACGTTCAACATCTCAGTGCTATATAAACAAGACTTTGAAGATTGAAATGGCTAATGCTCTCCAAATCTCTACACGCATAAAAGCTGATCAAAATCTTCTTTCTCTCAGTTTTGCTAAACACTACACATTCTGATATTCTATCATTTGTTTAGCAATCTAGTTTCTAAGCTTTAAGTTGTGTATACATCACAGTTGTGATACAGTTTTGTAGAAAACATTCACACACTTAGTTTTATCTCTTTGTAAGAAAGTGTTTCCTTGACAAACCGGGTTGTGGTTTGGATCAAGAAGGCTTTAGCAGTTGTTAAAGCAGTCTGTAATATTCAGTTGAATATATTGGATTAAGACCTCGTTGGAGAGAGGCGAAATCACCTTGACGGGTGGACTGGAGTAGTTTGAGATCAAACGAACCAGGATAAAAATATCTTGTTCATTGCATTAGATTTCAGTTTTACAATTCAACCCCCCCTTCTTGTGTTTTTCACCACTTCACTTTCAAGATAGTGGGCCAATATAGTCCTTGTCGAAACAATAACCATTTCATCTTATGACCTACTTGGTGAGCTCCACATGCTCCAGCATGCGTAGTCGAAAGGGCTATGTATGCTTCGATTTCGCTTAAGCACTTTAGTAATACCCCTTCAGGCGTCTTTTTGAACAACTCATTCCCCATGAGTACGTAACTTAACGCCCTATATTTTATTTTTCGTTATGTCAAAGCTGCTGGATTTTGCAGGTAATCCACAATGGGTTTCCTCCAGTCTTGCTCTGATAAATTGTCTATGAACGAAATTTCGAAATTCCTTCGATTAGCATACCCTAGTCTTGTCGATTCCAAATCAGTTGGAGACAAGCTGGTTGCTTTTATTTTTTCTCGAACTTCAATTGCTCTTTGTAATCTCGTTTTTGAAATTTTGTACCCAGATGCAATTTGTGCCAAATCATTGGCTACTTGGTTTTCCAATCTAGGTATGTGTCGAATATTAACCACTTCAAATTTTTTCAATAAACGATTTGCTATCACAAAGTACATAATGAGATTTTCTCTTATGCATTTGTACTCTTTTGTGACTTGCTTAATGACTAACTCTGAGTCTCCCATTATTTCGACTCGAGTTGCCCCCAATTCCAACAATATTTCAAGGCCAGTAATTCGAGCTTCGTATTCAGCCTCATTGTTCGAACAAGTACCTTCTATCTTGTACTTGAATGTTGTTGGAATTTTTTCTGGAGAAATAATTAAGACCCCTACTCCCGTTCCATCTTTATGGCTGGAACCATCGAAGTAAAATTTCCAAGGTTCTATCTCCACGTAATTTATATTTTCAACCTGAATCGAGTGGTCGACTATAAAGTCTGCTACCACTTGTCCTTTTACTGCCTTAAGAGGAATAAAGGTCAATGAATACTCAGTTAATGCTAGCGCCCACTTTCCAATTCGACTGTGCAAGATGGGTTTCGACAACATGTATTTGAAAACATCAAAATGGGACGAAACATACACATCAACTGGTTTTATATATTGTTTGAGCTTTGTACAAGAGAAATATAGACATAGACATAATTTTTCAACTTCGCTATATCTAGTTTCTGCATCGTTCAAAACTCTGCTAAGATAGTAAATGGGTCTTTCGACTCCATTTTCATCTTCTTGGGCTAACATGCTTCCCAAAGTTTTGTCGGATGCAGCTATGTACAATCTCATACTCCTATTGCTACAAGGAGGCACCAAAATAGGTGGCTTGGTGAGATACCCTTTAATCTTGTTGAAGGCATCCTGTTGCTCTTGCCCCCACTCGAATCCTTCCTTATTCAATCGAAGTAAGGGTGAGAAGGCTTGCGCTTTTCCACTTAGGTTAGATATAAATCTCCTCAAGAAGTTTATCTTGCCCAGCAGAGATTGCAGTTCCTTCTTATTCGTTGGCGCTTTCGCTTCCAAGATTGCCTTTGTCTTGTTCTGGTTGATTTCGATTTCTTTCTTATGGACGACGAAGCCCAAGAAATCTCCAGCTTTCACACAGAACGCACACTTCAAAGGGTTCATTTTTAGACCATGCTCTCTCATTATTTCAAATGATTATCGAAGGTGGTCTATATGGTTCTTCCTGGAAACATATTTTACAACGATATCATCAATATATACTTGCATGAAAGTGTTAATAAAATCATGGAAGATAGAGTTCATCGCTCGCTGATATGTTGCCCCAGTGTTTTTCAGACCAAAAGGCATTACTACCCATTCGTAAGTTCCTATAGCCCCGGGGCATCGAAAAGCTGTTTTCGACACATCTTCTTCAGCAATGAAAATTTGATTGTATCCTGAGTAACCGTCGAGCATGCTCAGGTACTCGTGGCCAGCGGCAGAGTCGACTAGCATTTCCGCCACAGGCATAGGATATTCATCTTTGGGTGTTGCAGCATTCAGATCTCTGAAATCTATGCACACCCTCAACGTACCATTTTTCTTAATTACTGGAACAATGTTTGTAATCCATTCGACATACCTCGTAGCTCGTATGAATTTGCACTTCAGCAGTCTTTCGACTTCCGTTTTGATCTTCGATAGTATTTCTGGAGCGAAGCGTCTTGGACATTGCTTGACTGGCTTTTTTCCAGGTTTGATTGGCAACTGAAGTTCTACCAATCCTTTGTCAAGACCAGGCATCTCGTCGTAATCCCATGCAAAGCAGTCCTTGAACTCCTTTAATAATTGGATCACTTCAACCCTGAGCTCTGGGTCTATTTTGGCGCTGATGTAAATGGGCCTTTTATCTAACCCTTCGCCCAAGTTGATTTCTTCTAAAGGATCATGTGCTAACATTTTGATGTTGTTCGCCAGGGGATCCTTTTCGAATCCCAAAGGCTCATCATCGTAGATGGCGTCGAGCCTTTGATCCTGCATTCCTTCTGTTCCGATATCAGGAGGTTCTGGGTCGAAATCTTTTCCAGGACCTATATCTGGTGGTTCTGGGTCGTTGTCCTTGGTGTCCATATATTTTACTTCGGCTTCGAGAGCCACTATAATCCTTGTTTCGGCTACGTAAGCCGAAATTCGCTGCAATGCTTGTGACTCAGTCATTATCACTGAATTCACTTCCCCAACCAGTTGGTTGGATGTCAGTTAGCCCACTGAAATCAATGTGGGACAAGTCTTCTTTATCCCATTGAAACCCATGATTAGGATGTAGGTACAAGGAACAAAAAGCATTTGGCGTTGGCGCCATGTCGAAGTCAGGTGCTGGACATGGCCCAATGTGAGCCAAATTTTTGTCGAAGTCAGCTCTCCCTATGTGATTTACTTCGCCTAAGTAGTAGCTCTAATCTGCTTCTATATTCTTGACAATTCCATCAGGACGCCATAATATCACCCTTTGGTGCATTGATGATGGTACTGCTCCTACATCATGTATCCATTCTCGGCCTAACAATAGGTTGTAATTTGGTTTAGCCGATATGACCATAAATATGGTTGGTCGAAGGATGGATCCCACTTTGAGGTCCAGTTGAATCACACCCATGGTGGTCCCTATTCCGCCTTTGTAGTTTGATAGGACCATATTATGAGGCTTGATGTTTTCATCACTCTTGCCTATTTTTCTTAGCATGAAGTGGGGGATTATGTTGATGGTTGCCCCACAGTCCACCAAGATTTTGTTTAAGTGGCCTCTTCGAGTTTTGCCCTTATGAATAAAGGCTTGAGGTGACTTTTCATCACCTCAGTTGGTGGTTCGAAGAAACCATTCTTCTCTTCAGTGCAGCCATTACCCATGACAAAGTAGCAAACTGGCCTATGCTTGGCCATCTCTTGTTCGACTTCCCAGTCGTTCGATTCGACTTCCATTTGGCGGTTGAATTCTATTGGCAAAACTAAAACTATATTTACCATGATGTCTAATGTGTCGTCAGACTCAGAGCCATCTTCGTCACCAGCTTCGCCTTGTTCAGGCCATACCAACCTATTGGACACCGGTTCCCTCTCCAAAGGCTTTCTTTGCTTTCGCTGGGGTACATTTGAACTTGACTCTGGTTTTGGTTCGTTGACAGCTTCTCTCTCAGCCTTGCGCCTCCTTTGGTATCTTCTCCACTGGGATCGAGACATTTGGTTCTTTCCCTTGTAGTTACTTGATACTTGGGTCACTTTGGAGGCACCTACATGAGGCTCTTTCTTGAGTGTCAAAGATGAACCTCTTGGCACTTCAAAGGAATGCCACCTTTCTTTGCTGGGTCTCTTTCGACTCGATGTTTTGAGCCATGTATCAACTGGCACATTGGTTGGAGGCCTGAAAGTTGGTGGCCTCCTTTCCTGATTTAAACCCTTTTGGTAGGTTCTTCTGGGATCGTGTCGAGCATCAAAGCCTGCACCTTTTTTGGCATTTCTGCTCCAATTTCTGTTTGCTGCTCTCACACCTTCGATGTGTTCAGCAACTTTCTTGTCAAAAATAGAGTTACATCGAGGACACAGCATCACTTCTGATTTCTTCTTCTGGCATCGTTGCAGGAATTCTGCCAGATTTTCGTTCTCCAGAGGAAAAGCTGTTTTGTTTGCTTGCTCTTGCCTAATGGTCTCCTTTGAAACTTTTGATTCAGAGATTTCGACCATGTTGACATTCATGTTGTCTTTAGTAGCAAGAGTCATTTGCTTCATTTGAGCCTCCAGGTCTTTTGTTTGGCCTTGCACTACAGCCAAGTAGGAAACGGGTTTAGCTCCAGATTTTGAGGCTCCAACTGTCTCCAGTTTTGGACCTTCAGCGGCCTTTTGGACTGCTTCAATTGTCTTTCTAGAAAGGTTCCCAGAAAAACTGCCAAATATTAGCATATTGATATGATCTTTGGTGACTTCGACCATAGTTATCCCTGGCCTTTAACACCTGACTTCTGGAAGCTTCGATCACATTCACCTCTGAAGGTTCAGCATAGTGGGCTTCCGCCTGCAAAGGGCTCGAATCCACATTCACTGGGGCCTTATCAGCGAACTTCAGCCTCCCTTCTTCGATAGCATTCTGCACGAGATCCCTGAAAAGAAAACATTGAGATGTTTTATGGCCCAGAAAGTTATGATATTTACAATAGCCTCTTTTCTTTCTTTGATCAAGAGGAGGCACTTTTACCCCTGGGGGTATTATCATTTGGCCATCTTTTACAAGTAAATCAAAAATTTCATCACATTTCGTAATATCAAAACTGTAAGTCTTTTTAGGGAACCTATCATTGGCCTTTTCAGAACCAGTGGGGTTTTTTCCACTTGAGGGGACTAGTAGTTTGCAAGATTATGGTGGCCCTTGTTTTAACTCAGCTAAATCGACCTCACTTTCTTCGACGGTAATAGGTTCGTCGAACGTTTCTGGATCTTCATCGTCCATTTCGACATACGCTATCCTTTCTCTTTTATGATTTTTCATCGTCCTGGCTTTTTCAGCTTTAAGGCGTTCTACCTGTCGAACCCTATCGGCCAATTGGGCCATGTCCCTCAGGTACTGAGTGTCTAATTTCTTCCTAATGGAGTAATCTAGACCTCCTGCGGCTATTTCGACTAACTCATGTTCTGGAACTTGCGTAAAGCATCTTGCCTTGAGCAATCTAAACCTATTTAGGTATTCGTCTATAGGCTCAGTGAATCTCCTCTTTACACTGGCCAACTCTTTCAGGCTTATCTTGGTTTGTCCCATGTAGAATTGCTCATGGAATAATCTCTCCAACTGGTTCCAATGGTGGATCGAATTGGGGGGGAGAGTTGTGAACCAAGTAAACGCATTCTTGGTTAGGGAACTTGGGAAATACTTAATCCTCAGGTTCTCATTGTTTGAAATTTCTCCTGCTTCGATTAAATATCTCGCCACATGTTCGATAGTGGATTCTGTGGTGTCCCCTGAAAACTTAGTGAACTTAGGGACTTTGCATCTAGGAGGCAAGTCCGTTTGTAACACATATTCCGACAGCGGGGATGTGAAGTTGGGCCTACGGAAGCCTGTATTCATCCCATTTTGCATCATGATTCTTTCAATCATGGCTGTCAAGTTATTCTCCAAACCAACATTCTAGTATTGGATCTGCTGAACTACTTTGTCAGCGTTTTGGTTTCTATTAACCATCCTTATTTCCGGGGCTATAACTCTAGGATCTTCGACCCCGGGTTGTTCCATTTGTACCCTAAGGTTCTCTTCGACAGGCTGCTGGACTTGGTTAATAGTGGTTTCTTCCTCTAAAAGTATGCCTTGGTTCCCCCTTATTTATGCCCTTTGAGGCTGTCGAATAGGTTGGGGTACCCCAAAAAAGTCAGCCAGACGCGACATTTGCGCTGTCATTTGCTGATTCGACTGGGTGGTATTCTGTATTAGAGGATTTAACACTGTACTTAAAGTTTGCGCCAACATTTGAACCATGTCGTGGTTGCTTTCGTCCATTTGTTGCCTCAAGACTGCTGTCGAGGCATTCGTAAGGCCATGCATTACTTGGGACGTTCCTCCTAAGAGTTGGGTCCTACCCTTGTTCGCCATACCAACCCCATATCCTTGGAGTGGCGAAGAGGCGCTCACTAAAGGATCTGAAAAAGTGGACGTAGCATTCGTCAGGCTAGCCAATTCAGAAGTTGGCATGCCATAGAGTGGTTCTCGATTTAAACCGACTGTCGAAAATCCTGGGGGAACATATGGCCTAGTTCCTTGGTTTCCCCTTGGTGGGGGAGTTCCCAAAGGCATTTTGGGGCCTGTAAATAGAGGTAATGGCCCCGTTTGTGTAACCGTTACTGCTGGCATTGAACCAGCGGTTACCACTTCACTTACGGTTGGGATAACCGTTGCTCCCACGTTTGTCTGTGGGATTTCTCCGTTGTTTGGCAGATTCGCCATTTCTTCACTTCTTCTCCTAGTATTGGTTTCGTTGGTGTATATTCTACCACTTCTCAATAACATGCAATACTCTCGAAAAAGGAGGATATTTTATATAAAACGGTTAATCGTGAGAAAATCAACACAAGGTCCCACCGGGTGTGCCAATTTGTTTACCCGGAAAATTGGTAAACAACCGCTGATCTTCCAAAAGGTTACTTATTTGGTGACTCGCAGGATCGATCAGATTGATCCTAAGACATGGTTGATTTTTGTAGTTTGACTAATCCTAATGGTGATTAATGCCAGTAAAGTAAAGATACTTTAAGTAAATTGCATGGAGAAAAGCTTGATAGAATAAATAAAAGCGTTAAGGAATTGTTAAATAAAAGGCTTCGACGAAAGTAAATAAATGAACAACGGTAAATTGCTTGAATATAAAAGACTTTGATTAATTTAAATGGTGTTTCACACATACATTCTCAATGATTCTTTCTCTCACGCTGGGTACTTGAATCTAAATGAGTGACTTGTATAAAATGATGAACACACTAATAACTACATAAAAACTTAGTATTTATACTAAGAAAAATCCTAAGTAACCGCTGGGCAGTTACACCGCTTCGAGATGATGCCACATGGCACGCTCACAACCTTCGACGCCTATGTTCTCGACACGTTGCACTTGGTAACTGCTGGGAACCGTTTTCCCTCCAACAATTCAAATCTCAAACCGTTCGACCTTGGGCATCAGGAACCTTTGTCGAGAGGTTCCTTCGACGTCGAAGACAACAAGATTCCAACTTAAAGGAATTTCTCTAAGTATCTTGTCATTCTTTGATGAGCCTTCGACATGATCAGTTGGTCGAAGCCTTCTTATGTAGGAAACTCTTCTGACTCATAATTAATGGTCTATATGATAATAAACATGGGTGTCGAATTTATGAGCCAACAATATGTTTAAATTTTTTGTAAAGAATTTGAAAAATGATATAATAAGAATTTGCAGTGATAGATAAACTGTATGATTCTAGTTTATTAATGAATTTTATACATGGAATTGTACATGAAATGACTGCACCATACTATCTTGTAATGAATGGTAAAACATAAAGAAATAATAGAACTCTTACTGAACTTGCTGTTGCAATTATGATGAATTCTGGTGCTGCACCTCACTGGTGGGGGGAAATTTTATTGACTGTTTGCTATGTCCTGAATAGAGTCCCCAAGTCAAAATGTGAGATCTCTCCTTATGAGATGTTAAAGAAAAGACAACCAAACTTGTCTTATTTGAGAACTTGGGGTTGTCTGACTTATGTCAGAATTCTGGATCCGAAACGAGTTAAACTCGTTAGTAGAGCATATGAATGTGCTTTCATTCGGTATGCAGCAAACAGTAAAGTATATAGGTTTTATGACCTAAAGGCAAAAGTGATCATAGAATCAACTGATGTTGAATTCTATGAAGACAAATTTCCTTTCAAATTGAGAAATAGTGGGGGCACACAATCGAGTCACATTCATGTGATAAGAAGCATAGAAAGCAACGACAATGTAGAAACAGAACTTTAACAAAGTAAACGAGTAAGAGTTGCTAAAGACTATAGGCCTGATTATGCGGCTTATAATGTAGAAGAAGATCCAATTAATCTTCAAGAATCCTTGTCATCTATGGATGTTTAGTTATGGCAAGAAGCTATCAATGATGAGATATAATCTCTAGAATCTAACAAGACCTGACACTTAGTAGACTTGCCTCTTGGTTGCAAACCAATCGGTTGTAAATGGGTTTTGAAAAAGAAACTAAAACCTGATGGAACTATTGATAAATACAAGGTTTGCCTTGTTGCCAAGGGTTTTAGACAAAGAGAAAATATAGATTTCTTTGACACCTTTTCTCCTGTCACTAGAATTACATCCATTAGGGTACTTATTTCAATAGCTGCTATTTATAACTTAATAGTACACCAAATGGATGTTAAAACAACTTTTTAAACAGTGACGTAGAAGAAGAAATCTATATGAAACAACCGGAAGGGTTTGTAATCTATGGATAAGAAAACAAGGTCTGTAAGTTAGATAAGTCTTTGTATGGGCTAAAACAAGCTCCAAAGCAATGGCATGTAAAGTTTGATAACTTAATGATATCGAATATGTACAAAGTGAATGAAAGTGACAAATACGTTTATTACAAATTTGAGAATTGTATTTGCACTATCATATGTCTATATGTAGACGATCTACTCATATTTAGATTAAACATTCAGGCCATTAATGATATGACATCGTTGTTGTGCAACAACTTTGATATGAAAGACCTCGGAGAAGTGAGTGTGATTCTTGGTATCAAGATCACAAAATCCGAGCAAGGAATTTCTTTGGATCAATCACAATATGTGAAAAAGATCTTAAAGAAATATAATTACTTTGACAGTAAACTTGTGAGCACACTAAATGATCTAATCGTGAAGCTATTTAAGAACACTAGTGAAAGTGTTAGACAAACAGAACATGCGAGCATCATTGGAAGTCTTAGGTATTCCATTGATTGTACTAAACCTGATATTGCATATGTCATGGGATTGTTGTGTGGGTTTACTAGTAGACTGAGTAATGAATATTGACAAGCTAGTGAGCGAGTCATACGGTACCCTAAAAGGACCATGAATCTCGGTTTACATTATCATAGATTTCCTATTGTACCCGAAGGATACAATGGTGCAGATTGGAATACCTTATCAGATGATTCCAAAGAAATTAATGGCTATGTATTCAACATAGCTAGATGAGTTGTATCTTGGAAATCAAAGAAACATACTATCCTGAGAATATAGCATTAGCGACTGCTAGTGAAGAAGCAAGTTGGTTAAGATGTTTGCTAATTGAGATTCCCTTATGGGAAAAACATATGTCAGTTGTGTTGATCCATTGCGATAGTACCGCGGTTATTGCAAAAATTGAGAACCGTTATTATAATGGTAAAAGACGTCAAATAAGAAGAAAGCACAACATTGTTAGAGATTGTATCTCTAAAGGAGCTGTAAGAGTGGATCATGTACGCACTGATGAAAATTTAGCAAATCCTTTGACGAAAGGATTAGCTAGAGAGAAAGTCTATAATACATCATATAAGATAAGACTAATGCCTATAGAAAAATGAGTTGCTCATGATGGTAACCCGACCTAAATGACTGGAGATCCCAAGAAATAGGTTCAATGGGTAATAACAAGTTGTGACTAATATGAGATGATCATGCAAGTAAAGCATGAATCCTGAAGTAATAAGAGGATGAGATAATAGAAACTCTTAATGAGATCTATACTCTGTATGAGGGAGTACCTAGGCTACAGGAGTACTCTTGATAGACTCACCTATGTGATTGTGGAGCTTAGGCCGGTTCCTATGGAATTTCGAGGCAGAATTCCTAGAGCCTTCATTAAACTGGGATACACGTGCAGGGCCATTAAAGCACGAGCTATTAGAATACACCTTAAGAAAAGGTTATGTGCGGGTTTGATGTCTGAGATAGAGTTCAAGACATTTGTGTCACTCTTGTTGAATTGGAATCCTACTTGCTATGCAAAGGTTCAAGTCGTAGACACTTTTGTTTATGCACAATCTTAGAAACGTTTGACGTTACTTCTAAAATCAATTTTTTTAAATTCAAGTGGGGGATTGTTGGAACATGTCCATGTTTTAATATGTTGAATTTAAAATTTTCTCAAGTCCCACATTGTTAGAATATTTTTTTGGTTGAAAAAACCATTTAGTCCCACATTGCTCATGTGAGAAATATTAACTATCATACTTCACTATATAAGGAGTGCATATGTTTCATTCCAAATCACACCAAAAACTATTCTATTAGTTTTTCCTTCCTCATTCTCATAACTCTGCGTCTCTCGAATTGTCGAAGCGCCATCTTCTTCCCCTTTCTTTCTACTCGTTGAATTTTCCGAGTATTTTCTTGAATTCTCTTTAGAGAATTATGTTAATTTCTCCTCATTTGAGTTGAGAAATTTTCAAGTTTAATCTTTTGGATTCTCTTTGGAGAATTATTTGAATTTCACTTTGTTGGAGAGATTATTATGAGTGGTCAAATGACCATTATTAATTTCTCTTTGGAGAATTATTTGAGTTTCTTTTTGTTTAAGAAATTATTATGACTGGTCTTTATACCAGATACTACGAGTGGTGTTGATATCATATTTGAATGGTCTTGTACCATTAGAGGGTGTATTTCTAGACCGATTATCTATCATGCAAGTAGTAATCGTCCAGTATAGAACTTGGCTGTTTTATCCTGGAGGCGGCGCGGTAGTTTGACTGCTTTGCATAATTTTGAGCAGTGCCGCGAAACATCTTAAAGAGAGCGACCTAGTCCGCGACTCAACCTGATAATTTCTTTGGTGGCAAATATTTCAAAATCCAAAATCCAACAGAAACAGATGTCCGAATTAAATCATTGGTCCATAAAACTCCACTTCTCTCCTTCCCCCACCTCTCTGGATGACATATCAAGAAGACAACTATACTGTAAGTGTGAAAATTTCTAAATGGAGTGAGAGATAATTTTTTGACGAATTACATAAATATTTTGATTTTTTCCCAATTTTTTTTTTTTTTTTTTAGTTTTTGGTTTACTCTAATGATAGGCTCATACTAAGATAGAATGTCGAATGTTGATTATTTTTTAACTTTTTTTGTGAGAATCTCCTATCGATAAACTTTTTCTCGAGATAATAACGAAAATAATAGTTTCAAGAGACAATGTTGCTTAGAATAATAGAAAACATATAAGAATAGTAGTTTCAGGAGGCAATGTCGATATGAATGTATTTTGGAATTCGTTGAACAAATGAAAATCACTTTTCATTTTGCTTATGAGGATTTTTATTAATAATGTAACAATTTTGTGAATGATTTGTCAATACAATTTAATTATTCACATAATCATCACATCAGTAATGAAAGTTCACGTAAATAAAATGAAAATTAATTATTTTCATTTGTTCAAAGACTCCTAGAGCAAAAAAATTAAAATATTTATGTAATTCATCAAAAATCATCTCTCACTCATTTTAAAAATTTTCACACTTAAAGTATAGTTGTCTTCTTGATATGTCATCCAGATAAATGGGTCGAGGAGAGAGCCAATGTTTTTATAGACTAATGATTTAATTCAGACTGTCTACTTCTTTTATTGAGGAAATATCATAATACCTAATTAAAAATCATAAAACAAACAGAAATATAAAATACCTAATTAAACATCATAAAACAAATAGAAAATTGAACTCCTAATTAAACATCATAATACAAATAAAAATATAAAAAACATCTAATTAAACTAAAATATTTAATTTAAATTAGTTTAATTAGGTGTTTTTATATTTTTATTTATATTATAATGTTTAATTAGGGGTTTAATTTTCTGTTTGTTTTATGATGTTTAACTAGATATTTTATATTTGTGTTTGTTTTATGATTTTTAATTAGGTATTATGATATTTAGTCGGGGGTTTAATTTTCTGTCTCTTATCATACTGTTGTTTTATGTTTTTATAGACCAGAGAACCAATGCTTTCTTTTTGTTGTTTGACCCTTTTAATTGATCTTAAAAGTAAAAAACTAAGATAGAAAGATCAATATTTATTATGTGTATAATGATGGAAAAAAAAGAAGTAATATTTAACTGAATGATTACATTGCATGATTTATTTACTATGTATACTAACCTCCATATTGAGGGTTCTCCTAATTATAATAGTGAATCCTATTTATGTTAGTTAAAGTAAACGAGGTTTCAGTGCTTAACCACAAACAAGTCCAAGATAACTTATCTAAAAACAATTTGACTTTATTTTGTGCAACCATGCCAGTGCACAGAGCAACTCACTCGTCCTAAATAAAAACAATTATCAAATCCAACTGTAAGCATTGATTGATGAATAGTGCTGTGTACCTCATAACCGTTTACATCACATTAAACTGAATTTCTTTTTTAAATAATCAATTTTTAAAAAAAATTTCTCAAATAATCACATTTTCAAAAAATTTATCAAAATGACCACTTTTCAAACAAAAAAATTTCGCCACACAGAAAAAACGTCACTCTGTGTGGCGCATGCACTCAAATTAAAGAGGAGGCGTCACACTGCATGGCTTGTCCTCCTCTGGAAAGCCATGCAGTGTGGCACGTGCATGTGTTTTTGAGAGGAGGCGCCACCCTCCTTGGCTTGACAGTGTAATTGTAATTTTTTTTTAAAATAAAATAAAATTAAAACTAAAAATATTTTATATTAATATTTAATATTATACAACACATGGATATATTTTTTGTGGACGTCCCCTCAACATAAGCGGGTCCCCGTATGACATAAACGGTCGCATCTTTGCCTCGCCCCTTGTCTCACTCCTCTCTGTTGATTTTTCTGAGGTGTTTGTGGTATGTTCTGACTTGCTTGATTATGAGGTGCTTGATGTGATGGTCCTGGTATATCAGGATGATACATCTCATCGATCATTTCGCCCCACTGAGTTGTGCTTCCAAAGAGATCGGTGCTCATATTGTTGAAGTTTGGTCTTGTTGGTTGAGATATGTGTCGGTGGTGGAGTGGTTGATAGTATTGGGATGTTGAATCATTGATGAAAACGAAGCAACGGTTCTTGTGGTGTCTGAAATCCGTATGATGGTTGGGTACTTCGATGATATGATATTTGACCGTATGGAGGTTGAGTGGTATGGTAGGAAGGAGATGTATCATATGTGTCTTGGATGTTGTGGTAGGATGAGGATGGTGCATATTGTTGGTGGTGGATCGAGTCATGCTCTTGGTATTGTGTTTGTGTGTGTGGCATGAATTGATGACAAGTTTGGTTGAATGAGGTGGTGTATGGTTGTTGGGTTTGAGTGGGTTGACATTGCGGTTGAGTTTGGTATTGTTGAGGGGTTAGTTGTTGGGTCTGGTATTGTTGAGGGGTTGGTTGTTGGGGTTGTTGTTAGGTGTATGTTGCAGCTCTTTGGCATGGGTCAATCAAATAAGTCTCTTGAGACAGAAACAAATTTGTTGAAATCGATGTGTAGCATCTCAAATATTGGAGCGTCGGTTTTAAGTCATCTTGCAAGATCGGCTCCCTTAGGACCAATTCACGTCTATGCCTCCATTGACGACATTGATTTTTAGCGAAGTCTCTCAAATCGTTAAATTCCCACTGGCCGTCAACTCGGATTAGATGTCATTGGCCCAAACATGTTGGGGGTCGGGGATACCCTGTTGCATGCCGAACTGTAGCTTCACACGATCACTGTGATGCATCTCCACAGTAGTGAACCTGATGAGTGTTGTTTTTGCAGTCCAGACTTCAGCATCAGGAGGGTTAATCTCATGGTCGAGATCCTTATACGGCCTCCATACAAACTGTAGAGTAAAAAAAGTTATATAAATATTAAACTTAATTAAAATATTCAATGCGTTTTATAAAATATATAAGTTTAATACCTCTTCGGGGTCCAACATGATCAATAAGATTTCGGTAGACTACTATTAGGTTTCTAGGGGATTTGTTGTAATTCATCCCAGGAACAGACCACCTACATAAAACTTTTAACGGTGAGACGTTCAACTGTGATAACTTAGGTTTTAATTTCCGTAATACCGATTTATCCGCTTTCGGATAAACAAGAAATCCAGTTTTGCACGCTTCAAAGATAGAGTAGAATCCAAATTGCAGTGTGGTCCAGTTTACCAAATTCCTTACAAGTCCCCATTTCTATTTGACAACAACCAAGTCAAATTTTATCAACTTAAGGTGCACGACGATGATGATGTTCAAAACAAGTTTCGAACTCATGAACAATCCGGGTTCGATGAGATTGAGCTGTATGTTTTATTACAACAACCAGATCAATCTCAGGTGGTAGATCCTTCTCAAGACTTTGAAGAAGAGGATGAATCTGACAAGGACAACCATCCTGAAGTCGATGTTATTGACCAAGAAGAAGATGATGATGAGGCAATGATTGATTTTATGGTCAATGATGACGCTGTAGATCAAGAGCATGAACCTATACTTGCAAGTCATGCGTACGACCCTCTGTTTCACATGACAAACTTGAACTTGGGGGAAGATGAATCAGCCTCAGATATTTTTCACGATCCTTATATGCATACCGAATGGGCCTTGAAAGTTGGAGACAAATTTCGAACAAAAGAAGAGTGCCTTAGAGCTATCAAAAAATACCACATGGAAATTTTAGTTGACTTCTGTAACACCCCAATTCTACCCCAAGCAAATTATGCAAAATAAATCAGAGTTATAAAATTTCAATCATACAAATGAATCGGGACGTTACAAATTCTTCTAACAAATTCATTGCATTCATCATGGATATATAACACTTTTAAAACATCGGATGAACCATCGTCATAACATCTTTAATAAAATAATTCAACAACCACGCAGCGGAATTCTTCAATAACATCTCTAAATAAAACAGCAACTTCGAAACATCTCATATTTTAATAATAATCAATTCAAAACTCAACAACTGAAAATCAACAATCAAAAATCATCAAGCGTTCATCCCCCCGAGTGTTACATATCAGAACAATGACATCGACTCGAACTATTGAGGGTATACAACCTTCACTCGCGATTACCTACACGTTACCAACATAGGGGCAACATTCAAACAGAAGGGGTGAAATATCTAACAATATAATAAAGCGCATGATAATTAATATATTAAATTAGATCAATAATATCACCGCTTCTCATCTCATAATCAACAATAATTACAGCATATATACTCATTCATCAACATCAAATACATTTCATTATTCAATCATATAATGCGACTCAAAACTATGCAAATGCATGTGGTACCATTGGAGCAGAACTCCCATCTCAAAAATCTTCCAATTAATAGAGGCATCAACAAGGCATAGCCTTCATCTCAAAATTTGTCAATCCAGGCCATCTCAACGAGCATGAGCTCCATCTAAAAAATGCAATGTATGCGACTCATCAAGAATGTAATATCAACATCTCAATCATCTCAAAACACAACATCTCATAAACATCTCAAAACAACAACATCTCATAAACATCTCAAAACAACAACATCTCATAAACATCTCAAAACAACAACATCTCATAAACATCTCAAAACAATAACATCTCATAACCATCTCAAAACAACAACATCTCATAAACATCTCAAAACAACAACATCTCATAAACATCTCAAGATAATTTATTAAACATCATTTATTTATCAAACGTCATTGGTTCATCATAATTATCAAACACAACTTTAATAACCACATCTCATTAATAACTCAGTTGTATATCAATAGTACAGTAATCCATACTATTATTCTGCTACTGTACATCATTATTGTCACTAATCCTACTGTCATATTTCTAACAGCAGTCTCTAACATCTCATATTCATCATTCTGTCCAAAATCCAGTATAACTGTCAATTACGGGAATTAATCCTAAATCCTAAACTACTTACTAGGATTACACTTCTTATTCATCATTTAAATCATCTAGAATAATATTCATCGCGTTAGCTAATCAACGCTTTGAACGACATCTCAAACAGCATCCTACAACTCAGTTACAGCAACTTAAAACTGATTATGTCACTATTAGTCAGTATGGGTCGACGCAAAACCCTTGGGGTCGACGCGTAATGCTTCTCCTGCACAGCATGAGTCGACACATCCTCCTCATGGATCGACTTATCCTGGTCCTAATCACCACATGTATCGATGCATGCTCCTATCTGATCGACTCATCCTGAGTCTTGTACTCATCATGCATCGACGCAAGCCCTCCATGGATCGACTCATCCCGAGTCTAACAGTGCTTATGTATCGACACATGCTTCCATGAATCGATGCATCCTGTTACTTCCTGCATTCTTCCACGATTTGCTTCTGTATTTTCACTATAGGGATTCAATTACAGTCCTACAAACCTCATCGTAAACATGGTAATTCATCACTTAACATTATACTCTATTACTCCATCGATTTAACGACATCATAACGTCATTATTCATCCAGAATTCATCAATATTCACCATACATCATTCATAACACATCCAATTCAAGAACAAACAGCAATTACATCAAACCCCACATATCAAATGTCATGAACCCAATTATAAAGTCAGAACCCCATCCTTACCTTGGATTGAAGGTCGCTCTACAATTTTCGGGTTGAATCTTTGTTCTTGCCGTCTCCTTCTATTTCCAGCAGCTTCACGTTCTCCTCAAATCCTTATTTCTTTCTACTGCTTCTCTTTTCTATTCTAACAACAATAATAAAAGAACCTAATATTCTATTATTCCTTAGTGGGCTCCAAACTTACACCCCCTTATTGCATCTACTATCTCAAATTAAGCCCACCTTGATAATATTACACTTCTAATATTATTTCACCACATAATAATATAATACCTCTAATATATTATTATTTCTCCACTTAATAAAATAATAAATCCAATTTAATTATAACACCACCTCAAAAATATTCCAAAAATAATTTAATTAAATAATTAATTAAATTACGGGCGTTACAACTTCACTGTAGATAAAAATAATTCAGGTAGGTACGTTATTTTATGTCGTCAAAAACTAATTTTCCCTTTCCGGTTAACTGCATCTTACAGGAAGAGAAGTGATTCATGGGAAATAGGTTCCATTGATCCACTCCACACTTGCATCACCACCGTTCCGACACAGGATCATCGGAAACTTAGTTCTCAACTAATATGTCAAGAAATCCTGCCTCTTATTAGCAAAGATCCATCATTAAAGGTGAGTACAATTATTTCTCATATCACTAAGAGATTCAATTATAATCCCTCTTACAGGAAGGCATGGATCGGGAGGACTAAGGCAGTTGAACTTATGTACGGTAATTGGGAGGAATTGTACAAAGAACTTCCAAGATTTTTGGTGGCACTCAAATATTATGCTCCGGGAAGTGTTATAATTTTGGAGACACTTCCGGTTTTTACCCCAGACAGAACTCGTGTTAGTGGAAATGGAATATTTCATCGATTGTTCTGGGCGTTTGAACCATGCATCAAGGGTTTTGCATTTTCCAAACCTATTATACAGGTTGATGGAACTTGGTTATACGTGAAGTATAAAGGAACATTACTCATGGCAGTGGCACAAGATGGGAACAATAATGTTTTTCCGGTTGCCTTCGCTCTAGTTGAAGGTGAGACAGGTGGTGCATGGAATTTCTTTCTGAAGAATCTCCGATTACACGTTGCTCCACAACCCAACCTTTGTTTGATTTCAGACAGACATCCATCAATTGTGAGTGCATACAATAACCCTGATAACGGTTGGCAGGATCCCCCTTCGACACATGTCTATTGCATTAGACATATCACACAAAACTTCATGCTCCATATCAAAGACAAGACACTTTGAAAGAAAGTTATTAATGCAGGGTATGCCTTAACAGAACCGTCATTCTGATACTATCGCGAAGAAATCCAATTGGCAAACTCAGAAGCATTAAGGTGGATCGATAACATTCCAGTGGAGAAGTGGACTCGGGAATTTGACAATGGTCAACGATGGGGCCACATGACAACAAATCCGGTGGAGTCATTGAACTTTGTATTCAAAGGCATCTGAAACATACCAATTACCGCTTTGGTTAGAGCAACATATTTCAGAATGGGTTATTGTTTGATACAAGAAGTTCAAAATGGAGGGCAGTGTTACAATCAGGGCAGTTGTTTAGTGAATGCACGATGAAAACATTTAACGAGGAGGCTGCAAAAGTAAACACCCATAGTGTCACCGGGTTTGACCGTATTAAAGGTTGGTTCAATGTACAAGAGACACTGGATCATAATGAGGGGAGGCCAAGGGAATATTATCGAGTCGAACTAGATAAAGGTTGGTGTGATAGCGGAAAGTTTCAAGCATTTCGCATGCCTTGCTCTCATGTCATGGCGGCATGTTCGCATGTTTTCTTTGACCCAATACAACATATATCCCCCGTGTACACGGTAAAGAGCGTTTTAAGTGTGTACATCAATACCTTCTCCGTGTTGGCAAAGGAGGATTACTGGTCTGGTTATGAAGGGGACATTGTTTGGCACAATGAACAAATGCGATGGAAGAAAAAGGGGCGCCCGAAAAGCACTCGTATTAGAACTAAAATGGATACGGTCAACAAAATGATAAGATTATGCGGTACATGTCGTCTTCCCGGACACAATCGGAAAAATTGTCTGAATATTGGGTCTAGCTCTGCAACATAACTTTTTAATAGCAAACTATATGGAGTGTTTAATTTGTTGTACGCAATATATTTCAATTTAAATTTGAGTTATCATTTTGTGTTCCATTTATCATTCGATTACAACAACTTTCACATCACGACACAAAAAATTACAACACCACATACTCAGGACAACAATACAACAATATGATAAACAAACAAAACAACTAAACAAATCATAATATCTAAGAGATAAAGACCACCAACACAATATCCTCTGGTCCAAGCATCATCATCATGACATCAGCGTCGCATCTCACTATTTTCCATGATCGGCTTACTCCATTTTCATTCCTCACTGTGATGTGCCTTTCTATTTTTCTAATTTGTTCACCTTCAGGAATGTCTCCTTCCAACCAGCTAATCAAGTGCCTCTGAAAATGCTCAAACGTCTGTGTGTTCCAGAGTTTGATCTTCACCGGAGGCTTTGTCGCTGAAAAAATAACATGCACATCTCTTTTGATCAGTGAAAACTTTGGCAAGGGAGTTGAAGACATTTTCTAAGAGTTATGTAACAAGTGGTGCGGAAAAATGAAGAGGATGGGTGGTTGTATTTATAGAAAATTACAATTACACTGTCAAGCCAAGGAGGGTGGCGCCTCCTCTCAAAAACACATGCATGCGCCACACTGCATTGCTTTACAGAGGAGGACAAGCCATGCAGTGTGGTGCCTCCTCTTTAATTTGTGTGCATGCGCCACACAGAGTGGCGCCTCCTCTGTGTGGCAAATTTTTTTTGTTTGAAAAGTGGTCATTTTGGTAAAATTTTTGAAAATGTGATTATTTGGGAATTTTTTTTGAAAAAAGTGGTTATTTAAAAAAAAATCCATTAAACTCGTTTGTGTTTAGCATTACTGCACGGTACGGGTATTCAAAATTAAATCAGCTTAATAAAAAACTGTAAAATTGAACCGAATTAAATTGAAACCGTTAAAATTGTATTTGATTCAGATGTGTTTGAGTAATTTTTTAAAGGAATTGTGCGGTTCGATTCTGTTTACAGTTTGTATTTTATAAATCGAACAAAACCAAACAAAACAGTATTATGGTATAAAATTTTAGTAGTTAATATATATTTCTTTAATTCTTTAGAGAAAACAACATGTATTATGTGTATATTTTATCATACTTTGTATAATATTTATTTTAATTTACAAATCATAAAAAAATAAAATATTATTCATTTATAAATACTATTTTCATAAAATATATTTTATCGTATTCTTTGTATAATATTTATTTAAGAATGCAATATTATCTATATCATTATTTAGATTTAGATAAAATTATAATACATAATTTTCTGTATCAAATTACAAACTTATTTTGACAATTATAAAAAAAATTTATGGTAATATATGAACAATTAAACACAATTAAACCGCATTAGTTTGGTTTGATTTGGTTTGATTCAGATTTATTTTTTAAAGTCAACCGAACCAAACTAAACCACATGTTTTTTTCTCTTGAGGTTCAGGTGATTTTTTGTTTGAAAACAGTCCAAATCGTACCAAAAACACCCTGTTGTACCCCAAAATTTTCCATCTCATATTTCTCAAGACATTGCAAGAAAAATCTCCAAGTGGCTCAAGGTTGCTCAAGAGTTGGACAGTCAAGTCACCTCCTAAGGCACTCAACCCCAAATTAGGGTTTTGTGTTGCATCAAGATACTTGGATCCAAATAACCTCAAGTGCTCCCCAATGTCCTAATATGTTCTCAAGGTCATCCATGTCAAATTTCAAGCCTTGCAGAGTAAGTTTGCTCAGTCAAATGCTCAAAGGGTCCAAAAATTGACTATGCTAGGGCAAAAGTCAACTGTGACCTACAAACAGTCAAACTTCAAGATTTTTTGTCAACATTCTCATTTTGAAGTGTATTTCATCATTTTATCAAGGGTTGATCATGATTCATCAAGGATTGCTCAAAATTCATCAAGACTCAAAAGTTGCTAAATTAGGGTTTTGTAGGAAAAGTCAACTCAACTTTGAACAAGCATAACTTTCTCATACTTTATGAGAAATGACCCATCCAAATCTCATTTTTAGGAGGATGAAATTTCCTACAATCCATATTCATACCCCAAGATCATAAAATGCACTCACAAGAAGTTATAAATTTGGACATTATAGGTCATTTTTGAAAGTTAACAAAAACACCTTTTTTTCCAAAGCTTATAACTTGAGCATGGAACATAAAAATGAGATGAGACCAAAAGGGTTGGTTAGAGGACATCTCAAGATTTCTAAAAAGTCCAAGAACACCCACAAAAGTTCAAAATTGAAGAAGTTATGCATTGTTGAATTTGGACATTTTTGCAAAATTGCCAAAAGACAACTATCCCCAAAATTTCAAATTTTGTCAAATGGTCCCATTATTTTCCACTTGATTTGAGCTTGCATCATTGTTCACGTGTCCTAGCTTCATCCATGAGCCCATATCTTATTTTTATTATTTTATTTGATTTTTTATTGAATTATTTCATTTTAAATCAAATTAAATCATATAAAATCCAAGCTTTGATTACCTAAGATCTTTTTGGTTATTTCAGGTTATAATTATCATCAATATCATCATCAAACTCGAATCTCACCATGCCATGTGCAAAAAGATTGAGTTTTGGCAAATTTGGAAGGTTTAGTAATGGTGAATCAAATCAAATTTCAATGCATTGATGTGGAAGGATTCAGGCCATATTTATTACCCTAGCACATTGTACCATACATAAGCAAGCCACAAGGAACGAAATAAGGGTTAGAGGCTACAAGAATAGGCAATACAAAATTTGCAAAATTCACTAAAAAGTGTGAAATCAAAATCATACTTAGAGGCGTTTTCATAAGCAGAGACCGATCCCAATCGATTCCTGGGTGATCACACAACCTTCCTGGATCAAAAGCACACGTCCTCAGGCCTTCAAAAGCACTATAAGTGTCACAATAATCACCTTGGTTCTTGAATTCGTGATTCATCATTCTTGAATCATTTAAATAAATCATTGGCATATTTATACTCCTCACAACATTTGCAAACGTTTGGCATTATCCAATTGCGTTTTTGTGGCCTAAATGAAGAACCCCCATAGCTAGGGTTCTTCGTTTGTGTTTTAGGGTTTTCTTTTTCAGGGAAAATTGGGACTAAAGAAGGGCATGGTTGCACTCAAGAGAAGGAGACGAACCCAACCATGCCTTTGAAGATCATTTTTATTGCCTGGAATTGATTTTTGGATCGAGCTGCGTTTTTAGCTGCAGATTCAAATCCGCAGGTAAAATTACAGTAGTGGAAGGACAAGGATGAAGAGCTGGCGTTCACTCATTGGCCCGTTCAAACGTTTTTTCGCGCATTTTTATTTCCTGACCAATAATTGCTTTTTTGATATATTATTATTATTATGTAATATATTAACAAATAAGCAAAACAGCATAGTGGCAAGCGTGCGTACCAATCACCATCAGGACCTGGGTTTGAATCCCAGGTCCCCCACTTCCTTTGTTAATTTTCTTTTTCAGGCAATTGTGTACACATCCAAGCATGCAGCGTACCATACACCATCATTCAATATATTTCCAGATGGCCATTGGCCAGATCTGGTGGCCAAGATCTGAAGGACCACCATAGGCAAAGTCAGCACTCACACACCTGATCTCAAAAATCAACAAAGGGCCAACACAATTGGGCCTCATCATTGCTATATACACCACAAAATTCAGGCCCAAACCTCTTTTCTCTCTTATTTATTTATTTTGTTTTAATTAATTGTTTTTCTTGTTTTATTTAATTTCTAACCAATTGAAAAATTCTTTTCTTTTATAAAACAAAATCACAAAAAATATTTTTTTATCAAATTAAACTTTAAATTTTATTTTTATTAATAAATACTAATAAATCAATTTAGGTTTTAATTCTAGAATAATTTTAACATATTTTTGTAAATAATTAAAATTAACTAGACTTAATTAGGTTTTACTAATTCAATCAATTTTTATTTCTTTCTTAAAATACCAAAAATCCAAAAATAATTTATATTTATTAATTAATTTAATTAATTTAATTTAGTAATTAATTTAGGTTTAATTTCATTTTCTTTCTTAAAATAAAAACCAAAAAAAATCTTTTCTTTAACAAAAAGGGTCAAAACCCTAGAACTCGCACTCGATTTAATTTTCCGCACGCGATTTATTTATTTTATTCAATAATGTACTTGCTCCCGGTTTGTAATAGTAAATAGGACCTTTATTTATTTTTTATCGCTTTATTTATTTTTAAAGGGTTTGTCTTTGGCGATGTAAATACGCGACGCCTTGTAATTTAATTTCCGCACTTTTATTTTCCGCAAAATATAATTGTTAGATGTTTGAAAATAGGGATGCATGACAAGAATGAATGTTTTAACCTAAAATAAACATAGATCACCATTAACATGTACAAAGATAAAATTAACTGAAAATGATACAGTCGCACATGCGCACTCTTAGGGTACACTCCACTTGGTTGCCTTCGTACGCAGTCATTGAGTTTAGGTCATTTTAGAGGTCGTCCTCTTGTATAAAAGATCATAGTCGCCTCAAAATGGTTGCCTCGGATATTGTTGCCTCGGATATTGTTGCCTCAAACAAATGATCTAAGACATTAGGGTTACCGCTAAGGCTTCCTAACATTGCTTTAGTGACCGTAAGTCCCGCATTCGAATTTACCCTCAAACTCCAACGACGGTGCACTACTCAATCAATAGTAGGATAACATTGTCTAAAGGAAGATAGCATAGAATGATTCCTTTTTCGAATAGGTAGATGGTTCTTAGTTACTTGCTCTTTTAAAAAAACAAAAAACTCTTCACACTTACACGTTTCGAACAAAGTTTTCAAAAGCACTTCATACACTCTTGAGGACAGAAGCAAGAGTTAAATCGAAGTTTCAAAACAAAAAATTTTTTCAAACCCACAAGCACAAAGAAAGAAATTTTGAAAACAATAAGCAAGTACCTAAGAGCCCGTGGATAACCACGGATAGAAAGGGTGCTAACACCTTCCCTTTCTATAATCTACCCCTCGAACCCGAGAAATATCTCGAAAAAGGAATTTTTCTGTGCTTTTTTCCTTTCCTTGTTGGATAAAATAAAAGTCGGTGGCGACATTTTGCGAAAAAAACGCAAAACGCAAACCAGCATTCCAAAAAAACAGTCAGTTCTTCCCACCGTATCACAGAACTGGCGACTCTGCTGGGGACGCTTATAAGTGGGGTGTACCTTAAGAATAGTGCATATTGTTTTCAATTGCTTGACTTGTATGCTTTATATTTGTGGGCTTGTATCGGAGTTACTATAGATCCTAACCCGGATCTGAGGGATACCCTTTAGGTAAGTAGCAATAAACTGTGAGGGAACTGTACGGCGTAAACCGATACGGTTGAAGCAGTAGCTACGTTGGTGTTGCACTTTAGTATGTATTGATATCCCTTGTGGCGCAACGAGGAGAATATGGGTCTGCTAAGGGGTCATTAAGCACCAACTGACCTTATAACCTATAATTGACCAACTCGGCCATAGAACAGTAGCAGTATGCTACACTCATTGAGACTAAACTCTCGCGATGATTCCGGCCGCAAGAAAAGGTTGCTAAACTGGAATTATGACCGACGAGGGTAGTCAGTGATATTGAGATCCTCTAGAACCTGGTTACTATTTTTAGGACAGGTTTGAACCAACTGAACTGAAAGAGGGTAATACTTAAACTCCTTGCCAGCCTGAAATCTAAGGGGCTATCTATGTGACTTGTGTGCCTTTACCATGTTTGCTATTTATGGATACTTGTGGTGTGTTTTCTATCATGACATCATGACATCATGACATTGCATGCATCTTGCATTGGACTAACCCATTTCAAAGACAGGAGGGATTCATCTTTGTTCTGTTTTGTAGGTCATGGCACCCATGCGAAGAAACACCATTCGGATTAACTTTATCCAAGTTCCCACTATGCTTAAAGAATTGGTTGCAAAGATGCTAGATACCACCTCCTTCATCAGAAGACATGGGCACCTTCTCAGTTTGGTCACTTCCAAATGGACGAGCAGATGATGAGGGTCCTAGTCCAGTTCTTTGATCCACTGTACCATTGCTTTAGTTTTCAGGACTACCAGTTGGTCCCTACCTTAGAAGAGTTCTCTGATCTTCTTGGTATCTCTATTCTGGAGCAAACCCCGTTCACAGGTTGGGAGAAGATCCTTAGGCCAGAAGAGATTGCTTCAGCCCTTCATCTGACAAAGGCTGAGGTAATGGCTAATTGGGAGACTCGTAGTGGAGCGAAGGGCTTTTTGACTAAATTCTTGGTTGGTAAGTGTGGTACGGTGGGAGAAATGACTTGGGATTTTGCGTTTGTGTTCGCAAAATGTTTCGGTTTAGCAAGAGTCGCCACTGACTTTTCTTTTATCCAAAAAGGAAAGGTGAAAAAGCACAGGAAAGACCTTTAGAGATGTTTTTTTTTAGTTCGGGGGGTAGATTATGAAAAGGGAAGGTATTAGCACCCTTTTCATCCATGGTTTTCCATGCGCTCTTAGTTACTTGCTAGATCACTTGATTTTGTTTGAATGTGTGCTTGTGGTGGTGATTTTTGAAAGTATTTTGAAAATGGAACTTCGTAATGGTTCTCGTTTCTATAAGAACGCCTACAAAGTGTTTGTTTCGAAAATAGTTCAAAGGTGAGAGTGTGGGTGTATAAAAATGTTTTTGTTGTGAGCAAGTGAGTAACTAAGAGCGAATCTATCTACTGGAAAGATCTTAAATGTGCTTTTCCTCCTCCTTTAGATGTTGCTATCTTACCATTGTTTTGGTAAGAAGCCCCATCGTTGGATGTGAAGGGACGGGCGTTGGGTCATCGTATGACCATGATAGCAATATTGTGAGATGACTTAGCACTTTTCTTTTAGGGACTAAGATCATTTTGAAAGACAACTTTGATAGCGTCATCGAGGGACTATGATCTTGTACTTCGATTGTTTGTGCTAAGACATCCCACATGCATAACATGGCCATTTTTTTTAGGCAACAAGTGGAGTTAACCTTAAGGGTGCATGTGTGCATGTGTGTTTGATTGCATGCATTTGTCTTGGATTTTTAGTGGTCTACATGTTGGTTTTATCTTTCCATACACACCTAATTACTAGTATTTACATTTTGAAAGCGATAAATTACAGAAATGTAAAGTCCTACGTTATTACAATATTTAGAGGATGGGGGTACAATTTACGAATGGGGATCGCAAAGAAAATAAACCCTAAATTGTTATTACATCCATATTGAAGAAATGTAAAATGGACTTGTTTAGAAAATGTTTTTGTCTTTTTGAGGAAATAAATTAAAAGGAAAAATATTTTTATGTTTTTTTATGTTAAAAAAAATGAAAAGGAAAATAAATGCAAAAATAGAAACAGCTTGTTGCTGCAAACAAAGAAACAAGGATCAGAAGTTCTGAAGCGAGGCACGTGACTCAGAAGGAAGCGTCAGAATCAGAAGTTCTGATTTGGTACACTCTGAGTTCCTGCACAAAAACGTTAGAGGGAAAGGGAACAAAGGTTCTGGATGGTGTTCAGCTAGTGAACCAAAAGTCAGAAGTTCTACATTGCATTGAAACAGTGAGCAAACGTCAGCAGTTCAGTGTATTAGATATGTAAAGAGAACTCAGAAGTTCTGTGTTGTGCTGAGCCAGTGAATAAACTTTAGCAGTTCAGTGTTGTGTTGAGCCAGTGAATAAACTTTAGCAGTTCAGTATACTATTAGCATGTGAGAATCAGAAGTTCAGTATGTGTTAATAGTGAGAAAAATCATAAAAGTTATGTGTGTTATCAACATGTGAAAATCAGAAGTTCTATATTTCATTTCAACTCTTCTCTCATATTAATCGGAATGTCAACAACTCATTCATTTTTGGCAAACAACAAATCAGAAGAATAACAGCACAACAATTCATAGAAGTTCTAACCTTAAGTTTGAGTCTCGCATTATTCTAGAAGTTCTGATCCATAGTTTTTCAGTTCATGCAATGATATGTACAATGCTAATATTATGATGTTTATATTCTAATGATGTTCAGAAGGAAAAAACAAGTAAAGTCAGAAAGACTTAACTGGGGTGTGCTTGGAGTTTTGAGTGGCTGCCTTTGAATGTTCTGAGTCAGCATGAGAAACGGAAGAGTGGTTGTGTTCTTGGGTTCAAAGGGAAGAATGAAGATTTGTTTTTGTGTATGAGAAATCTGGATTTTTATGAAGGTTTCATAACTTCTTTTTCTCTCTTTTGACTAATATCTCTCTTCAAAAGCCAACCTCTCCTTGAAATTCCATCCCCTTGAACGTGCGATGGACCCAAGTATTTATAGATGAATTTTTGTTGTGATTTTGGGGGAAAAAACAAATAGGATTTGAACCTCTTTTGGCATCTTGTTCCTTTGATTTTTCTCATCACAATTTTTTTTCCGTATGCTAGTTTAGTGTAATCATGAGATGCAGGCGTAGGCTGAACCAACTGTTGGTCATAGGTCTGCAGCAAGTTGTATAAGTAAGGTTTTGGGATTTGGTCCAGTTCTGACCAGAGCGTTGAAATAGCCTTCATGTGCTGAGGCGCTGCCTTGTTTTTGAAGCAAGCATGATGGCTGTCAGCAAGAATTAAGGAAAAGCAAAAAGCAAAGCATGGGCTTAGTGTCAAAGCTGCTATCCCAAGACAGTAGAGGTACACGTGGTGGAAATCCTTTGGATAAAGACTCAGAAGGTGGTTGTGAGCATTAAATGAGCATTAAATGATGATGAGACTTATCACAACTAGAAATCCTGCAACGTGAAACTCTACACCAAGGATTTATTCTGGATCAGAAGTTCTGTTTCAGCGTAGCATCCCATCTTCTGATCCTCTTATCTTCTGGTTCCAGCATGTTCTGAAGGAGCTTTCAGACTTCCTAGAAAGCTTGCAGCACGCTTCTTAACCTTCTTTGAATTACCTTGGAAAACTCTGACTGAGCTTTTTTGAATGGCTTACCCAGAAGTTCTGACCAAACTCTGTCTTGAGAATATCCAGAATCTGTTGAGTGCTTATGGTGATACCCTGGTCAGAAGTTCTGAAATTGTCATATTTTCTTAAACACTTAGAAAAAATTCTAAGTATTTAGAATGTTGACTTTTTGGATTTTGATGAAACAAAACTTCATATTTCAACGTGTTTTGATGAAATATGATTCTTGAAGCTTGATTTTGATCCAAAAGTCAAAGTTAGAATTCTCAATGTGTAAATGACCATTTTGCCCTTATGGATGATTTCCTTGAAAAATGAGAGGGCAAATTTTGGGATACAACAGCTGCCCCTGTTCAATCTTCTTACACCTGAAGAGTTAGGTTGGTAAATCTGCCATTCATGACTTGAAGGTGGAAGATGATTGAACACTAGAGTGCCCAAAAATTTCCACTAGAAGACATTGTGATTGATTGTGTAGAGAATGGGCTTAAAGATGCCATTTGTAGAGATGATAGATAGTTGTTGGAGATGGGCTTAAAGATGCCATCCAGAGGTGATTGTTGGACTGTATCTATAAGCTGGAACTGGATGATTGCCCGTATGGCGTCCGTGTTTGGAGCGCATCTGAACTATATTGGAAAGTTGGTTTGTTTGATGATGAGTCTGTGTAAAACTTCATCTGAAATTTCTTGAGAAGGAACCCGTGTAGGGTTGCTTCATGATGAGTCTGTGTAAAACTGCATCTTGGAAGGGAGGAACCTGTGTAGGGTTGCCTGATGATGAGTCCGTGTAAAACTGCATCTTGGAAAGAGAAGGAACCGGTGTAGGGTTGCTTTAATGATGAATCCGTTTAAAATTGCATCTTGGAAAGAGAAGGAACCCGTGTAGGGTTGCTTCATGATGAGTCTGTGTAAAACTGCATCTTGGAAAGAGAAGGAACCAGTGTATGGTTGCTTCATGATGAGTCTGTGTAAAACTTCATCTTGGAAAGGAGGAACCTGTGTAGGGTTGCCTGATGATGAGTCCGTGTAAAACTGCATCTTGGAAAGAGAAGGAACCGGTGTAGGGTTGCTTCAATGATGAATCCGTGTAAAACTGCATCTTGGAAAGAGAAGGAACCGGTGTAGGGTTGCTTCATGATGAGTCTGTGTAAAACTTCATCTGAAATTTCCTAAGAAGGAACGTGTGTAGGGTTGCTTCATGACGAGTCCGTGTAAAGCTGCATCTTGGAAAGAGAAGAAACCAGTGTAGGGTTGCTTCAATGATGAGTCCGTGTAAGATTGCATTTGGAAAGGAGGAACCTGTGTAGGGTTGCTTCATGATGAGTCCATATAAAAACTCCATCTGAAATCTCCTGAGAAGGAACCGATGTAGGGTTGCCTGATGATGAGTCCGTGTAAAACTTCACCTTGAAAATGAGAAGGAACCTGTGTAGGGTTGCTTCATGATGAGTCCGTGTAAAACTTCATCTTGGAAAGAGAGGGAACCTATGTAGGGTTGCTTCATGATGAGTCCATATAAAAACTCCATCTGAAATCTCCTGAGAAGGATCCGGTGTAGGGTTGCCTGATGATGATGAGTCCGTGTAAAACTTCACCTTGAAAATGAGAAGGAACCTGTGTAGGGTTGCCTCATGATGGTCAAGTAGATAGTTGTCCTGTCTGGTTTCAGGTATTAATCTGGAACTTGAAAAGGTTGATGGTAGACATCTGTTGATTGACCTTTTCCTGGAAAGGTAAAGCGTTAGTTGTATGCAATGTCATGATGTATGAAATGCATGATGTCATGATGTTCTCAAAATATATGAGATTGTGTCGTATGCACTTATCATGTATATAAATAGGAGGTATGAAATGTGAAATGTTTATGAATGTATTTTTGTCTGGGAAAATAAATCCTTGACAAACATCGGGGAGTTTGTTAAATCCTAGACTGCTGTTGAAGAGTTGGTGTGTCTTCAAACTTTGCTTAGAATGTTTCCACCGGGGATTCCTGTTTGTTTGAGGAGAACTCCACTGGGGAATATTGAAAACTCTGTGGGGGAGAATGTTTATTCCTGCTTGGGAAAAGAGTTTATGATTCTAGGTTGTCTGTTACTCTACTGGGGAGTCGAAGTTGAATTGATATCTAGTCAAGTCCAAGTTTCACAATAACTTGCTGGGGATTGTAGAGTAGTCTACTGGGGAAGAGGAGTTGTGGTTCTTTGATTTGTAGTAGTCATAGAGGCCACCTCAAGCTGGGGGGGTCCTGTCGTTTGTTGGGTAAATAAACCCTGTTGCCGGTCTGCTTGAGAGGTGTCGACTTTATTGGGGGAAAGTCCTCGAGGATTATTGAGGTTGTTTCAGCTGGGGAAAGGTTTTCAGAGATTAAACTCTGGCTGGGGAATCATCCTATGAGAAGGATCTTGGGGATATTTGTCACTGCCCCTAGTAGCGAGTGTTTGTGGCACTGCCTAGAAATTTTTGATTGTACATAACCCTTTGTCGAGATTGGCGTTTAATGCCCCAAGTAATGGAGATGGAGACTTGCCCCTGGTTACTCTGCACTTCTTGAGATATTTCTTGGAATCCTGATTGGACTGCCCCAGGTGTGCTGGATAGTGACATGTCATGCCCCCTTGTTTATAGGAGATTTGTCATTGGAAGTGTCATCCTTTTTGAAGTGATTTTGTTCACTGGGAGGGCTTTCGTTCATCGGATATTCGTTGTGTGAATTTCTCTGCTGTCAAACAAGTAGCCAAATGCAAACAGTGATATTCAAGAAATGAAAAGTTTATGCTTGTCTTGAAGTTTTGAAAATGTGTTTTAACAAATAAAGGAATTTTGTTAAGAAAATTCAAACTCAGGATCTTGAGTAAAGCCTTACAGGAGTCAGGATACCTTTTGTAACAGTATGCTTTCGAACTAACCCATGCATCAATTAGGACTTTTGAAGGGTTGTAACGTGGTTTGGTTCCCGATTTAAGAAACAAAGGATAAAGGCTCAAGTGTATTTGTACCCACCCGTTCTTCGTGATGTTCTTCAGTCCTAAGCTCAATTAATTGTACGTTTGAACTCCAATTGAGTTTGGAATGACATTTTGGTGATGGTTCAAACAAGTTAAGTTTGTTGGAAGGCAGTCATTTTTGCAACATTTTTTCAAGTTGTTGAGGATTTGTAGTGACCTCTTTCTTTTGATTTGTTATCCCTAATTTTTTCCTGACTATTCTTGTTTTGAGATTACAATCAGCGGGATGCCCCAGTTTTCTTAAGTAGGTTTTGACTTAGTGGGATTTTCTTTTTGAGAGATAATGACTGCCTATGTGGTAGGGAACCATCACTGTCTTTTGATCCCAGAGGAATGTTTCTTGACGTCATTCGTTGTATTACGAGATGAAAGTTTGCGGCCAAACGCGCGTTTGAATTAACTGAGAGACTACCCTGTCCCAGGTTTTGATTAAAGGTTTCAATTTGTTTTAAAATAGAAAACTTCTACCTCTTTGGCTCGAAGGGGTTGACTATGGATTATCTTCCTTATAACTTCAGTGTTTAGGATTTGAAAAAAATGCTTGTACATCGTCAGCAAGGTCTGTCCAAAAGCATACTGTATGAGATTATGGCATTGTTTTCGTCATCCTCCCTCTAAAGGCTTGTATCTTTTAGCAAGAGTTGAATGTCATAAAGTGAGTAAAAAGCATAGTTTAAATATATTGAAAACAAATGGATAAATTCAAAGCAAACATATGCAATGCATTAATGAAACAAAGTTTGGCATTAATAGATAATTGTTTGAATAACAAAAGAGATTAAAACTTGAGAATTCAAATGAACAAAAGCTTTCAATGTCTTGGCATCAGAGTAGTGATCACATTTGGAGTCTCTGGAGGATCAAACTCGATCTCCTTGGTGTCAATCAAATTCTGAATTTTGTACTTCAATGCCCAACAATCATTAGTGTCATGCCCGGGACTGTCAGAATGATAAGCACACGTTGCATTAGGATTGTAGTTAGGAGAAGAAGTTTTGGGGTTTGGATGAGGTCCTATCAATGTAATCAGATCCATCCTCAACAAGTGTTGCAACGCTTGAGACAGCGGCATGTTGATGTTGGTGAACTGTCTTTTGGGCTCGTCTGGCCTTCGTTGATTTCCCATTTGCTGTTGTCGGTGTGACGCAGAACCAGAGACCAGGACTGCCCCCACATGTTGATCATGACGACTCTTTTGACCATACACAGCATTGCACTCTTTCTTCCCATTGTATGGTAATTTCTGAGCATCAGAGGGTGTAGCTCTTTGGATCTTTCCACTTTTGATGCCAACTTCGACCCTTTCACCGGTCAGTATTAGCTCGGTGAACCTGGCTGAGGAGCTTCCGATCAAGTGATTGAAGAAAGGTCCTGTCAAGGTTCCCATGAAGATGTCAATCAGCTCCCTGCCAGTTAAAGGGGGTTGCACCCTACCAGCCAGATCTCTCCACTTTTGGGCGTATCCTTTGAAGCTCTCGTTGGAACCCATGGTCATGTTCTGCAATTGCACACGAGTTGGTGCAAGATCAGCATTGTACTGATACTGTTTGTAAAAAGCAGCAGCTAAATCCTCCCAGGTGTGGATGCGAGAACTCTCCAATTGATAGAACCACTCGAGTTGAGTCCTTACCAAGCTTTCTTGGAAGAAATGAATCCAAAGCTTCGGATCAGTTGTGTATGGTTGAATCTTGCGGACATAAGACTTTAAATGCATCTTAGGGCAAGAGACTCCATCGTACAGGGCAAAGGTAGGGACTTTGAACTTTGGCGGGATGACCACTCCAGAAACCAAACCCATGTCTCCTAAATCCAAGCCAGGTATTTGTTGAATCTCCATAGCACTGAGGCGATCCTCCAACTATTTGTACTT
Source organism: Vicia faba (assembly GCA_948472305.1). Classification (NCBI taxonomy): domain Eukaryota; kingdom Viridiplantae; phylum Streptophyta; class Magnoliopsida; order Fabales; family Fabaceae; genus Vicia; species Vicia faba. Next base: position 1,306,106,217 of record OX451741.1, read on the forward strand.
GTCATCAGTAGGAGGATATTGTTCCTCGGAGTAGTCAGCTTCAACTTCATCAATCTCCAAATTGTGGTCTTCTTCAAGACTATCCCCTATGTTGGATGGAGTTGAAAGATCTAGGGCTTTAGGTCTTCTTCTCAAGTTCAAGACGCCTACTGACTTCTTGGACTTTTTCTTCTTTTCTTTGAGAAGTAGAGCTTTCAGGTCCTCTTGCCCCTTAGCTATAGCCAGAAATATTTGTTGGAATTGAGCGTTTTGAGCTTGGAGATCTTTCACTGTTTGTTCCATATCCATCTTACTGAAATAAACAGTAGGAAGGTAAGGAGACCTGCATGGGAGAAACCTGTCATGATATGATGCATTATATGTGGATGCATGTTTTCAAGGATCTCGCGGGGTAAACACGAGAAAATGTTAGAAATTGAACATCCTTGATTGGAGAACTTTGTATCGGTGGATGTCCTTCCACGAGGATTAAGATCACCATATCAAGTGGGTCATAGCCCTTGACTCAAGTTTGTTGTACTTGATCTTTGACGGTGTTTGGTCAAAGGAAAATAAATCCCCCTGCCCCTTGCTAGACGTTTGGTTCATCATAACCTGCATCAAAGACCCTCGAGATCCTTGAAATGGTTATTGAAAATGCTATGGTATGATGTTATGATGTTATGTACAAGTATGCGAGGTAAGCAAGTGTATATACAAATAATCATATTCACACAAAGCAGACAAGTCCTTGGGTTTAGGCTTGCATGGAGTTTGTAGGTAAGTACCCTCTTGAAGTTTAGTTGGCTCAACCTGTCCTAGTTAATAGTAACCGGGTTCTAAGGGATCTCAATATCACTGATCTTTCCCCCAAGTTTCGTTCAATAAGCGATTGACTCGCAACCAAACAAAACTCAAGAGTAAAACCTCAATGAGTGTAGTATCGAGTATCTACCAACTTCAGAATGCACCAAAGCCGGTCATTTCACTATGTTCTAATGGCCAAGTTGGTCAAGTAAGATTATAAGGTCAGTTGATGCTTCACGACACCACGCGGCGGCCCCGTACTCTCCTTGACTACTCAAGGGTTACCGGTACTAACCAAAGTGCCACATCAACGTAGCTACTGCTTCAACCGTGTCGGTATACCCCGCACAGTTCCCTCACAGTTTATTGCTACTTACCTAAAAAGATGTCCCCAAATCCAGGTGTAGGATTTACAACATACCCAAACAAGGAACCAAAATGTAAAGCAAACAAATCAAGCAATGTAAGCAAGTAAATGTGATCTAGCCCTAAGGTAACCCCACTTTTAAGTTTTGTCCCCAGCAGAGTCCCCAGTTCTGTAGTACGGTGGGAGAACTGACTTGGGATTTTGCGTTTGTGTTTGCAAAATGTTTCGGTTTAGCAAGAGTCGCCACCGACTTTTCTTTTATCCAAAAAGGAAAGGTGAAAAAGCACTGGAAAGACCTTTAGAGATGTTTTTTTTTAGTTCGGGGGGTAGATTATGAAAAGGGAAGGTATTAGCACCCTTTTCATCCATGGTTTTCCATGGGCTCTTAGTTACTTGCTAGATCACTTGCTTTTGTTTGAATGTGTGCTTGTGGTGGTGATTTTTGAATGTATTTTGAAAATGGAACTTCGTAATGGTTCTCGTTTCTATAAGAACGCCTACAAAGTGTTTGTTTCGAAAATAGTTCAAAGGTGAGAGTGTGGGTGTATAAAAATGTTTTTGTTGTGAGCAAGCGAATAACTAAGAGCGAATCTATCTACTCGAAAGGTCTTAAATGTGCTTTTCCTCCTCCTTTAGATTTTGCTATCTTACCATTGTTTTGGTAAGAAGTCCCATCGTTGGATGTGAAGGGACAGGCGTTGGGTCATCGTATGACCATGATAGCAATGTTGTGAGATGACTTAGCACTTTTCTTTTAGGGACTAAGATCATTTTGAAAGGCAACTTTGATAGCATCATCGAGGGACTATGATCTTGTACTTCGATTGTTTGTGCTAAGACATCCCACATGCATAACATGGCCATTTTTTTTAGGCAACAAGTGGAGTTAACCTTAAGGGTGCATGTGTGCATGTGTGTTTGATTACATGCATTTATCTTTGATTTTTGGTGGTCTACATGTTGGTTTTATCTTGCCATACACGCCTAATGACTAGTATTTACATTTTGAAAGCGATAAATTACAGAAATGTAAAGTCCTGCGTTATTACAATATTTAGAGGATGGGGGTACAAATTTATGAATGGGGATTGCAAAGAAAATAAACCCTAAATTGTTATTACATCCATATTGAAGAAATGTAAAATGGACTTGTTTAGAAAATGTTTTTGTATTTTTGAGGAAATAAATTAAAAGGAAAAATATTTTTATGTTTTTTTATGTTAAAAAAAATGAAAAGGAAAATAAATGCAAAAATAGAAACAGCGTGTTACTGCAAACAAAGAAACAAGGATCAGAAGTTTTGAAGCGAGGCACGTGACTCAGAAGGAAGCGTCAGAATCAGAAGTTCTGATTTGGTACACTCTGAGTTCCTGCACAAAAACGTCAGAGGGAAAGGGAACAGAGGTTCTGGATGGTGTTCAACTAGTGAACCAAAAGTCAGAAGTTCTGCATTGCATTGAAACAGTGAGCAAACGTCAGCAGTTCAGTGTATTTGACATGTAAAGAGAACTCACAAGTTTAGTGTTGTGCTGAGCCAGTGAATAAACTTTAGTAGTTCAGTGTTATGCTGTGCCAGTGAATAAACTTTAGCAGTTCAGTGTACTATTAGCATGTGAGAATCAGAAGTTCAGTGTGTGTTAATAGTGAGAAAAAATCATAAAAGTTTCGTGTGTTATCAACATGTGAAAATCAGAAGTTCTATATTTCATTTCAACTCTTCTCTCATATTAATCGACACGTCAACAACTCATTCATTTTTGGCAAACAGCAAATCATAAGAATAACAGCACAACAGTTCATAGAAGTTCTAACCTTAAGTCTGAGTCTAGCATTATTCTAGAAGTTCTGATCCATAGTTTTTCAGTTCATGCAATGATATGTATAATGCTAATATTATGATGTTTATATGCTAATGATGTTCAGAAGGAAAAAACAAGTAAAGTCAGAAAGACTTACCTGGGGTGTGCTTGGAGTTTTGAGTGGTTGCCTTTGAATGTTCTGAGTCAGCAAGAGAAACGGAAGAGTGGTTGTGTTGTTGGGTTCAAAGGGAAGAACGAAGATTTGTTTTTGTGTATGAGAAATCTGGATTTTTATGAAGGTTTCACAACTTCTTTTTCTCTCTTTTGACCAATATCTCTCTTCAAAAGCCAACCTCTCCTTGAAATTCCATCCCCTTGAACGTGTGATGGACCCAAGTATTTATAGATGAATTTTTTTTGTGATTTTGGGGGGAAAACAAATAGGATTTGAACCTCTTTTGGCATCCTGTTCCTTTGCTTTTTCTCATCACCGTTTTTTTTCCGTATGCTAGTTTAGTGTAATCATGAGATGCAGGCGTAGGTTGAACCAACTGTTGGTCATAGGTCTGCAGCAAGTTGTATAAGTAAGGTTTTGGGATTTGGTCCAGTTCTGACCAGAGCGTTGAAATAGCCTTCATGTGCTGAGGCGCTGCCTTGTTTTTGAAGCAAGCATGATGGCTGTCAGCAAGAATTAAGGAAAAGAAAAAAGCAAAGCATGGGCTTAGTGTCAAAGCTGCTATCCCAAGACAGTAGAAGTACACGTGGTGGAAATCCTTTGGATAAAGACTCAGAAGGTGGTTGTGAGCATTAAATGAGTATTAAATGATGATGAGACTTATCACAACTAGAAATCCTGCAACTTGAAAGTCTACACCAAGGATTTGTTCTGGATCAGAAGTTCTGTTTCAGCGTAGCATCCCATCTTCTGATCCTCTTATCTTCTGGTTCCAGCATGTTCTGAAGGAGCTTTCAGACTTTCTAGAAAGCTTGCAGGATGCTTCTTAACCTTCTTTGAATTACCTTGGAAAACTCTGACTGAGATTTTATGAATGGCTTACCCAGAAGTTCTGACCAAACTCTGTCTTGAGAATATCCAGAATCTGTTGAGTGCTTATGGTGATACCCTGGTCAAAAGTTCTGAAATTGTCATATTTTCTTAAACACTTAGAAAAAATTCTAGTATTTAGAATGTTGACTTTTTGGATTTTGATGAAACAAAACTTCATATTTCAACGTGTTTTGATGAAATATGATTCTTGAAGCTTGATTTTGATCCAAAAGTCAAAGTTAGACTTCTCAGTGTGCAAATGGCCATTTTTCCCTTATGGATGATTTCCTTGAAAAATGAGAGGGCAAATTTTGGGATACAACAGTAAGGCTAATCAGTTATGGGACAGTCTAGACTTCCAGGCATTTGAAGACATTCTGGCTCTGCTCATATATGGTTTGGTGTTGTTTCCTAACTCGGATTCCTTCGTCGACGTGAATGCAGTGAAGATCTTCATATCCGGTAATCCTGTGCCCACTCTCTTGGGTGACATTCTTCATTCTCTTAATGCCCGTACTGCTCAGAGGCGGGGAACCCTTATGTGTTGTGCGCCATTGCTGGCGAGGTGGTTTATTTCTCACCTCCCCAAATTAGTTTTGAAGAACAAGGAAGGCATGGGTTGGGCCTATAGGATTATGTCTCTCTCTCTCTCTCACAATGACATCATTTGGACTATTAAGGGTATGGATGAGGTGGCTATTATTGATCGCTGTGGTGAATACCCCAATGTTCCACTGATAGGAACCAATGGAGGGATCACTTATAATCCGGGCTTGGCCTTACATCAGTTTGGGCGATCTAGAAGGGAAGGACCCCATGAGTTGCTAATGCCTAGTATTGTCTTTGATTTCCAAGGGGATAGTGACGAGCAACGCCGCAGATTCATAAGAGCTTGGGATAGAGTTCACAGGTCTAATCCACACGAGCTGGGTGCAAAAAATTCTCTTCCGATGGAGCCATATCTCCGATGGGTTCGTATCCGTGCCCAAAAGCTGGGAATGCCGTATGAAGCCGTCTTGCCTATCATTGTTGAAGTTTCTGATGAGGAAGGGGTTCCTCCTACCATTCTCCACCCGTACATGCCTACTGACATTGGGGCATTAAAGAGATCATGGATGCAGCTGAGAGAAGAGCGGGATACTTACAGAGAAAAGTATCACGAACACGAGCGGAAGATTCAGAAGTTGACGAGGCAATTGGAAAACGAGCAAATCTTCAACGACTATGTCAGCACCAAAGGCAAACGACCATGGGAGCGCTGATTATCTTTTGATTATTTCTAGCTTTGATTTACTTTTCAGTTTTTCTTTCCTGTAACGCCTTAAAAGGCATCTGTTGAACAATTGAATTCAAAGTTTATCTAATAAAAGTGTGTTTCATTTCTGGTTTACGAATTTGAATCTCTCGACGTATTTGAAATCATATCATACGCATTTCATTCCATGCACCTCATAACAGGTACCCTTACATGTTTTCTCATCTTCTTCGCTATTTATTTCAGCGTCATGTCTTCTGAACCATCAACTGAACAAGCAATCAAGGCTCTACAGGCTCAAAACGCCCAGTTCCAGGAATTGTTCATGAACCTGGCTAAGGGTCAGCAAGATCTGAAGGCCCTTATCCTGAAAGAGAAGAAGAAGAAGAAGAAGACGGTCCTATTTAATATGGGTCGCAGATTCAGAAATGACTTGCGAGAAGAGGTTGATTTGACCCCCTCATCTGGAGGGAAGGATAATCATGAAGAAAGGAGGGCTCCTAGCCCTGTGGTTTCAGACAACGAGACCGACTTTGACGAAGACTAGTATCCTCCGGCTGAGGATAAATACAAGCAACTGGAAGACCGGTTGAGTGCGATGGAAGTTCAGAAGGTGCCTGGTAAGGACTTTGGAGATCTGGGTCTATCATCTGGGGTGGTAATCCCCCATAAGTTCAAAGCACCAACCTTTTCTAAGTACGACGGGGTTTCTTGCCTAAAGCTGCACCTCCGGTTGTATGTTAGGAAGATTCATCCGTACACCGCTGACAAGAACCTATGGATCCACTTCTTTTAAGACAGTCTCTCAAGGACTCAACTTGAATGGTTTTACCAGCTAGAAGGAGCCAGTATCCGTAATTGGGAAGACTTGGCTGCTGCTTTCTACAAGCAGTACCAATACAATACCGACCTCGCTCCCACGCGTACCCAACTCCAGGGTATGTCTATGGGTGCGGGAGAAGGTTTCAAACACTACGCTCAGAAGTGGAGGGACCTTGCTGGAAGAGTGCAACCACCCTTGGATGATAGGGAGCTAGTGGATATGTTTCTGGGGACCTTGTCTGGTCCGTATTTCAACCATCTGATTGGAAGTTCTTCATCCGGGTTTACAGAGCTGATTATGATCGGGGAGAGGATTGAGGCTGGTATCAAATCTGGAAAAATATAGAAGGGTGCTTCGTCAAGAACCGAGAAGAAGCCTTTTAAAAAGGAGTCCAGTGCTGTTTATAGTTCAAAAAGTCAGAATAGACCTGAACGCCGCCAAGCTGTTAATGCGGTGGTTATTTCAATACCTGCTGTTGCTCATCAGCGCAACAATCAGCCAAGGACCGAGAGACCACGAAAACAATTCACTCATCTCAACATGACTTTATCCCAGATTCTGCCGCAGTTATTAAAGACCAGTCTGTTGATTCCGAGGGAGGCCCCGAAGAATCCAAATACAACATCACCGAAGTACGATCTGAATGCCCGCTGTGCTTTTCACTATGATAGCCCGAGGCATGATACATATGATTGATGGGTTTTGAAGAATAAGGTACAGGACCTGACTGATGCCAAGGAGATCGAGTTCGGAGCACCAGAAAATCCTAAACATGATGTGGGAGTGAATGCTATCGGGGATGACGATGATGAAGAGTTTGATATTGATAGCTGGATATACCTGTTGTACCCTAAAATTTTCCCTCTCAATTATCAAGGCCTTTCTCACGAGGATTTTCAAGGTTCAAGCTTGCACAAGTACTTTGGAATTTTCCAGTACCAAAATTAAAAGGAAACTGTCAAAAAGGGAGAAAACAGATAAAAATAACATTTTGACAAATTTGAAGGAAAATAAGTCTCCTTCGATCCAGCACCCTTCGACTGACTCTAAGCCTCCTTCGAATGCCAGTCTATGCATCCTTCGTTTGGATTTGAAACCTCCTTCGAATGCAACTTGGATTACATCCTTCATTTTGAGCAAGAGCCTCCTTCGAATGCAACTTGGATTACATCCTTCGTTTTGAGCAAGAGCCTCCTTCGAATACAACTTGGATTATATCCTTCGTTTTGAGCAGGAGCCTCCTTCGAATGAAACTCGGGCATGTCCTTCATTTTGAACTTAAAGCCTCATTTGAGTGCAAGTTTAGGTACATCCTTTGTTTGGATTGGAAACATCCTTCGAATGCAACTTGGATATGTCCTTCATGTTGAACTTAAAGCCTCCTTCGAGTGCAAGTTTAGAAACACCCTTCGATTCAGAAGCCAAGAACTTACCTCACACTAAAAGGCAATGACTCCCTTTATGTTTGTTTCAACCCAAGCTTCGATTGGGCAATATACTTCCTTTGAGCATGAGCTTTCGATTTGGCAATATGTTTTCTTCGATAGAAGCTTCGACTGGGCATTAGCTTGTTTCGACCATAAGGCTTCGACAAAACATTGACTACGTTTGTACTAGCTTCGACTGGACAACATTTAGTGTGCTGCATTTCCATCCCTGACAAACTTCAGCACATGGTTGATGGCCCCTTAAAAAGACGTATAGTGGTGGACTTGAGGAGCATACATATGAGTCCCTGTCGAAGGGTACGCCTGACTAGACCTTTCGAAGGACACATTTGGCCCTTTTCAAAGAAGCATACATGATCCATTCAAGGGACACGTCTCGGAATCCCATTCGAAGGACATGTTTGATGGCCCATTCGAAGGATTTACAAAGCCCCACCTTAAGACACATTTGGCCCCTTCAAACGATGCACAAAGGTGATTCGTTCGAAGGACACTTGTTGGAAGAAAGTCAAACAATATGTTTGGAAGAAGAATCTGGTCGAAGGAGGGTCAAAATGAAAGGATGAAATATTCAAAGATGCTTGTTGCCAAGTTCAGGCATGGTACACTGGCCAAAACTGCTGCACAACAGTCCTGAAACACTGCCCCATTCTTGCACCGAAATAGCATACAAGCACTGTCCCTTGGAGGCTACAAAGAGCAGTTTACTCAAATTGTTCAAATTATTTTGTTTTCCCTCCAAAAGCTTTAGCCAACTTTGCCTATAAATAAGAGGCTCCAACACATGTTTAAAGGAGGATTTTTGGACCAGAGGAACGAATCCCCCAAATTTTCTCAAACACAATAAAACTCTCAAAGTTCATCAACACTTGAGAAATCAAAAAATCCAGAATCCCAAAAATTCATCTCCATCGACTCTGAAGAACAGCCACACTTTAGTCTCCTTTGAATCAAAGAAGCATCACACTTGCTTTTCCTTTTCCTTCAAATCCAGCGTTCCAAGCACAGCTATTGACCCCTCTTTCGAATCCAGCATCCAAGGCCACCACTCAAGGCCCCACATCTATTCAAGGCCTGAAGCAAGGTAATTTATTCTTACCTTTGAACTTTTCGTTTCATGGCATAATAATTTTCCCTTTCGTTTGAAACCTGTACATACCATTGTTCCTTTCGTTTCCACCCTTTTAACATTTTTTTTAGAGCTAAGCCTTTCATTTTGCTTTCTGTTTACCTGAACTTGCTTTAACTATTAAACTGTTTACAAGACAAATACTAGCATGGCCTCAGGCCATGTTGCCATTTAATGCTTGAAATGAAAGAAACAGGAAACAGGAAATAGGAAACGAAGCTTCTGGCTTCTACCCTCTTTCTCCAGGTCAAACGAAAGAAACAACCAGGAGGAAAAACGATGTTGACTTCTAGGCCCAATCGAAAAGCATGCCTTCACTGACTTCCAGGATCAGTCGAAAGGCATTCTCTCACTGACTCTAGGCCTAGTCGAAGGAGGAAGAAAGGAAGATTACATCTTGCACAGATTCCAGGCCTAGTCGAAAGACACAACATGCTATCCCACTGGTCCCAATCGAAAGGCATAACATGCTGACTGTAAGGCCTCAGTGGAAAGTCATGCCTTCACCCTTTTCAGGCCAAATCGAAGAGAGCCAGAAAGTGCAGAATCGAAGGGTTTTCTGCCTCAATCGAAAGACCCTCACTTTTTTTGCTTTTTATTTTATTTTTGCCCTTATATTTTCATGCAATTCAATATGGTTGTAATAGTGTAGGATTTTATCTTTCTGTGCTTTATTACTTTTATATGCTTGCTAGTAAATAGGATATGTATGGCAAGATAAGATCAACAATAGCTCACCATAACATGTACAAAGATAATATATCTGAAAAACAATACACTCGCACATGCCACTCTTAGGGTACACCTCAGTTGGTTGCCTCGAACGTGGTCATTGAGTACATGATGTTTTAGAGGTCGCCCTCCTGTCCAAAGATCAAAGTTGCCTCAAAACCGTTGCCTCGGATTAAAATGATCTAAGACATTAGGGTTACCGCTAAGGCGTCCTAACATTGCTTTAGTGACCACACGTCCCTTAATCGAATTGACCCGAAAAACTCCAACGACGGTGCTACCTACTCCTCAATAGTGGGATAGCACTGTCTAAAGGACATTTGCACAATTTAATTCCTTTTTGAGTAAGTAGAGGTTCTTAAGTACTTGCTCTTTTAAAAACAAAACAAAACATTTCGCACTTACACCCCTTTCAAACAAAAAACTCTTTGCAAACCCACAAACACAAAGAAAAGCAAACTTTTGAAAACATAATGAGCAAGTACCTAAGAGCCCGTGGATAACCACGGATAGAAAGGGTGCTAATACCTTCTCTTTCTATAATCTACCTCCCGAACCCGAGAAATATCTCAAAAAGGAATTTTTCTATGCTTTTGTCCTTTCCTTGTTGGATAAAATAAAAGACGGTGGCGACTCTTGCTTACCGCGAAATTTTGCAAAAACAAACGCAAACGCGAACCAGCATTCCAAAACAGTCAGTTCTCATTCCCACCGATCACAGAACTGGCGACTCTGCTGGGGATACTTGTATAAGTGAGGTGTACCTTAGGATTAAATCACTATCTTTTCAATTGTATGCTTTGTATGCTTTAATTTTGTGGGCTTGTATCGGAGTTCTATAGATCCTAACCCGGATCTGGGGATACCCTTTAGGTAAGTAGCAATAAACTGTGAGGGATCTGTCCGGCATAGACCGACACATATGAAGCAGTAGCTACGTTGGTGTGGTACCTTGGTCTATACCGATATCCCTTGTGTTGGAACGAGGAGAATATGGGTCTTCTAAGGAGTCATTAAGCACCAACTGACCTTAGAACCTTAAATTGACCAACTTGGCCATAGAACAATAGCAATATGCTACACTCATTAAGACTAAACTCTCGCGATGATTCCGGCCGCAAGAAAAGGTTGCTAAACTGGAATTATGACCGATTGAGTGTAGTCAGTGATATTGAGATCCTCTGAAACCCGGTTACTATTTTTAGGACAAGTCTTAACCAATTGAACTGAAAGAGGGTACTTACCTACAAACCCCATGCAAGCCTAAACCTAAGGACTTGTTTGCTTTGTGTGAATATGATTACCTGTATATACACTTGCTTACTTTTGCATACATGTAAATATCATCATAACATCATACCATAAAATTTTCAATAAACATTTCGAGGATCTCGAGGGTCTTTCGATGCAGGGTCACGTTGAACCAGACGTCTACCAAAGGGTAAGAGGTTTCATTTTCCTCTAAACAAACACCGTCAAAGATCAAGTGCAACAACTTGAATCGGGGGCTATGACCCACTCGACATGGTGAGCTTGATTCTCGTGGAAAGACATCCACCATTACAAAGTTCTCAAATCAAAGATGTTGATCAAAGTTCAACCTCTAACATTTTTCTTGTGTTTACCCTGAGAGATCCTTGAAAAAACATGCATCCACATATCATGCATTGTATCATAACAGGTTTTCCTTTTCAGGTTTCCTTTTTCTCCTACTGTTTATTTCAGTAGAGATGGCTCTAGAAAGGACTGTCAAAGACATCCAGGATCAAAATGCTCAACTTCGAGAAATGTTCTTGAACCTGTCCCAGGGGCAAGAAGAAGTGAAAGCTCTCCTCACAAGGGGCATGGTCCTAGGGAATTCAAGCAGCATCAGGAATGATCAGTTGGAAGGACTACAAATTGAGTTGGCAACAACGAAGATCCAGATGATGGGACAGCTAGTGGGCCAGATGGCTCTCATTCAAGACCTAGCTCAAAGAGAAGAAGAGCTCAGGGTCCTCGTCAATAAGCTGCTTCAAAATAACCAAGTGGGGCAAACAACTAGGGTTGAAGATCAAGTCATCATTCAACCACCTTTGGGGCAAGAAGACAAGGGAAAAGCTCCTCAACTTGCTTCAGGGTCACAAGCCCAACAACAACCTCACTAGCGTCAACAGGGGCATCAGCGTAAGGAGGTCGCGCCTAAAAGACAATTCACTAAGATCAACATGTCACTGACTCAAGCGCTACAACACATGTTGAAGGCAGAGCTGATTACATTAAAGGCTCCTCTCCAGAACCCAAATACTTCCGCTCCTACCTATCATCCCAATGAAAGGTGTGCATACCACTCTGACAGCCCAGGGCATGACACAAACAACTGTTGGGCTCTGAAGAACAAGGTCCAAGACATGATTGATGCCAAGGAGATCAAGTTTGACCCTCCGGAGACCCCAAATGTGATCACTGCTCCTATGCCAAATCATTGAGAATGTCTTTGTTTCATTTGAATTTTCAAGTTGTAATTTCTTTTGTTATTCAAACAATTATCTGTTGATGTCAAACTCTGTTTCATTATTGCATTGCATATGTTTGTCTTGAATTCATCCATTCGTTTTCACTATTCTTAAACTATGCTTTCTACTTTCTTTATGATATTTAACTCTTGATAAAAAGCTACAAGCCTTTAGAGGGAGGATGACGAAACAATGCCATAATCTCATACAGTATGCTTTTGAACAGACCTTGCTGACGATGTACATGCGTTTCTTTCAAATCCTAAACACTGGGGTTATAAGGAAGATAATCCCTAGTCAACCCCTTCGAGCCAAAGAAGTTAGGAGTTTTCTGTTTTAAAACAAATTGAAACCTTTGATTAAACCTGGGGCAGGGTAGTCTTTCAGTTAATTCAAAAAAAAAGATGCGCATTGAAGTCACAAAACTCTCAGTTCATAATACAACGAACGACATCAAAAGCATTCCTCTGGAATCAAAAGACAGTGGTGGTTCCTTATCTCATAGGCAGTCAATCTCTCAAAAGAGAAAAGCCCATTGAGCCAAAATCTATAAAGGAGGCTTAAGAAAGCTGGGGCATCCCGCTGACTGTAATCTCGAAAACAGGAACAGTCAGGCAAAAGCTAGGGATAACAAATCAAAAGAACGAGGTCGCTACAAATCCTCAACAACATGAAAAATGTTGCAAAAATGACTGCCTTCCAACAAATTCAACTTGTGTGAACCATTACCAAAAACGTCGTTCCAGACTCATTAGGAGTTCAAATGCACAATTAACTGAGTTTAGGATTGAAGAACATCACAAAGAACGGGTGGGTACAAATATACTTTGAGCCTTTATCCTTTGTTTCTTAAACCGTGAACCATGCCACGTTACAACCCTTCAAAAGTCCTAATTGAAGCATGGGTTAGTTCGAAAGCATACTGTTACAAAAGGTATCCTGACTCCTGTAAGGCTTTTCCCTAAATCTTGTGTTGAATTTGTCTTATAAAAAGTTTTCTGCTAAAAAACGCATTTTTCAAAAATTCGAGACAAGCATAAACTTTGCATTACTTGAATATCACTGTTTGCATTTGGCTATTTGTTTGACAGCGGAGAAATTCACATAATGAATATCCGATGAACGAAATCTCTCCCAGTGAACAAAAATCGCTTCAAGTGGGATGAAACTTCCAACGACAAATCTCCTATAAACAAGGGGGCATGACATGTCACTATCTAGCACACCTGGGGCAGTCCAGTCAAGATTCCAAGAAATCTCTCAAGAATTGCAGAGTAACCAGGGGCAGGCCTCCATCTCCGTCACTTGGGGCATTAAACATCAAACCCTGACAAAGGGTTACATATAATCCAACTTTTTGGCAATGCCACAAACATTCGCTACTAGGGGCAATGACAAGTCTCCCCAAAGTCCTTCTCATAGGATGATTCCCCAGCAAGAGTATAATCTCTGACCCCCTTTTCCCAGCTGAATCAACCTCAAGAATCCTCGAGGACTTCCCCCAACGAAGATGTCACCTCTTTAAAAGACTGACGACAGGGTTTATTTCCCCAACAACACCAGGATTCCCCAGCTTGAGTTTGCCTCTCCGACTACTACAAATCAAAGGACCACAACTCCTCTTCCCCAGTAGACTACTCTACAATCCCCAGCAAGTTACTGCGAAACCTGGACCCGACCAGATATCAGTTCAACTTCGACTCCCCAATAGAGCAACGGATGACTAAGACTCCTAAACTCTTTTCCCAAGCAGAAATAAATATACTCCCCACAGAGTCATTTCCTCGTCAGTCCATTCCCCATCGGAGTTGTTCTCTCCTACAGGATTATTCTCCCAATCATCTTCGGTCGTTATCTCCAGCGAGCGAAATTCTTTATTCTCCAACAACAGTCAGAGATTTATTTTCCCAAACTCGGACGTACCACAATAACATCACATCTTCATACATCATGACATGCATACGCATCATACAACACAAATCTCATTTATTTTGAGAACATCATTGCCTGATGCATATCATGCATTACATATAGCTAACTTTTACCTTTCAGGAAAGATACAATCAAATTCTCACAAAATTTAAGCTATGCAACGTTACCTAGATTCCTTCTCTTTCCCGATGTAGTTTTACCTAGACTCATCCTGGAGCAACCTTACCTAGGTTCCTTCTCTTTCCCGATGTAGTTTTACCTAGACTCATCCTGGAGCAACCTTACCTAGGTTCCTTCTCTTTCCCGATGTAGTTTTACCTAGACTCATCCTGGAGCAACCTTACATAGGTTCCTTCTCTTTCCCGATGTAGTTTTACCTAGACTCATCCTGGAGAAACCTTACATAGGTTCCTTATCTTTCCCGATGTAGTTTTACCTAGACTCATCCTGAAGCAACCTTACCTAGGTTCCTTCTCTTTCCCGATGTAGTTTTACCTAGACTCATCCTGGAGCAACCTTACCTAGGTTCCTTCTCTTTCCTGATGTAGTTTTACCTAGACTCATCCTGGAGCAACCTTACCTAGGTTCCTTCTCTTTCCAGATGTAGTTTTACCTAGACTCATCCTGAAGCAGCCTTACCTAGGTTTCTTCCCAGTTCAGATGCAGTTTTACCTAAACTCCTCATGAAGCAGCCTTACCTAGGTTTCTTCCCGGTTCAGATGCAGTTTTACCTAAACTCCTCATGAAGCAGCCTTACTTAGGTTTCTTCCCAGTTCAGATGTAGTTTTACCTAAACTCCTCATGAAGCAGCCTTACCTAGGTTTCTTCCCGGTTCAGATGCAGTTTTACCTAAACTCCTCATGAAGAAGCCTTACCTAGGTTTCTTCCCGGTTCAGATGCAGTTTTACCTAAACTCCTTATGAAGCAGCCTTACCTAGGTTTCTTCCCAGTTCAGATGTAGTTTAACTAAACTCCTCATGAAGCAGCCTTACCTAGGTTTCTTCCCGGTTCAGATGCAGTTTTACCTAAACTCCTCATGAAGCAGTCTTACCTAGGTTTCTTCCCAATTCAGATGTAGTTTTACCTAAACCCATCATGGAGCAACCTTACCTAGGTTCCTTCTCAGTTCAGATGTAGTTTTACCTAAACCCATCATGAAGCAGCCTTACCTAGGTTTCTTCCCGGTTCATATGCAGTTTTACCTAAACCCATCATGGAGCAACCTTACCTAGGTTCCTTCTCGGTTCAGATGCAATTTTACCCAAACTCTTCATGAAGCAACCTTACCTAGGTTCCTTCTCATAACCTTACCATCCGGGTTTCTTTTCTCTTATCTCCAGAGAGCAGTCCACAATACTGTAAGACCTGGACCTAATCAAACACGATCAGTTTCACGTTTCCCTAGTAGGTCGTGATGTAGCCTATACACTGACCAGATATGCAGTTCACCTTCAGAGTTAATTCCCCAGTAGAGTAACGGACAACTGAAGCTCCTAAAATTCTATTTCTCTCAAGACAACTACCAACAATCTCCAGATGGCATCTTTAAGCCCATCCCCGACAAGATTCTGTCACATCTCCAGATGGTATCTGTAAGCCCATCCCCGACAAGATTCTGTCACATCTCCAGATGGCATCTATAAGCCCATCCTCCTACCAACAATCTCCAAATGGCATCTGTAAACCCATTCCCGACATCACAATGCTGATACTACACCATACGAGTGCAAATTTTTGGGCATTCTAGTGTTCAATTATCTTCCACCTTCGGATCACGAAAGGCTCGAAAGCCAATCTATATCCTCAGGTTTAAGAAAATTGAATAGGGGCAAATGTTGTACCCCAAAATTTGCCCTCTCAATTATCAAGGCCTTTCTCACGAGGATTCTCAAGGTTCAAGCTTGCACAAGTACTTTGGAATTTTCCAGTACCAAAATTAAAAGGAAACTGTCAAAAAGGGAGAAAACAGATAAAAATAACATTTTGACAAATTTGAAGGAAAATAGGTCTCCTTCGATCCAGCACCCTTCGACTGACTCTAAGCCTCCTTCGAATGCCAGTCTATGCATCCTTCGTTTGGATTTGAAACCTCCTTCGAATGCAACTTGGATTACATCCTTCGTTTTGAGCAAGAGCCTCCTTCGAATGCAACTTGGATTACATCCTTCGTTTTGAGCAAGAGCCTCCTTCGAATACAACTTGGATTACATCCTTCGTTTGGAGCAAGAGCCTCCTTCGAATGCAACTTGGGCATGTCCTTCATTTTGAACTTAAAGCCTCCTTTGAGTGCAAGTTTAGGTACATCCTTCGTTTGGATTGGAAATATCCTTCGAATGCAACTTGGATATGTCCTTCATGTTGAACTTAAAGCCTCCTTCGAGTGCAAGTTTAGAAACACCCTTCGATTCAGAAGCCAGGAACTTCCCTCACACTAAAAGGCAATGACTCCCTTTATGTTTGTTTCGACCCAAGCTTTGATTGGGCAATATGCTTCCTTCGATCATGAGCTTTCGATTTGGCAATATGTTTTCTTCGATACAAGCTTCGACTGGGAATTAGCTTGTTTCGACCATAAGGCTTCAACAAAACATTGACTACGTTTGTACTAGCTTCGACTGTACAACATTTAGTGTGCTGCATTTCCATCCCTGACAAACTTCAGCACATGGTTGATGGCCCCTTCAAAAGACGTATAGTGGTGGACTTGAGGAGCATACATATGAGTCCCTGTCGAAGGGTACGCCTGACTAGACCTTTCGAAGGACACATTTGGCCCTTTTCAAAGAAGCATACATGATCCATTCAAGGGACACGTCTCAGAATCCCATTTGAAGGACATGTTTGAGGGCCCATTCGAAGGATTTACAAAGCCCCACCTTAAGACACATTTGGCCCCTTCAAACGATGCACAAAGGTGATTCGTTCGAAGGATACTTGTTGGAAGAAAGTCAAACAATATGTTTGGAAGAAGAATCTGGTCGAAGGAGGGTCAAAATGAAAGGATAAAATATTCAAAGATGCTTGCTGCCAAGTTCAGGCATGGTACACTTGCCAAAACTGCTGCACAGCAGTCCTGAAACACTGCCCCATTCTTGTATCGAAATAGAATACAAGCACTGTCCCTCGGAGGCTACAAAGAGCAGTTTACTCAAATTGTTCAAATTATTTTGTTTTCCATCCAAAAGCTTCAGCCAACTTTTCCTATAAATAAGAGGCTACAACACATGTTTAAAGGAGGATTTTTGGACCAGAGGAACGAATCCCCCAAATTTTCTCAAACACAATAAAACTCTCAAAGTTCATCAACACTTGAGATATAAAAAAACCCAGAATCCCAAACATTCATCTCCTTCGACTTTGAAGAACAGCCACACTTCAGTCTCCTTTGAATCAAAGAAGCATCACACTTGCTTTTTCTTTTCCTTCAAATCCAGCGTTCCACGCACAGCTATTGACCCCTCTTTCGAATCCAGCATCCAGGGCCACCACTCAAGGCCCCACATCTATTCAAGGCCTAAAGCAAGGTAAGTTATTCTTACCTTTGAACTTTTCGTTTCATGGCATAATAATTTTCCCTTTCGTTTGAAACCTGTACATACCATTGTTCCTTTCGTTTCCACCCTTTTAACATATTTTTTAGAGTTAAGCCTTTCGTTTTGCTTTCTGTTTACCTGAACTTGATTTAACTATTAAACTGTTTACAAGATAAATACTAGCATGGCCTCAGGCCATGTTGCCATTTAATGCTTGAAATGAAAGAAACAGGAAACAAGAAATAGGAAACGAAGCTTCTGGCTTCTACCCTCTTTCTCCAGGTCAAACGAAAGAGATAACCAGGAGGAAAAACCATGTTGACTTCTAGGCCCAAACGAAAAGCATGCCTTCACTGACTTCCAGGCTCAGTCGAAAGGCATTCCCTCACTGACTCCAGGCCCAGTCGAAGGAGGCAGAAAGGAAGATTACATCTTGCACAGATTTCAGGCCTAGTCGAAAGGCACAACATACTGTCCCACTGGTCCCAATCGAAAGGCACAACATGCTGACTGTAAGGCCTCAGTCGAAAGTCATGCCTTCACCCTTTTTAGGCCAAATCGAAGAGATCCAGAAAGTGCAGAATCGAAGGGTTTTCTACCTCAATCGAAAGACCCTCACTTTTTTTGCTTTTTATTTTATTTTTGCCCTTATATTTTCATGCAATTCAATATGGTTGTAATAGTGTAGGATTTTATCTTTCAGTGCTTTATTACTTTTATATGCTTGCTATTAAATAGGATATGTATGGCAAGATAAGATCAACAATAGCTCACCATAACATGTACAAAGATAATATATCTGAAAAATAATACACTCGCACATGCCACTCTTAGGGTACACCTCACTTGGTTGCCTCAAATGTGGTCATTGAGTATAGGATGTTTTAGAGGTCGCCCTCCTGTCCAAAGATCAAAGTTTCCTCAAAACGGTTGCCTCGGATAAAAATGATCTAAGACATTAGGGTTACCGCTAAGGCGTCCTAACATTGCTTTAGTGACCACACGTCCCTTAATCGAATTGACCCGAAAAACTCTAATGATGGTGCTACCTACTCCTCAATAGTGGGATAGCACTGTCTAAAGGACATTTGCACAGTTTAATTCCTTTTTGAGTAAGTAGAGGTTCTTAAGTACTTGCTCTTTTGAAAACAAAACAAAACTTTTCGCACTTACACCCCTTTCAAACAAAAAACTCTTTGCAAACCCACAAACACAAAGAAAAGAAAACTTTTGAAAACATAATGAGAAAGTACCTAAGAGCCCGTGGATAACCACAGATAGAAAGGGTGCTAATACCTTCCCTTTCTATAATCTACCTCCCGAACCCGAGAAATATCTCAAAAAGGAATTTTTCTGTGCTTTTGTCCTTTCCTTGTTGGATAAAATAAAAGACGGTGGCGACTCTTGCTTACCGCGACATTTTGTGAAAACAAACGCAAATGCGAACCAGCATTCCAAAATAGTCAGTTCTCATTCCCACCGATCACAATACCCAACTGCCGATGGTGGATTAAGCAACTGGACGGAAAAGGATTCTATGCCTGTTTCTGTTATCACCCAGTAATGAGACTTTTCTGTTTTGAATTTGTAACAGACAATGTTTTAAACTTTACAGCCCGGTGTCTTACCCGGGGCATCGTGGCTTCATTTGTGAGGGCCTTATGTGTGTCATCTACATATATCATTAATAAAAGCATTAGACGTTTCTTGCATTTCAAATTTTGTGCTCCTTGTTTTTCTTTTATTATATATTTCAAAACAGCTATTTTACACACACTCACATATACAGGTCTACATCCACTCTGGATCTCACTGGTAACGACTCTGCTACTTCCAGTTATGACTTCAAAAGTCCGATCAACTTAGCCGAAGACGAAGGTGAAGATGATTGCGAAGTGCCTGGTGAACTTGCTAGATTGTTACTTCAGAAAGAGAGGGTTATTCAGCCGCATGAAGAGCCCGTGGAATCAGTAAATCTGGGTACAAAAGTAGACAAGAAAGAGGTCAAGATCGGTGCAAATCTAGAAGCTAGTGTTAAGCAACGGTTAATTCAGATGCTGCGTGACTACGTTGAGATCTTTTCCTGGTCTTATGAAGATATGCCTGAGTTGGATACCGATATTGTGGTTCACCGATTGCCTACCAAGGAGGACTGTCCTCCCGTGAAACAGAAAGTCTGTCGAATGCGCCCGGATATGTCTGAGAAAATCAAGGCTGAAGTTATGAAACAATGTGATGCCGGTTTTCTAGCAGTTACTTCTTACCCACAGTGGGTGGCCAACGTGGTTCCTGTGCCGAAGAAGGATGGTAATGTTCGAGTGTGTGTTGACTATAGGGATCTGAACAGGGCAAGTCCCAAGGATGATTTCCCTCTGCCTCATATCGACGTTCTGGTTGACAACACCGCACAACATAAGGTCTTCTCCTTTATGGATGGTTTCTCCGGTTATAATCAGATTAAAATGGCTCCCGAAGACATGGAGAAGACAACCTTTGTTACTCAATGGGGTACCTTTTGCTACAAGGTCATGCCTTTTGGATTGAAGAATGATGGGGAAACATATCAGCGCGCCATGGTCGCTTTGTTCCACGACATGATCCATCATGAGATTGAGGTATATGTTGATGATATGATTGCAAGATCCCAGACTGAAGAAGAGCATCTTGACCACCTTCAGAAGTTATTTGACAGGTTGAAGTTATACAAGCTGAGGTTAAACCCGAACAAGTGCACCTTCGGGGTGAGATTTGGTAAACTGTTGGGTTTCGTTGTAAGTGACAAAGGTATTCAAGTGGATCCTGCAAAGGTGAAGGCTATACAGGAAATTCCATCTCCCAGAACAGAAAAAGAAGTCAGAGGCTTTCTGGGACGTTTGAACTATATTGCCTGATTCATATCGCACCTGACTGCTACTTGTGAGCCAATCTTTAAGCTACTGAAGAAAGATCAAGTAGTACGTTGGAACGATGAATGTCAGGCCGCTTTCGAAAGGATCAAAGAGTATCTCCAAGAGCCACCTATTTTGATGCCGCCAGTTGAAAGGAGACCTCTGATCCTATACTTGACAATACTCGACAACTTAATGGGGTGTGTGCTGGGTCAGCATGATGAGTCTGGCCCAAAAGAGCATGCTATTTATTACCTTAGCAAAAAGTTTACCGACTGCGAGACTCGATACTCTTTGCTCGAGAAAACTTGCTGCACTTTGGCATGGGATGCTCGTCGGCTGAGACAGTATATGCTGACTCACACTACTCTATTGATATCAAAAATGGATCCAATCAAGTATATCTTCGAAAATCCTGCCTTGTCCAGAAGAATAGCAAGATGGCAGATGATCTTGACTGAGTATGACATCCAGTACACGACCCAAAAGGCAATCAAGGGAAGTGTGTTGGCAGACCATTTGGCACATCAAGCAATGGATGATTACCAGTCTATGAACTTTGAATTCCCGGATGAGAATATCATGATATTTACCGACTGTGAAGAACCTAGACCAGATGAAGGACCTGAGGAGGGATCCCAATGGTCTATGTACTTTGATGGAGCTTCAAACGCTTTAGGTAATGGCATTGGTGCCGTGATCATATCTCCTAAAGGATCTCATACTCCGTTCATCGCCCAACTATGTTTCAACTGCACCAACAATATGGCGGAGTATGAAGCGTGCATCATGGGTCTTCGAGCTGCTATTGACCTAAGGATTAAGTTCTTGAGTGTCTTCGGAGATTCCGCTCTCGTGATCAGTCAGATCAAAGGCGAGTGGGATATGAAACACCCAATTCTTATTCCTTACAAGGAGTATGTATTGATGTTGCTTCCCCATTTCGAGGAGATAACCTTTGAACACTTCCCAAGAGAGGAGAATCAGTTGGAGGACGCGCTAGCTACGATGTCTTCTATGTTCAAAGTCAATTGGGACAACGAAGCTCCCCGGATTATCATTGAAAGGTTGGACGAACCTGCAAATTGCTGTGACATTGAGACTGAAGAGGTAGCAGATAAACCCTGTTTTCATGAGGTGAAGAGATACCTTGAAGCTCAGGAATATCCAGAGGGTGCGTCTGTTAATGATAAGAAGTTTCTGAGGAGGTTCGCGGCAAAGTTCTTCATCAGCAATGGCATTCTTTACAAGCGTAACCATGATTCGACCTTACTGCATTGTGTGGATGAGAATGAAGCAGAAAGGATCATGGCAGAGTTACATGAAGGTACTTTCGAAACTCATTCCAGTGGACATACCATGGCAAAGAAAATCCTTCGGGCAGGATACTATTGGTCCACAATGGAAGCCGACTGTTATCAGCATTCTCGGACCTGTCACAAATGCCAAGTCTATGCTGATAAGGTGCACATACCTCCAGTACCTATGAATGTCTTGACAGCTCCGTGGCCTTTTGCAATGTGGGGCATTGATATGATCGGCAAGATCAGACCTACAACGTCCAACGGGCATCATTTCATCGTGGTAGCAATTGATTACTTTACGAAGTGGGTTGAAGCAGCTTCCTTTGCTACTGTAACCAAGAACGTCGTGGCATGGTTCATTTGGCACAATCTGATTTGTCGATATGGTGTACCCGAGAGGATCATTATGGACAATGGTACCAATCTCAACAATAAGATGATCACTGAGCTCTGCAAGCAGTTCAAGATACAGCATCAAAACTCTTCTCCTTACTGACCGAAGATGAATGGGGCTATAGAAGCATCTAACAAAAACATTAAGAAGATTGTGCAGAAGATGACTGTGACATACAAAGACTGACACGAGATGTTACCATTTTCTCTTCATGGGTACCGTACCTCAGCACGGACGTCAACAGGGGAAACCCCCTATTCCTTGGTATACGGCATGGAGGCAGTTTTTCCCATTGAAGTTCAGATACCCTCTCTTCGGATTATGAAGGACGCAGGTTTGAGAGAAGATGACTGGATTCAGACCCGACTTGATCAGCTGAACCTAATTGACGAGAAAAGACTTACTGCTATTTGTCATGGTCAGACGTATCAAAAACGGATGATCAAGGCATTTAACAAGAAAGTCAGACGACAAGAGTATCAAGTTGGGGATCTGGTAATCAAGTGCATCATACTACCTCAAGGTGATCCCAGGGGAAAATGGACCCCTACTTACGAAGAGCCATTTGTGGTTAAAAACATCTTCTCAAGAGGAGCTATGATTCTAACCACCATGGATGGTGACGACCTTCCTCACCCCGTCAACACAGACATAGTGAAAAGATACTACGCATAATCAAAGACCCGCTAGGTCGACTGGCCTAGGCAAAATAAGGGCTTCCCGGCGAACCAAAAGGGTTCGGGCAAAAATAAGGGATGAAAATATAAAAAAATCAGTACACCCGGCAAGTCGAAAACCTGAAAAGGCGGCTTAGGCAAAAAAGGGTATCCCGCTGGACTGAAAACCAGAAAGGGCGGTCCAGGCAAAAATTATGGATCAAAGCGTAACACTATGTCTCATTAGATCGCCTTGCAACCAGACTTCGGTATCGACTATCAAGCTCGGATGGAACTAATCAATCTGATCTACCTTCAACCAAGTAGCAAAGTGATGAGATGCTCGAGGACATAAAGGCAATAGCAGAGTTGGAACCCAGTGGGATTATTCACATAGCTGTTTTGTTTAGTTTTTCACAAATTGTGTAAATTCTACTATTTGGCGGCGTTCTCTTACTAGGACGCCAGCCTCTTGTACAAAAACGCCTATTTACAGGCCAAACTTCAAATCAATACAATTCATTTTCAGAGAAATTTCAAACTGTTTTCCTTTTTCTGTTTTGTTTTGCGAAGAACGTCCAATGTTCATTTTTGATATATGCATTTGACATTAATTGCTGCTCATAAATGTTTACATGCTAAACAAAAGACGAATTACTCGTAATATCAGAAACAAGGGCAAATAAGAATTATCCAAAACTGTACAATTACTCTATCCATCAGGTCTAAGGTAAATTCAGATGAAGAATATGGTTGAGATGCATTCACTCCCCACAGAGTAAGACAATAATGTTAGCTCTCCCCAGCTAAGACTTGCAATTATGAATGAATCGGTAATATTCTCCCCAAGCAGAGTTTATCTACCATCAACACTGGAAATGATTAATATCCCCGACAGTCTTAATATTCCCCAACGGAGTATAAGAATATTCCCCGGTAGAGTACAAGATATCCCCAGTGGAGTGTAAAATTTTTCCCAGCACAGTCTGAAAACGCTTCCCTAGTGGAATTTGGAGAATCATCCCCAGTAGACTTTGGAAGATTATCCCCAGCAAAGCTTAAAGGATTATCCCCATTAGAGTCTAAAAGGTTATCCCGAGTGAAGTCGCAACTGAAAGATCATCCTTATAGGAATTCTTTCCCTTCACAAACAAGAAGTCAATCCCCAACAGGATTCAGTATCACCAGCAGCGGTAATTCATCCCCAGCAGAATTTTTAACGGTGGAATCCTCAGCAGAGCATCTCTTCCCCACAGGGTAATCTCCTCATCAGTTTATTCCCCAATGGAGTTATCCTCTCCTGCAGGCTTATTCTCACAATCATCTTCGTTCTCCATCCCCAGCAGAAACGAAGAATTCAACTTTTTTCTCCAGCAGCTATCCGGGATTTATTTTCCCCAGCTAAAACATTACATTTCCATACATCATGACACATGCATATACGCATCATACAACACACTCTCATTTATTTTGAGAACATCATTGCTTGATATACATCATGCATTGCATACGACTGACCTTTACTTTTCAAGAAGGATGCAGTTAGGTTCTCAGCCATGTCGAAGAACTGACCGGTTCTTAAATCTCAACTGAATTATTCTCAGTTGAATTACAGATAAGGTTCTCAATCTCGACAATTTTCCTCCTTTGTAGTGTGGACGAGTTCTAAAATCTCAATAGAATTATACTCCGCTGAAGACCAGACAATCCTAGATCTTGATGAATATGTTTCCCTCAGTCGAAGACCTGACCGGTTCTTAAATCTCAACTGAATTATTCTCGGTTGAATTACAGATAAGGTTCTCAATCTCGACAATTTTCCTCCGTCGAAGTGTGGACGAGTTCTAAAATCTCAACAGAATTATCCTCCGTTGAAGACCAGACAGTCCTAGATCTTGATGAAGATGTTTCCCTCAGTCGAAGACCTGACCGGTTCTTAAATCTCAACTGAATTATTCTCGGTTGAATTACAGATAAGGTTCTCAATCTCGACAATTTTCCTCCGTCGTAGTGTGGACGAGTTCTAAAATCTCAACAGAATTATACTCCGTTGAAGACCAGATAGTCCTAGATCTTGATGAAGAGGTTTCCCTCAGTCGAAGACTTGACCGGTTCTTAAATCTCAACTGAATTATTCTCGGTTGAATTACAAATAAGGTTTTCAATCTCGGCAATTTTCCTCCGTCGAAGTGTGGACGAGTTCTAAAATCTCAACAGAATTATCCTCCGTTGAAGACCAGACAGTCCAAGATCTTGATGAAGATGTTTCCCTCAGTCGAAGACCTGACCGGTTCTTAAATCTCAACTGAATTATCCTCGGTTAAATTAAAGATAAGGTTCTAAATCTCGACATATTTCCCCCAATTGAATTACGGACAAGCTCTTAAAACTCAGCAGAGATGCTCTCTCAGTTGAAGTACAGGCAAGTTCCTAAATCTCAGCAGGACCAAGCTTCCCCAACAGAATCTTCCACAACAACAGGTACGCAAGTTCTCGCTAAGAAATCTCTTATGCGATCGACACTCCTTCATATGGCATCTTTAAGCCCATCCTCCCGCCAGCAATCTCCAAATGGCATCTGTAAACCCATTCCCTATATCACAAGGCTGATACTACTTCATGCGAGTGCAAATTTCTGGGCACTCTAGTGTTCAATCATCTTCCACCTTCGGATCACGAAAGGCACGAAAGCCAATATACATCCTCAGGTTTAAGAAGATTGAACAGGGGCAGCTGTTGTACCCCAAAATTTTCCCTCTCATATTTCTCAAGACATTGCAAGAAAAATCTCCAAGTGGCTCAAGGTTGCTCAAGAGTTGGACAGTCAAGTCACCTCCTAAGGCAGTCAACCCCAAATTAGGGTTTTGTGTTGCATCAAGATCCTTGAATCCAAATGACCTCAAGTTCTACCCAATGTCCTAATATGTTCTCAAGGTCATCCATGTCAAATTTTAAGCCTTGCAGAGGAAGTTTGCTCAGTCAAATGCTCAAAGGGTCCAAAAATCGACTGTGCTAGGGCAAAAGTCAACTGTGACCTACAAACAATCAAACTTCAAGATTTTTTGTCAACATTCTAATTTTGAAGTTTATTTCATCATTTGATCAAGGTTTGATCATGATTCATCAAGGATTGCTCAAAATTCATCAAGACTCAAAAGTTGCTAAATTAGGGTTTTGTAGGAAAAGTCAACTCGACTTTGACCAAGCATAAAGTTCTCATACTTTATGAGAAATGACCCATCCAAAGCTCATTTTGAATAGGATTCAATTTCCTACAATCCATATTCATACCCCATGATCATAAAATGTACTCACAAGAAGTTATAAATTTGGACATTATAGGTCATTCTTGAAAGTCAACTAAAACACCTTTTTTTCCAAAGCTTATAACTTGAGTATGAAACATCAAAATGAGATGAGACCAAAAGGGTTGGTTAGAGGACATCTCAAGCGTTCTAAAAAGTCCAAGAACACCCCCCAAAAGTTCAAAATTGAAGAAGTTATACATTGTTGAAGTTGGACATTTTTGCAAAATTGCCAAAAGTTAACTATCCCCAAAATTTCAAATTTTGTCAAATAGGCCCATTCTTTTCCACTTGATTTGAGCTTGCATCATTGTCCATGTGTCCTAGCTTCAGCCATGAGCCCATATCTTATTTTTATTATTTTATTTGATTTTTTATTGAATTATTTCATTTTAAATCAAATTAAATCATGTAAAATCCAAGCTTTGATTACCTAAGATATTTTTGGTTATTTAAGGTTATAATTCTCATCAATATCATCATCAAACTCGAATCTCACCACGCCATGTGCAAAAAGATTGAGTTTTGGCAAATTTGGAAGGTTTAGTAATGGTGAATCAAATCAAATTTCAATGCATTGATGTGGAAGGATTCATGCCATATTTGTTACCCTAGCCCATTGTACCATACATAAGCAAGCCACAAGGAACAAAATAAGGGTTGGAGGCTACAAGAACAGGCAATACAAAATTTTCAAAATTCAATAAAAAGTGTGAAATCAAAATCATACTTAGAGGCATTTTCAGAAGCAGAGACTGGTCCCAATCGATTCCTGGGTGATCACACAACCTTCTTGGATTAAAAGCACGCGTCCTCAGGCCTTCAAAAGCACTGTAAGTGTCACAATAATCACCTTGGTTCTTGAATTCATGATTCATCATTCTTGCATCATTTGAATAAATCATTGGCATATTTATACTCCTCACAACATTTGCAAACGTTTGGCATTATCCAATTGCGTTTTTCTGGCCTAAATGAAGAACCCCCATAGCTAGGGTTCTTCGTTTGTGTTTTAGGGTTTTCTTTTTCAGGGAAAATTGGGACTAAAGAAGGGCATGGTTGCACTCAGGAGAAAGAGACGAACCCAACCATGCCTTTGAAGATTATTTTTATTGCCTGGAATTGATTTTTGGATCGAGCTGTGTTTTTAACTGCGGATTTAAATCCACAGGTAAAATTACGGTAGTGGAAGGACAGGGATGAAGAGCTGATGTTCACTCATTGGCCCATTCAAACGTTTTTTCGCGCATTTTTATTTTCTAACCAATAATTGATTTTTTGATATATTATTATTATTATGTAATATATTAACAAATAAGCAAAACAACGTAGTGGCAAGCGTGCGTACTAATCACCATCAGGACCTGGGTTGGTCCCCCACTTCCTTTGTTATTTTTCTTTTTCAGGCAATTGTGTACACATCCAAGCATGCAGCGTACCATACACCATCATTCAATCAATTGCCAGATGGAAATTGACCAGATCTAGTGGCCAAGATCTGAAGGACCACCATAGGCAAAGTCAGCACTCACACACCTGATCTTAAAAGTCAACAAAGGGCCAACACAATTGGGCCTCAGCATTGCTATATACACCACAAAATTCAGGCCCAAACCTCTTTTCTCTCTTATTTATTTATTTTGTTTTAATTAATTGTTTTTATTGTTTTATTTAATTTCTAACCAATTGAAAAATTCTTTTCTTTTATAAAACAAAATCACAAAAAATATTTTTTATCAAATTAAACATTAACTTTTATTTTTATTAATAAATACTAATAAATCAATTTAGGCTTTAATTCTAGAATAATTTTAACATATTTTTGTGAATAATTAAAATTAACTAGACTTAATTAGGTTTTACTAATCCAATCAATTTTTATTTCTTTCTTAAAATACTGAAAATCCAAAAATAATTTATATTTATTAATTAATTTAATTAATTTAATTAATTTAATTTAGTAATTAATTTAGGTTTAATTTCATTTTCTTTCTTAAAATAAAAACCACAAACAACCTTTTCTTTAACAAAAAGGGTCAAAACCCTATAACTCGCACTCGATTTAATTTTCCGCACGCGATTTATTTATTTTATTCAATAATGTACTTGCTCCCGGTTTGTAATAGTAAATAGGACCTTTATTTATTTTTTATCGCTTTATTTATTTTTAAAGCGTTTGTCTTTGGCGATGTAAATACCCGACGCCTTGTAATTTAATTTCTGCACTTTTATTTTCCGCAAAATATAACTGTTAGATGTTTGATAATAGGGATGCATGACAAGACTGAATGTTTTAACCTAAAATCAACATAGATCACAATTAACATGTACAAAGATAAAATTAACTGAAAACGATACACTCGCACATGCGCACTCTTAGGGTACACCCCACTTGGTTGCATTCGTACGCGGTCATTGAGTATAGGTCATTTTAGAGGTCGTCCTCTTGTCTAAAAGATCATAGTCGCCTCGAAATGGCTGCCTCTGATATTGTTGCCACAAACAAATGATCTAAGACATTAGGGTTACCGCTAAGGCGTCCTAACATTGCTTTAGTGACCGTAAGTCCCGCATTCGAATTGACCCTCAAACTCTAACGGCGGTTCTACCTACTCAATCAATAGTAGGATAGCATTGTATAAAGGAAGATAACATAGAACGATTCCTTTTTCGAATAGGTAGATTGTTCTTAGTTACTTGCTCTTTTAAAAAAACAAAAAACTCTTCACACTTACACTTTTCGAACAAAGTTTTTAAAAGCACTTCATACACTCTTGAGGACAGAAGGAAGAGTTAAATCAAAGTTTCAAAACAAAAACTTTTTTCAAACCCACAAGCACAAAGAAAGCAATTTTGAAAACAATGAGCAAGTACCTAAGAGCCCGTGGATAACCACGGATAGAAAGGGTGCTAACACCTTCCCTTTCTATAATCTACCCCCCGAACCCGAGAAATATCTCGAAAAAGGAATTTTTCTGTGCTTTTTTCCTTTCCTTATTGGATAAAATAAAAGTCAGTGGCGACTCTTGCTTACCGCGACATTTTGCGAAAAAAACGCAAAATGCAAACCAGCATTCCAAAAAAACAGTCAATTCTTCCCACCGTATCACACACCCTTACTCCACAGTATAGGTTGTTACTGTATGCACCACGATGCCTGTTAGCAAAATCAAACACCTGCACGATATTTTAACAGAAAGTTTTATTAAATGAATATTATCATATTACAAAACTAAACCATAAATTTTCAATATCATTTATAAATCTTTACATATAAATGTCATAGAATGTATTGATGAATTGTATGTTGGAGACAAATGTATTGATGAATTGTATGTTGGAGACAAAGTAAGTAAAGGTAATAAAATGAATCTTGGGAGTAATGTTTTTTATTAATGTTGTACCATTTCAATAGAGTGAATCTCTATTTATATTGGTGCATAGAGAATTCTAGTAGATAAATGGAAACATCTAGCAGTATTAAATGATTCTCTTTATAAATTTTAGGTATATGAATGGACTCTTAGATACTTTAAGAAACCTAGGAATATGAAATATTACAAATTATCATTTAACACCCCCTCTTAATTTGTAATTTTCATGGTATCCTTGAATTGTTCATGTTTCTCAAGTGATACTGTTTTGGTAAGAACATCAGTTGGCTGCTTTGTGGTCTTGATGTACTCCAACTAGATTTCCTTCTTTTGAACCATATCACGAATGTAGTTGTGTCACAACTCAATATGCTTAGATCTTTCATGAAAAACTGGATCTTTGGACATCGAAATTATTTATTGGTTATCAAAGAAAACAGGAGTTGAATCTTCTACTTTTTGCTGCAAGTCAATCAAGATTCTTCTCAACCAAACAACTTTGCGCGTAGCTTCATTCGCTGAGATATATTCAACCTCTTCTGAAGACAGTGCAACTGAGTTTTTCTTTTTAGAACTCCATGAAATAGCTTTGGATCCTAGACAAAAAATATAGATTGAAGTACTTTTTCTGTCATCAAAACTACCAGCCTAATCACTATCAGTATAGCCAACTAACTTGTTATTTTCTTCCTTCACATACTTGATTCCAAGCTTCTTGGTTCCTTGGAGATAGCGCAAAATCCTCTTTGCTGCTTTTGTTTGCTTCAGTTGGATTCAAAGAAAATACTTTATCAATTTGAGATCTGTCATTTCATATTCTTTCATCATTGTTTCCTTGAATGATTGCATCATATTAAGATTTGTTCATGCATAAATTAAATCATCAACATAGAGACAAACCATCAAGAAATTAACACCATTTCTTTTCACATATAGAGATGGTTCTGATGGACTTTTTACAAATCCATTTTTCAATAAATAAGTATCAATTTTGTTGTTCCGCGCCCTTGGTGCTTGTTTTAGATTTTAAAGAGCTTTGTGTAGCTTGTAGACTTTTCCTTCTTTTCCTTTTGCTTCAAAACCTTGAGGCTGCTTCACATAAACTTCTTCTTCTAATTCTCCATTGAGAAAAGCTGATTTAACATCAAGTTGAAAAGCTTGCAATTCTAATTGAGATTCCAATGCAAGGACTGTTCTGATAGTCTCCATGCGTGCTACGGGAGCAAAAGTTTCATTAAAATTCACATCGGGTTGTTGTGAATACCCTTTCGCCACTAAATGTGCTTTATAATTTTGTACACTTCCATCTTCATTATACTTGGTCTTAGATACCCACTTCAAACCAATTGCGTCTTTTCCAGCTGAAAGATCTACAAGTTACCAAGTATGATTTTTTCAATGCTCCTCATTTCCTCATTTATGGCTTGCCTCTATACCATTTCTTTTATTGCCTCTTCAAAACATTGTGGCTCATGTGCAAAATATGCAACATTACATGATTCATAAATTTCTTTCAAGGAACGAAACTTTCTTGGTGGAGTTTCTGAATCAGAATCGTCCTCGTGAGAATTACTTCTTGATGAACCGACAACATCAAGAGGTGACTCCTTGAGTTCAATAGGCACCATAGGTTTTTGCACAACATCACCAACTTCCCATTTCCATGTGTCATTTTCATTAAAAAGAACATCTCTTAAAATCACCAATTGACTAGTTGTTGGATTAATAAGACAATATCCTTTTGATTTATCACTATATCCAACAAAAATAAGCTTTTCACCTTTTTCATCAAATTTTTCACTACTTTGAGCTGGAACAAGAGAATATGCAATACATCCAAAGACTTTAAGTTGACTTACAACTGGTTTTCTTCCACGCCATTCCTCAAAAGGAGTTCTATCTCGAACTACCTTTGTAGGGGATTGATTAAGGATGTAAACAACATTACTAACAGCTTCAGCCTATAAATCATTTGAAACCTCTTTAACTTTTAGCATGATTGTAGCCATTTCAACAATTGTTCTATTTTTTCTTTCTGCAACATCATTTTGTTGTGGTGTGTGTCTAATTGTGAGTTGCCTATGAATGCCTTGTTCTTTACAGTAGTTGAGAAATGGCTTGTAGATAAATTCTCCTCCTCTGTCAGTTCTGAGAGTCTTTAACTTGTAGCAACATTAATTTTCAACAAGGGCTTTAAAATGTAAGAACTTGGTAAAAGCTTCAGATTTCTGATCAAGAAAATAAATCCAGATCATTCTATTGTAATCAACAACAAAGAGCAGAAAATACCTCTTGTTTCTAAGAGATGGAGTTCTAGTAGGTCGGAAAATATCTGCATGTACTAGTTCAAGAGGGGATTGAGATCTCCGTGTTATTTTTGGAAATGGAAGATGATGCTTTTTTCCGTAAGTGCAACCTTCACAAACTTCATTATCCATCTTGATTTCGGGAAGCCCAACAACCATATTCTTCTATTTTAAGAGCTGCAAACCTTTGATGCTTAAGTGGTCATATCTCAAATGCCAAAGATAAGAGTCATCTAAACTTTTACTGCTAAACACAGCAGGCTGGAGCATCTTCATGTTGAGGGGAAAAAGATTGTTGGGAGTCTGCAACACTGTGACAATATGCTCTCCTGATTTTTTTGTCAAAAATCTCACATTTATCATCATCAAAAATCAGCTTATAACCTTTTTTTTCATTATCTGTCCAACACGTAAGAGATATTGTGAAATATTAGGAGAATAATGGACATCATGAATGAGTTATTTGTTACCTTCAGTAGTATGAACTACTACAACGCCTTTTCTTTCAACTTTCACATGTTTTCCATCACCAAGTTCAACAAGAGAAGAGTAGTTTTTATTTAGCTCTTCAAATATGTTTTGATTCCCTGTTACATGATTGCTACAACTACTATCCAAAAACCATATCTCACCAGATTTTTGATCATTAATCATAGTAGAGAATAATTTATTTGCATCATCTTCTGTAGAAAAATTAACTTCCTTCTTTCTTTCATCATCTTCTTTCTTCTTATGCCAACAATCTTTATCAGAATAATTAGGAATTTTGCATATAGTACATCTAAAACAACAATCTTTTAATTCATGTCCGGGTTTTTTTTGCAAGTAAGGCAATATGAACTAGAATTACCTTGTCTCCTTTCTCCTCTGCCTCTGCCTCTATTTTCATAATGCCTTCCATGTCCTCTATTAGAAGTTTATCCATGAAATGAGTCTCATCTTCCTTCTTGTTGGGAGTTGGAACTCCGAATATTCATCTTTGCTTGGAAAACATTCTCCAATGGCTGATTGTTGTATTTATTCATTCTTTGTTCATGAGCTTCTAAGGAAACCATGAGTTCATATTGTGTGAGTTTTGCAAGGTCCTTTGTTTCTTCAATAACAACAACAACATGCTCAAATTTTTGAGGGAGGCTTCGCAATATTTTCTCATCCACTTTCTTTTCTGGAACTTCATCTCCAAAACTTTTAATTTGATTTGAAATCTCAGCAAATCTAGAGAAGAAATCTTTGACTTGCTCACCTTCTTTCATTGCTACGTTTTCAAATTGACTCCATAAAGACTGCAACTTTATGGAAATCACTTTTATTGAGCCTTGAAATTCTGTCTTTAGAATTTTCCATGCACCTTTGGCCTTCTTAACACCAAATATTCTAGGATAAATGACTTTACTCACACCTTGTTGGATAAGTCTCAATGTTGTAGCATTTTTCTTCACATTCTCCTTATATGCTTTTTCATTATCTTCAGTATAGGAAGCGTTTTTTTTTACTTGGGCATTCTGCATAACCTTCTTCGACCACATCCCATAGATCTTGAGAGATAAAGATCGCTTCTATTTGAGAGTTCCAGTAATCATAGCGTTCACTATTGAAAACTGGAATCTGATTTGTTGTGTAAGAGAAAATAGAGTTTGAATTTGTTGTTGTCATTCTCTTTTTTTTAATAACCTAGTGCTCTGATGTCAAAACTGTTGGAGACAGAAGAAGTAAAGGTAATAAAATGGAACTTGTGAGTAATGTTTCTTATTAATGCACAGCCATTTCAATACAATGAGTCTCTATTAATATTGGTACATAGAGAAATTTAATAAATAAATGAAAGCATTTAGCATTATTAAAAGATTCTCTCTAGAAATTGTAGGTACATGAATGAACTCTTAAATACTTTAAAGAACCTAGAAATATGAAACATTACAAATTATCATTTAACATTGTAAACAATTTAAATTGAAGGGATAATTCAATTAACTTAGATAAATTATAAATGTTGCAAATTAATGATATAGAAAAAGAAAAAAAACTAAAAAAACAATATTGTGCATATTTAAGTATCCAAATCATCCATCAATCCATATAAAGACATTCAACAACCATACTCTAATTTCTTTTTAAACCACAAAATCAATATAAAATAGAGAAATTTATCTTAGATTTTAATATTAACTGTCATGAATAATTTCATAGACTCTATATGTCATAGAACCTGAGTTGTTTGAATGTAGAAAGTCTTCATTTAAATATGCATAACTGTACTACCAACTAACAGCTTCATACAATAGTAACAAAACCTTAACTGAACTTTATATTGTCTCTGCCGTCATGATAACCGCCGGTCAAATCAACCTGAAACAAAAGAAAAAAGGCAAACATCATGCAAGATGAGTGTAACCACATGAGTTGTCCCACATCTCCTTTATCACCCCACTTTTCCTCATACATCCACCATCAACCCACCCCTATTGTAGCAGCCTACTCGAATTTGTTTCTCTATAAGAATTTTAATTTTGTTCGTTGAAACACCTCAAAAACAAAATAATATTAACTATTTAACCAACTCTTGTCTTCAAATCCACAGTCTAAGCAATATATAAACACAGAAAACTAAATTTAAAAAAAAAAATTACCCACCCGATTACTTCTAAGAATTTATTTAATAGTTATCTTAAAAAGATAATCTATTGAAGAGAGCATATGAACTACCGTTAAAAAGAAATAAAGAAATATCAATTTATGGTATAAATAAATATCAACTTAAAGTATAAATTATCAGTTTTAATAAAATGACAATTATTATTAATGTATATTTTCATATTGGGCCAAAACTGTTAATGGGTTTGTTATTGTCTTAGGTCTTCTACAATAGTGTATGACTCTTTCTCTTTTAGGATAAGATTTATGTGTATAAGATTAGCTTAAATAGTTAAGTTTTGTAATTGATCGTATCTGATCAGAATGAGTCGTCGAGACCTGTGAGTTATGAGTTGAGCAGCAGTTGAAGAGGAGATGAAAGTACCTGTAAGACACTCTGATGTCAAAGTAAATTTTAGAGAGAGTGCAAGCAAGTGTGAGTGTGAGTATGGAAGAATGAATGTCTGACCCTCTCAAAAGAGGGGTATTTATAGCCTCTAATGTTGGGCCACGATGAGACCCAATAAAGAAGACTGCAAGGGCTTACGTGTGTATGGAAGCCAACACGTGGCCTCCCCCCTGGTTGGCTGCCCCGAGAAAGCAGGAGATGGACACGGTATTCTCGGAGGGCAGGAAAGTGGTGACGACAAGGGCACGTGGACCACGTTCCCTAACAGATACATGGGGAGTTGCCCAATGATACCCAACTTGGGCTGTTTGCTTTTGGGTCTTATGTAAAGGTGTTGGATTAGGCCTCCCTAACAGTGGGGCAAGTATGGGCTCAATCCAGATCAGGAGTCCCCCAAGTTATTGCCCTTAGGTGAAAGGGTGATGACTTAAGTTCAACTTTATGACCAGGGAGAATTTTCTCGAGAAGGGAGGTCGAAGTCCTCTGACAGAAATGAATTATTGCCCATGTCGGGGACAACCTATTTGACCGTGTCGGAGATCTCGTGGACAAGCGAGCTGTGAGACCGACTGGGACATTTGTTCGTCCAGTGTTCGACGAGAGTATGTAGGCTACAGGGAGCTTCCCCGAACTCTTTTTCGACGTGCCCGTCTTCAAGGGGTTGTTACGATGTCGAGCGTTATTTCGCCCTCGAGGTGGATCACGACGAATATGCCCGTATGCATGTTGTAGCCATGGTTTCGAGCATTTCTCCGTGTGAGGCGTCTGTATCGTGCTCATGTACGACGTTTCGTGTTGAAGTCGGGGACGTTTTCGTCTTTTGAGAATGGATATGCGGTTGATTGTTGGGCCACATGGCTGTTGCTTTGGGGTGCCATCTTTTCATGGGGAGTCCAAAAGGCTCAATCCAATGATGACTTTTTGTGATAAACCTCGTGGGGTGTCAGCCACCTATAAAAAGGGGGGGGGGGGGGGGGGGGGGGCAGGGTTTAATTTATTATTTCTTAAATTTTCTTCTACAACTTTCCTTGTTCGCGTGTAGATCTTCTCCTCTCAACTTCTCCAGATTTCTTCCAAGTATCCTTCATCCAAGTAAGTCATATCCCCTTAATAACATGTTTCCTTAGTGTTTCTAGATAAAACACCTAGTTTTTTCCTTGACTGGATGAATCTTAGATGGACATTCATTAGTTCTGTGATGAACACTCATGAATGTTACTAAAGTTCATGTTATGGGCTAATTTTCATGGTGTCGGGGACAATTTCCCCGTATTGGGGACTATTTTCCCTGATAGCGGAGCTAATTCGAGCAGTATATCTGTTTAATTGAATGTCCCCGAGCTTGTTTTAGTATAGTAGTCGAGGGCTTTAGTCGAAGTCCGTTTCCTGATGGATTCATCGCCCTTTCACTTGATTTGCGGTGGAAGGGTGAATTTGATGATGTCAAATTCACTATTTTCCCTGCTTTTCAGGTATAATGGCGCATCCCGTCGAGGAAAATGTTGTGCCCGTCCACCATGAAGATGAAGCCAATGTCGAGGACCCTTTGGCCTGGGTCACACTTCAACCGAGAAATAAAAATCCATGCTTCTCACATGATTCATCGGACGCATTTAACTGTCCGGAGGTTCGGGCTGAGGGAGCACCCACTAACTGGATGCTACAAATCCCTCACGGTAACCGGAGGATATGCTCGTATTATCCGGGAAAGTGATTCCCCATGTACGAATTTGATTTCAAAGAGGCGGGGATGCATTTTCCCTTTAATGACTTCCTGGTGGGGGGTTTTCAGTGGCTACAACTAGCGCCCTCTCAACTTCACCTGAACGCGCTTGCGTTCATCTGGGCATTCGAGCTCGTCTGCCAATATCTTTAAATTGGTGCAATGATGCCCCTCTTCTTCCATATTTTTCACTTGCAAAGGAAGTCCACCGGAGGAGGACATGCCTGGGTTTCTTTTAAGCAGTTTGGGAAACCGTTTCGGCCATACTTGGAATCTGTCTGTCATTTCAAAGAGAGGTACTTCATCGTGAAGCCTCTAACAGACGTGGCCATAGATTCCTTGTATAACCGGGTGGAAGAGATATAATATGATCGGCCAGTAGTCCGGATGATGGAAAGATTCCCGCTCGAGTGGTAGTGGAAACATTTCGAGCAAAGGACCGAATTATACGCTAAAACCTGAGGATTTAGACGCGCGGGATCAACTCTCCTATGAGAAGCTGTCGTCCTATGTGAAAAATTTCTCCCCAGCGAGGTGTGTAGATATGAACAATAACCTCCTCTTCTACGATGATGGGGAGTATCTCCTCGTTAAAAGGTTTATCAATACAAAGGCTTTGCTCGAATGTTCTTCATACGAGGAAGCCATAAGGCTTTTAGGTAGGGGATATGGTCGTGGTCTTATTTTCATGTCTGCCTTTCATGCGGGTACATGCTCATGATATTTGTCTTTGTTTTATCTCGTGACTGACAGTTTCCTTTTGATTGCAGGTCGGATGGCGTCTCTTAAAGCTGAGGCCCAAAAATGTTTCTACCTCGGGGCCAAAGAACAGGGTCACCCAACTCCAGGAGCAGGCCAAATCTGTTTCCCGTGCAAGTGGTTCCCCATCTTCCTTAAAGACCCAGGTTCCCCCTTCCGAGCCTTTGTCAAAGAGGAAGCGTGCGAAGGAAACTGAGCGCAATATTCTGGAAAGTGATAAGGGTGTAATACGGTGGTAGAACCGACTGTTTATACTGGTTTTGTGCTTGTATTTGCAAAGGTTGCGATAAGCAAGAGTCACATTCGAATTTTATTTTATACAACAAAGGAAAGGGTGAAAAGAATAGAAAAAGGCCTTTCGAGAGTTTTCTGAGTAAGGGGGATAAATTATGAAAATGGAAGGTGTTAGTACCTCTTTCATCGTAGTTATCTATGGGCTCTTAGATGCTTAGCTCATTTTGAAATACCTTGTGCTTTATGTGTTTTTGAAAAGTATTTTTGAAATGCCAATAGTGAGGTGGTTTGCTTTATAATAACTCTTGTATCAGTCCTCAAGAGTGTTGATAAAGCATTTTGAAAATGTTTTTGAATGTGTTTTGTGTATGTGTAAAAGTTTGTTTTTAGCATAGCATATAGGAACTATCTACTTTTAAGTCTATTAATGCCAGTAAGCATATACAATAATATGAAAAAGCGTGAAAGTAAAGGTAAATGCGCGAATTGAAAACACGTCTAAAACACCTAATAAAAATGAAATCTTTTTATTTGTTTTTGACCATGGAAAGAAATTTGATTTAAAATCCTAAGTCTATTTATTTTTAAATTAAGAAAATGGTTAAAATAATTAATCAATCAATTTACAAGAATTAATTTAGTTGAGAAGATACTAACCTAATATTTTTTTTGTGATTTTTGTTATCTGATTTTATAATGCTAAAAAAAACAATTAAAACCAAAATAAAATGGGCCACGATAATAAAGATAACAGGGGGTGTGAATTAGATTTTTGTTTAGCCCAAATGAAAATAAGCCCAGGCCATGTTGAGATCCTGTGCTATTGGCCATTACCTTTAAACACGTGGTTATGGTATCTTGTTTAAATGGTCCTTTCTTTCGGTCTCTTTATTGTTATATGTTTGCTATCAGCTCCAGACATGTATTATCGATATCTTTGGTTATATGTCCTTTCTTTCGGATGTATATTCCTGATATCCTTGGGTTAGAGTAATTTCCTTCGGCCTCTCTCCTTGTATATGTCCTTTCCTCCTTGCATATATTCCCGATATCTCCGACAAAGTCCTTTCATCCGACCTCTTTCGTATGTGTTCCCGAATAAATCCGTGCATATAGTTGTGATATCTTAGATTAGAGTCCTTTCCTCTGGCATCTCTCATATTTTATGTCTGCTATCAAATCCATACATGTATACGTGATATCTTGGTTAGAGTCCTTTCTTCCTGTCTCTTTCTTATATGTTACCAAATCCAGACATGTTGGTATCCTTGTGTTGTACCCCAAAATTTGCCCTCCCATTTTTACTCAAGACATGCTCATTAAGGTCCTAAATTGCTCAAGAAGTTTCAAATGATTTCCATGGCACCCTATATGCCTCAGCATAATGGCACAGCTGAAAGAAAGAAAGGAAGTGTACACGACAAGGTGTAGGTCGAAAGCTGAAAATATGCCTAAGAGCTTTTGGGTCGAAGCAGCTTCAACAGCAATATGCAGTCTATTCTGATGTCTAATAAAGCTCTAAGATCGAAGAACGAATGGTTCAAAGGAAA
Organism: Vicia faba; assembly: GCA_948472305.1. Lineage (NCBI taxonomy): Eukaryota > Viridiplantae > Streptophyta > Magnoliopsida > Fabales > Fabaceae > Vicia > Vicia faba. The sequence continues at coordinate 1,306,145,097 of OX451741.1, forward strand.
ATATGAGAAGGCTTTTATGAAGCCTTCGATTGATGAAGAGCTAGTAAATAGAATCTTCGAAGGGTTCATATTTGAACCATTGAAATACAGGCCCTTCGAAGCTTTACAAGGAGAGACCTTTCTACTGACATGTCGTTTGAATGGGTGCTTCAAAAAGAAGAATATTTGGAATTCAAAAAGCTTTAATATTATCCAAAGAAACACGTGGAAATCTCATGGTTTGAAGGACATATCATCTTCAAACATGGCGTGATCGAAGGATAGTTAGATACGAAGTAGCCAAATATGACTCATCTTAGAGTTTTGGGAGCAATGTGTTTCAGGCATATGCCTGAACAGACAAGGAAGGAGTGGGGTGATCAAAATTAAATTTTGAGTGCTCATAGGTTATCCTTCGATTGGTGCATACAAGCTGTTTTCACCAATCGAAGGTGGACTAGTGAACAATAAAGATATTCTTGTAGACAAAAGCAAAGGATGGGAGTTGGAATCGAAGGATCACCTACACAACTGTGTTCGAAAGAAAGAACAAAACAAAAGCTTCGACAGGCCAAGGTGAAGAGGTGATACTTCAATTGGTCTGATTGAAGGAAAATAGATTCGAAAGGAAAAAGAGCTGAGTTCGATTGGGCTGATTGGATAATTTTCAAATCAAGAAACTAAGGCAGATATTGACCTAATCAAAGAGGACGTGATGATGAGGCCTTGGACCATTCGAATTGGGACTAAGATCCATTGAAAAGAACAAAGTTTAGGAGAATTTAAAACAATCAAGATGTGGAAGGTTGAAACGAATACTGTCCAAGTTCACTCAAAGCCCAAAATGGTAGAAAATATCTCAAAATGGCAACTTCTTAAAATTTTCGATTTTGCTTTCAAAGCCATGGTTAATGGCTGATTCATGCCATTTTCGTCCACCACCACACCCCTATAAATACAAGACATGATTTTATATCAAGGACACACGCATTTCCCAGAGACAAAAAAAAACATTGCCTAAACACGCAGACATTGCCTCACAAAAGCTCCCAAAAATTGCAAAAAGTCTCTAAGCTGTCAAAATTCAAACAGCAAGTTACAGCCACTATCACTCTAAACCAAACATCTTATCTTCCTCCTGAGATTCCCAGGAAGGCATTCAAGCCCTTCAGCAAGCATTTCCACGCCCAAAACCACAAATTCACGCATCTCTGGTCAGTAAGGGTTTGCAAAAATGTAAACTGCACATTCATGCCATTTAAATACATGTTAGGGATATATTCGTGTTACTAATGATATTTGTGTTTGAATTAATATGTTACATGCAAGTTAAAGCGCAGGGATGAGATTGTGCCATTGTTAGGGCACAATCTGAATTTTCCTTCGAATCTCATGACTTAGGACGTTTCAGGTCAAACAGACCTCAGATTTGGAATCAGGGGGTTCGAATTAGGGGAGTAAGGTCCCCCTGGATCTCTAACGCTTGTTTATTTTGCAGGAAACATTTTCTTCTCACCAGAGAAGACGACCAAATCAAGGGATACGGCGTCTCTCTCCGGTCCAGACACTTGTTTCATAATTGTATTTATTAATACATTTATATGAATGGAAGTAAAGCCATCCCAACGGTAGAGGCGAGAAGGTTAAAGCATTGCATGTGCAAAGGGGCAGGGGTTCAATCCCTGCCTCTTGCAATAATTTTTCTGTTTATTTCCTTACAGATCCCATACATTCAGGCCAAATGCGCATACGATATGCCCCCAGATCATCATAGTACCAAATCCAGCACCCCTGGAATGCTACCCCATGGTGGATCCTCATGAACCAGTAACATGGGATCAAGCACCATATTGGGCTCTCAGATATGGGCCTATACAAAATTTCAAACCACACCCCCTGCTCGCTAGTTAACACCAGGCCCCTTTACATTTTTTGTCTTGCCTTTTTTTTATTACTTATTTCTTTTGTTTTTTTATTTAATAAGCAAAATAATAAAAATAACAAAAAAATAGATCCAAGATTTTCATAATTTAAATTTTGTAAATTAATCTAATTTAAACTTAACCATTTTCTTAAATAAAAACAAACCAAAAGATTTTCCTTAGGGTTTTAGACGTGTTTTCAATTTTCACGTTTACTTTTACTTTCACACTTTTGCATATTATTGTATCTGCTTACTGGGACGTAATAGACTTAAGTAGGAATTTTACTTTTTTCTGCTTTGTTCCCTGTTTTGGACATGTAAATAATCCTCTCCCCAAAGTCTAGTAATAGCTAGATTTACATTTTCGCACTTTTTATTACTACAAATTATAAACTGTTTAGATGCATGACTAATAGGATTTTATGGCAAGAGTTTAACAAACAAAGCGTTATCTAACTTAACACAAGACTAAAATAACTGAAAACAACACAATTGCACATGCACACCTATAGGGTATCCCACTTTGGTTGCCTTCGGAAAATAGTCACAACTCTCGAAACGTGAGAAATTTTAGTGGCTTCCCTCTGGTTTAAAAGATCATAAGTCCCTCGATGACCCTCTCGATGTTGCCTCGGTAAAAACAATCTTAAAACCCTAGGGTAGTTACTAAGGTTTCTTGCCCAGTTGCCTTTGTGACTGTATAAATGTCCCTTCAAATGTCCCTTAAACATCCAACGATTAGGGCTACCTACTCACTAATAGTAGGATAACACTGTCTAAAGGAAAAGAGGAAAAGAACAATCCTTTCGAGTAAAAGTAGATAGTTGTTAGATGTTTGCTCAAACAAATTCTTACACTTACACGAAACAATTTTAAAAAAAAATGCTTTATCAACACTCTTGAGGACTGATATAAGAGTTATCATAAAGCGAGCCACCTTACTATTGGCATTTCAAAAATACTTTTCAAAACACACAAAGCACAAGGTATTTCAAAATAAGCTAAGCATCTAAGAGTCCGTAGAAAACTACAGATGGAAAGGGTGCTAACACCTTCCCTTTCCATAATCTACCCCCCTTACTCAAAAATAATCTCGAAAGGTCTTTTTCTGTTCTTTTCACCCTTTCCTTTGTTGGATAAAATAAAAGTTGGTGCCGACTCTTGCTTACCGCAACATTTGCGAATACAAATGCAAAACTAGTATAATAGTCGGTTCTGCCACCGTATCACAGATCTGGCGACTCTGCTGGGGATATTTGTAATAAAAAGTGGGGTTACCTTAGAGTTAGTACATTTTTAAATTACTTTACATTGTGTGTTTGTATGCTTTATCTTTGAAGGCTTGTTTTGGTTGTTGCTAAAAGATCCTACACCCGGATCTGGGGTACCTTTTAGGTAAGCAGCAATAGATCATGGAGATTGTACGACATAGACCGATATGGTTGAAGCGATAGCTGCATTAGTGTGACCCATTTGTTGGTACTGGTATCCCTTGTGTTAAATCGAGGTGAATATAGGGCCGATGTGTGGTGTCATAAAGCACTAACGGACCTTAGAACCTTAGTTGAACAAACTTGGCCATTAGAAGGTAATGAGATAGCCGGCCTTGGTATAAAGCTAAGGATTGGTTAATACTCTATGCTACACTCATTGAGATCAGACTTTCGGGATATTTCAGCCGCGAGAAAAGATCGCCTGAGCTAAAATAATGCCTGATAAAGAAAGATCAGTGATATTGAGACTCCTTAGAACCCAATTACTTTTCTAAGGCAGGTTGAACCTATTAAACTTCAAGAGGGTATCTTCCTATAAACCCCATGCAAGCCTAAACCTAAGGTCTTGTGTGTTTTTCTTGTGTGATTAAATTGTTCAAACATAACATCATGCATCCTGACATTAATTTTCATTTCACTAACCATTTCAAGGACCAAGGGAATTTATCTTTGTTCTGTTGAGCAGATCATGGCTTCCACTCATAGAAATACCATTTGAATCAGCTTTGTTAATATACCTCTCCAACTCAAAGAGCTAGTATCAAGGGTTCCCGAGACTTCCTTGTTCACCAAGAAATATGGTCGACTTCTCAACCTGGTTACCTCAAACTTTGATGAGAATATGATGGGTGTGCTCCTTCAGTTCTTTGACCCCAAATATCATTTCTTCACATTTCCCGATTATTAGTTGGTACCCACCATGGAAGAGTTCTCTCAGTTATTGGTTGTATCCATTCTGGATCAGATGCCTTTCACCGGTTTAGAGGAGACTCCAAAAACAGAGGTCATTGCAGCAGCCTTGTATCTGAAACAGTCAGACATTATATCCAACTAGGAAACAAGAAGCGGAGTCAAGGGTTTCTTAGTCAAGTTCCTACTAGAAAAGGCTCAATTGTTTTGGGATGATTTGGGTTTCCAAGATTTCGAAGAAGTCTTATCTCTTCTAATATATGGGTTAGTACTGTTCCCTAATCCGGACTTACTCATAGATGTGAGTGCTGCCTAAGTTTTTCTCTCCCGTAACCCTGTGCCTACTTTGCTCGGAGATATCTTGCATTACCTTCACACTCGTACCATGAAGAGAAGAGGGGTTCTTATGTGTTGCATACCATTTCTGTCTAGGTGGTTTATTTCGCACTTTCGCCAATCAATATTGAAGAACAAACAAAGTTTGGGTTGTTCATAAAGGATAATGTCACCTTGTCACTCGGATATTCTTTGGTACTCCTGGTCTATGGGAGATATTTCTATTATTGATCACTGTGGGGAATTCCCTAATGTCCCACTCCTTAGAATTAGGGGAGGTATCACTTATAATCCTTCTCCGGCTCTATGACAATTCGGTTATGCTCGAAGGGATGGTCTCCATGATATTCTTATCCAAGGCATTATGTTCAACTATGTGGATGATGTTCAAGGGTATCGTCAAAGGTTCGTACGAGCTTGGGGCATGGTAAACAAGGTTTATAGTAAGGCTTTGGGGCACAAGAATTCCATCCCTATGGAGCGTTATCTCAAATGGGTACGAGCTTGCGCCAAAAACCTTATGATGCCATATACAACCATCTTACCAGTGATTGCGGAACCTGTCACTGAAGAAGATGTTCCTTATACAGTTATCCATCCTGACTTGCCCACTGATCTTGAAGAGTTGCAGAGGTTCTGGATTCAGCTGAAGGAAGAACAGGATACCTTTAGAGATTAATTCTACACCAGTGAGAGGAAAGTGTTGGAGCTCATGAAGCAACTTCACAAGGAAGAAAGTCTTAATGTCTACCTCGACACGAAGAGGAAGCACCCATGGGAGATTTGATTCTTAGATTTTAAGAGTTTTTAATTTTCAATTGTAAGCCTAAAAGGAAGTTGTAATTTGAATCTTATTAATAAAATCTTTGTTTCATTTTGGTTCGCAAATTTAAATTTCCCAAAGTCCTTGAAAACATTGCATAAACATTATCATGCATATCATTACATTAAATAGGTATTTCAAGACATGTTTCTTATCTTTTCACTATTTATTTCAGCAAAAAGAAATGGCTCTTGAACAAACAGTTAAGGACCTTCAAGCACAAAACGCTCAATTCCAACAAATGTTCCTGGCTCTGGCTAAGGGACAAGAAGATCTGAAGGCTCTCATCATCAAAGAGAAGAAGAAGAAGGCAAAGAAACCGGCCGGCATCTTGAATATGGGAAGAATGTTTAGAGGACCCGCCAAGAGAGCTCTATATTTCGTAACCCCGTCAAATGAGGGGGACAATCAAGAAGAGAAGCCAACAGAAGAAAACAACAATACAGGGATTGATGAAGAAGAGGCTGATTACTTTGAGGAACAATATCCTCCTGCTGATGATAAATACAAACAGCTGGAGGATCATCTTAATTCTATGAAAATTCAGAGGGTACCTGGTCTGGATTTTGAAGAGTTAGGGCTGGTCTCTAGAGTGGTCATTCCCCAGAAGTTCAAAGTTCCCACATTTTTTAAGTATGACATTGTCTCCTCTCCTAAGCTGCACTTAAGGTCCTATGTCAGGAAGATTCAGCCTCACACTACTGATAGGAATTTGTGGGTTCATTTCTTCCAGGATAGTTTGTCAAGGACACAGTTGGAATGGTTCTATCAGCTGAAGGGAAGCAACATTCGTAACTGGGAGGATTTGGCTGCTACTTTCTACAAGAAGTACCAATATAATTCTGACCTCGCTCCAACCCGTACACAACATCAAAGTATGTATATGGGTTCCAGGGAGGGTTTCAAAGATTATGCCCAGAAGTGAAGAGATTTTGCGGGTAGAGTCCAGCCTCCTCTGTCTGATAGAGAGCTGGTAGATATGTTCCTGAGTACTCTTTCTGGTCCATTTTTCAACCTTTTTATTGGAAGCTCTTCAGCTGGGTTCACTGAGCTGATATTGACTAGGGAACGAGTAGAAACGGGTATCAAGAGTGGTAAGATTCAGAGGGATGCATATTCAAGTACAATGAAGAAACCCTTCACTAGAAAGAAGGAGGTCAGTGCTGCTTATGGCCAGAGAAACCAAAGCAAAACTGAACACCGTCCGACGGTAGGAGCTGTGATGATCTCCAACCATACGTCAAATAACCAACAAAACAATTAGCGCAGACATGATGCGCCCAGAAGACAGTTCACCCGCATTAACATGTTCTTATCTCAGGTTTTTCCGCACTTGTTGAAGTCTAATTTGGTCACTCTAAAGGAGGCTCCTAAAAATCCAAATACTGCATCCCACCGCTACAACCCAAATGCTCGATGTGCCTACCACTTTGACAGTCTGGGGTATGATACAAATGACTGTTGGGCTCTGAAGAACAAAGTGCAAGATCTTATTGAGGCAAAGGAGATTGAGTTTGATCCTCCTAAGACCCCCTATGTTATAACTGCACCAATGCCCAAGCATGACCCGGGAGTCAGTGCTATTGATGTTGTTTCTGCTACAAAAGAGGCTGACAATAATTGCGACATGGACAAGTGGATCTTCCCAACTATCAGCGGTTGACTCAACAATTAGGAGGCCAAGGATTTTGTTCCCAATACTTTTATTCAGGAGTAATTGTCTTTTTGTTTTTGGAATATGTAATATTTAAATAATATAAACTTTGAAGCCTTGTTGTCTTACCCGAGGCACAATGGTCTATTTTGTGAGGGTTATTGCTTCATCTTCATATGTCATTAATAAATCATTGTACGTTTTGCATGCAAATTTTATGCTCTCTGTTTTTCTTTTCTGCTTTTATTTTATAAAAAATAGCTATGTTCTCTTGCACACACCCACATATCAATCTGCAAATCCACATCCACTCTGGATCCCATTGGTAACGGTTTTGCTATTGCCAATTATGACTTTGAAAATCCGATCTACCAAGCCGAAGACGAAGGTGAGGAAGATTATGAAGTACCAGGAGAGCTTTCCAGACTGTTACAACAGGAGGAAAGGGCAATACAGCCTCATGAAGAGCCGGTTGAGACAGTAAACTTGGGTACTAAGGAGGATAATAAGGAAGTCAAGATAGGTTCCGATCTAGAGCATAGTGTCAAAAAGCGGTTAATTCAGATGTTACATGACTATGTTGAGGTATTTTCCTGGTCATACGAGGACATGCTAGGGCTTGATACTGATATTGTGGTTTATCGCCTGACGACAAAAGAAGACTACCCTCCCGTGAAGCAAAAAGGTTCGTCGTATATGGTCGGTGATGTCAGAAAAGATCAATGATGGAGTTATGAAACAGTTTAACACTGGTTTCTTAGTTGTTACTTCTTATCCATAATGGGTTGCTAAAGTTGTTCTGGTGCCTAAGAAGGATGGTAAAGTACATATGTGTATGGATTACAAAGACCTGAATAGGGAAAGCCCCAAGGATGACTTTCCACTTCCCCATATTGATGTTCTGGTTGACAACACCGCACAACATAAGGTATTCTCGTTCATGGATGGTTTCTCTGGGTACAATCATATTAAAATGGCGCCTGAGGATATGGAGAAAACAACCTTCGCCATGCAGTGGGGCACTTTCTGCTACAAAGTTATGCCATATGGGTTAAAGAACGTTGGGGAAACCTATCAGCATGCCATGGTAGCTTTGTTTCATGATATGATTCATCACGAGATAGAGGTCTATGTCGATGATATGGTAGCCAGGTCTCAGACTGAAGAGGAGCACCTTGATCCCCTGCAAAAGTTATTTGAAAGATTGAAAAAGTACACACTGAGACTTAACCCGAATAAGTGCACCTTTGGAGTAAGATCTGGTAAGCTCTTAGGCTCCGTTGTCAGCGACAAAGGTATTGAAGTAGACCCCGCAAAGGTTAAAGCCATACACGAAATTCCAACTCCTCGCACTGAGAAGGAAGTTAGGGGATTCTTGGGACGTCTAAACTACATTACCAGATTCATTTCCCATCTAACCGCTACTTGTGAGCCGATCTTTAAATTACTGAAGAAAGATCAAGCAGTGAAGTGGAATGATTATTTCCAGAACTCCTTTGACAAAATCAAGGAATGTCTTCAAGAGCCTCTAATTTTGATGCCACCAGTTGAAGGGAGACCTCTGATCATGTACTTAACAGTGTTAGAGAACTCAATGGGGGTGTGTGCCGGGGCAATATGACGAGTCTAGCCGAAAAGAGAATGCAATATACTACCTTAGCAAAAAGTTTACCGATTGTGAAACAAGAAACTCACTGCTCGAGAAAACTTGTTGCAATTTGGCATGGGTTGCTCGTCGACTAAGACGGTATATGTTGACTCATACTACTTTGTTGATATCTAAAATGGATCCTATCAAATACAACTTTGAGAAGCTCGCTCTCTCTGGAAGAATAGCAAGATGGCAAATGATCTTGACCGAATATGATATTCAGTACACAACTCAAAAAGCAATCAAGGGAAGTTTATTAGCTGATCATTTGGCTTATCAGGCCGTGGACAACTACCAATCCATGAATTTTGAGTTCCCAGATGAAAACATCATGTTAGTAACTGATTATGAAGAACCTGGACCGGATGAAGGACCTAAAAAAGGATCCCAATGGACTATGGTTTTTGACGAAGCTTCCAACGCACTCGGTAATGGCATAGGTGCTGTGATTATATCTCCTAAAGGCTGCCATACTCCTTTCACTGTCAGGATATGTTTCAATTATAGCAATAATATGGCTGAATATGAAGCATGCATTATGGGTCTCAAAGCTCCCATCGACTTGAGGATTAAATTCTTGAGTCAATTTGGAGACTCGGCCTTAGTAATCAGTCAAATTAAAGGAGAATGGGACACGGAGCATCCTAATCTCATCCCTTACCGAGAGAATATGCTGACATTGATTCCACACTTTCAAGAAGTTACCTTTGAGCATTTCCCACAAGAGAAAAATCAACTAGCGGATGCACTAGCTACTATGTCATCCATGTTCAAGGTCAGATGGGATAACGAAGCCCCTCAAATCACTATTGAAAGATTGGACGAACCGGCATACTGTTATGAGATTGATACTAAAGGAATAGTGGACAAACCTTGATTCCACAAAGTGAAAAGGTACCTCGAAGCCCAATAGTATCCTGAGGGAGCTTCCGTCAATGATAAGAAGTTCCTAAGAAGGCTCTCTGACAAGTTCTTCCTCGGTAATGGGATCCTCTACAAGTGGAACCATGATTCTACTTTGCTTCGGTGTGTAGACAAGAGTGAAGTATAGAAGATTATGGCAGACATGCACGAAGGCACCTTTGGCACCCATTCTAGTGGGCATACAATGGATAAGAAGATTCTGAGGGCAGGATACTACTGGTCCACTATGGAAGCCGACTGTTATCAGCATTCCCGAACTTGTCACAAATTCCAGATATATGCTGATAAAGTACATGTGCCTCCGGTTCCTCTAAACGTCTTGACTGCTCCCTGGCCATTCGCAATATGGGGCATCAATATGATTGGAGAGATTATACCTACAACTTCTAATGGGCACCATTTCATCCTAGTTTCTATTGATTACTTCACAAAGTAGGTCGAGGCATCCTCTTTTACTTCTGTTACCAAGAACGTTGTGTCCTGATTCATCAGACATAACCTTATTTGTCGATATGGTGTTCCAGAAAGAATCATTACAGATAATGGTACCAATATTAATAATACTGATCAATGAAATCTATATACAATTGAAGATTCAACATCATAACTCTTCTTCTTACCGACCGAAGATAAATGTTGCACTGTAGAGGCTTCTAATAAAAACATCAAGAAGATCATACAAAAGATGACAATGACATAAAAAGACTGGCATGAGATGTTACCGTTTGCTCTTCATGGTTACCGTAACTCAGTACGCACGTCAACAGGGGCAACTTCTTTCTCTCTGGTATACGGTATGGAAGTTGTCCTACTCATTGAGGTTCAGATCCCTTCTTTAAAAATCATGAAGGATGCATGTTTGAATGAAGACGAATGGGTTCAGACTTGACTTGACCAATTAAACATGATTGATGAGAAGAGGCTCGCGGCTATCTGTCATAGTCAGATGTACCAAAAACATATAATTAAGGCTTTTAACAAGAAGGTTAGACGTCAGGTATATCAGGTTGGTGACCTAGTAATCAAGCGCATCATACTGCCGCAAGGTGATCCCAAGGGCAAATGGACCCCCACATACGAAGGGCCATTTGTGATCAAGAACATATTTTCTAGTGGAGCCATGATCTTAACCACTATGGACGGTGACGACCTTCCGCACCCTGTAAACGCAGACATAGTTAAAAGATACTACGCATGAAAAAAGACCCGCTAGGTCGACTAGCCTAGTCAAAAATAAGGGCATCCCGGTGAACCAAAAGGGTTCGGGAAAAAATTAGGGATATACATATGGAAAAATTTGTATACCCGGCAAGTCGAAAATCTGAAAAGGCGGCTTGGGCAAAAAAGGTTATCCCGGTGGATTGAAAACCCGAAAGGGCGGTCCAGACAAAAGTTAGGGATGTAAAAGCGTACAACCATGTACCGTTGGATCACCTTACAACCAATTTTCAGTATCAACTATCAAGCTTAAATGGTACTAATCAATCCAGTCAACTTCAGACAAGCAACAAAGAGATGAGACGCTCAAAGACATAAAGGCAATAGCAGGATGGGAATCTAATGGGACTATTTCACATAGCTGTTTTTATTTGTATACTATTTTTGTATAATTTTTATTCTTACAACGAAATTCTCTTACTAGGATGTCTGTTTTTCTTGTACAAAGATGCCTATTATAGGCAAAACTTATTCAAATTAATACAAAAACTATTTCTTTGAAATTGCAAAACTATTTGTTTTTATTTTTCTATTTTGTTTGCAAAAATTTCCAATAATTATTTTTGAATATATGCATTTGAATGTGATTACCATTTACAAATGCGCACACAAAAAACAAAAAGACAGTTACTACGAGCTTTAAGAAACAATACAATGTCTAAAGGCTATCTGCAAATCCTCGCAGATACTTTCTCCAGCAGGTACAGAGACAGAGACACCCTACTACAAAGTCACTACCATATCCTTAATTTATAGCCTAATAATGTCAAAGTTTCTAATATCCCCGGCGGATTAGGAATCTCCAATTATTTTCCTGACATCCTAAAGAATTCCCTAGCCTGGTTTACAAGCTTCTTAGGTTTCCTAACAGGGTTTCACAAAAATCCCCAAGCAGATTACAGAGTTTCCCTTCCCTAACAGAGTTTATTTCTCTAACAACGGAAAATTGTCTCCCAGTATTTCAACTTCAACAAAATTTGAAGACTTACATTCTTCATCCCCAGCAATAATCAGGGATTTATTTTCCCTAGTTCAATAACACCGCAATAGAACAACTGATACATTCATACATTGCATTCATACATCATTTTACGAGCGTCATAGCATATGCAACACAAATACATATATCACAATCTCATTTAGTTTAAGAATATCATTACCCAAAGGATTTCATGCATCATAACACTGCATACAGCTGATTCTTTACCTTTTTCAAGAAAGTTCGCAAGAAGACAAATATCATCATCAATTTTCAACAGTTCCAGATTAATTTTTGACACCAGACAGGGAAACTATCTGTGAACGACTGATTGTAGATCAATTCCCGAAACAATATGTGGCGACTATCTATAAGACCGGGTCTGAGATTAATTCCTAAAACAAGCCAGGGCAACTATCTCTACGACCAACAAAAAAACAAGTTCCAGATTAATACCTAAAACAAGACAGGACAATTATTTGTGAACAACTGATTGTAGATTAATACTTGAAACAAGACATGACAACTATCTACATGAGCAGATTGAAGATTAACTCTTGAAATAGGATGGGGAAACTATCTTTTTTTATCTTAGGTCAGAGATTAATTCCTGAAACAAGCCAGGGCAACTATCTCTATGACCAACAAAAGGCGAGTTCCAGATTAATACCTAAAACAAGACAGGACAACTATCTGTGAACAACTGATTGTAAATTAATACCTGAAACAAGACAAGACAACTATCTACATATTGAAGATTAACTCTTGAAACAAGACGGGGAAACTATCTTTCTTTCTCTTAGGCCAAAGATTAATTCCTGAAACAAGCCAGGGCAACTATCTCTACGACCAGTAAAAGGTGAGTTCAAAATTAATTCCTGAAACCAGACATGGCTACTATCTATAAAAAGCTGATTGTGGATCAATTCTCGAAACAAGATGGGGGTGACTATCTACAGGACCATCTTAAAGCAATCGTACATAGGTTCCTCCTTATGATCTCCAGATGCAGCTTTACACTGGCTCATCTTGAAGAAATCTTACACGGGTTCCTTCTCATGATCTCCAGATGCAGCTTTACACGGGCTCATCCTGAAGCAATCTTACACGGATTCCTTCTCACAATTTCCAGATGCAACTTTACACGGGCTCATCCTGAATCAATCTTACATGGATTCCTTCTTGCAATTTTCAGATGCAGTTTAACACGGACTTATCCTGAAGCAGCCCTACACAGGTTCCTTCTAATATATTACCAGGAAATATCTAACTTTCATCTCTCTAGTCCAGAGATAACTCTTCAGTAGAGCCATGGATAACTAAAGCTCCTAGACTCTATTCCCCACAGAGTTTTCCTCAAGAAGGAGAACAACAGAAATCAACATTCTCTAGTGGAGTACTCCTCAGACAAAAAGAACAAGAATCCCCATAAAGAGACCTCTTATAAAGTCAGCATTTAATTTGGATGGCATCTTTAAGCTCATCTCCGACAACTCTCAATCATCTTCTCAAAATGGCATCTGTAAGCCCATTCCTGATATCATCAACCAACGACGTTAATTCATGCGAACGCAAATTTCTAGGCACTTTAGTGTTCAATCATCTTCCGCCTTCAGATCACAAAAGGCATACAAGCCAATCTAAATCCTCGGGTTTAAGAAGATTGAACACGGGCAGCTGTTGTACCCCAAAATTTTCCCTCCCATTTTTACTCAAGACATGCTCATTAAGGTCCTCAATTGCACAATAGGTTTAAAATGATTTCCATGGCATCCTATATGCCTCAGTGATCGCAAAAACTTGATCGCAAAACTTTATCGTCTGTTAATCGGGAGACTGCAAGTGCACAGTCCTATCGCGTAGTTTTAAAAGATATCGAACCCAGAGAGACTATAAATCGATCTATTGTTATCCTAAGTTACGGTACACAGCTAAGGTGAATAGTTCTTTTAGAATATTGGTTAAGGAATATAAATATAAATAAAACGGATATCGGTACGTAAAGTAGTGAACCTAAGCGGCTTAAATTGAACTTAAGCGTATAAAGATGGTTAACTTAATTGTTCTGTAGAATTTATTAGTTTAAATATCCTCGACTCACACTTTCATGGTCTTATCTCAGATTATACGTCTAAAGCCCTATACCTGCTTTCGCTAGCCTATAAGTGTTTAGAAGTATTTTTTGGAAACTTAATTAATTCTAATTTGGTTTAAAGCGCTTTCACTGTATTTAAATCTAATGCCTAACTTTAGCTATCCGGTTAAAAACCTCACACTTTCGTGGTCTCGATCTAACCTATTTACTTTCCTTACTTTCGTAACAAAAAGCGTAGTTTTAATTATAAAAAGTCATAACCAGAAATTAAGTTAATTAGTATTTTAACTTATGAACAATTTAATTCCTACTCTTACTACTATTACTTACCGATACCTAAACGATTTAGCCGGACATATTTATTAATTTGGACATGCATAAATAATAAGGTTCAATATATTTAAACATTCCCATAATCAAATAAATAAACACCAAGCAACAATACTTAAATAAAATAAAATAATTATATTAAGAACCTGGAAATAATAATAATGCTTGAATAATCTTGTTCTTCGAAATAAACGAGCATTCCCCCACAAGTCGGTTGGATCTTCTCGGAGACTTCTTGAATTGAAAAGAAAAATTACGACAAGAAATAAAAAGCACTAGGTCTAACGTAAGGTTAGATCAGTGAAAATTATAGAAACTTAAACTAAAATAAAAACTAAAGAAAGAAACTGAACTAGAAAAGTATGGTAGAAATACAAAACTGAAAAGAAAATACGAAAACAGAAAAATAAAGAAAGACTAAATAACGGTTGTTCGGTAAAATTCGCCGACCCTTGCTCTGAAGGTTGAACTTGTATTTATAGGCTTCATTTGTAACTTCCCGTTTCCATGTTGTACGAAGGCTAGTGGAGATCATGGGAATAACTACCAGAATCATGGGAGAACTTGGGAATAACTACCAGAATCATGGGAGAACATGGGAATAACTACCAGAATCATGGGAGAACATGGGACACGTCTCCATGACGTGAGGAAGTTGAAATATAGCGCGTTACGGTCGTCACAAGGCTGTTACGGTCGTAACACCTTGTGGACTGAACTTCTGTTGGGCTTTTGCTCTTATGGGCTTAGTCTTTTTCTTTGTATAATTATTTATTTCTTCTTAACTCCTCCTTTTTGCTATATCACCCCTTTTGCTTCATTTCTTTGGCTTTTTAATCCGATTTTCCCCCAATTTTGTTTCTTTGCTCAATTGATCTTTTATTTAATACAAATACCTAAAACAAAAGAAATACCAACGTAATACAAAAATAAAATAGAATAAATGAATAAAAATACTAATATTATCTATGAAAATTAAGCCAAATATGTTATATAAATTCGTGTTATCAACACCCCTATACTTAAACCTTTGCTTGTCCTCAAGCAAAAATAAAAAATGAAAAATTACTTAAGCATAAGTCAAACGTAGATATAGAACACAATTCAATTCGTATTTGGTTGCAGGTCAATTCTTTTGTTTGGATAACTCAAGTTCAGACTTCGACACCAAAATTACCGTAATGACACTAGATACCCTCATTTATGCAGACCAAATTAAGTCATGAATTATAACTCGACCTAATACTTTCGTTTCGTTTCACCCGTTTTCATTCTGGTGCAATCACATTAAGCCCTTTACCTTACGCGCACATAGTGGAGTAACCGGTTAGTGACTTTGATCTTTATAATCTAGCTTGGAGTTCTGGTAGTTATATTTGGTACTCCTTTATCCAATTACAAATTGTGGGGGATCGGACCGTCGTCCGCCCTACCAAGTTCAGCACCAGAGACCACTGAACCAATTCATAATGGTTGTTTGCATAAATATTTTATAGTTTCTGCAACCGTTGAATTAAATGATCTGGTAAGGATCATCTAACTTAATAAGTGCATCTTCTAATAAAAATTTCTCTTTAAAAATCTTGATCAAACACTTATATTCATCGATTCTCCATGTAGTTTGTCGTTCAAGGCGGTGCTGACTGCTTTTATAAACTACTCGGGATTACTTTAAAACTAAGTCTTAAGGTGTTGGTATAATAAGTACTTAAATCAATCTAACACGTTGGGGTATTGAAGTGTTATGATGATAATAATTTTGCTTTAGTCGCGCTCGAGTTCTTATTTATAAAAATAAGCAACCTTAATACTAGTTGAATATGTTAATATAACGTTTGAATTTTTTCGTTATGGCTCAAGAATATGGAGGAATTCGAATAAGCACGAGAATTTTACATAAAAGGCTAAAATTTCATAAACATGTATTTTATTAAATGGAAATTTCGCAGTACATAGGAAAAAAGGAAACTAAAAGGGAATACTAAATAGAGCAAAGATAATAAAAACGAAGTAAGAAATGTTCTGACTCCCCTAAACTTAAAGTAAGCATTGTCCTCAATGCGATAGTACCAGGAGAAATCAGAAAAGAGAAGGGTGATCACTCGTCGCTTGGAGAATTTTGTCCTCTTGCTCCTCTATTTTTATTTCGTTGTCTTCTACGTCTATCAGAGTCGTAATCATGCAATCCATCGATTCTAAGGTTTAAGGCATGTATGGACTCGTTGAAATCCTCCATTTGATTTGATATCGCTTTGTAATTGCGGTTATTCCAATGTGCGTAGTCGTGTTGGTCGCGTTGCATTTCTCGAACTAGGCGCAATGTTTCATTTTGAACGACTTCCATTGCTTGGAAACGTTGATCTTGTTGTAGAATCGTAGCATATATTGCTTCTAGAGTAGCCGGAGGATGATCATTATCTGGTTGTGCAGCCGGCTTGACTGGTGCATTCAAATTGAAACGCCAATTTTGGAAATTTTGCACATTAATCTGATTTGGACATGGAAGTATTATATTGGGAATCAGATGTGAATCGCGGAAGTACATAACTTCTAGCGTCTGGGCCGGCATCATATATTGTCCCAAGGACAAAAGCTCGTTGAAAAGGCCTAAAGCATATGCTAAAGATGTGATGATTCCACCGAAGACAAATGGGTTGGTACCGGCCGCATTTACGCATGTGTGAAAGTGGCTAAGCATGAAGGGAGCGGCGTTGACAGCTTGACCGTTGAGGGCACAGAAAATAAGAAACATCTCATTTTGGTTGACCTTGTGATTATTGGTCCTCCCAAAAATGATGTTTGCGAGAATTCGATGAAAGTACCTCAGAGCGGGATTATGAATATGCGAAGCGCAGAGATCTCGCCAACTTTCCGTGGGTTGACCGGTTAGATCATCCCAAAGGGAAAAACTAACTTTATCCCAAGAAATGTCGCCTTCGGGGTCGAAAGGTTTGCAATGAACGGTCGGACCTCTAGTGAATTCTAAAAGTTCAACGACTCTTTCTTGATCAATTGAATATTCTTGATTAAACATGCGGAAGTTCACGGTACCGGTTGTGAACGGATCGTCGGGAGGCGTATTATATGAGAATGAAATGAGGAACTCAAGCACGAGCAGTTCGAAGGTCGGAGAAAGATTTAAACATAGATTTAACAAACTCGTATTCGTAAGCATAAAAGTGATGCTTTCCGCCCTACCCAAGGCATCCAAACAATCGGTGTCTACATATTTAGTGGGGACAATCGAACGGGAATATAATTTCATGTACTTTCCTCTTTGTTGGCCATCATCGTCTTCTCAGAATATAATCGTGGATAGGTCGGGCGGTGGTCGGTCTGGCCGCTGAGTGTTTCGTGGAGCCATGGAAGAGTATGAAATGAAGGATAGAATGGTAGAAAATGAAATGGATGAGAGAAAGTATATGATAATTAGATGGAAGGGACGTGAAATGAAAAGAAATGTAGAAGAGTGTTTATAGAGGGTTAAGATTGAAGAGGAATTATTATAATAATAATGTGTTGGGAAATGAAGAGGGAAAGTTTGAATAAGAATTATGGTGGAAGATGAATAAGAAGAATATTTTGATGGAAGAGTAAATAAGAGTTGAATGGGAGTAATGTGGGAAAATGAAAAGAAGAAAAGGACGAAACAAACAGTCAGTCAAGGGAGCAGAAAAGACAACATGCATCTGGAGAAGCACGAGCTGAGGCGAGGGTTATGGACGTAGTGGGACGGTTATGGAGGTAGTGGAAGAAGAAGAGTGGGAGGTTGAAGAAGAAGAAGAGATTCTGTATGCTATAGGGGTTACTGATATAACCCGTGTTACGGTCGTAACACGGGCATGACGGTCGTAACACGCTAAAAGGCGTGTGACGGTCGTAAGGGCTTTGTTACGGTCGTAACATCTACAAATTTTGTAACTTTTAGCAGAACAGAGCTGTTTCTGTTCTGTGACATTTCTTTCTTACTACAGATACATTACAAAGCATTATTGCGTCCAATATTTATTTTCAAACTAGTGCAGATATATTCCAGAGCATGGTGTGGGGACTTGAGGCGACCGTCTTGGGCAGCGATTAGAATTTAGGCAGAATAAGGAACAAGGAATTGTATTTCAGCTCACATGCATACATACTACATACTATATATATATATATATATATATATATATATATATATATATATATATATATATATATATATATATATATATATATATATATATATATATATATATATATATATATATATATATATATATATATATATATATATATATATATATATATATGTATAATAGATAAATCTAGAATTTTAATTAATAGTATATATATATAATACTAGTATATAATGCATTATGATTGATACTATAAATATTGGGAAGTATTAGTTCAGTATATTAATACGAGACGGGGAAATACGATAATTAAAATAATACTCAATTATAATTATAAATATTAACGTGAATGATTTAATTGAGTATAATTATCGGTATTACGGGGAAATAGTTCAAACGCGTCAGATGAAAGGGTGCAACCGATAATCGACTTAAATATAAAATTTAACATGAAATAGAAAAAATGAAAAATATGGAAGAGAAAATTTAAAATTAGAGACCAGGACGACTACTGGTTGATTTTCCATGGCCACTTATCAAGCCATCTCACATATCCCTCACCTTTTCTTTTCTTTCTTCTGTAGGGTGGTTTATTCTTTCGAAATTGTGGTAGTGGTTCTGGATCTATCATAAGTATAAGTTTTTCAAATTTGGGCTTAGTGATTTCATCCATCGCCTCATAAGTTAACCTCACCCTTTTAACAGCAATTATACCATTAATTTTATGGTCCTCTAATTTTCGCTTTTTAGGCAAGACTTCAAATAGCGGTACATTAATGTGGATATTTTTTAATACCTCAACATACGTTTTAAATTGGGAGTCTACCGGAGTTTCCATAAAAAATTTCGGGAAAGAAATCAGTGGGATGTAGTGATTTGGGATTACAATTTATGCTTCCTTCTCTACCTCGTTTACAACTTCCTTTTCGAACAGCGTTGGTGAATCTGTCTCAATCTCCACTACTTTCTCGTCAGAACTTTCCTTGGCCGCAATATCACTCTCTTCAAACTCATCATCACTCTCTAGATTTTCAAATAGTTTTTCTATAATGGTTGTTTCAACATCCACACCTTCTTTGGGGAATGGTCCTAGAAGGTTTTGTTCAAGTTGGGAGATTTGAGTTTCTAAGGCCAAGTTGTGAGTCGTGAGGGACTCAACCACAACGGTTAGTTGGCTAAGGTCTTCATTATTTTGAAAACTTTGTTTTCTTACCTCTTTATTTTGGACAGTTTGTGTTTCTACAAAATGCTCAATCATAGACTCTAACCTAGCGTTGGTTATCATCTCATCAAAATCCTCTATTGGTGTTTCGAAGTTAAAATCTTGCGATTCTTCAGAGTCTTGAAAGTAAGTTAAAGTCTCCTTTTATGTTTCCCCTAAGTGTTTTATCATCCTAGATGTTTCATTAAAATTTTCCATTAATATTTCGAGATCAGATTTATATGGTTCAGGTGATTCTTCAAAATATTGGGTGTGGTAATTATAGAGAGAATTGGGTTGAGGAAAAGTTTGGTTGAAATTATAAGTTTCTTGTGGTTCCTCAAAATATGGGGATTGGTAGTTTTGGAGGTAATTTGGGTAAGAGTAGGTTTGTGAAGCATTGAAATCTTCCATCAGTATTTCAAGGTTGGATCTATGATATTCTTGTGGTTCCTCAAAATACTGATAATGGGCGTAGGAAAAATTTGGGTTATACATAGTAAATAAAGTAAAGGTGCCTTAGTCTATACGGTGTAACACCAGAGTTACAATATCGACTTAAATAGTCCTCGGCAACGGCGCCAAAAACTTGATCGCAAAAACTTGATCGCAAAACTTTATCGTCTGTTAATCGGGAGACTGCAAGTGCACAGTCCTATCGCGTAGTTTTAAAATATATCGAACCCACAGAGACTATAAATCGATCTATTGTTATCTTAAGTTACGGTACACAGCTAAGGTGAATAGTTCTTTTAGAATATTGGTTAAGGAATATAAATATAAATAAAACGGATATCGGTACGTAAAGTAGTGAACCTAAGCGGCTTAAATTGAACTTAAGCGTATAAAGATGGTTAACTTAATTGTTCTGTAGAATTTATTAGTTTAAATATCCTCGACTCACACTTTCATGGTCTTATCTCGGATTATACGTCTAAAGCCCTATACCTGCTTTCGCTAGCCTATAAGTGTTTAGAAGTATTTTATGGAAACTTAATTAATTCTAATTTGGTTTAAATCGCTTTCACTGTATTTAAATCAAATGCCTAACTTTAGCTATCCGGTTAAAAACCTCACACTTTTGTGGTCTCGATCTAACCTATTTACTTTCCTTACTTTCGTAACAAAAAGCGTAGTTTTAATTATAAAAAGTCATAACCAGAAATTAAGTTAATTAGTATTTTAACTTATGAACAATTTAATTCCTACTCTTACTACTATTACTTACCGATACCTAAACGATTTAGCTGGACATATTTATTAATTCGGACATGCATAAATAATAAGGTTCAATATATTTAAACATTTCCATAATCAAATAAATAAACACCAAGCAACAATACTTAAATAAAATAAAATAATTATATTAAGAACCTGGAAATAATAATAATGCTTGAATAATCTTGTTCTTCGAAATAAACGAGCATTCCCCCACAAGTCGGTTGGATCTTCTCGGAGACTTCTTGAATTGAAAAG
Source organism: Vicia faba (assembly GCA_948472305.1). Lineage (NCBI taxonomy): Eukaryota > Viridiplantae > Streptophyta > Magnoliopsida > Fabales > Fabaceae > Vicia > Vicia faba. The sequence continues at coordinate 1,306,165,988 of OX451741.1, forward strand.
AAAAATTACGACAAGAAATAAAAATCACTAGGTCTAACATAAGGTTAGATCAGTGAAAATTATAGAAACTTAAACTAAAATAAAAACTAAAGAAAGAAACTGAACTAGAAAAGTATGGTAGAAATACAAAACTGAAAAGAAAATACGAAAACAGAAAAATAAAGAAAGACTAAATAACGGTTGTTCGGTAAAATTCGCCGACCCTTGCTCTGAAGGTTGAACTTGTATTTATAGGCTTCATTTGTAACTTCCCGTTTCCATGTTGTACGAAGGCTAGTGGAGATCATGGGAATAACTACCAGAATCATGGGAGAACATGGGAATAACTACCAGAATCATGGGAGAACATGGGAATAACTACCAGAATCATGGGAGAACATGGGACACGTCTCCATGACGTGAGGAAGTTGAAATATAGCGTGTTACGGTCGTCACAAGGCTGTTACGGTCGTAACACCTTGTGGACTGAACTTCTGTTGGGCTTTTGCTCTTCTGGGCTTAGTCTTATTCTTTGTATAATTATTTCTTTCTTCTTAACTCCTCCTTTTTGCTATATCACCCCTTTTGCTTCATTTCTTTGGCTTTTTAATCCGATTTTCCCTCAATTTTGTTTCTTTGCTCAATTGATCTTTTATTTAATACAAATACCTGAAACAAAAGAAATACCAACGTAATACAAAAATAAAATAGAATAAATGAATAAAAATACTAATATTATCTATGAAAATTAAGCCAAATATGTTATATAAATTCGTGTTATCACTCAGCATAATGGCACAACTGAAAGAAAGGATGTTTACTTACAATGTGTAGGTCGAAAGTTGAAAATATTCCTAAGAGCTTTCGGGTCGAAGAAGCTTCGACAGCAGTATGCAGTCTATTCTAATGTCTAATAAAGCGCCAAGATCGAAGAATGAATTGTTCGAGGGAAAATATGAGGAGGCTTTTATGAATCCTTCGATTGATGAATAGCTAGTAAAGAGCATCTTCAAAGGGTTCGTCTTCGAACCATTGAAATACATGTCATTTGAAGCCTTACAAGGAGAGACCTTTCGACTGACATGTCGTTTGAATGGGAGCTTCGAAAAAAAGAATATTTGGAATTCAAAAATCTTTTATCTTATCCAAAGAAAGATGTGGAAATCTCATGGTTCGAAGGATATACCATCTTCAAACATGGTGTGATCAAAGAATAGTTAGACACAAAGCAGCCAAATATGCGTCATCTTAGAGTTTTAGGAGAAATGTGTTTCAAGCATGTGCCTGAACAGACAAGGAAGAAGTTGGTTGGCTGAAAGCAAAGTCTGAGTGCTCATATGTTATCCTTCGATTGGCACATACAAGTTGTATTCACCAATCGAAGGTGGACTATTGAATAATAAAGATATTCTTATAGACAAAAGCAAAGGGTGGGAGTTAGAATTGAAGGACCACCTACACAACTGTGTTCAAAAGAAAGAACGAAATGAAAGCTTTGACAGGCCAAGGTGAAGAGGTGATGCTTCGATTGGTTTGATTGAAGGAAAAGTGATTCGAAAGGAACAAGTGCTAGGTTCGATTGGGCTGATTGGATAATTTTTAGATCAAGCAACTAAGGCAGATAATGACCCAATCGAAGAGGCCATGATGATGAGGCCTTGGACCATTCGATTTGGGATTAAGAGCCATCGTAAAGAACAAATTTTGGGAGCATTCAAAGAATCAAGATGTGGAAGGTTGAAACGAATACTGTCCAGGTTCACTCAAAGCCCAAAATGGTAGAAAATATCTCAAAATGGCAACTTCTTAAAATTTTTTATTTTTCTTTCAAAGCCATGGTTAATGGCTGATTCATGCCATTTTCGTCCACCACTACACCCCTATAAATACAAGACAGGATTGTCTATCAAGGATACACGCATTTCCCAGAGACAAAAAAAACACATTGCCTAAACACGCAGACATTGCCTCACAAAAGCTCCCAAAAATTGCAAAAACTCTCTAAGCTGTCAAAATTCAAACATCAAGTTACAGCCACTATCACTCTAAACCAAACATCCTATCTTCCTCCTGAGATTCCCAAGAAGGCAATCAGGCCCTTCACCAAGAATTTCCACGCCCAAAGCCACAAATTCACGCATCTCCGATAAGTAAGGGTTTGCAAAAACTGAAACTGCACATTCATGCCATTTAAATACATGTCGCACATATATTCGTGTTACTAATGATATTTATGTTTGAATGAATATGTTACATTCAAGCTAAAGCCCAGGGATGGGATTATGCCATTGTTAGGGCATGATTTGAATTTTCCTTCAAATCTCATGACTTAGGAAGTTTCAAGCCAAACAGACCTCATATTTGGAATCAGGGGGTTCGAATTAGGGGAGTAAGGTCCCCCTAGATCTCTAACGCTTGGTTATTTTGCAGGAAACATTTCCTTCTCATCGGAGAAAATGACCGGAACTAGGGATCCGACGTCTCTCTCTGGTCTAGGCACTTATTTCATGATTATATTTATTAATACGTTTATATGAATGGAAGTAAAGCCATCCCAACGGCAGAGGCGAGAAGGTTAAAGCGTTGCGTGTGCAAAGGGGCAGGGGTTCGATCCCTGCCTCTTGCAATAATTTTTCTGTTTATTTCCTTGTAGATCCCATACATTCAGGCCAAATGCGCATACGATATGCCACCAGATCTCCACCACCAGATCATCATAGTACAAAATCCATCACTCTTGGAATGCTTCCCCATGGTGGATCCTCAAGAACCAATAACATGGGATCAGGCGCAGTATTGGCCTCTCAGATTTGGGCCTATACAAAATTTCAAAACACACCTTTTGCTCGCTAGTTAACACCAGACCCCTTTACATTTTTTTTCTTGCCTTTTTTTATTACTTATTTCTTTTGTTTTTTTATTTAATCAGATAAATAATAAAAATCACAAAAAAATAGAACCAGGATTTTCTTAATTAAAATTTTGTAAATTAATCTAATTTTAACTTAACCATTTTCTTAAATTAAAATAAACCAAAAGATTTTCCTTCTTCGGGTTTTAGACGTATTTTCAATTCGCGAGTTTACTTTTACTTTCGCACTTATGCATGTTATTGTATCTGCTTAGTGGGATGTAATAGACTTAAGTATGACTTTTACTTTTTTCCAACTTTATTCCCTGTCTTGGACATGTAAATAATCACCTCCCCGAATTCTTGTACTAACTAGATTTACATTTCCATACTTTTTATTACTGCAAATTATAAACTGTTTAGATTCATGACTAATAGGACTGTATGGCAAGAGTTTATAAAACAAAACACTAGCAAACTTAACACAAGACAAAAATAACTGAAAATAACACAATTGCACATGCGCACTGCTAGGGTATCCCAATTTGGCTGCCTTCGGAAAACAATCACAACTCTCAAAACGTGAGAGATTTTAGTGGCTACTGTGATAGGGTGGCAGAACCACTGTTATACTGGTTTTGCATTTGTATTCGCAAATGTTGTGGTAAGCAAGATTCACCACCGAATTTTCTTTTATCCAACAAAGGAAAGGGTAAAAAGAACAGAAAAAGACCTTCGAGATCATTTCTGAGTAAGGGGGGTAGATTATGAAAAGGGAAGGTGTTAGCACCCTTTCCATTGATAGTTTTCTACGGGCTCTTAGATGCTTAGCTCATTTGTGAAATACCTTGTTCTTTCGTGTGTTTTTTTTAAAAGTATTTTGATAACTCTTGTATCAGTCCTCAAGAGTGTTGATAAAGCGTTTTTGAAAATTATTTTGTGTAAGTATAAATTTTTTTTAGCAAGCATATAGGAACTATCTACTTTACTCGAAAGGGTCGTTCTTTTCCTCTTTTCCTTTAGACAATTTTACCTACTATTAGTGAGTAGGTAGCTCTATTGTTGGATGTTTGAGGGACATTTGAAGGGACATTTTTATATTCACAAAGGCATTTGGGCAAGAAACCTTAGTAACTACCCTAGGGTTTTAAGATCATTTTTACCGAGGCAACGTCGAGAGGGTCATCGAGGGACTTATGATCTTTTAAAACCGGAGGCTAGCCACTAAAATCTCTCACTTTTCAAGAGTTGTGACTATTTTTCCGAAGGTAACCAAAGTGGGAGCACCCTAGAGGTGTGCATGTGCAAGTGTGTTTGTTTTAGTTATTTATCTTGTGTTAAATTTGCTAACATTCATTTTTAGTCTTATCATGCAATTCTATTAACATACATCTAACATCTGTATATGAAACATAAAGTGCAGAAATTAAATCCTACGCTATTACATTACTTTGGGGAGGGGGAATTATTCACATGTCCAAGAATGAGGGGGATAAAGCAGTAAATATCCTAGTTTAAATCTATTACATCCAGTAGGCAGATACAAAAAATGTGAAAGACAAAAACGCGCGTGAATTAGAAATACGTCTAAATCCTAGAAGGAAAAAGTCTTTTGTTTTTTATTTATTTAATAGAAGAAAAATATAAATATAAATCTACTTAATTTTAATTTATAAAAAACGTTTAAGTAATTAATAATTGATTAACGAAATTAATTTTAATAAAAAGACTAGAACCTAATTTTTGTGATTTTTTATTTATTTAATGTTGATTTAAAGAGTAAAGTCAATAAAAGAAATGAACAAAACAAAATAAAAATGCAAATGGTCCTTCGACCAGGGACGGAGATTGTCCTTCGATCCAGGGAAGGAGGTTATCCTTTGATCCAGGGAGGGAGGTTATCCTTTCAATCCAGGGGAGGATGTGGTTTTTCGATCCAAAGAGGGGTGTTTGTTTTTCGATCCAGTGAAGGAAGCTGCCTTTCGATCTGGATCTGCAAGACAAATTTTTAGCAAAAATAAAGATGCAAGACCTGGGTATCGAACCCAGGTCTTTCCCCCTAATTCAAATCTTCCCCTAATTTGAACCCTTTGTGTTCGAATCTGGATTATTTTGGCTTGCAACTGCCTGTATTATGAGCTTCGAAGGAAAATTCAGATCATGCCCTTCGATGGCACGATCTTATTCCGGCATGTTATCTTACATGTGGTATGTTCGTATAAACACAAACAACATTAGTTGTGCAAATATGCAAACAATATGTATTTAAATGGCCTGGAAATACAATTTTGATTTTGTAAATCCTTACCAACCAGAGATGCTTCGATTTGTGAACCTGGGCGTGGAATTGCTAGCGTAAGGGACTGGGCGACTTCCTGGGAGCTTGCAAAACTAGCTTGGTATTTAGGAAACTTATGAGATTTTTGAGCTTTTCCAGAGGAAACTTCTTGTGTGTGTGTGTAATGCGTGTGTGTGTCTGGGAAATGCATGTGTAGGCAATGTGTTTCTTCTTTTTTTTTTCTTTCATTTTTCGTTTCCTGGCAATGTGTGTTTAGCTCTGTATTTATAGGAGGTGGAGGAGACAAGGAAATGGGGAAAGAATCATGGCATTAAGGACCAGCCATTAAACATGGCTCTGAAAAAAATCAGACAAATTAAAGGATTGCCATTTTGAATTATTCATGCCGTTTTTAAATTTTGAGTGAACCTGGACATGTTTCACCCCCTGACTCCTTCGAATGCCCTCAAGCCTGGTTATTCAGTTGGCTGTGAGTGGCTTCCTTCGATGGCTCTGGGCTTCAATTCTATTTGTTCATGGTTTCATCCTCATGGCTCCTTCGATTGAGTCCATTTACATTGGTTGTTTGACCTGGAAAATTCTCATATTAGCCCAATCGAAAACTTCCTTCTGGCCAGTCGAAGCTTCTTTTGTTATTTCCTTCGAATGTAATTGTGTAGGAGGCTTGTCCTTGGAAGCATGTAGGACTTTGGCCAACAAGCATCTTGAACTAAACTCATCAGAAGACAAAGCAAACTTGTTTCCAACAATTATGTGTCTTTCGAATGGACCAATTGTATGTCCTTCGAAGGCACCACTTGCGTGTTCTTCGAATGGACCACATGAACCACTTGTGAGTTTCTTCGAATAGCCCACATGCACTTCTTGTGCGTTTTTCAAATAGCCCACACGCACTCCTTTTGCGTTCTTCGAATGGGCCACCAATGTGTGTTCACAATGTAGAAACTGTGTGTTGAAGGGTTCAGAGGTGGAGTCAAAGCTAGCATGAGGGAAGCCACTACTTTGTGAATCGATGCACGCATGAAAGAAGTTCTTGCCTTGTGAATCAAATCAGGCATGAAGGAAGTAATTGCCTTGTGGATCGAAGAAGGCATGAAGGAAGTATTCATCTAGTGAATCGAAGGCAAGTCTGAGGAAGTCTTTGCCTTGTGAATTAAAGGAAAGCATGAAAAAGCCTTTTCCTTGTGGATTAAAGGAAAGCATAGAGGAAGCATTTGCCTAGTGGATCAAAAGCAAGCATGAAGGAGGTATTCCTCCAGTGAATCAAATCCAAGTCTGAGGAAGCCTTTGCCTTGTGAATCGATGGCAAGCATGAAGAAGCCTTTGCCTTGTGGATTAAAGGCAAGCACAGAGGAAGCCTTTTCCTAATGGATTAGGGGAAGCATGAAGAATCCCTTGGATCGAAGGAAATCACAGAGGAAGCCTTCGCCTAGTGGATCAAAGGAAAGTTGAAGGGGCCTTTGCCTTATGGATCAAAGGCAAGTTGAAGGGGGCCAAAGTCCAGTAGAAATTTGGGAAATGAAGCAATCTTGATCCTTGTGAGTCTTAAGAAAAAGGAGGGAAAATTTTGGGGTACAACAGTTGCCCCTGTTCAATCTTCTTAAACTTGAAGATTTAGATTGGCTTGTTTGCCTTTCGTGATCTGAAGGTGAAAAATGATTGAAAACTAGAGTGCCTAGAATTTGCACTTGCATGATGTGATGGTTGATTGTGTAGGGAATGAGCTTAAAGATGACACTTGGAGAAGATGACTGAGATTTGTTAGAGACGGGCTTAAAGATGCCATCCAAAGTAGATGTTGACTTCATAAGAGGTATCTTTATGGGGATTCCCGTTCCTGTTGTCTGAGGAGGACGCCACTGGGGAAGGTTGATTTTTGTTTTTCTCTTGCTTGAGGAAAACTCTTTAGGGGAATAACGTCTAGGAGCTTTAGTTGTCCAAGGCTCTATCGAGGAGTTATCTCTGGACTGGAGAGATGGAAGTTTTTTTGTTTTCTGGTTGAAATCTAGGCTTCATAGTAACTTGCTGGGGAGAATGAAATTAACTTGTTATTTGGAAATGTATTAGAAGGAACCTGTGTAAGGCTGCCTCAGGATGAGTCCGTGTTAAACTTCATCTGGAGATTGTGAGAAGAAACCGTGTAATATTGCTTCAGGATAAGCTCGTGTAAAGCTGTATCTGGAGATTGAGAAGGAATTTGTGTAAGATTGCTTCATCTGGTCATGTAGATAGTCACCCAATATGGTTTCGGGAATTGATCTACAATCAACTGTTCACAGATAGTTGTCATGTATTGTTTCAGGTATTAACCCAAAACTTGCTTTTGTCGGTCGTTGAGATAGTTGTTCTGTCTGGCTTCAGGTATTAATATCTGGCCTGAGAAAGAAAGATAGTTTCCTCGTCTTGTTTCTGGAGTTAATCTTCAATCTGATCATGTAGATAGTTGTCATGTCTGGTTTCAGGAATTAATCTACTATCAGTCGTCCATAGATAGTTGTCCTGTCTGGTTTCAAGTATTAATCTGGAACTTGTTTTTGTTGGTCGTTGAGATAGTTGTCCTGTCTGGTTTCAGGTATTAATCTCTGACCTAATAGAAAGAAAGATAGTTTTCCCGTCTTATTTCGGGTATTAATCTTCAATATGCTCGTGTAGATTGTTGTCCTGTCTGGTTTAAGGTATTAATCTACAATCAATCGTTCATAGATAGTTGTCCTGTCTTGTTTCAGGTATTAATCTGGAACTGTTGAAAATTGGTGATGACATTCATCTTTCGATCTTTCATGAAAAAGTAAAGAATTAGCTGCATGCAATATCATGATGCATGAAGTGCAAATGATGCTCTCAAAATAAAAGAGATTGTGATATATGCATTCGTGGTGCATATGCTACGACGCTTGTAAAATGGTGTATGAATGCAATGTATGAACGTGTCAGTCATTCTATTGTTGTATTATTGAACTAGGGAAAATAAATCCCCGATTGTTGTTGGGGATGAAGAGTGTAAGTCTTCCAATTTTGTTGAAGTTGAAATGCTGGGATATGTATTTCTATTGTTAGAGAAATAAACTCTGTTGAAGAAGGGAAACTCTATGAATCGCTTGGGGATTTTTCTGAAATCCTGCTGGGGAATCCTGAAAAGCTTGTGAACCAAGTTAGGGAATTCTTTAAGACACCGAGACAGTAATTGGAGATTCTTGTTCCGCCGACGATATAAGAACACCTGACATCATTAGATTGTGTGCTGAGGATATGGCAGTGACTTTATAGTAGGATGTCTATGCCTCTGTACTTGGTGGAGAAAGTATCTACGGGGATTTTGTGGATGGCCTTTAGACATTGTCCCATTTATTAAATCCATTAGTAACTATCTTTCTGTTTTTTATGCGTGTATTTGTAAATGGTAATCACATTCAAATTCATATGTTCAAAAATAATCACTGGATGTTTTCGCAAACAAAACAGAAAAATAAAAACAAATAGTTTTTCACTTTCAAAAAGATAGTTTTGTATTAATTAGAATAAGCATTTTTTGTACAAGGAGATGAACATCCTAGTAAGAGAATGTCGTCGTAAGAATGAAACTATACAAAAATAGTAAACAAAGAAAAACAACTATGTGAAATAATCCCATTGATTTCCCATTGTGCTATTGCCTTTATGTCTTTAAGCATCTAATATTTTTTGCTGCTTGTCCGAAGTTGACTGGATTGATTAGTACCATTTAAGCTTGATAGTTGATACTGAAGATTGGCTGTAAGGTGATCCAACGAGACATAGTTATATGCTTAAAATCCTTAACTTTTTCCTGGACCGCCCTTTCGTGTTTTCAGTCCAACAGGATACCCTTTTTTGCCCAAGCCACCATTTCATGTTTTTGACTTGCTGGGTGTACAGATTTTTCCATGTGTATATCCCTAATTTTTTCCTGAACCCTTTTGGTTCGCCGGGATGCCCTTATTTTTTCCTAGGACAGTCAACCTAGCAGGTCTTTATTCATGCGTAATATCTTTTAACTATGTCCGCATTTATAGGACGCGGAAGGTCGTCACCATCCATAGTGATTAAGATCATGGCTCCACCAGAAAAATGTTCTTGATTACAAATGGACCTTCGTAGGTAGGAGTCTATTTCTCCTGGGATCACCTTGTGGCAGTATGATACGCTTGATTACTAGGTCACCAGCCTGATATACCTGACGCCTGACCTTCTTGTTAAAAGCTTTAATCATACGTTTTTGGCACATCTGACCATGGCATACATCCGCGAGCCTTTTCTCGTCAATCAGGCTTAATTGGTTAAGTCGAGTCTGAACCAATCATCTTCACTCAAACCTGCGTCCTTCAATATTCTCAAGGAAGGGATCTGGACTTCAATGGGTAGGACAACTTTCATACTATATACCAGAAAGAAAGGAGTTGCCCATGTTGATGTATGCACTGTGGTATGGTAACCATGGAGAGCAAATGGTAACATATCATGCCAGTCTTTATATGTCACTGTCATCTTCTGTATGATTTTTTTTATATTTTTATTAGCAGCTTCTACAATGCCATTCATCTTCGGCTGGTAAGGAGAAGAGTTATGATGTTGGATCTTCAATTGCGTGCAGAGCTCGGTGATCATAGTATTATTGAGATTGGTACCATTATCCGTAATGATTCTTTCTAAAATACCATACCGACAGATAAGGTTATGTCTGATGAATCGGGCCACAACGTTCTTGGTAACAGAAGGAAATGAAGCTGCCTCAACCCAATTTGTGAAGTAATCAATGGAAACCAGGATGAAGCGGTGCCCATTGGAAGTTGTAGGTATAATCTCCCCAATCATATTGATGCCTCACATTGTGAATGGCCAGGGAGCAGTCAAAATGTTCAAGGGAACCGGAGGCACATGTACTTTATCAGCATAGATCTGGAACTTGTGACAAGTTCATGAATGTCGATAATAGTCTGCTTCCATAGTGGACCAGTAGTATCCTTCCCGTAGGATCTTTTTAGCCATTGTGTGCCAACTAGAATGGGTGCCAAAGGTACCTTCGTGCAAATTTGTCATAATCTTTTCTGCTTCACTTTTATCCATACACCGGAGCAAAGTAAAATCGTGGTTGTGCTTATAGAGTATTTTGTTACCTAGGAAGAACTTGGTAGAGAACCTTCTTAGGAACTTATTATCATTGACTGAAGCTCCCTCGGGATACTACTGGGCTTTGAGATATCTTTTGACTTCATGGAACTAATGTTTGTCCACTACTTCTTCAGTATCAATCTCATGACAGTATGCCGGTTCGTCCATTCTCTCAATAGTGATCTGAGGAGCTTCATTATCCCACCTGACCTTGAACATGGATGACATCGTAGCTAGTGCGTCCGCTAGTTGATTTTCCTCTCTTGGAAAATGTTCAAAGGTAATTTATTCAAAGCGTGGAATCAGTGTCAACACATACTCTATGTAAGGGATGAGATTAGGATGCTTCGTGTCCCATTCTCCTTTGATTTAACTGATTACTAAGGCCGGGTCTCCAAATACACTTAAGAATTTGATCCTCAAGTCGATAGCAGCTTTGAGACCCATAATGCATTCTTCATATTCAACCATATTGTTGGTACAATTGAAACATAGCCTGATAGTGAAAGGAGTATAACAGTCTTCAAGAGATATGATCACAACACTTATGTTATTGTTGAGTGTGTTGGAAGCTTCGTTAAAAGCTGTAGTCCATCGGGATCCTCTTTCAGGTCCTTCGTCCGGTCCAGGTTCTTCATAATCAGTTACTAACATGATGTTCTCACCCGGGAACTCAAAATTCATGGATTGGTAGTCGTCCACAACCTGATGAGACAAATGATCAGCTAATATACTTCCCTTAATTTCTTTCTGGGTTGTATACTAAATTCTGTATTCGGTCAGGATCATTTGCCATCTTGCTATCTTTCGGAGAGAGCAGGCTTCTCAAAGATGTATTTGATAGGATCCATTTTAGATATCAATAAGGTAGTGTGAGTCAACATATACTGTCTTAGTCGGCGAGCAGCCCATGCCAAAGCGCAACAAGTTTTCTCGAGCAGTGAGTATCTTGTTTCATAGTCGGTAAACATTTTGCTAAGGTAGTATATTGCATGCTCTTTTCGACCAGACTCGTCATGCAGCCCCAGCACACACCCCATTGAGTTCTCTAATACCGTTAAGTACATGTTCAGAGGTATACCTGCAACCAGCGGCATCAAAATTGGAGGCATTTTAATATATTCTTTTATTTTCTCAAAGGAAATCTAGAAATCGTCATTCCACTTCACTGCTTGATCTTTCTTCAGTAATTTGAAGATTGGCTCACAAGTAGCACTTAGAAGGGAAATGAATATGGTAGTTTAGACATCCCAAAATCCTCTAACCTCCTTCTCAGTGCGAGGAGTTGGAATTTCTTGTATAACCTTTTCAGGGTCTACTTCAATACTTTTGCCGCTGACAACAAATCCTAAGAGCTTACTGGTTCTTACTCCAAAGGTGCACTTATTCGGGTTCAGCCTCATTTTGTATTTCTTCAGCCTTTCAAACAGCTTCTACATGTGATCAAGGTGCTCCTCTTTAGTCTGATACTTGGCCTTCATATCATCAACATAGACCTCTATCTCGTGATGCATCATATCATGAAATAAAGCTACCATGGTACGTTGATAGGTTGCCCCGATGTTCTTTAACCCAAATGGCATAACTTTGTAGCAGAAAGTACCCCACTGCGTAACGAAGGTTATTTTCTCCATATCTTCAGGCGCCATTTTAATCTAATTGTACCCGGAGAAACCATCCATGAAGGATAATACCTTATGTTATACAATGTTGTCAACCAAAATATCAATACGGGGAAGCGGAAAGTCATCCTTGGGGCTTGCCCTATTCAGGTCCCTGTAATCTATACAAATGCGTACTTTACCATCCTTCTTAGGTACCAGAACAACATTAGCAACCCATTATAGATAAGAGGTAACAACTAAGAAACTGACATGGAACTGTTTCATGACTTCAACCTTGATCTTTTCTGACATCTCTGGCCGCATACGACGAACCTTCTGTTTCACTAGAGAGCATGTCCTCTTTTGTCGGCAGACGATGGACCATGATATAAGTGTCAAGCCCCTCCATGTCTTCGTATGACCAGGAAAAAATCTCAACATAGTCATGTAACATCTGAATTCAACGTTTTTTGACACTATGCTCCAGATCGGCACATGTCTTGACTTCCTTCTTATCCTTTTGAGTGCCCAAGTTTATTGTCTCAATTGGCTCTTCATGGGGCTGTATTGTCATTTCTTTCTGTTGTAACAGTCTGGCAAGTTCTCATGGTACTTCACAATCTTCCTCACCTTCATCCTCGACTTGGTAGATCGGATTTTCAAAGTCATAATTGGTAATAGAAGAACCGTTATCAATGGGATCCAAAGTGGATGTGGATTTGCAGTTTGATATGTGGGTGTTTGTAAGAGAGCGTAGCTATTTTGATAAAGTAAAAAGTAGAAAAGAACAACAAAGAGCGTAAAATCTGCATGCAAAACATCCAATGATTTATTAATGACATATGAAGATGAAGTAATAACCCTCACAAATAGACCATTGTGCCTCAGGTAAGACACAAGGCTTTAAAGTTTCAATTATTCAAATATTACATATCCCAAAAAAACTAAAAGACAATTATTCTTGAATAAAAGTAATAAGAACAAAATCTGTGGCCTCCTAATTGTTGAGTCCACCGCTGATAGTTGGGAAGATCCACTTGTCCATGTCGCAGTCACTGTCATCCTCTTCTGTAGCAGAAACAACATCAATAGCACCAACTCCTGATTTGTGCTTGGGCATTGGTGCAATTATCACATTGGGAGTCTTAGGAGGGTTAAACTCAATCTTCTTTGTCTAAATCAGATCTTGAACTTTCTTCTTTAGAGCCCAACAATCATTTGTATCATGCTCTGGACCGTCAGAGTGGTAAGAACATCGAGCATTTGAGTTGTAACGAGTAGATGCAGTATTGGGATTCTTAGGAGTTTCCTTTAGAGTCACCAGATTAGACTTTAACAGGTGTGGCAAAACCTGAGATAAGGTCATGTTGATCCGAGTGAACTATCTTTTGGGCGCGTCCGGCCCGTGCTGATTGTTTCGTTGTTGATTTGATGCAGGATTGGATATTATAACAGCCCCTACCGTCAGACGATGTTTAGTGTTTCTTTGATTCCTCTAGCAATATGCAGCACTAACCTCCTTCTTTCCAGTGAAGGGTTTCTTCATTTTACTTGAGGATGTATCCCTATGAATCTTACACTCTTAATACCAGCTTCTACTTGCTCACCAGTCAAGATCAGCTCAGTAAACCCAGCTGAAGAGCTTCCAATCAAATGGTTGAAGAATGGACCAGACAACGTTCCTAAGAACATGTCTACCAACTCTCTATCAGAAAGAGGAGGCTGGACTCTTCCCGCAAGATACCTCCATTTTTGGGCATAATCTTTGAAACCTTCGCCGGAACCCATAGATATACTTTGCAATTTTATACGGGTTAGAGTGAGGTCGCATTATATTGGTATTTCCTGTAAAAAGCAGAACCCAGGTCTTCCCAATTAAGAATGTTAGTTCCCTCCAGCTGATATAACCATTCCAACTGCGTCCCTGACAAACTTTCCTGGAAGAAATGTATCCATAAATTCCTCTCAGTAGTGTGTGGTTGAATCTTCCTGACATATGACCTTAAGTGCAGCTTAGGACAAGAGACACCGTCATACTTAGCAAATGTGGGAACCTTGAATTTCTACAGGATGACTACCCCTATGACCAGTCCTAGCTCTTCAAAATCCAGCCCGGGTACCCTCTGAGTCTCCATAGCATTGAGATGATCCTCCAACTGTTTGTATTTATCATCAACAGGAGGATACTGTTCCTCAGAGTAGTCAGCCTCTTCCTCATCAGTCCCAAGGTTGTTGTCTCTTTCCTTGGGCTTTTCTTCTTGATTGTCTCCCTCATCTAACGGAGTTCTGAAATCTAGAGCTCACTTGGCCGGTCCTCTGAACCTTCTTCCCATATTAAAAACACCAGCTAGTTTCTTTGCCTTCTTTGTCTTCTCTTTGATGATAAGAGCTTTCGGATCTTCTTGTCCCTTAGCTAGAGCTAGGAACATTTGTTAGAACTGAGCATTTTGAGCTTGAAGGTCCTTTATTGTTTGTTCAAGAGCCATTTCTTTTTGTTGAAATAAACAGTGAAAAAAATAAGAAACCTGTCTCGAAATACCTGCTTATGTAATGATATGCATGATATGCTTATGAAATGTTTTCAAGGACTTTTAAGATTTTAAATTTGCTTTAGCAAAGAGAGAACAAACATTAATTTCATTCATTAGTTTAAATGGTTACAACGATGTCTCTTGGGCTTAAAATGGAAGAAACAAGGATAAACTAAACTCCTAAATCAAACAGGACTCAGGCTTCCCATGAGCGCATCCTCTTTGGTGCAATGTAGGCATTCAAACTTTGTTCTTCATGCAGTTTTCTTGTAAGCTCCAAAACCTTCTTCTCACTTGTGTAGAACTGGGTTTCAAAGGTGTCTCGTTCCTCTTTGAGTTGAATCCAAGATCTTTGCAATTACTCGAGAGTAGATGGCATGTCAGGATAGAGAATAGTATGAGGTACATCTGTATTGGCAGTAGGTTCCATGATGATAGGTAGGATGGAGGGGTAAGGCATCATGATATTTTGAGCGTGTGCTCACACCCACTTAAGATAAGGCTCCAAAGGGATGAAGTTATTATGCCCCAATGTCTTTCTATCCACTTTGTTCACCATTCCCCAAGCTCGAATGAACCTATGACGGTACCCTTGGACATCATTCTCATAGTTAAATGCAATTCCCTGAACCAGTGCATCATGAGGTCCATCTCTCCTAGCATACCTAAACTGTCGCAATGCCAAACGAGGGTTATAAATGATTCCTCCCCTAATTCCCAGGAGAGGGACATTAGGGAATTCCCCACAATGATCAATGATGGTATCGTCTTCCACAGATCGAGGGCACCAGTGAATATCTGAATGCGTGAGGGATATCAACCTATTAGACCACCTCATGCCTTGCTCATTATTCAATACTGATCAGGTAGGTGCGAAATAAACCACCTAGCCAACAAAGTAGTGCAACACATAAGGGTTCCTCTTCTCTTTACGGTGCGAGTATGAAAAGAGTGAAAAATGTCTCCAAGTAAAGTAGGCACCGAGTTACGAGACATGAAAACTTTGACCGTATTCACGTCTATGAGTTGGACCAGATTAGGGAATAGTACCATCCCATAGATGAGAAGAGCCAACACCTCTTAAAAGACTTGTAAGTCCAAAGTATCCCAAAAATGGTGAGCTTTCTCAAACAAAAACTTAGCTAGAAACTCTTTGACACCTCTTCTTGTTTCCCAATTTGTCACAATGTCGGACCATTGTAAATACAGGGCTTGAGCGATGTCCTCAGGCTTTGGGTCTCTTTCCATACCATTGAAGGGTAATTGATTGAGATTAGACACACCCAATAACTAAGAAAACTCTTCCATAGTAGGCACTAACTAGTAATCGGGAAATGTAAAGCAATAATGTAAAGGGTCAAAGAACTGAAAGAGAACTTTCACCATGTCTTCATCAGGACTTGAGGTGACCAAACTGAGGAGTCGACCATGTCTTTTAGTGAATGGGGAATTCTGAGGAACCCTTGTCGTCAACTCTTTGAGTTGAGGAGGCACCCTTACAAGGTTTACTTGGATAGTATTTCTGCGAATGGGAGCCATGTCCTACAAAACAGACACAAAGATAAGTCCTAAAAATCCTTGAAATGGTTAGTGTGATATGCCAATGTTATGATGTTATGATGTTATGTACAAACAGATATATACAAGCACACAAACAGATCCATAGGTTTAGGCTTGCATGGATTCCATAGGTAAGTACCCTCTTGAAGTATAGTTGGTTCAACCTGTCCTATTAATAGTAACCGGGTTCTAGGGGATCTCAATATCACTGATCTTTCTTCACCAGGCATTGTTTCAGCGCAAGCCTCTTTATTGGCGACCAAAATATCCCGAAAGTCAGACCTCAATGAGTGTAGTATCGAGTATCAACCAATTTCAGACTGCACCAAAGCCGGCTATCTCACTACTTCTTAATGGCCAAGTTGTTCAATTAAAGGTTCTAAGGTCAGTTGGTGCTTCATGACACCATACAGTGGCTCCGTATTCTCCTTGACTACTCAAGGGCTACCAGTACAAACAAATGTGTCACACTAACGTAGCTATCGTTTCAACCGTGTCGGTATACCCTGGACAATCCCTGGTACCTATTGCTACTTATCTAAAAGGTGCCCCAAATATGGGTGTAGGATCTTTACAAGTAAACCGAAACGAAACCTCAAAAGTAAAGCAAGCACATTCAAGGAAAGTCATTTTAAAATTAACTAAACTCTAAGGTAACCCCACTTTTTTTATTTGTCCCCAGCAGAGTCGTAGGTTTTGTGATACAGTGGCATAATCGATTGTTATACTGGTTTTGCATTTGTGTTCACAAATGTTGCGGTAAGCAAGAGTCGCCACTGCCTTTTATTTTATCCAACAAAGGAAAGAGTGAAAATAAAAAAAAAGATCTTTCAAGATTATTTCTGAGTAAGGGGGGTAGATTATGAAAAGGGAAGGTGTTAGCACCCTTTCCATCTGTAGTTTTCTACGGGCTCTTAGATGCTTAGCTCATTTGTGATATACCTTGTGCTTTCAAGTGTTTTTTTTTAAAAAGTATTTTGAAATGCCTTAGTTAGGAGATTTTCTTTATGATAACTCCTGTATCAGTCCTCAAGAGTGTTGATAAAGCATTTTTGAAAATTGTTTTGTGTAAGTGTAAAAATTTGTTTTTGAGCAAGCATCTAGGAACTATCTACTTTACTCGAAAGGGTCATTCTTTTCCTATTTTCCTTTAGACAATTCTATCCTACTATTAGTGAGTAGGTAGCCCTATCGTTGGATGTTTGAGGGACATTCGAAGGGACGTTTTTATAGTCACAAAGGCAACTGGGCAAGAAACTTCAGTAACTACCCTAGGGTTTTAAGATCATTTTTACCGAGGCAACGTCGAGAGGGTCATTGAGGGACTTATGATATTTTTAAACTGGAGGGTAGCCACTAAAATCTCTCACGTTTCGAGAGATGTGACTATTTTTCCGAAGACAACCAAAGTGGGAGTACCCTAGAGGTGTGCATGTGAAAGTGTGTTTATTTCAGTTATTTATCTTGTGTTAAATTTGCTAACATTCATTTTTAGTCTTATCATGCAATCCTATTAACATACATCTAATAATTAATATCTGTACAGAAAACATAAAGTGCGAAAATTAAATCCTACGCTATTACATGGCTTCGGGGAGGGGGAATTATTTACATGTCCAAGAATGAGGGGGATAAAGCAGTAAATATAATAGTTTAAATCTATTCCATCCAGTAGGCAGATACAAAAAAATGCGAAATGTAAAAACGCGTGTGAATTGGAAATACGTCTAAATCCTAGAAAGAAAAAGTCTTTTGTTTGTTTTTTATTTAATAAAAGAAAAATAAAAATCTACTTAATTTTAATTTATAAAAAACTTTTAAGTAATTAATAATTGATTAACGAAATTAACTTTAATAAAAAGACTAGAACCTAATTTTTGTGATTTTTTTATTTAATGTTGATTTAAAGAGTAAAGCTAATAAAAGAAATAAACAAATAACATAAAAATACAAATGGTCATTCGATCAGGGAAGGAGATTGTCCTTCGATCCAGGGAAGGAGGTTATCCTTCGATCCAAGGAGGGAGGTTATCCTTTCGATCCAAGGGAGGATGTGGTTTTTCGATCCAGAGAGGGATGTTTGTTTTTCGATCCAGGGAAGGAAGCTGCCTTTCGATCTGGATCTGCAAGACAAATGTTTATAAAAAATAAAGACGTAGGACCTAGGTATCGAACCTAGGTCTTTCCCCTAATTCGAATCTTCCCCTAATTCGAACCCTTTATGTTCGAATCTGGATTGTTTTGGCTTGCAACTGCCTGTATCATGAGCTTCGAAGGAAAATTCAGATCATGCCCTTCAATGGCACGATCTTATTCCTGCATGTTATGTTACATGTGGTATATTGATATAAACACAAAAAACATTAGCAGTGCAAATATGAAAACAATATGTATTTAAATGGTCTGGAAATACAGTTTTGATTTTGTAAATCCTTACCAACCAGAGATGCTTCGATCTGTGAACTTGGGCGTGGAATTTCTAGCATAAGGGCCTGGGTGACTTCCTAGGAGCTTGCAAAACTGGCTTGGTATTTAGGCAACTTATGAGATTTTTGAGCTTTTTCCTGAGGCAAGTTCCTGTGTGTGTAATGCGTGCGTGTGTCTTGGCAATGCGTGTGTAGGCAATGTGTTTCTTTTTTTTCTTCCATTTTTCATTTCCTCGCAATGTGTCTTTAGATCTGTATTTATAGAAGGTGGAGGAGACAAGGAAATGGGGAAAGGATCATGGAATTAAGGACCAACCATTAAACATGGATTTGAAAACAAAATTAGACAAATTAAAGGATTTCCATTTTGAATTATTCATGCCGTTTTGAAATTTTGAGTGAACTTGGACATGTTTCACCCCCTGACTCCTTCGAATGTCCTCAAGCCTTGTTATTTGATTGTCTCTGAGTGGCTTCCTTCGACGGCTCTGGGCTTCAATTCGATTTGTTCATGGTTTCATCCTCATGTCTCTTTCGATTGAGTCCATTTACATTGGTTGTTTGACCTGGAAAATTCTCCTATTAGCCAAATCAAACACTTCCTTCTGGCCAGTCGAAGCTTTTTTTGTTATTTCCTTCCAATGTAATTGTGTAGGAGGCTTGGGCTTGGCAGCATGAAGGACTTTGGCCAACAATCATCTTGAACCAAACTCATCAGAAGAAAAAACAAACTTGTTTCCAACAATTATGTGTCTTTCGAATGGACCAACTATATGTCCTTCGAAGGCACCACTTGTGTGTTCTTCAAATAGACCACATGCACCACTTATGAGTTTCTTCGAATAGTCCACATGCACTCCTTGTGCATTCTTCAAATAATCCACATGCACTCCTTGTGCATTCTTCGAATGGGCCACCAATGTGTGTTCATAATGTAGAAACTGTGTGTTGAAGGGTTTAGAGGTGGATTCAAAGCTAGAATGAGGTAAGCCATTGCTTTGTGAATCGAAGCACGCGTGAAAGAAGTTCTTGCCTTGTGAATCGAAGCAGGAATAAAGGAAGTAATTTCTTTGTGGATTGAAGCAAGTATGAAGTAAGTATTCGTCTATTGAATCGAAGGCAAGTATGAGGAAGCCTTTGCCTTGTGAATTGAAGGAAAGTATGAAGAAGCCTTTGCCTTGTGGATCGAAGGAAAGCATAGAGGAAGCCTTTTCCTAGTGGATCGAAGGCAAGCATGAAGGAGGTATTCGTCCAGTGAATTGAAGGAAAGTATGAGGAAGCATTTTCCTTGTGAATCAAAGGCAAGCATGAATAAGCGTTTTCCTTGTGGATCGAAGTCAAGCACAGAGGAAGCCTTTGCCTAGTGGATTGAAGGAAACCATGAAGAAGCCTTTGCCTTGTGGATCGAAGGCAAGCACAGAGGAAGCCTTTTCCTAGTGGATCAAAGGCAAGTTGAAGGGGCCTTTGCCTTGTGGATCGAAGGCAAGTTGAAGGGGGCCAAAGTCCAGTCGAAACATGGGAAATCGAAGCAATCTTGATTTTCTTTGATTTGATGCCTGAAAGCCAAAAATCCAATTGTACTTGTGCAAACTTGCCCTTTTGAAAATCGTTGTGAGAAAATGTTTTGAGAAAGAGGAGGGCAAATTATGGGGTACAACAACTGCCTTTGTGACTTACAAACGTCCCTTCGAATGTCCATCAAACATATAACAACTAGGGCTACCTACTCACTAATAGTAGGATAGCACTGTCTAAAGGAAAAGAGGAAAAGAATAATCCTTTCAAGTAAAAGTAGATAGCTGTTAGATGCTTGCTCAAAAAAATTTTACACTTACACGAAACAACTTTTAAAAAACATTTTAAAAAAAATGCTTTATCAACACTCTTGAGGACTGATACAAGAGTTATCATAAAGCGAGCCGCCTTACTATTGGCATTTCAAAAATAATTTTCAAAACACACAAAGCACAAGGTATTTCATAATGAGCTAAGCATGTAAGAGTCCGTAGTAAACTACAGATGGAAAGGGTGCTAACACCTTTCCTTTCCATAATCTACCCCCCTTACTCAGAAATAATCTTGAAAGGTCTTTTTCTGTTCTTTTCACCCTTTCCTTTGTTGGATCACAGAAAATTCAGTGGCAACTCTTGCTTACTGCAACATTTGAAAATACAAACGCAAAACCAATATAACAGTCGGTTCTACCACCGTATCACACCTTGTTAGAGCATTCTTCGGCATGTCTCTTTTGTATATGCCTGCTACCAACTCCGGGCATGTACATTTGATGTCTCCTTCGAATATGTCATTTCCTCCGGACGTGTAGTGATGATATCTTTGGGTTAGAGTCCTTTCCTCCAGTCTCCTTCCCGTCGTATGTTCACTACCAATACGAACATATATCTGGTATCTCCGATATAGTCCTTTCCTCCGATCTCTTTCTTGTCATGTGTTCGCTACAAGCTAGAACAATGTTTGTGATACCCTTGTAAGAGTCCTTTCATCTGGTATTTTTCTTGTGCCCGCTACCAGCTCCAAGCATGTCTATTCGATATCTTTCGTATGTGTTCTTTCCTCCAGACATATATCGTTGGTATCTTTGATAGGTCTTCCTTCGGCTAGTCTTTATTGGCTGTGTTTTCTACCAGCTCTGAACACATTTTCCTTGATATCCAATCTCTCTTTTGTGTGTCTATCCTTGACCTAACATACATCTATCCTTGATAACCACTAGCCGCAAAAAGCAAGAAAATACAGAAATCCATAAATAAATAATATATGACTAGCTTTAGAGTGCAAATTTTACGGTTCTATTAAGTATTCAATCCTCTTTCACTTTGATTGTTTGAAAGGCTTATGCCAATATCACCCTCCGGTTAAAGAAGATTGAATAGGGGCGGCTATTGTACCCCAAAATCCGCCCTCTTCATTTTAACTCTAATTATATTATATTTCATTACTATATACATACATACATGTCATTGGATCTATATTCATGGGATCAAGGCATTTTATAGGCATCAAGCTCTGAGACAAGTGTTTTATTAAGCGGTACAACAAAAATAGAAACTCAGAGTTTTCTGCATTTTAATGAGATCCGCATGTTTTCCAAGCCATCCAATCAACAACCAAGCAAGCAATCATCATATCAAGCTCTTATGTTTCTCAACACGCTCTGAATTATGGAAGAATTGAGTGTTTTAGTGAATTTGAGGCAGTGTGAACCAAAAACAGCGTCTTTGTTGGTTTGAGCTTAGAAATTCACAACTTGCCATCATAGTACTGTTTCGATCTGATTTCTCAGGCATTGGAACCATCTCTATATTTTCTTTATTTCATCTGTTCATGTTAGAAGCTAATTAGGCACAGAAAGTCTCAAAATAATTTGTTTTCTCTAAAGCGGTGTTTGGACTTCATGACTGGTTATTTGTGCATTGAGTATTTGGAAATCTGTAACTGTCATCTAATTTGGTATTTTCAGTGGATTCTTAGAGCATTGAGACCGTCTTGTTTCTCTTATCATTTCTCGTGTTCAGGTCAAAAGCTAATTGTGTGAAGAAAATCTCCTGAAATTTTAATTATTTGAAGACGGTATACAAAATTTATTTGCTGGTCTGTCGTTGCGTGCATACTAAAAAATTCCTATCTTCTGATTGGAATACTGTTTGGGGCGAATCTTGAGGTTTTGAAACTATCTTAATATCTTCTCCAACTTTCATGTTCGAACCGAAATCTAATTCTTTGAGGAAGGCTTCCGAATACGCGATTCTTCTGGAAGTGATACAGTGGAAAATAATGAAAATACAATGTGAACCATAATTTTAAGGACGTTCAAAAATTCATAACTTTTGACTGAAATACCGTTTTGGAGCGATTCTTATAGAAAAAATCTCGTCTTGATGTCCTCTTCTACTCTTGTGTTCGGAGCAAAAGCTAATTCTTTAAGGAAGATCCCTAAAATTACGGATTACCAGAGAAATAATTATGCTGAACCGAAATTGTAATTTACCATTTCTCGATATTGTAAAATTCTCAACTCCTTTGATTTTTATCTTATCAAGATGGTTCTTTCGAAAAAATTTCACAAATGATGTCAGCTACAAATTTGCTTCAGATGCCAAATTCAAATTTTAATAGGAGCATTGTCGTTCAAAGCGTTTTTCTAGACTAAACATTGAAATTAATTGAAAAAGAGTTATTTTGATTCATTCTGCTATGCATCAGTGCAACTTCAAAAATTCATAACTTCCTCATCATTTATCCGATTGAGCATGTTTTTTTTTGCGTTGTGTCACAATTTCATAGTCTAAAAATTTGCTTCAGGTCACAAATCTGTATCTTGCTCCGAGAGGCACTTTGTTGTCACTTAAGCTCGAAATAAGCGGAAAAATCCACTTTTATAATTTTTTATTTGAGGTCTCGTCACATAAAGTGGTCGAACTCACTCAATTTCTATTGTATCACATCCATTATTTTTGCACCGCGTCACACATTATGTCACAAACAATGTTGTTCTTGACCGCGGGTCTTGATTTCACGCTGATTATTATAAGGCTTGGGTTTTATATCGAGTATGCATAAAAACCCGAAAAAAGCAAGTCAAACACCACTTTGGAGCCAATCTATATATATTTGAATTCCAAATTTTTACGAGGGGACTCTCATAATCTCATTTTCCCTTTTCACTCTCATTTCTATTCTCTCAAACTCTCTCACATTCTCTCAACACAACAACACAAAAATCAAACAGAAGAAAATTCTCTCTCTCCCTTCAAGAAGAACTCGTGACCTCTCTCTCGTACACAGCCACCGTCTCTCTGGCACCACCTCCGTCCAATGATCCGCCCTCTGTCTGCAGCCTTATCCTCCTTCGCATACTCCCTCCATTCGCGGTAGCTCCGATCAGACACTCCTTCCCTTATCTCTTCGCTACCGCAAGCATCATCATCAACATCATTCAACTTCCAATTTTATATAAATTCTCTTAGGTAACATTACTTGATTCTCATAGTTTTGTTGAATACTTGAGTAATTTGATTTTGTTTATGTGAAATATGCATGAATTGATGAAGTAGATTAGTTCAGATCTAGAATTCTTGACATAGAATTTGTAATATTCTAGTGCATATTATGTGTTTGTAATAATGTCTATGTGAATTTGTGATGTAGATTTTGACATAGATTTGTAGACATAACCTTTGCACATTAGGTGTATGTAGAAATTCCTCACATAATTGTACTGCTAATTCTTGACATAAGAACTAATTTTTGATATTGTGCTAATCTTTTGACGTAGAGTTAATTGTAATTGTTTGTGTTGATGTTAGATTCTTGATATTGTGAACAAATATGGATAGATCCGGAATTGGTTGAGTCTTGAGCTTAATTGTGTTGTGCCTAAATTCTAATTTTCCAGAATCATGATTATTAACTTGTGTTGTGTTTGTTCTATGCTATTCACCTCAATATACATACTCTTGTTTACTAATTCCTAGTACTAATATTTAAGTCTTGCTTACTAACACTTAGTGTTAAATTCTAGTTTTGATACATAAAAACTAGAATTTGCTTATCTATGAGGTGTAATATCTTCCATTTGACTCAAGACACATGACCAACCTCTTTTGATACATACAAACTTGAGATAAGTGGAAAATGTCACAATTCTTGAATTTTTTCTAACACTTGACATAATCTCACTTTTGAGCTAATTTCCTAACCATGATGAGTGTTTACACTTATGATTAGTGGAACTTGAATTTCTCCACGATTCCGGAGCTATTGGTGTACTTCATTTTCAGTTTCTGATATTTTTTCTGCCTTTCGCTACTGCCAGCCGACAAAATTGACCTAAAAGTCCTGCTTCCGAGCGGAATTAATTCAAACCGAGTTCGTTTTTGAGCCTGTTGACAGATTTGGTATCAACCATGTGATTTTCGTTTAATTCCGGGTCGACAAATTTTGACATCTATTTCCCGATTTTGCGATTTTTGATACCAATTGACATGTACCTTGTGCTTTAACTTTTACTTAATTTGTATTCATGTTTCTTTGGTTATTTGTATACTATTGCACTTATGTTTTCTTGCTTCAGATTCATTCCATGTACACTTTGTGGTTTGACATAACTGCTTTTACCATTTTGTGCCATCACTTGATTTTCACGTTATGAGTCGATGATGTAATTGTCGGTTGCTTTCTTGTTTTCACTAACTTGTTTCTTGAGTTTGTACAAGAATTACCAAAAGGTATTTTGAAGACGCTTACTTGCTTGATATTCCACTTTATTTGTGGGATAGCACATTTCTCATGTGTCGACATCTCGATACACTGCTTTCTGTGTGGAGTACCACTATTCAGATATTGATTTTTTTGTATCTCAGTAGGTGTATACTTGTATATTGTGTATTTTTGTTCCTTTATCTCTCGCACTTTTTATCACACTTTACAGCTTTCTGATGCCATGAGAAGTAGGATAGAGATGTATGAGGGGAACATCCATTGTGGATTATGTTAGGAGTCCCTCTGGTTTATGTAAAGACATGTTTAAGGTAATTCCACACTTGTTTGTTAATTGTGTTTGTGGTTTGTTTAAATACCTACCTCGAAGTAGGCGTTTTTTCTATCCTCAAAGGAGGCGAGCGGAAAAGGTTTCACAATCAACCCTCACACATTGTAGTCCATGTCATCCTTAGCGCGCGACACACCATGATGCTTTGGAGTGTGCTGCTCTTGTTATGAAGTTGGTCAGATAGAAAAGGGATTTGTAATTGATCCCCCACACTTTGTCTTGAGCTCATGTTGGTCGATGTTGATGCTCTGTATTTTATCACTTTTCCCCCTTACTCTTCTTTCCTGGTAAAATTATACTATGGTATAGACGCTTTTGTTCCCACTGATATCTTGTTTTCCTCAGTTGATATGACCCCTTGGCCAAAGCTTATCGTATCCTACCCTGGTTGTTTGCCTCGATTGATATGACCCCTTGGCTAAAGCTTCATATTTCCTACATCGATGCCCAATATCTTGGTTAGGCCTTTGTGACTTGAGCTAATGTGCACTTCTCATGACATGTGTGTGCTGTCTTGAGCTTGTTGATTACTTGTTTTATTTTCATCCTTGTATATGCCATGTACCCTTAGGTTTTGAACCTTTGTATGTTCCCTTAGGATCGCTCGATTAGGGTAGCTTTTGAGCTAGACATTAGGATAGGTATTTGTGCATTCTAACGTAGGTAGAGATTTCTCCTTTTCATCCTTGACCATAGGGCCATCATTGTATAATAACATTAGGGATTAGATTTAGGGTAGTCTCCCTTAGGTGTTTTTCTTTCTTTTGCATCCTTAAGACTAAAACCTTTTTTGTCAAATTCATAAAACATCTAACAACTATTAAATCCTCTTTCAAGGTAAAAAAACACCAACCAACTCAAACCTTTTTTTTCGCCTTCGGGCTTTGCATCAAAACTAATTGACTTTTCAAAAGAACATGTTAATTCACTTCTATGTTGATGTGTGAGTCTTCAAAGGTCGAGTTGCGGCAGAAAGCGAAATTAATATTGTTCATTAAAAATCACAAAATAAACCAAAACATGTGATCCGAACTATGGTGCTCTGATTCCTTAAAAATGATACATACATATCTGATCACAGGGCTCTGCCGAGCGAAACTTTGTAAATATTTTCTTCTTTTTCCCGTGTTTTCTTTTGCATGCATTCCCTCTTTGCCTTTTTCTCCTTAGCTCTTAAGCTTTATATTTGAACACACCCTTTGATTAGAACAACAAGAGTGGATACCATAGAGTACTGCGGTCGTGTGGGATGGTAATACCTTCCCCTCACGTAACATAATCCCTTACCCAATCTCTTGGTCGTTTGATCATGATTTCATCCTTCTCATGTTTAGTTGATGTTCACCTTTCCCTTCATGTGGGATAAAAAGCTTTCGATGGCGACTTCATTGATTTCATCTTGATGATATGTTCAGCTGGTTGTTTTAGGATGCCCCTACCTTTAGAGGAGGTGGGACACAACCTTCAGTATAAGACATGTTTTTTTCAGGTTGGGCAGTAGTTGTTTTGGAGAGACCGGACTATGGATCCTGTTCTGGTTGGGGACCATTGGATGTGCCAATTGTTCGGGATACTTCCTCAAGATCTACCTTGGGAATTTCGTCTTGTCATGCTATGATTTTCTTCAAAGTAAGTAGAAATTGACTCATATCTCCTTTCATCAAGTCTATGCTTCCTTTCACCTGTTCCAAATCCTCTTGAAAGACAACTAGATTTTGCTTGATTTGTTCCATTATCCTTTTTTATGAGCTCTTATTTGATATGGAGTTCGGGAAGTCCATTTTCCTTGCTTGATGATTTAACTAGAGATGATGGAAAAAATAAGTTTTTCTTTTATATGAAATGCAAATGCAATGCTTATGATTGGATGCATGAATGTGTATGAGTATGCTAAGAATTCTTTTTATGTCTAATCCACTTGAGACTCCTTTTGTTTTCTTTTTATTATTCTTTTTTTAGGTTTTTATTTTTTACTGGTGAGCATCCCAAGAATACAAAGATAATACCGAAATAAAATACTTTTTATTGAATAATAAAGAAAATCATAATAATCCTCTAAATGGAAGTCCAACTTGAACAAAAGTAAATACTAAATGGAAATATTGAATACAGGAAATTAAAGCAAATGTTGAACATTGGAAGAATAATAAAAGGGGAAACTAAATATCTTAACAATGCTTGCGAACTTCTGCCCTAAAACCATCAACCATCTCCCTACAAAATTTAAGGAAGTCTTCAACATCTTTAGGGAGAGGGACCATTGTAGCTTCTGCATCTCTCAAGCTCCTAGGAATATCACCAATGAGGTTGTTTACTAGGAAAGAAAGCTTTTTAATATTTGTCTTTTTACCTCAAATATTTATGCGCTTACTGTCCTCTTCTGCACGGGCTATGATTGTATATTATTCTTCCCAATATGCTTTTTCAGCTTTCATCTCCTTATAGAGTTCCCTTTGTAGGAGAAAATTCTCCTGGAGGTCTTCTAGCTCTTAACATACTTCTTCATACTCCTATGCTCGTTGAGATAGGAGTTCTTTCGCTCTCATCCTTCTATGGTGTTCCCTTATTTCTAGGTTTTTCCCCTCTTAGAGACCGGTGACAAGTCTTGAATCTGCACCTCTTGATCTTGATTTTCCCCCTCTAGTTCTTGGTTTTGAACTCTCAAAGCCTCTTCTAATTCCCTCTTATCTCGCAGTGCTTGATTGTACCAACCCTTTAGCCTTCCAATTTCCCTAGCTACATCATCCAATCGTTGATGGTGGGAATCAAGGTTGAAAGTAACACTTAGTAGTCCTTCAGTTGAACGCTTTTGTTTAAACCTCTACTTTTCAGTGAATTCTCGCTAATGTTGTAATCCCTCTTTCTCGCTTTGGGCTTGTTTAAGGGTGGTCTTAAGTTTATACACTTCCTTTACTGATATTAGAAGGGGGTCTGGTATGTCCGGATTATACGAAGGATCAATTTCAAATGGTAGCTTGTTGATTCAGATCCTATCCAAGACCCATTAAGTATATGGTCCTTTGGCCACAACATTCTTCCTTCCACTTATAGCTTGATTGATCTGGGCTGCTACCAGATGTTGTAATGTATGTCTTAACATCATGTTTTGATGTTGGGATGTTTGTATGTTTCTTGTACCAAAATTTCAAGCCTCTTGTCCCAATCAAAGGAACATTAGGAAACTCTCCACAATTATATACAATCTCCTTTATATTAAGCTTCCTAGCATACCATAAAATGGAATCAGCACTGAGGGTCCTCAAATTTTGTGACCATTCATTCCTTGTTAAATCTTTGACCATGTAGATTTCCTTATAAAGTTGAGTTAAAAGTGGTGAATATAAGAGAGGAATACAACATTGCAGTACACCCCTCATTTTCTCATGTCACATATGAAGGGTATAGTTTATGTGAGCAAGCAAGGTAGCAGTAGGAACTGAATTTAAAAATTTTATTACCCAAAACACATTAATAGAAATCGAGTCTATGTAATAAACTGTATTTGGAAAAAAGAAGTAATCCAAATATTAGACGTGCCAAGGTGTCTCCATAAGCTTCCCACTCTTTTTTATTTGCAAAAGAGAGGGCCTTTGATTCCAAGTTATTCCTCTTAATTCCTTGGACTTCACTATTTGTCTTGTAGTTAAGTACTAAGTCAGTAAATGGTATCCCCAATTCTTTAGCCAAATCTCTGTGTTGTATCCCAAAATTTGCCCTCTCAATTTCTCAATAATTCTCTCACAAGATCTCCATTAATTCAAGATTGCACAAGGTTTGATCAGCTCAAGACACCTCCTGGAGCACTGATGACTCAAAATTAGGGTTTTAGTTTGTACAAGGAAAATTGTACTTTTAATGCTTTCATGGATCATTTTGGACTCCCAATATTGCTCATGTCAAGTTTCAAGCTTTGGATCACATTTTTGCTCGGTCAATTGATCAGTTGACCTAAAATCATCTGTATTGGGGAAAAAGTCAACTGTGGTCAATTTACAGTCAAAATTCACAATTGTTAATCCACATAAACATTATGAACTCATATATGTCACTTGATCAAGTTTGGATAACAATCCCTCAAGAAATTTGATCAGATCACCAAAATGGAAAAATGGTGAAAATTAGGGTTTTTACTGAAGAGGCTTAATTTTTTATTGTTGACCAAATGCATGGCTTGTTGGTTTGAGACATGATAACAACAATACAAATGCATCATTTTAATCTAATGGCATGGTTCAAAACATTTCTCATGATCAATTGATTGATAGTTGAAATTTGGTCAACTAATGAAAAAGTCAACTGTACACTAAAAAGTCAAACTTTGACTTTCTGATCAAAATCAAGTTTCAAAAATCATATTTCATCAATACATGTCAAAGTATGAAGATTTTTCATTAAGAAATCAAAATTCAAGATTACTTTGAAAAATTTAAAGTTCTAAACACTTAGAAATTTTTCTAAGTGTTAAGAAAAACGTGATAATTTCATAACTTTGTGCCGGATTTACACTATAATGCAAGATGATTCAAGAAAAACTTTAAACATGAAAGTTGTAGATCTGAATGAGATATAAAACTTTTTAGCACAGGGAAATTTCTAAAAATGCTTATATTTCAAGTTATTAATTTATGAATACATGTCCATGAAACTAAAACACTTAGTGAAATTTTGAGCATTTTAAGTCAGGATTTTGACCTAACTTCTTGGCCAAGTTTCACATAGTTCCAATTGGATTTTGCAAATGTGATTAAAAGAGGAATTATATAGCATGTTACAATATTTCTAGAAAGTCAAAGAACTCTTTTAGGTCATGTTTGAGCAAGGAGAATCGAAAAGATGAAGTTAGGGTTTCATTCTTGTTTTACAAGGAAGATTTTTAGGATGAACATGAACCAAATCCATGCTACGCTGCATAATATTTTCTTTACGGGCCTCAAACATGTTTTTCACTCCATAATTAATGATTTACACAATTGCTAGAGCCATGATCCAAGCATTAGCGCCATTGTCCAAAAAAATTCATCCATTTTTAAAAGAAAGCAACATTGCCATTCTTGAAAAGTGACTTTAATCACAAAGTCAACTTGTATTGAGCCTCTAACTTGTTCCTTCTGCACAAGCTTCCTCTACAAAGTCATAGGAACATGTTTAAAGTTTTCAACCTCTCTAGATATCTTTGTACCATGCCTTGGAAAGGTGTTTGTCAAGATAACTTCAAAAACAAGTCAAAATCCACAAACATGTGATCTTGTACATATGACTTCTCCAAGCTTCCAAACCTTTCCTCTATAAATTGAGACATCATTTGCAAGCTAACACATGAATTTACAAGCCCTCAAACTCCCTTAAATTCCCTCAAACCAGAAATTGCAACACAAGCACAAAACTTGCCATTTCTGATTTCTGAATCCAATCTCTCAACCCACTCATGCGTTTCTTGGCCTTTTGCTTCCAAAAGCTTCTAAACATCATCCATAAACAATTACACACCCTGATACAGTTCTGTAACACCTCCATCACCATCCTCCATTTTCAAAAACAGCACCTTGCATCTTGACTTCTCTAGGACATTCCATCCATCCATAGTTCAAGCTAAGGGTTGCATTAGCTTCCTAGAAACTTGAGGAAGCTAACCTGATCATCATAAAAACTTGAATCAAGCTCTAATTCAAAACACGATCTCCAGCTACAAGGTAATTTTTTTGACTTTTCATCTCATTATTTAGGCATTGTTAGACTTGCATTTTCAAAGACAAAATGTAGATATCATTGCCCTGTAACTGTATATATCCATAGATTTCATTTATATGGCCTGAGTAGGGAGAATTTTTGACCTGAACTTTTTGAAAAAAATTAGGTTAAATTTGGTACCATTCAAAATTCATGCTTGTATTTGATTTATAATTTTAATGCTTTACATTTCTGAAATCGTGATGAAATTTGCCACAAGTTTCATGTTAACATTTTTTATTTTGGTTGAGAGATGATTGAGATATAAGAGTTCAGGATGACACGAGGTTGAAGATGGAGTTATCTTCGGGAAGTGTCTTAAAATATAATGCAACAGTTTGGTATTAAACATCGGATGTATATCCACCCCAGTGGTAGAGAGCGTGCGAGTAAGGCTTTAGCATAAAGGGTCCTGGGTTCGAGCCCCATGAGCACCTTTCGTTTATTTTTCTAACTTTTTTTTGTCTCTTTTTGTCACACAGTGCATTTGGGCTCAAATTCAATGGGCTTATCTCATTTTATTCAGTGTCACCCCCCCCCCCCCCCCCTTTTCCACTACAACACACATCCCATTTACATTTTTTCCGATTTCCAAACAAAAATCTTTAATGGGGCAGACCTAATCAAAACAGACTGTTTATTTCTAACATACACCCAAAACCTATTTCACACCCCTGACTTGTTTTCTTTTATATATAATTTTATTTTCTTTATTTTATTATTATTATTATTATTATTATTATTATTATTATTATTATTATTATTATTATTATTATTATTATTATTATTATTTTATTAATAAAAATCCAAAAAAATATTTTAGTTACTACTTACACTTTAACATACTTATTTATTTTTCTTCAAAAAATAAAAAGACAAAAATACTTTCTAAAACAAATTCCATTATTTAGAATTTATGACTTTCAATTAATTAACTTTTTATGTTAGTTTGATTAATACTAACTCTTATTCACAAAAAAAATCCTAAAAACAATTTTTTGATTAAATGTAATTTCTTTTCTTAATTAGTTTAGATTTAATTTTTTTAAATTTAATTAATTGTTTCTTTTAGTTAATTAGGTTAAAAAAAAACCTATTTTATTAATAAATCAAAACTAAAACAAATTCATTTTCTTTTCATTCATGCGTTGTACATTATTTATTTCAACTTTTGTATATTTATCCATTAAATTCAATATGGTTGTAATAGATAATTAGATTTAATTTCTTGCAATATCCATTTGTATATTTGTATCACACATCCCCCAAAATGATGTAATAGCGTAGAATTTACATTTTTCGCAATTTATCGCTTTCATATAAATGCTAGTAATTAGGGTTTGTATGGCAAGATAAAATCAATCTTAGAAAACCCTAATCTAAGACAAAACAAGCATGAAATACAAAAAACTTGCACACTTGCACCTCTAGGGTTAACTCCACTTGTTGCCTTGAGAAAATGGTCATGATATGCATGTGAGACATCTTAGCAAAAACAATTATAAATACAATTTCATAGTCCCTCAATGACACTACGAAAATTGCCTTACAAATAATCTTGGTCCCTTAAGAGAAATGCTAAGATATCTCAAAACATTGTTATCTATGACTATACGATGATCCACACCCATCCCTTTACATCCAAAGATAATGATACTTACCAATCAATGGTAAGATAGAAATGTACAAGGAAGAGATAAATGAACAAAAAGACTTTTGAGTAGGTAGAAAATTCTTAGTTACTTGCTCACAATCCATCTTAAAAAACAAACATCTTTTCAAACATACCAAACACTTTCAAACATGAAATATTTTTAAAAAGTCCAACACTTTCTATGCATTTTTAGAGAGACGAGAATCATTACAAAGTTTTTCTAAACGAATGCGCTTTTCAAAAATACTTTCAAAACCCATCACAACCACATTTCAAACAAAGAAATTTCAAAGTGATCTAGAAAGCAACTAAGAGCATGTAGATAACTATGGATGAAAAGGATGCTAACACCTTTCCTTTTTATAATCTACCCCCCGAACTCAAAGAGAATATCTCAAAGGTATTTCCTTTTCTTTTCACCATTTCATTATTGGATAAAAGAAAAGTCAGTGGCGACTCTTACTATCCGCAATAATTGCGATCAAACACAAAACAACCAAGTCAGTTCTCCTACCATATTACAGAACTGGCGAATCTACTGGGGAGTATTTAAAATTGGGGTTACCTTAGAGATTAGATCAACTTTAAAATTATTTCATTTTTTAACTTTTTTGCTTTACATTTATGGGTTCTTTGTTTGGGTTTGTATGATCCTCTACCCGGATCTGAGAACATCATTAGGTAAATAACAAAAAATTGTGGAGACTGTACGGCATAGACTGATATGGTTGAGACAATAGCTATGTTAGTGTGACACATTTGTGGGTACCGGTATCCCTTATGGAAAATTAAGGAGAATACAGGGTCGATGTGTGGTGTCATGAAGCACTAACGAACCTTAGAACCTTTAATTGAACAACTTGGCCATTAGGAAGTTGTGAGGTACGGACTTTGGTGCAGTCCGAAGTTGGTTGATACTCGATACTACGCTTATTGAGATTTGACTTTTTGGATATTTTGGTCTCCAATAAAGAAGCTTACGCTGAAACAATGCCAATAAAGAAAGATCAATGATATTGAGATCCTCTAGAACCCGAATACTTTCTAGGACAGGTTGAACCAACTAAACTTCAAGAGGGTATTTACCAATGAAATCTCATGCAAGCCTAAACCTAAGTATTTGTTTTGTTTTTCTTGTGTATATACATAACATCATGACATCATACCGGGGGATTTGTACTAACCATTTCAAGGACTTTGGGATTTATCTTTGTGTTATTTTTTAGGACACGGCTTCCGCACGAAGAAACACCATCTGCTCAACCTTGTGAAAGTGCCTCCTAAACTTAAGGAGTTAGCATCAAAGTTCCCAATGATTCTCTATTCACCAAGAAGTACGGTCGTCTCATTAACTTGGTTACCATAAACTTTGAAGAGAATATGGTACATGTGTTATTACAATTCTTTGACCCTAAACACAATTGCTTTACCTTTCCTGATTACCAACTTGTGCCCACTATGGAAGAATTTTCTCAACTCTTGGGAATTCCTATTCTTGATCAATTACCTTTCAACGGTATTTAAAGAGACCCAAAATTGAAGAGATTGCTTGAGCTCTACATTTGCAACGATCCGATGTTGTGGCAAATTGGGAAACAAGAAGTGGTGTCAAAGGGTTCCTCGCCAAGCTTTTGTTGGAGAAGGCTCAAGACTTTTGGGATGCTCTGGATGTACAAGCCTTTGAAGAAGTGTTGGCTTTTCTCATCTATGGGATGGTACTGTTTCCCAATCCTCACCAACTCATAGATGTGAATACAGTCAAAAATTTTATATCTCGCAATCCGGTGCCTACTTTACTTGGGGATATCTTGCATTCTCTTCACACTCGTACCATAAAGAGAAGAAGACTTATTATGTGTTGCACTCCTCTGTTGGCTAGGTGGTTTATTTTGCACCTACCCCGATCTGTTGTGAAGAACGAGCAAGGCTTAAGATGGTCTAGTAGGTTGATGTTACTCACACATTCTGATATTTATTGGTGTGCTCGATCTATGGAGGATATTACTATTATTGACCATTGTGGGGAATTCCCCAATGTCCCTCTACTTAGCATTAAGGGAGGTATTACCTACAATCTATGTTTGGCTTTGCGACAGTTTGGATATGATAGGAGGGATGACCCTCATGATGCAGTTGTCCAAGGAATCACATTTGACTATGAGAGCGATGCCCAAGGTTATCGTCAGAGATTCATACGAGCTTGGGGCATGGTGAATAAAGTTGATAGTAAGACGTTGGGGCATAAAAACCCCATTCATTTGGATCCTTATATCAAGTGGGTGCAAGATCACGCTCAAAACCTCATGATGCCTTATGAGGCCATCCTACCTATCATCATGGAGCCTGTTGTCGAAGGAGATGTTCCATATACTGTCCTTTATCCTGATATGCCTACTTCTCTTGAAGATTTGCAAAGAGCATTGATTCAGCTAAAGGGGGAGCGAGACACCTTTGAAGCCCGATTTTATGCAAGCGAGAAGAATACATTGGAGCTCACGAGACAACTCCATGAGGAGAGGAGCCCGAATGCCTATATCGCTCCAAAGAGGAAGTATCCATAGGAAATTTGAGCCATTGTTTTTGCATTTTAGTTCATTTTGTTTCTTTTGTTTCAATGTAAGCCCAAGAGGCATGTTGTAATCAATTTGAACTTATTAATACAATTAATGTTTGTTCCCTTTTTGTCTAAAACAAATTTAAATCTTCTAAGTCCTTGAAATCATTTGCATACTCATTTTCATGCATCATGACATAAACATGTTTTCCACAACAGGTTTCTTTATCTTTATACTATTTATTTCAGTAAGATGGATATCGAACAAATAGTGAAGGACTTGCAAGCGCAAAATTCCCAATTCCAAGAGACCTTGTTGACCCTGGATAAGGGGCAACAAGAGTTGATGACTATGCTAGTAGCCAAGAAGAAAACCAAAAAGAAGGCCTTTATCAACATGGATAAGAGGTTCAAAGGTTCGGTTCATCAGGTACAAATAGTCGAAGAGTCATCTAAGGAGGATGAAAATCAAGACGAGGTGGCAAGGAGAACCCATGTTAGGGGTGCTAATAATCAAGCTTCCAAAGACAAAGATTATTTTGATGAGCAATATCCTCCGGCTGAGGATAAATATAAGCAGTTGGAGGATAGACTAAAGGCTGTTGAAATTCAAGTCATGCCTGGTTTAGATTTTAGTAAGTTGGGCTTAGTAGCTGGGGTTGTCATTCCCCATAAGTTCAAAATACTGGTCTTCGCCAAGTATGATGGGGTTTCCTGCCCAAAACTTCATCTAAGGTCTTACATGCGCAAGATACAGTCGCACACTACCGACAAAAAGCTCTGGGTCCATTTCTTCTAAGAGAGTCTGGCTGAGACTTAACTAGAATGGTTCAATCAATTGGAGGGTTCCCGCATCCACACATGATAAGATCTATCCACTGCTTTTTATCAGTAGTATCAATATAATGCCGATCTGGCACCAACCAGAGTCCAACTTCAAGGTATGATGATGGGTACTAATGAGGGGTTTAAAAAGTACACATAAAAATGGAGGGATCTTGCTGGTAGGGTCCAACCACCACTAACAGACATATAACTAGTTGGCATGTTCATGGATACACTAACTGGCCCATTTTTCAACCTATTGATTGGGAGTTCTTCGTCTGGTTTCACCGAGTTGATACTAACTGGAGAAAGGGTAGAAAGTGGAATTAAGAGTGGGAAAATTCCCATGACATATGCTTCCGCATCCAATACTATAAAGAAGCCCTTCCCTGGAAAGAAGGAAAAATGTTGCATATGGGGAAAGGGCCCATACTAAGAAGGATCACCAACCCTATGTTAATGCTGTGTTAATCTCCAACCCTCCATATGCTCAAAGGCGATCATCCAAAAATCAACAATCCGAAGTTCCTCAAAGATAGTTCACGACGATAGGCATGCCACTGTCCCAAAGCCTTAAAATATATGTTGAAGGCCAACTTAGTGACATTGCGCGATCCACCATCCAATCCAAACATTTCATCACCTAAATATAATCCAAATGACAAGTGTGCGTATCATTCCAACAACTCTGGACAAGAAACTGATCAATGTTGGGCTTTGAAGAATAAGATTCAAGATCTGATAGACAATAAAACAATTGAATTTGATCCACCTGCTACTCCAAATGTGATAACCGCACAAATGCCGCACCATGGCAAAGGTGTTAATGCAATTGATGATATTACTTTTGTTTCTTCCATTGAGGATTTAACAACTCCATTAACTATTATGAAGGATAATTTGCTGAGAGCCAGAGTGTTCCATGGTTATTCTAAAGATTGTGTTTGTTGTGGTCAACATGCAAATGGGTGCAAGCGGCTGAAGGAAGGTGTGCAATGCCTGATAGATAGCCGCGAGGTTCTGTTTGAGAATATTCCTACCATCAAGAGTTTGACCAATAAAGCTGAAGACCTTTCCATAATAACAATTTCCAAAAATCCTTTTAGGATCCCCTCAAAGGGTCCTATTAAAATTTCAAATGGACCAACCATTGCTCCTTTAATAATCATTGTCGCTGGGCCTATTCCCTACTCCTCTGATAAAGCGGTTCCATGGAACTATGGTGCCGAGGTTTATTATCATGGGATAAAACAAGATTCTTGGATCAACAAAGACAAAGCTGATGTCACTAATATTGCAGGTTTTAGTAAAGTAACGAGAACAAGGAGAATCTTTTCCCCTGATATTTCACCACCCACTACTACAACAACTCCTGTCCACATAACTAATGACAAGTCTAGTGCCAACACTAGAGGCAAAGAGAAAGAAGGTGAGCCTGCTGGGATATAGGCACCTACCAAAGATACTGAAGTTGAAGAACTCTCCACTCGAGAGATGGAGGAAATCCTAAAAATCATAAAGAAGAGTGACTTCAAAATAGTTGAGTAATTGGGGAAACCCCCCTTTAAAATCTCCATGATGTCATTGTAACTCTGTTCAGACGCTCATGCCCAAGATTTAATCAAGTTCTTGAAGAAATCCCATGTGCCCCAAGAAACCACAACTGACCAGTTCGAGAACTGTGTAGCAAGTTTAACGGTTGACAATGGATTAGGTTTCTCCGATGCTGATATGACTCCTATGGGAAAGAACCACAACAAAGTCTTGCATGTCTCTATTGAATGCAAGGGAACCACCCTGACACATGTCTTAATTGATACTGGCTCATCTCTAAATGTGTTACCCAAATGTGCTTTGGACCGGCTAGATTGTGAAGCACTGGTATTGAAGCCAAGCGATATTATTGTAAGGGCTTTCGATGGGTCTAAAAGGATGGTTCATGGAGAGGTGGATCTCCCAATTAAAGTTGGCTCACAAATTTTCAACTCCACCTTTTATATAATGGACACCCGTCCCGCTTACTCCTGTTTAATTGGGCGCCCTTGGATACATGGGGCAGGGGAAGTAACATCCACCCTTCATCAAAAGTTAAAATACCCAATCAAGGGGAAGATTTTCACTATTTATGGTGAAGAGGAATTCATGGTGAGCCACCTCAATTACTTCAAGTATATGGAAATGGATGGTGAAGTCATAGAAACTCCGTTCCAGGCTTACGAAGTTGTTCCTCCTATGGTTTCCGCCACCAAAATCTCCTCCAACATATCAAAAGCTGATGAAGTTATACCAAGAATGGTTTCACTTAAGGATGCTTGTGCCATGGTCTAAGATGTAAACTTTACTATCTGGGGACAACTTCCCGACATTCCATTTAAAGAAGAAAAATTTGGGTTGGGTTTCACCATCAAAGCTCAGAAAGAAGTCAAGTGTGCTCGCATGGGAAATCCACCTTTCTGCATCGGAAATCATGAAGTGAACATTGTGGAAGACTATGATGATGAATGTACTTTTGAAGATCGGATCTACCCTACTATTGGAGGAAAGCTCAACAACTGGCATGCAAAGGATTTCACTCCCATCTCCCTCATTGAGGAGTAATTACTGTTTACTATTTTCTATCAATTCAAGAACTTTTGTTTGTAATCTTAAATTCCAAACAATGACTTTTAAGCCATGTGCCTTGCCCGAGGCACTATGGTCCATTTGTTAAGGGTTTTATTCATGTTCATTTATAATATGATCATTTAATATAAATCATTGGACCTTTTGCATTCAAAATTTTGTGTTCATTGTCTTCCTTTTCCTATATTACATTTTTTAAATACCCATGTATCTTACATGCACACACACACACACACACACACACACACACACACACACACACACACACACACACACACTTGCAGATCCTCATCCACTCTGGATCTCATTGCCAACGACTCTACTATTTCCGGTGATGATTTCGAACATCTAATTAACCAAGCCGAAGGCAAAGGCGAGGAAGATTGTGAAATACCAGGAGAACTAGCTAGACTTCTAATGCAAGAAGAGAAATCTATTCAACCTCATGAAGAGCTAGTCTAAGTGATCAACTTAGGTACTGAGACAGATAAGAGAGAGGTCAAGATCGTTTTCAACCTAGAAGATGGTATCAAGAGCAGATTGATTCAAATGTTACATGACTATGTTGAAGTATTTTCTTGGTCATATGAAGATATGCCAGGGTTGGATACCGACACTGTGGTTTATCGTCTACCAACAAAGGAAGATTGCCCTCCTGTTAAGTAAAAGGTTCATTGTATACGACCAGACATGTTTGAAAAGATAAAGGTTGAGGGAATGAAGCAATTTGATACAGGTTTTCTGGATGTCACATCTTATGCTCAATGGGTTGTGTATGTGGTCCCCGTTCCAAAGAAAGATGGAAAGGTTTGTATGTGTGTAGATCATAGGGATCTGAATAGGGCAATCCCCAAAGATGATTTCCCTCTACCACATATTGACGTCTTGGTTGACAACACCGCTCAACATAAAGTCTTCTACTTCATGGATGGATTTTATGGCTATAACCAAATCAAGATGGCTCCCAAAGACATGGAGAAGACCACCTTTATTACACAATAGGGCACATTTTGCTACAAGGTCATGCCAATCGGATTAAAGAATGCAGGGGTAACATATAAAAGAGATATGGTAGCTTTATTTCATGATATGATCCATCATGAAATAGAGGTCTATGTGGATGATATGATTGCAAGGTTACAAGCTGAAGAAGAGCATCTCGATCACCTACACAAGCTATTTGAGAGGCTAAAGAAGTACAAGTTGAGGTTGAACCCTAATAAGTGCACATTCAGAGTAGGGTCTAAAAAGCTTCTAGGTTCTTTTCACCAGTAGTAAAGGCATCAAAGTTGATTCTGCAAAGGTAAGAGTCATTCAATAAATGCCATTTCCTCATTCTAAAAAGAAGGTTAGAGGATTCTTGGATCGTCTTAATTACATTACCAGATCCATATCTCATTTAACTGCTACTTGTGAGCCGCTCTTCAAGCTGCTGAAGAAAAATCAAGTACTCAGATGGAATGATGACTGCCAAATAACTTTTGACAATATTAAGGAGTACTTATAAGAACCTCCAATCCTGATGCCTCCAATTGAAGGAAGACCTTTGATCATGTACTTGACTGTGCTAGAGAGTCATATGGGGTGTTTGTTGGGCCAACATGACGAGTCTGGCCGAAAAGAGCATGCAATATACTACCTGAGCAAAAGTTTACCAACTGTGAAACCAGATATTCACTGCTCGAGAAAACTTGTTGCACTCTAGCACGGGCCTCTCGTCGGATAAGACAATATATGTTGATTCACACCACTTTATTGATTTCTAAGATGAACCCTATCAAGTACATCTTCGAGAAGCCCGCTCTCTCCGGACGGATAGCTAGATGGAAAATGATTCTTACTGAATACGATATTCAATATACAATATAAAAGGCCGTCAAAGGAAGTGTATTAGCAGATCATTTGGCCCATAAAGCTGTTGATGATTATCAATCTATGAACTTTGACTTCCCGAATGAGAATATCATATTAGTGACTAACTGTGCAAAACCTGTACCGTATGACGGACCTAAACAAGGATCTCGATGGACTATGGTTTTTGATGGAGCTTCCAATGCTCTGGGAAATGGAACTGGTGCCGTGATAATTTCTCATGAAGGTTGTTGTAGGATCAAGTGCTTACCACTGAGCTAAAGCAATTTCTTGTAGCCAAGGTGCAACTTTATTTCCATATAGTACGAGCATTTTCAGGGGCTGCACCTAGTTTAATAAGCGCCTATGGGTGGGATGTTAAGCCCTTCGAATCCCTAAGGTTGACACTGGATATTTTAATCCAACAATCTCCCTCCAAGTGTCAGCCAGGGGGATTCGAACCCATGACCATGCTCTGATACCACTTGTAGGATCAAGCGCTTACCACTGAGCTAAAAGCAAATGATTATAGCCAAGTTGCAACTTTATTTCCATATAGTACGAGCATTTTCAGGGGCTGCACCTAGTTTACTAAGCGCCCATGGGTGGGATGTTAAGCCCTTCGAATCCCTAAGGTTTACGCTGGATATTTTAATCCAATAGTTGTTACACTCCTTTCACTTCTAAACTGTGCTTCGATTGTACGAATAACATGGCTGAGTACGAGGCATGCATCTCGAGTTTGAAGGCTGCCATTGACTTAAGGATTAAGCATTTGGATGTATTTGGAGACACTACTCTAGTGATTAGACAAGTGAAGGGAGAATGGGACACTAAGCATCCTAACTTGATTCCTTACAAGGAGCTTGTGTTTACTCTGATTCCATGCTTCGAAGAGATCACCTTTGAACACTTCCCTAGGGAGGAAAATCAGTTAGCTGACGCTTTGGCCACAATGTCTTCCATGTTCAAAGTCAAATGGGACAATGAAACTCCTATGATTACAATTGATAGATTTGACAAACCTGCGCGCTGCTATGAGCTTGACACTGACGAAGAGAAACCATGGTACCATGAGGTGAGGAGATATCTTGAGGCACAAGAATATCGTGAAGGAGCTTCCATCAATGATAGGAAATTCTTGCATAGATTTTCAGCCAAATTATTTCTAAGAAACGGAATCCTATACAAGCGCAACCATGATTCTACTCTACTCCGATGTATGGACAAGAAAGAGGAAGAGAAAACTATGGAAGACATGCATAATGGCCTTTTTGGGACCCAATCTAGTGGATACACTATGGCTAAGAAAATCCTGAGGGCTGGTTACTATTGGTCAACAATGGAAACTGATTTTCATCATTACTCAAGGACTTGCCACAAGTGTTAAATCTATGCTAACAAGGTCCATGTACCTCATATACCTCTGAATGCCATGACTTCTCTGTGGCCATTCGCAATGTGGGGCATTGATATGATTGGAGAGATCAAACCTATCGCTTTCAATAGAAACTGTTTCATCCTTGTTTTCATTGATTACTTTACCAAGTGGGTCGAAGTCGCCTCATATGCCTCAGTTGCCAAGAACGATATAGCCAAGTTTATCAAGCATAACCTTATTTTCCGTTACAGTATTCCCGAAAGGATCATCACTGACAATGGAACCAACCTTAATAATGCCATGATTACGGGACTTTATACTCAGTTCAAAATTAAGCATCACAGTTATTCTCCGTACAGACCTAAGATGAATGGCACAGTGGAAGCTGCCAACAAAAATATCAAGAAGATTATGCAAAAGATGGTGGTAACCTACAAAGACTGGCATTAGATGTTACTGTTTGCTCTCCATGGCTATCGTACTTCAACTCGAACATCAACTGGGGAACCCCATTCTCCTTGGTCTATGGCATGGAAGTTGTCCTACCTGTCGAAGTTCAGATTCCCTCTCTAAGGATAATGAAGGAAGCAGATTTAGGTGAAGATGAATGGATTCAAACTAGGTTGTATCAGTTGAACTTGATTGACGAGAAACGACTGGCTACTGTTTGTCATGATCAGATGTACCAAAAGCGTATGATCAAGGCGTTCAATAAAAAGATCAAGCCTCAAGTGTATCAAGCTGGAAACTTAGTAATAAAGCGCATCATCCTTCCACAAGGAGATCTCAGGGGCAAATGGAGTCCCACCTACAAAGGGTCATTTGTTGTAAAGAAAGTTTTCTCTGGAGGTGCCATGATGCTGACTACTATGGATGGTGAAGACTACCCACATCCTATAAATGCAGACATAGTTAAAAAATACTACGCATAAAATGAATCGCTAGGTTGACACACCTAGGAAAAAATAAGGGCATCCCGGCGAACCAAAGAGGTTCAGGCAAAAATTAGGGATATATGCAAAAGATTGTACACCCGGAAAGTCGAAAACCCGAAAGGGCGGCTTGGGAAAAAATGAGTGTCCTGGTGAGTTGAAAACCCGAAAGGGAGGTCCAGGCAAAAGTTAAGGATTAAAAGTATATGACTATGTCCCGTGGGATCTCTACAACCATCTTTATTACCAGGGTCCAAGTTCAAATGGTCCAAGATCAATCCAATCAATTCCTTTCAACGACAAAAGGGATGATGTTCGAAGACATAGAGGCAATTGTGGAGTTGGAACATAATGAGATCACTTTCACGTGGCTATTATTTTTGTTTTCACTTTGTATTCTTTCCATTCTTTCGACAATTTCCTCTTACTAGGAACTTTGTCTCTTTATACAAAAACACCTATTCATGGGCAAGACATCAATACAAATATACTTTGAGGTGCAAAACGTTTTTGGTTTTTTGTTTTGAGTGAAAAAATATCCAATGACTAAAATTGAATGTACTTATGCATAAGAACATGATTAAACTTTTAACAAATGTATGCTTAAAAATAGTGGCAAGAAGCTCCTTAAAATGCATTTGTGATGTCCCCACAGAGTTATCTCAGTAATATTATCCCCACAAATTTAGATTCATGCGAATCCCCGAGCAGAGTTTCAATCTCCGGGAGACCCTCTCCCAGCTGAGTTGGTCTTAAAAAGAAGCTTTGTGGAAAGAGACACCCCCCAGTAGGTCGTCAAACATCTTCCCCAACAGTTCGTCAAATATCCTCTTCAACAAGGTTTATTTCCCCAACAAATTTCAATTTCCCCAGCTTGAGTTTACTTCTCAGACTATTATAAATCAAGCGACCACAACCCTTAATCCCCAGAAAAATCGCCAATGTTTCTGTAAAGCCTAGAATCCGACCAGATAGCAGTTGACTCCTTTCTCTTTCAAACAAGTTACTCCGAAGCCTGGATCCGACCGGATACTAGTTCAACTTCATCCTACTCTCCAAAATACTTAAGCCTGGACCCGACCAATTAACAATTCCAATTACTAAAGCATAGACCCGACCAGACAACCGTTTAACTCTCTCAAATTATTGAAGCCTAGACCCGACCAGATAACAGTTAATCTCAATTTTAAGTTAAGTTATTGAAACCTAGACCCGACCAGATACCAGTTAACCTCAAAATACCACTGAAACCTGGACCCGACCGAATAATAGTAAAATCTCAAATTGCTTAGGCCTAGACCCGACAAGCAAACATTTCAAGTTACTAAAGCCTGAACCCGACCAGATAATAGTTCAATTTCTCAAAGTGCTTAAGCCTGGACACGACCAATTGACATTTCAAATTACTAAAGCCTGAACCCAACCAGATATTAGTTTAACTTCTCCAATTACTAAATCCTGGACCTGACCAGATACCAGTTAACCCCAATTCAAATTACTACGAATCCTGGAACCGACCAGATAACAGTATAGTTCCTATAAA
This sequence comes from Vicia faba, assembly GCA_948472305.1. NCBI lineage: Eukaryota > Viridiplantae > Streptophyta > Magnoliopsida > Fabales > Fabaceae > Vicia > Vicia faba. The sequence goes on from OX451741.1 coordinate 1,306,210,025, forward strand.
ATTACTAGCAAAACTCCTTCTCCCCTGATAAAATTTTCCACTATCCTAGTCAGTTGTTGCAAAGCTTGGTTCCGACCAGATAACATTTAACTTCTTTATCTCCAGTAAGTCGTTGTCAAGCCTGGAATCCGACCAAATAAAAACCAACTTTTAAGAGATAGTTCCCCACTAGAGAAACGAACTACTAGAAATCATGAACTCTTTTCCAAGCAGAGATCAACACTTCCCACATAGTCTTCTCAAGTAAAATCAAAACTCCTCAGTGGAATTCTCCTCAACACAATAGGAATCCCTGGCGAAAGCATCATATCCAACATCTATCAAGGATATGCTTCAACAACATTTTCGCATTCATACATCATATAACATACATAACATATACATACAACATAATCTCATTTACTTTGAGAACATCATTACACCATGCATACATTTCGATGCAGCTAACCCCTTTTTTCCTTGCAGAAAAATTATCTATCAAAAGACCTCTTCTGGACCAGATTAATTCTCCCAGTTAAAGACAAGCAAGACATCTAGTTTCAGTATGAATCAACCAAAGATTCATGCTAATGTTTCCTATAGTTTATACCATCATCTCTCCAAATGGCATCTATAAGCCCATTCCCAAATCAATATATCATCGAGTGCAAATTTTTGGGAATTTTAGTGTTCAATCATCTTTCACCTTCAAGTCACGAAAGGCGGATCCGCCAATCTAACTCTGTAGGTTCAAGAAGATTGAATAGAGGAAGTTGTTGTACCCCAAAATTTAACCTCTCAATTTCTAAAGAATTCTCTCACAAGATCTCCATTAATTCAAGACTGCACAAGGTTTGATCAGCTTAAGACACCTCCTCGAGCATTGATGACTCAAAATTAGGGTTTGAGTTTGTACAAGGACAATTGGACTTTTAATGTTTCATATGACTTTCATAGATCATTTTGTACTCCCAAGATTTCTCATGTCAAGTTTCAAGTTTGGATCACATTTTTGCTCAGTAATTGATCAGTTGACCTAAAATCAACTATATTGAGGACAAAGTTAACTGTGGTCAATTTACAGTCAAACTTAACAATTTTTGATCCACATCAACATTATGAACTCCTATATGTCAATTGATCAAGTTTGGATGACAATTCCTCAAGAAATTTGATCAGACCACCAAAAGGGCAAAATGGTCAAAATTAGGGTTTTTACTGAATAAGCTTAATATTTTACTGTTGACCAAATGCATGACTTGTTGGTTTGAGACATGATATCAAGAATCCAAATGCATCATTCTGACCTAATGGCATGGTTCAAAACATTTCCCATGATCAATTGATTGATAGTTGAAATTTGGTCAACTGATGAAAAAGTCAATTGTACACTGAAAAGTCAATTATGAAGATTTTTCATCAAGAAATCAAAAGTCAAGATTAATTTGAAAAATTCAAAGTTCTAAACACTTAGAAATTTTTCCAAGTGTTAAGAAAAACATGATAATTTCATAATTTTGTGCCAAATTTCCACTATAATGCAAGATGATTCAAGAGAAACTTTCAACATGAAAGCTGTAGATATCAATGAGATCTAAAACTTTGTAGGAGAATAAACGTTATAAAATTCCTGGATTTCAAGTTGTTAATTTATGAAGACATGTCCATGAAACTAAAATACTTAGTGAAATTTTGAGCATTTTAAGTCAGGATTTTGACCTAAATTCTTGGCCAAGTTTCACATAGTTCTAATTGGAGTTTTCAAATGTAATTCACATAGGAATTTAGAGCATGTTACAATCTTTCTAAAAAGTCCAAGTACTCCTTGAGATCATGTTTGAGCAAGGATAATCGAAGAGATGAAATTAGGGTTTCATTCTTGTTTTACAAGGAAGATTTTTAGGATGAACATGAACCAAATCTATGCTAGGTTTCATAATCTTTGCTTTTCAGGCCTCAAAATCATTTTTCACTCCATAATTAATAGTTTACACAATTGCTAGAGCCATAAAAAATATTTTAGTTACTACTTACACTTTAACATATTTATTTTACTTCAAAAAATAAAAAGACAAAAATACTTTCTAAAACAAATTCCATTCTTTTCTTAAATAAAATTAATTAGCCTTAAAATTGATTTAGAATTTAGGACTTTCAATTAATTAATTTTTTATGTTAGTTTAATTAATACTAACTCTTATTCACAAAAAAAAACCTAAAAACAATTTTTGGATTAAATGTAATTTCTTTTCTTAATTAGTTTAGATTTAATTTTTCTTAATTTAATTAATTAATTATTTTATTTAATTAGGTTAAAACAAAACCTATTTTATTAATAAATCAAAACTAAAATAAATTCATTTTCTTTTCATTCATGCCTTGTACATTATTTATTTCAACTTTTGTATATTTATCCATTAAATTCAATATGGTTGTAATAGATAATTAGGTTTAATTTCTTGCAATCCCCATTTCTACATTTGGATCCCCCATACCCCAAAATGATGTAATAGCGTAGAATTTACATTTTTCTCCATTTATCATTTTCATATAAATGCTAGTAATTATGGTTTATATGGTAAGATAAAATCAATCTTAGAAAACCCTAATCCAAGACAAAGCAAGCATGAAATACAAAAAACTTGCAAACTTGCACCTCTAGGGTTAACTCCACTTGTTTCCTTGAGAAAATGGTCATGATATGCATGTGAGACATCTTAGCAAAAACAATCATAAATACAAGATCATAGTCCCTCTATGACGCTACGAATGTTGTCTTACAACATTGCTAAGATATCTCACAACATTGCTATCTATGACTATACGATGATCCACGCCTGTCCCTTTACATCCAAAGATAAGGCTACTTAATAATCAATGTTAATATATGAATGTAAAAGGAAGAGAGAAAAGAACAAAACGACTTTTGAGAAGGTAGAACATTCTTAGTTGCTTGCTCACAATCCATCTTCAAAAACAAACATCTTTTTAAAACACCAAACACTTTCAAAACAAGAAATATTTTCAAAAAGTCCAACACTTTGTATGCATTATTATAGAGACTAGAATTATTACAAAGTTTGCTTAAACCAAGGCGCTTTTCAAAAATACTTTTAAAACCCTCCACAAACACATTTCAAACAAAGAAATTTCAAAAGTGATCTAGCAAGCAACTAAGAGCCCATAGATAACTATAGATGAAAAGGGTGCAAATACCTTCCCTTTTCATAATCTACCCTACAAAATCAAGAAAATATCTCAAAGTTCTTTCCTGTTCCTTTCACCCTTTCCTTATTGGATAAAATAAAAGTCGGTGGCGACTATTGCTATCCGCAACAATTGTGATCAAATGAAAAAAAACCAAGTCAGTTCTCCTACCGTATTACACTCTGATTTGATTGCTTTCCCAATTCTTATGTAGGATCCTTATTTGATTTTAGAGAATCCTAAAATCCTATCAAATTCCTCCAAAGTAGGTGCCAATTGGAAATTTTGGAAAGTAAAGCATCTTAGTGTTGGATCATAAAATTGAGCAAGGGTTGTGACAACTTCCAACTGAACATTCATTTTGAGAAGATCAATGGTATCACCATAGCGATGGACAAAATATTTCATAGCTTTGTTAGGTAGTTTCCCTCTAATCAGTTTTAGTCTCTTCAAATCAGGCATCATGGCGCTAATACGAAGGGTTGGATTCTTATTAGTATTCATTTTCAAGATGCTAACCAAAAAACCTTTCTTTTTCTTTTATATTTTCCAAAGAATTCTCGTGAACAAGACATACAAAAATAAAAGAAAAAAAGAATATTTTTAATGTAAATGTATACATGTATGGTCATGAAATATAAATGTGGGATGATAAAGGTTTCCTTAGTATGTAGGCTCTTAAGGTTTTTCTACAGACATTCTACCCTTCCCCATAAGGATGGTTTCCTTAAGGTATCATGGATAACATAAAAGAGCAAAGGCACAATGGCTTCCCGTAAGTGGAGCCTCTATATAGACCAATACTTTCGTCTTATAGGTCATACAAGGTCTCACCATGAGATTTTATTTTTGGGTAAAGGTCCCTAGAGTCATTGGTAAAATTTAAAGTCCTACCTTTAAGAGAGGCTAGCCCTCCAAAGTTATTTCTAGGAATTTGACCCACTGTAAGCGAAGTTGTCACAAAAACTCATAGGGATGTTAAACCCCCTTGGCCAATAGACAACCCCTTATCTAAGGTTTTTATCATGCAAATTAAATCCCACCAACAAAAATTTGATAATATGATAATAGATGAATAAATAACATAAATGAGAAATAATAAATAAATAAATAAATAAATATATACTGAAATAGAAAAATAAAATAAATTAAAAAAAAACCAAAAAGACCTAAAGCTAAAAGTATAATAAACTCTAACTTAACGGTTGTGTCCCCGGCAGAGTCGTCAGCTGTCGTAACCAGAAAAAAAAAACACGAGGGTCCCCACCATACTTATTTTTCCTAAGGACAGGAAAGAAACGGAAAAATCCTAACTGTTTATAGATTACTGGATTCGCGAGTTGATTAGATAAAGGGAAGGTGTTAGGCACCATTTACCTCCCTTATACTCAAGGGGATCCTTTTCAGATTTATGACTTATGGTGGACTATTTCTCTATTTATTTGTCATTATCATGTATAGGAAAAGAAAAAAAAACAAGATAAAAATAAGCTTTTTAAGTTAGTGGACTCGCCTTGGTTTTTCAACCGTGTGCTTGCGTATCTTCTTAAGAAAAAATCAGAGTCCTTCGTAGTTTGAAGTGTTTGGTTAGTGTTTTTTATAGAATCGTGTTAAGTTGCTTTCAAATGGTGTTTGAACTTGCATGGGTTTGAAAATTGTGTAATGGTAGGAAAAGTTTTTATCCAAGTAGAAATAAATCAGACGATTCTTAATTTGAAAAAAATATTGATTTTTAATTATGTTAGCAGAAAATGCTTTTTGATTGGTTAACTGTTCTAATTTAATTTGATTCTTTTGAAAAGGTTTGACAATTGAATGTAAAAAATGCGTAAGTAAATGTCTGATATTTTGAAAATAATTAAAGTTAGTAAAAAAATTTAGTTAACCAAGCTAAATCTTAAAATTAGGTTTAATAAAAATGATGATAAAAATTTAGAGCAAAATTTGTATTTTGAAAATATTATTTATTGAAAAAAAAGGTTTTACTTAACCTAAAATATATTATAACTTTATTATAAAAATAATTTATTTTTTATGTTCATAGTAATACCTGATATTGTAATAATACTAAATAAATAAATAAAATAGCAAAACAAATTCAAAATAAAATAAAAAATTGAAAATTAAAAGACTAGGGGGTGTATTTTATATTGGAAAGTAATCATGGGGTGTGATTATCGTTTGGGATAATCCTAGGGCCTTTTGAGCCTGTTTGATCATGGTGTAGGTGACTCAGGGACGTTATGGTGTGCTAGCGAGCCCAGAGGTGTTTGATTTTGATCATAAGGCCACCAAAAGTTAATTATGAGACGTTGATCATAAGTATGCCATACGAGCGAATAAGATTGAGTGTTGACTAGAGTGCATGGTAGGATGGAACCCATATGGAGACCTCAAAGTCATCCCATCATGTGGCCTGTAGATGGCCACACGTCACATATCCGAGGGCAGACTGAGGGAGTATTTATTCAAAATTTCTTCACAACCTCACATTTTTCTATTTTCCTCTCTCTACTCCTCCGCCCTCTCTCTCTCTCTACTCCTAAATGCTCTCACTTCTCTCTAAACATCAAACCTTCACCATCGGTCAAAAATCGCCTCTACTGGTGGTTTGCCTTCAGCAACCCCAAATGCCCCTAAGAAATCTAGGATTTCGATTGAAGCTCAACTGGAATATTCAAACATTCATATTCCCCAACCTAGAACCCTTAGAACCCTAGGATAACCCTTTCATGAAGAATCCTAATAGGAATCCTAGGTATCCGACCACCATGAGCGGCCGTGAAGGCCACCATTAATGATGAATGTTCGCCGATAACTTCATCATATTTTTGAAAAATCAGTGAGTTGTGGCTTCAAGCCTTTGAATCCTAACCGTAACCCTATGAATGTATGAACCCTAACCCTAAATTTCCAGAAACACGTAACAATCACAATAATTTTATCAAGGCTAAGTGTTCGATTTACCTCAACTGTTGTGACTCTTTTTGTAATCTCCTTTCCTCTAACTAATCTTTCTCTTCTCTATTTTATAGGTACAAAGGACGATGAAGGATGACAATTAGGGTTTCGATCTCCAATCTTTCTCCAATATTCTGTTAATTTTATTCGTCCTTGTTTCTATATTAAGTAAATATAATAATAAAAATGAAAAATAACAATGAACTAACGTGGAGGTGTTCACCTCCGGTCAACAAGAACAACTAAATGATAAAAATAAAAAACGAAATACCTAATATATTAAAAACTTAATTAACTATTTAATTATTTATAAAACCTATTAAAACTAATTTTATAATGGACTATTAGTCAACAAAAGTTAAATGGGTCATTTTTAATATAGACATTTAGATAATGAACCCATTACCTTATAAATTAGAAAAATGTTCATGTTTTGTAAAATAAATTGTAAAGAGTTTTAACACATATATAATGAAACATGATTTCTTTTATCTAAATAAACTATAATGCATATAAAACTAAATGTTAGTGTGAATAAAAATTTAGTTAAATAAATGGGAATAAACTACAAAAATCATTATAAATAACCTAAAGGAAAACCTAGTGAAATAAGATTTGACTGTAGCATCAAGGTGGAAATTTTGGGGTATGACACCTAGCAATTAGTTGGAAAGAAACACTTCATAAGGTTGTTTCCTTATCAACCACTAAAGCCAAATAGATTGTCCTCACAGAAGTTGTGAAAGAAGCATTGTAGCTTGAAGGTTTTGCTAAGGAGTTAGAACTTCAAGGTCGAGGTATCATTGTTAAATGTGACAGCCAACGTGAAATACACCTGACGAAGAATAAGCATATCATGAGCAAACCAAGCACATCGATGCAAGGGTCAGAGAAAAATCGAGTGTGGAGAAGTCTAAGAGGTTTTGACTAAAGATAATGTTGTTGATATGATCACCAAGACATTGTCAAGCTGCAAGTGTTCCACTGTATGCAGTTGGTAAAACTGCATGAAGAAAGCTAGTTTGTCCCCTTAATGTTGTAGAGTTTGTTCCATGGTGGAAATTTATGGTAATTTGGATTGAACTCTGGTATCGACATGGGTAGCTTTCTTGGTTCGACAAAGGTTAAACATTCAATCAAAGTCTATTTACATGCTGGTATCAAAGGCTTGCATGTTGTATTCAAAGTAAGTTCAAGCATGCATGTGTCAAAATATGCTAGGTTTTTAGCATGTCTAATTGGGTCAGTCTATTAGTCCAATTGCTTAAGTTAGCCTCTTACTTAAGTTAGCTTAGTAGTGTATAAATAGACTGGTTCTCTCAATTTGTTGAGAGAAATTTGGTTGTTGTTATTCACTTGTAATCTTTGAATACTAATTGAGAAAGTCAATAGTAAAACAAATATAACCAATCTTGATTTTTCTTCTTCTTCCCTCTTTTCTCTCTTTTGTAAAACCTAATAGAGTTTCTTGTGTTTGTTCAAGAAACTCAACTTTGTCTTAGTTTTAGTTTGTTCTTGACTGCACTCTGTTACAATATTTATAATGGTTAAAAACTGGTGCTTTTTATAAAATTAAATGAAATAAATAAGTTATTTCCACTGTTGGTTAAGAAATTGAAAGTTTTATTCTTATTCAAGAAAAGCATGTTAGATGGTCATGTATAGTTAAATATTCTTCTTGAATTTTGTAGTTGGTGGTGTTTATGTTGTTGTTATTGAATGATTATGTTGTTGTTGTTAAACATTTATGTTGTTGTTGAATGTTTATATTGTTGTTTATATTGTTGTCGTAATTGTTAAGGAACAAACCAATGAACATATACTTAGGTAAGAAAATGGTGTTATAGGGTTAGATATAGAGTAGGATTCCTTTGACATTTATTGAGTATGGATTTGATCAAATTATTTCTACGGTTGAAGATAATAGGTTCTTGATATGTCTTCAAACATATCTCATTAGAAGATACTTGGTAATCATCTTACAAAATGTTAATGAATGTATTGTGCCTATGTCACTACAAGAAAATTAGTGTTTAACGACACAAAAATTGCGACAGTTATGTGATAACTGTCGTAATTGAAATATAGAGACAGTGTTTACGACAATTGACACCAACCGTCCCTAATATTTATTTTGCGACGGTATATTTAACCATCATAATATTATTATTACGACGGTAAAACAACCGTCGGCCCCCATTTAACACTTTTAACATTGATTTTTCACCAACAACTAGTCACGACGGTAAAATTAACCATCCTAAAAGGCATATCACGACGGTAAAGAACCCGTCGCACCCTTAAACCTTTCACGACGGTAAAATTATCCGTCCTAAAATTCATTTCACGACGGTAAAACAACCGTCGCACCCAAAACCTTTAAAAATTCTCATGGGCACGACGGTAAAACACCCGTCGCAGCAAAAAAGTTAAAATGCTCATAAAACATCGATTAGAATGTTTCTTTAACAGTATATTGGAATTCCTTGAACAAGTTCTGTTTCCGCGGCATCCTCGACGAATCAATCGGCGAGGGAACCCATTTCCTCATCCCATGGGTTCAAAAACCCTACATCTTCGATATCAAAACCCGCCCCCATACTTTCTCATCAATATCCGGCACCAAAGATCTTCAAATGGTTAACCTAACTCTCCGAGTCCTCTCTCGTCCCGACACCGCGAAACTCCCTGTCATCGTTCAAAACCTCGGTCTCGAATACGACGAGAAAGTCCTCCCTTCGATCGGTAACGAAGTTCTGAAATCTGTTGTGGCGCAATTCAATGCTGATCAGCTCCTTACTGAACGTCCTCAGGTTTCTGCCCTTGTTAAGGAGACTCTTGTCCGACGTGCTAGGGATTTTAACATCCTTCTCGACGATGTGGCGATCACACATTTGTCTTTGGTAATCAAGACACGACCGTGTGTGGAAATAATGAAACTAAAACAAGTAGTAATGTTTATGAAGCGAATGTTTATGAATTGCTGAGGAATTTGTGTGTGTTGGCGCCGAAAAACGGTGGATTTTCTGTTGGGTTTGTTGAGAGGAAGAATGTAACGGTGTATGGTTTGGCTCAGTGTTGGAAGTTTGTTACTGGTGGTAACTGTCAGAGATGTTTGGAGGATGCGGTTACTAGGATTGGTTCTTCGTGTAGGAAGAAAGAAGATGGACGGGCTTTGAATTCTGGTTGTTATTTGAGGCATTCACCACACAAGTTCTATAACAATTCAAGTAGTAATGATGTTGCTGCTGGAAATCGTGGTGAGCTATGATCTCTTTTTCTTTCGGTTAGCCATGAATTGTGCATAGTCACGGTTGTAATCTGATTTCGTCGAAACTTTGAAGTATTGATTTCATCAAAATTACAGTAGCATGATTATGCCAAACTTACCATTTTGAACTTGTTCATAATCTTGAATTTTTGTTCATTGTATTTTTTGTTAATGTAAAGTAGTTTAAAATATCAGAATCATGGTTTTAAAGTTCGGTTGCGATCGCTGATGCAGTTGCGGGTGTTGTGACATGGTTGCCGCAATGCGCATTGTGGTCGTTGCAGTGTGAATTTTGATTGAGGGGTTTGAAATAGACCAAAAACATTTAATCTTAAGATTTTTCATTACATAGTGAGGTTTTGAAATTTTTAGTTTTGGTGAAAATACTTGAAGAAACTTGAGCGGCATTGTTAGATGCGGTTCATAATATAGTCGGACGCGTGGTTTTAAATCACACTGCAATTGCAGTCCAATACGGTTGTGGAAGCTACTGCATTAGCAATATTACAGCCGCAATTGCGTTGCGGACCGCAATTTATAACCATGGTCAGTATTATGATAAGAACATGATTGAAGCTTGAAACTGTGTTTTAGGACACCGAAAAATGGCTATAATATTGGCTGCATCTTCTGCTGTCTTGGCTCTTCTTTTGGTTACTGCAACAATGGGTTTCTTTATAAGAAAGAATGTAATGAGGAAAAGAAGAGGTACACATGTTTAATATTTAAAGACTGGAATTACTTTTTTCCAAAATACTTGTGCTAAAAGTTATTGCTATGTGTGTGTGTTTTTTTACTAGAGAGAAAACAATTTGGGACACTTTTGGATACAGTGAATAAATCCAAGCTAAATGTTCCATATGAAATTCTTGAAAAAGCAACAAATTACTTCAATGATGACAATAAGCTAGGACAAGGAGGATCAGGTTCAGTTTATAAAGTATATTCTGATCTTATCTTATTGTAACTTCTTACAACCTTATTGTTGTTAAGTGCTTATAGATTTTTCCTTTCATTTTAGGGAGTTATGCCAGATGGTAATACTGTGGCTGTTAAAAGGCTTAGTTTTAACTCGACGCAATGGGTGGATCATTTCTTCAATGAGGTTAATTTGATTAGTGGAGTTCATCACAAAAATGATGAGAGAAGAAAGAATACTTACACGTCGGAGTCACTCCGCCAACGCTTCAATCGTGATTCAGGTATGCATTCTTAATTCCTCATTCTTCTATTATTTCCGATTCACACGTATTTTCTATTGATTCGGTACAATTCAATTATTGAAGTTTGTTGTTGTGATTGGTGTTGAAATAGAGGGAATGCTTCAAGCTTGAAGTCGCGATGATGCCATTGATGATGAAGGTTGACGAAGCTGTGTAGAATATTGTAGAGAGGTTGTGTATAGTTGGCTATTAGGATGGGATGGCTTTAGATTTGAATGAAACTGAGAGTTAGTTGCTCTCCCTTCCAGTTTGTTGAAATCCAATGGATTCCTCTCCCTTCCACATGCACAAAAATGACACCAATTTAGTTTAAAATTATGATGGAATTAACACACTATTATAAACTTACAGTGTCTGTTCCAAGTTAGAGATAAGCCTAGATGAATCGCGGTAGTAGAGAGTGACAATTTCCTCAACAAAATTAGGATTAGCATCATCTTGCAATTCTTCAAGTTGGATAAATTGTTCATCAAGAAGCCCCTGCATATTTCATTATTACTTAGGTAACTAACTAGCTAGCCATCAATATTAATCAAGACTACAAGAGTCTAATAACATTCTATATATATATACCTGATCAAACAGTGACTGTTTCATTGCAGCAACTTGTCTGCGACAATTGTTTCTGTCCATGATGATATGATTAGAAGAAGAAGATGAAGGGACACACAAGGAAAGAATAATAAAGGAAGAGGTTGGAATTGAAATTTGGGGTCTGAGTTTTCATGTATAATTAAAGAGGCTAAAGCCTTGGGGATGGCTCTCGGCGTCTCTTGTTTGAATGGGTAATATTTAATAGAAGTTACAGTTTGATGGTGTTTTGCTTTAAATAATGCTATCATATTTTGCCGGAATTGTTGATGTTCAAATTTATTTATGGACTAATAAAAAATTAAAATTTGTATGTAGGGTACTAAACATATATTATTTAGAAATGATATTATCGAATTTTTATTCCTCTTGAAAGTTGATTGAACAAGTTGCATTGATGGATGCTAAAGAACCAATTTGAACTGATAGCATCTTGCTCTTTTTCGAAAATGCAGGATTGAAGAAGCTGAAGCACAGTGTGCTTTGTTGAACTCTGAATCATTATGCGTAAGCACTTGTCTACTTTGTAATTATCAGTTATTTTTGGGATACTAGTACTATTGCTGTTTGCTAATATCATGATTGTTGTCATTCATTGTTGAGAATTATAGGATGGATGTTTCAGTTCAGATTCAGATATATTTCTCTTTGGTGCAAGGACAGTGTACAGGGAAATCTGCCTTGGTGAGTATATCATTTGGTTTCGTTTTTAAATATTATTGTTGAATATATTTTTGTGCTAATTGTATTTTTCGTATAAGTTCTAAGGATTTTTTTGTACTTTCATATGACTTACAAGATTTTTTTTTTATTAATGAGTTAGGAGATGGTGGATATGTTGTATGTTATGAGATGGCAGAGATTGAAAATAAACTTGGATTGGGACGGGATTCATTGGTAAATTTCTGATTGATGTTTTAACATAAGAGTCACAATGCTTTCTTAGACGATCTTTCGTTGTTTCTTGTCAATTCAAAATTCAAGGGTATTGAGTTCTTGTTCTGGTGAAAATCAGTAACCGAGTAACCCATGATCTTCAGATTGCTCTCTCTTTGCTTCTCGGCAGTGACTATCATCAAGGAGTTCATGGTTTAGGTTCGGTAAGTCCTTAAACACATCCTTCATGATCATATTACTTTTTGCCTTTTCACCTCTTGTTGTTTAGCAGGGTTGAATATTTACATATTATATGGTTGCTTGTGCTTTTGCATGATTGTTTCCATGGTTGTATTGTAGGAGTTAGCTTGTCAGATAGTAAAATCAATTGGGGAGAAAGATGTTCTAAAAAAATTTGCTTCTGAAGGACTTGGATGGGTGAAAAAAAGAAAAGGTATATATACCCTTGTCATATCTATATTGCATTTTAGTTCCATTTTGCAACTTTTTTTAATCATTTTTTCTATCTTTTTTGTTTATGCAGGAGCTAAAAATAATATAGGAAAGGACGATACCATTTTACAAGTGATTGATGCTTATTTGAAGCCAAAATGCCACTCAGCTGATTCAGACTTTGTGCTCAAGTATGTTATTTAATTCATTGCTTCCGGTTCCTTTATTATACTCAATATTGATTGGAATTTAGAATATACTAATCAGAACCTACGAAAGCTATATGTTAATGGTAAAGTTTATCTGCTATAGTTCTGAATCTGGTTACTAATTAGATACACACTTAAAATAAGAATTTGCAAAAATTTCTGTAGGGCTCATTCTCAGTATCCATTTCAACGTACTAAGCTCCATCATATATGCGCTGTATACTTCGAATGGCCTTCGGAGAGAACAAGTACTTTATCTAATTTCAAATGCTTATTCTTGTAACTCAAGAATTTGTGCTCCGAGTCATGTCATTAGTCTTAGTCAAGAATTGGTATATGCTACCTCTTGGATGAAAATTTGGAAGTTGTTTGAAATGCTGATTGTTGGTTCATGAAATAGATGGATATATCCTTCCATGTATAGTCGAAAGGGATTTACGACGATTTGCCAATTTGCGATCAACTTCGTCTGAACTTGGGTTGAACCTTCCTTTACATGAGGTACTGCTAACTCTATTCCAATGGAAGACAGGTATATTAATTTGACGCATTTAAAGTTAAATTTTATGAGTATTATTTTAAAGATTATTATTTTAATACCTTTTTTAGGGATTGGAATCACCCGCTGATGGTAGACGTTCATCTGAGTCTAGCTATCGTATTGGAGATAATGGAACTTCAGGGGGGACAAATTAGACTTTGCTATGATCGGGATAATTAGATTGTGAACTTTCTCATGTATTTTTGGCATAATGATACTTATTATTATAAGATTAGGAATTGATATATTTTGGGTTTTTTGTACTACTTGACATGATTATGGAACTCGCATTTTACATGATTATGACACACATTTTTTTGGATATTATAATGCTTATTTGATGTTAAATATTTTTTATTGAAATTATTTTTACTATATTACAAAGTGATAGAAAATAAAACAAAAAATAATACTATAAATAAATATATTAAAGAAGAAATAATTTAAAGAAAAAAATAAAACAAAAAAAAACTATATTTAAAATTTTTTACATAGATAATAATTTAAATAAAAAATATATATAATAGAAAAATAAAAAAAAATCAAGACATAAACAAAAGTCATGGCGACAGTACCGAACCGTCGTAATCAACAAAAGTCATGACGGTATCGAACCGTCGCCATAAACAATTTAATCAATTTCAAAAGATATTCACGATAGTATCGAACCGTCGCCATCAATAATTAAAAGAAACTCAAAAGATAGTCACGACGGTATCAACCCGTCGTAAACTTGAACGACAGTTTTTGTAACCGTCGCGAAATAGGTTGGGGACACACACTTCTGCGACGGTAAAGCAACCGTCGTGGAAAGCAAATTGCGACGGTTTTAACCGTCATAATCTACAAAAATACCTGTCGCAATCTGCCAATTTTCTTGTAGTGTGTTGTTGTTTTTATTATTGATGTTTAGTGCCTAAAACCTAGAGGTTTATTTGTTATTGTTAGTGAGAATGTTTAGTTATGTTTTTGCATGAAGGTTTGAGGATAATATATGTTTTTGTATGTTTTTGTTGTTGTTGGTTTAATGTTATGATGATATTTTTATTTTGTTGTTGTTTTGAACATAGATGGATTATTCACCTAGAGACGAAACTCATACAAATGAAAACCATACAAATTTGAAGAAAAGTGTAATGTTATGATAATATTTTTTTATAACTAATAATACATACTTATTTATGTAACTGTAGTCAAATTTTTAGTTTAATGATGATGATAAGTTGAAGAAAAATGGATATCTTATGCTGATGAGCGTTGGAGAGGATTTAAGTTAAAACTCACGTGTGATTATGTTAGGAAGCCTGATCATGAGAATCCAACTGTGAAATATAATTTTATTGAAAATAAGGTTTGGGAGAAGTTTGTCAAGTCTTGTTGTTCCACTGATTTCTTGGTCGGTAATAATATTAGTTTTTAATAATTTTATACTTATGCTTTATAGATACAACCATGCAAATTAATATTTTCAATATGTTTAAAACAAGTTAATAGTGAATCGGGAAAGCTAAACAAGGAAAAAAACAAATATCCCTATAGATCATCTCGTGGGAATTACAGGAAACTTAAGGAAATATTGATTAATGAATAAAATAACAAATGGGAGATGAGGACTACATGAGTTGTGATTACATTCCATCTCCACCATCACGACCTGAGAAGTTGAAGAGGGCTCAGCAAAGAACAATGGATTCACTTCAGATGCCTCACGAGCAATCGCTGAGAAAATTGTGTGTATATTTTTTTTGTCAATTAGAGTATTAAATGTAGGGTTCATTGTGTGTATGATTTGTTATGTGTAATTTAAGTCGTGTTGGTAATAATATCTTATTCATGTTGTGTAGGATTCATTGATTGATATGGAAATTCAAGGTTCCTTTGTTTAACAACCACAACATGATATATCAGTAGAAGCAATTGGAACAAAGGAGCATGGTGATGTGTATGTGGTGTTGTATAAGTTTGTTGATAAGAAGCTAGCAAATGAATGTGAATCTCAAAAGAAATAGTAGCACGGGATCGTGAACCCCAAAAGAAAGATTTATAAGAGATGTACAATAAGAAACTAAAGATGCATTATCATAGGAGCAGGAAATTCGCAGGAAATGGATCGACGAGCCTTATGTGATATGGGAAAATGGTGTTTTATCTGGATAAATAGGGTTTTACTGTTTATGCTAAAATGTAGGATGTGTAGGATAAATAGGGTTTTAGTGTTTTATGCTGAAATGTAGGATATATGGGATAAATAGGGATTTAGTGTTTATGCTGAAATGTAGGATATGTAGGATAAATAGGGATTAGTGAGATATTTGTTTTACTTTGCTGTAGGATATATAATGTTGAATCTATTTTGTGTTGTTGTTATTTTTATGATGTAGAAATTAGGTGTAATCGTCCAACCATGTACAAATTAAGTAGATGAATTTATTTAAAGATTTGTTTTAGGTGGTAGGAGCACAAATGAAAGTTGTTTAGGCGCCCATACTGATACCCAAAATGAGATATTCGTACCTTCTGACGATTTAATTAGAAACTTGGTAGGTTACATTGTGGATGTTAAAAAATCAGTTTCTTTTCAATTAGAGCATGATCAAGAGCTATATAGGTTTTTGTGATACGGTGGCAGAACCGATTGTTAATACTGGTTTTGCGTTTATGTTCACAAATGTTGCGGTAAGCAATAGCCGCCACCGACTTTTCTTTTATCCAACAAAGGAAAGGGTAAAAAGAACAGAAAAAGACCTTTTTCGAGAGTTTTTGAGTCAGGGGGTAGATTATGGAAAGGGAAGGTGTTAGCACCCTTTCCATCCGTACTTTTCTACGGGCTCTTAGATACTTTCTCATTTGAAAATTGCTTTCATGTTTGCGTATTTTGAAAAATTAGTTTGCTTTATACTAAATCTTGTATCAGTCCTTAAGAGTGTTATAAAGCGTTTTTCGAAAATGGTTTTGAAAGTGTAGTGAAAAAATGGTTTTTGAGCAAGTACCTAACAAATATCTACCTACTCGAAAAAGATGTTCTTTTCCTCCTTTCATTTAGATAGTGCTATCCTACTATTAGTGAGTAGGTAGCGCTATCGTTGGATGTTGAGGGACTATCGAAGGGACGTTGACGGTTATTAAGGCAACTGGGATAGAACTTTTAGTAATTGTCCTAAAGTTCTAAGATCACTTTTTTTAACCGAGACAACAGTCGAAAGGGTTATCGAGGGACTTGTGATCTCTTGTACTAAAGGACCGCCACTAAAAATTCTCACTTTTCAAGAATTGTGACCGTTTTCGAAAGCAACCGAAGTGGGAGATACCCTAGGGGTGAGCATGTGCAAGTGTGTTGATTCAGTTCATTTATCTTGAAATTTTAGGGTTATCTAATCATTTTAATTTACAGTCTTTCCATGCAATCCTATTAATCTAAGCAGTTAATAATAATGCAAGAATTTAAAAGACATAAATTAAACTTAGCTATTACAGGGCCTCGGGGAGGGGGATACATAACCAAAATTTGGGAATGTGGAAATTAAAAGTAGTAAATAAATCCTAAGTTAAACTATTACAAACTGTGTACAGATACAATCAATTGAAAAGAATAATAAGTGCGCGAAGAATGGAAAAATTGATTAAAGCCTAAAAACGTTTAAAAGTAAATCTTTTTTGTTCTTATTTATTTATTAAAATATTAAATTATGATAATATCCTAATTAACTAAATCAAAAAAGGAAAGAAAAAAATTATTAATTACAATTAATTCTAATGAAACTAATATTTTTTGGTATTTCTAAAGAGAAAAATATTTTAAATTTAATCTTAACTTCTAATTACTTTTATTTTAAGGAAAACAAGTTAAAGTAATTAAATTACATTAATATTAACTCCTAATTATATTTTTTTTGTGATTTTTATTGATTTTATGATTAAAAATGTAAATTTAAAAATATATAAAACAATAAGATAAAGAATTTAAAATAAATAAATAAAAAGAATATGGGCCTGATAGCATGGAGCAATTGGGAGGAGTGAGGCTGAATTTTGCTAGGCCCATATCCACTAAGCCCAATGTCTTGCGCGAGATCCAGTGTTGCCAGCCTCTGGGGGTTCACCAGGGAGATTACTTGTTGGGCGCTAGATCTGAATCAATGGATAATCCAATGGTTGAGAGTTAGGATACTGGATGAATGTATTGGGATGCAATTCACTAGATCCTGTAAGCAGTGTTAGAAAAATAGAAAATGCAAGAGGCATGGATCGAACCCCTGTCCTTACACCTTGTAACGTCTTATCACACCATGCCTTACCACTACGCCATTATTCTAATTCGTGATAATCATAACACAACAATGTTATAAAGGAAAATCAATGTTAGTCTTAGTCAACAAAAAAACGCGCGCGTCAGCAATACAAACAGGCCAATCAAAATATGTCAAAATGCCACGCATGCCCCAAATGGAGTCAGATGGGTCAACGATGCCGAAAGGGATCTCCGGTCATCTTCTACGGGAGCATGGAAATGTGATCTGCAAATTTTGAAGACTTAAACCCATAATCAAGAGCCTATTCCACACGAAAATTCCTCTTAAGTTCAAATCCGGTCCTAGTTTTCACGGATCATGCCTGCATCGTCCTATTCAAAGCATGATCCAGATTTTTCCCTAAACATGGAAAAATCCTTGATTCGCATCGAATCAATAATGCTTCACGTTGGTCCTGTTCTAAATGACACCCTGAATACGAATCAAGCCATGAAAGGGATTAATGCATCATAAAAATATCAATATGAAAATAAAAAATTTAACCATGATGAGATGCTCTAGTTTGCTGGTTCTGGGATGGTTTGGCCTTCAAGGATGGATGGAATGAGGTGCTGAGATCTCCAGGAAGTTGATGGAGTACTTAGTTTTGGTTGAATCTGGATAGAGAGAGGAATCTCGAATTGCACCACTCTTGAATTTTTTTGAAATTTGCTAGGGGCTTCTCTAAAGAAGCTGCGCATATCCTTTCTCTTCTGACTTTGTTGTATATATATGAGGGCAAGATTAGGTCAACAAATGTGGTTTCCATCTTTGTACATTATGATGAAAAGATATGATCTCAATCTTGCATAAAACTTTCCATGTTTAACCCAATCTCATGCCAATCTATTTTCATGCGTTACTGCCAGCCTGTTATGAGTTGTTTGGGCCTTCAATATGATGGAAATCGAAAGCTGACATGCCCCTACAGATCCATTTCCATTCAAATTTTTCCTCTTTGAAGAATTTAAGCTCTAATTCGAATTACTCAGAGCTTTCCTCATCAGAAAATTGTTTCCTTCGAAAGCTCTTAATTCTAATTCAAATTGCACCAGCTTTAATATCATGGCTCCTCCGATTGAGCAACCCTCTGCTTCAATTGCTTGATTTGAAGAAAATCACACTAGTCGAATCAGCTCTTGTGGAGTTAGGAACAAACAAGACCTGAATCTGGCCCTTAACTCAGGAATTGAAGCCACGATAAAAAATTGAATTCTTGCCATATTTGCAAGGAAAACATGCCATTTTGAACTTTGGGTGAACCTGGACAGGTTATGATAGGTGTTTTTTTCGAATTTGGCTTAATACTTTCATCATGGTTCCTTCGATTAAGTCTCAAGCTTTTCTCTCTTCGATGGCTTTGAACTTGACCAATCGAAGCATTATCTTATTGACTGGTCGAAGTGTTGTTCTGCTCTCTTCGATGGCTCTAAGTCCTGATTCAAATTCCCCAGAACTTCCCTTATCAGAACTTCTTCGATCAACCCTTGTCCTCTTTGATGGTTCTGAGTTCTGATTCAAAGTGTTCAGAACTTCCCTTATCAGAACTTCTTCGATCAACCCTTGTCCTCTTTGATGGTTCTGAGTTCTGATTCGTAGTGTTCAGAGCTTCCCTCATCAAAACATTTTAGATTAAGACACCTGTGCACTGATATTCCATTCGAAGGATACTTTTCTCTGATATGCCAATCGAAGGAAATTGTGATGTTCCAATTGAAGGAACCTTTGATGTTCCAACCGAAGGACATCCCGATGTTCCAGTCGAAGGACACCATGATGTTCCAATCGAAGGAAGCTCTGATGTTCCAATCAAAGGAAACTCTGATGCTCCAATTGAAGGAAACTCTGATGCTCCAATCGAAGGACATTTCGTTCATATTCAAAGTTTACTTTCCCCAAGCCAAAGTTTGCAACCACCTATGTAAAAGAAAATCTTGAAAGAAAATGAGAGGGAAAATTTTGGGGTACAACAGCTACCCTTGTTCAATCTTCTTAGACCTGAGGATGTAGATTATCTAGTTTGCCTTTCGTGATCTAAAGGTGGAAGATGATTGAACACTAGAGTACCCAGAAATTTGCACTCGTCTGAAGTGATACTGTTGGTGAATAATATCGAGAATGGACTCACAAATTCCATTTGGAAAAGATGACAGAAGACTGTCGGAGATGGGCTTGAATATTCCATCCAAGGAATATGACATAGAGTTGTCAGAGATGGGCTTAGAGATGCAATCCAAAGTAGATGCTAACTTTATAAGAAATCTCTTTGTGGGGATTCCTGTGCTTGCTGTCTGAAGAGGAGTCCGCTGGGGAATGTTTTAGGGGAATAAAGTCTAGGAGCTTCGGTTGTCCATTACCCTACGGGGGAGTTATCTCTTGACTGGAAAAACGAAAGCGAGCTGTTATCTGGTCAGGATCCAGGCTTCATAGTGACTTGTTGAGGATAATAAGGTTGACTTCTATCTGGTCGTATTCCAGGATTCAAAACGATTTATCAGGGAATATGAAATTAACTGCTATCTTGTCGGTTCTAGGCTTCGCTATAATTATAGACATTGAACTATTATTTGGTCGTATCCAGGCTTCAGTGATTTGAAGAAATTAAGTTGTTATCTGGTCGGGTCTAGGCTTTACAACATCTTTAACTGGATAGGAATAGGAAAATCTTAGGGTCGATTTAACTGAACTAGAGAAAAGGTCTTGAACTATCTTTAACTGGATAAAGAATTAGAAAAATCTTAGGGTCGATTTAAATGAACCAGAGAAAAGGTATTGAATTATCTTTAACTGGATAAAGAATCAGAAAAATATTAGGGTCGATTTAACTGAACCAGAGAAAAGGTCTTGAATTATCTTTAACTGGATAAAGAATCAGGAAAATCTTAGGGTCGATTTGACTGAACCAGAGAAAGGTCTTGAATTAACTTTAACTAGATAAAGAATCAGAAAATTCTTAGGGTCGATTTGACTGAACTTGAGAAAGGTCTTGAATTAACTTTAATTGGAGTAGAATCAAAAAAATCTTAGAGTCGATTTGATTGAACCAGAGAAAGGTCTTGAATTAACTTTAACTGGATAAAGAATCAGAAAAATATTAGGGTCGATTTGACTGAACCAGAGAAAGGTCTTGAATTAACTTTAACTGGATAAAGAATCAGAAAAATCTTAGGGTCGATTTGACTGAACCAGAGAAAGTATCTATCGTAAAAGAATCAGAATAAATCATTGGTCGATTTAAACTGAACTAGTAGAGGCCTTGAGAATGATTTTTTTCTAAGGAAAATGCTGAAATAGCCCTTCGTCAGACATAGACTTTGAGAAGAATGACAGGCCATATAAGCAGTTAATGGTGTTTATTGATTGATCTTACCCGAAAAGATAAATATTTAGTCGTATGCAATGTCATGATGTATGAAATGCATCGTGTAATGATGTTCTCAAAATAAATGAGATGGTGCTGTATGCAATATATATGTGTATGCCATGATGTATGAACATGGAATGTAGTTGCGACATTTCCTAGTCTGGGAAACTAAATCCCTGACTGCTTGCTAGAGAGTACTGGGAAGTTGACTCCCGGACTATTGTTTGGTAGATGAGGAAAGTGGTTCTTTCATTTTCACTGGGAATTATGAATGGAGATGATTCATCAGGGATTTCCTCTTTCCGTTTGAGGATACTCTGCCGGGGATCTTTGACTTCTGCTTGAGAATGTTCTGCCAGATAGACGATGCTCTGTTGGAAGATCTTACTAATGTAGAGAAATAAAATCTATTAGGGGATGAACTTTCGTAGCTAGAGAAATAAAATCTATTAGGGGATGAACTTTCGTAGCTAGAGAAATAAACTCTACCGGGGATGTGGATTTATAACCTGTTTGAGATTTGTAAAACTCAGAGTGGGATCTTTGATTTAACCTCTCTGAGGGAACTTTGTTGGAGAAGGTACATGCGGAGACTTTGTGAATGGTTTGAGTGTCATCCCAACTCCTGGGGTGCTTGGTAAATGCTAATCAGGATTATAAGTCTTATACTGATAAACACATGATAAGATGACGGGACATAGTCGTACGTTTTTAATCCCTAACTTTTGCCTGGACCGCCCTTTCGGGTTTTCAGTCCACCGAGATACCCTTTTTGCTTAAGTCGCCTTTTCAGGTTTTCGACTTGTCGGGTGTACAATTTTTTTTAATATATCCCTAATTTTTTCCTGAACACTTTTGGTTCGCCGAGATGCCCTTAATTTTGCCTAGGCCTATCAACCTAGCGGATCTTTTTCATGCGTAGTATTTTCTGACTATGTTCGCGCTTATAGGATGTGGAGTGTTTTCACCGTCTATGACAACAAGTTTTATAGAAATTCCAGAAAATGTTTATGTGATCGCATGTGCCCTTTCATGCCAGGGAGCTTGTGTGGGGCTGCTTTAGGATGAATCTGGTGCACCTGATGTTTGATCAAGTTTCTGATAGTCTTGAATTTCCTAGGTATATTTTCTAAGAACTGTCATCGAAGGATTCGAAGACATGATACTAACACCATCTGATACTACTGGCACAGACAAGCAATTTGATGGTACCAAATATTCAAATTTCACAGTGATTTTTGCTGGAATCCCCGATCAATGTAACAGGTCCCGAGTGATTCAGATGGAGACCTGCCCCCGGTTATTCAGCACATTTGGAGATTCTTTGCATATTGGCTTGACTGCCCCAGATTAGCTAGACATCATGTCATGCCCCTTGATTATGAAAGGCTTGTTATTGGGAATGTTTTTTCCGTCTAAGGTGATTTTGTCCATTCAGGGGGGCTTCATTCACTGAATATTCGTTGTATGAATTTCTCTTCCATTTGAAAAATTATGCATATGAAAACAATGTCATTTAAAGAATGCAAAGCTTATGTCTTACTTCAAATTTTTTAAAAATGCGTTTTTTGTAGTAAAACAAAATTTGCAAGAATGTGATATCAACTCATGATTTATAGCAAACCTTACAGGAGTCAGGATACCTTTGTAACAGTATGCTCTCGAACTAACCCATGATTCAGTTAGGACTTTTAAGGGTTGTAATGTGGCATGGTTCACAGTTTAAGAAACAAAGGATAAAGGCTCAAAATTTATTTGTACCCACCTGTTCTTCGTGATGTTCTTCAGTCCTATGCTCAGTTAATTGTACATTGCGAATCCCAGTTGAGTTCTGGAATGTTGGCCCCGATATTTCGGTGATGATTCAGAAATTGAACGTTTGTTTGAGAAGGCAATCATTTTTGTGACCTTTTCTTTTTGTTGAGGATTTGTAGCGACCTCCTTTTTTGTTTTTATTATCCCTATCTTTTTCGTGAACTGTTTCTTTTGTGATTACAGCCAGCGGGATGCCCCAGTTTTTTTCTTAAGTCTCCTTTATAGCTTTTGACTTAATGGGCTTTTATTTTGAGAGATAATGACTGCCTTTTCTTAATGATTATGTGGAACCATCACCATATTTTGGAGAGCATATTCTACATTATTTGCCGTGTATGAAGGGAAAGCTTGCGACTGAATGCACATCTGAATTAACTGAGAAAACTACCTTGCCCCAGGTTATGATTAAGGGTTTTAATTTGTGTGAAAAGAAAACTCCTACTTTATAGGCTCAAAGGGGTTGAATATGGATTATCTTCCTTATAACTCCTATGTTTAGGATTTGAAACAACGCATGTACATCGTCAGCGGGGTCTGTTCAAAAGCATATTATAGAGATTGTGGTATAATTTTTGTCATCCTCCCTCTAAAGGCTTACAGCTTTTAATCAAGAGCCGAATATCACAAAAGGAAGTAAGAATGCAGTTTTGAAATAATGAATATGAATGAATTGATTCAAGACAAACATATGCGATGCATTGATGAAATAACAAAGTTTGACATAAATAAGTGTTCGAACAAAAATAAAATTACAATTTGAAAAATTCAAATGAACAAAAAGCCCCTTTGTCTGAACTTGTCACTTCAGATGGTGTGCCTTTAAGGGATAACAGAAGACTTCAGTCTGATCACCTTATGTGAACTGCAACAGTCTTTCATTGATCAGGTTTTGAATCTTATTTTTCAATGCCCAACAATCATTCGTATCATGTCCAGGACTATCAGAATGGTAGGGGTATATTATATCAGGATTGTAGTTAGGGGAATAAGTTTTGGGGTTTGTATAAGGATCCCTTAACGTAATCAACTTCATCTTTAACATGTGTTGCAATACCTGAGCCAAGGACATGTTGATTTTGGTGAATTTCCTTTTGGGCTTGTCTTGACTTTGTTGATTACCCCGTTGTGATTGCATCAGTGCGGGAATAGAAGTCCACATTACCCCTATAGATTGGTTGATATTACTCTTATTGTGGCCCTTCTGGTCGTACACAGCATTGGACTCTTTCTTCCCATTGTATGGTCTCTTCTGAGTACTTGAAGATGCAGTCCCTTGAATGTCACCGCTACTGAGTTTATTTTCAACATGCCCCCGTATGAACAAGTCACCCAATTCCCTATCTGCCAAGAGAGATTGATCATTGATTAGGCTCTAAGCTCTAGCAGTTTGCCCCAGACTGTCGTATCTGTCCTGGAGAAGCTTGCTGATGAGAATCCTCAATTCTTTTTGTTCCTGGCCTAAACTTTGGATAAGGGCCATATGACTACTCATTTGGATTCTCATCCTTTCCATTTCAGCTTGCAGTTGTTCAACCTGTTCATCCTTGTTATTGTCAGGATGTTTCTTGGTCAGATTCCCAGCGAGGAATGCTTTTAATTCTTCCTGCCCCTTGGATGGGTTTAGGAACATTTCCATGAACTAAGCATCTTGAGTTTTGAGATCTCTGTAACACCCCATTTATACCCGGAAGATAATAACAAAATCAGAGTTCAACATAAATAGGATGCTACATTTTCAACTAAATATCAATCTTCATTTAATCGCATACAAACAGATACATAACACTTAACTCAGATGAACCGATACCAATCTGATTTATTCTTCAAAATAAAATAACTTTTTACTGATAAGCAACGAAATATACATACTCAACTTCAGTTCATTTAACATCTTTTATTCAACTAAAACAACCTTAAGACAACAATTATTTCATGTAATCAACTTAAAAATTCAGCAACTGAAATAATAATCAATAACTAAACATCAAGCGTTCATCCCCCCCCCCCCCCCCCCCCCCCCCGAGTGCTACGTATCAGAGCGACGACACCGACTTGAACTAATAAGGTAATAACTATCCTTCTTGATTACCTCCACGTTACCAACAGAGGGAAAAATTCAAACATAAGGGGTGAGATATCAAACTATATAATTATTCATATCATAAATAATACATTAAATTAGATCATATAAAATCACTACTTCACAACTTACAAACAACTTTAATCACAATAAAACATCAACATGATATAACTACTAAATTTACAGCTTTTAGATAATACTTGTCACAACAAGTCAACAGCATAAAGCAACAACGAATCTATCTTCACCATAACTCTAGATGCAACATCAAATACGACTCAATCACAATGCACATGCATGTGGTACCATCGGAGCAGAACTCCCAATTTAAAAATTGACAATTAATAGAGGCATCAACAAGGCATAATCCTTCTTCGCAGTTTGCCAATACATGCCTTCACAAAATCCGCCAATACAGACCATCACAGAGTATGCAAATGTATGTTACTCAATGAATGCACCATCACATACTAACAACAATCATCATTCATCGCAAGGCATAAGCCCACATCACCATTATTACCAGTAAATAGAGGTAATTCATCACCATCTAAAATCTCTGCAACTTCACATTATCAACAAGAATTCACATAGACAATCACAACAACACAACATCTCAACATTGGCCATAGGCCTACAATATAATATTGCCCATAAATAGAGGCAATTCAACCAAATTCATCATCATCTATAATTTTATATTTTTCAGCAAGGTAAACAACACAATTCCATAAATCGGAACCATTCAACTTAATTCGATTTAACCTGCAAATAAACTTTATTCTACATAATTCTAACAAAACAAACCAACTAAAAATACTCATATGTATATACGACCCACTCCAACAATTTCAACTAATTCCGGCAAACTACTTTTACCGCATAAATCTACAAATTCAGCTAATCGGTACTATCTTATATACTGTTATTACTAATATTTATTTATACTGCTACTAATCAATTTATTCTACTAAATTACGCTACCTCTATTATTTATCTTACTGCTATTATTGGTCTCCGCCAAAACTACTTATTTGTTATCTACAACTTCTTGTTAGTGACAAATATTAGTTATAAACCAAAACCAATTTCAACTTATTCCTCCTGTTATTGAAATTCTCCGTTATACTTTCTGTATGATAATTTTCAATTTCTACATCTACTGATACTTCCTAACAATGTTCAGCTAAATTAGTCCATACATTATTATTTATGTTACTCTTACATATACATCCTGCTATTCATTTGACTAAAGCATTACAATTTATTCATGCAACTTCTTTAATCCAATCAGATACAAAATTATTTTACTAATTATATTAACTTATTAATAATATAAGATATGAAATAGTCTTTCCACCACGCCTATATGTTCTTTCGAGTCTCATCTCAGGACAACAACTCAATAATAACTATAACAACATCATATCAGAAATACAATTTAAATAAATTGCAGAACACTTCATCACCATATTATGAACATTCACTGACAACTAAAATTGCAGGACTGATAATCTTCACAGAATCACAATACAACCGAATCGACAACAATTCATGGCACAAATTTATATAACCCAACCTCACATATGATTTATCATATACCCGGTTATAGAGATTGAACCCCACTCTTACCTGATTTGGATTGATGGTAACTCTAAGGGTCTCCGATTGAATCTCCTCTTGGACGCTTGGTGTGACTTCCACATATTCCTCTTCTTCTCCTCAAAATCATTATTTTTCCCTTCTCGGCGACTTCTCTTGTACCAAAATCTTCCAAGATTTTTTTTCTCTAGATCAGAATCAAAGCTAAATGTTTTCCGAAATATGCAGCTACATTGCGATGATGATATCTCCCAACTCAGACCTTATTTTGAAGATCCCAACAGTCAAAAGTTATATGTGGGTGTTGCGAACCTACCTTTAAAATTTGAGCATGCTCCAACGGTTAACGAATTAAGAATTGCCGATTTAGTGAGACTGCTGCAATAAAAATGGGAATGAATTTCTCCCATCTATTCTCTCACTTTTTCTCAATTAACCTAATTCCTTTTATATCCACTTAACCTTACAATTCTAGTAATTCTTATTGGACCAATATCTACACTCTCATATTTACTACATGACATCATTTAAATAAGCCCAACAGTTAATCTTATAATACTCCAATATATTTAATATTATTAAATCACCATTTAATCAAATAATGTCACAGAGCAACTTAACAATAATTCACAACATTTCTCAACTCCAAGTAATAATTTTAATTAAATAATTAATTATATTATCGGGACGTTATAACTCTCCCCCACTTAGGATATTTTCGTCCTCGAAAATCTAGTCGATACTTCCATCCTTAACGTGAACCTCGTATCCAACTCTCTAATCCTCAAACTCCATGTTTATCAACACTTAGGCCACTAATTTTTGACATAGTAACAACTCAATCATGATGTAAATCTACTACGCGTATGCTAATCACTCAACACCCTCACGACATACCCGTCAATAACTTACCAACCTTTTCGGCAACACTCTGACATAACAACTCCCACACTAGAAATGTAACAACCATAACTCACTTATACTTGGATATACCAAGCCACCTCTTAACAACTTTCCTAATACCAAAGCGCATATACAACTTTATTCTCATACGTATATGTATGTCAACTATAAACAAAATATCAACAACTTTATTCACCATTATAGTGACATCAACATAGTCAACGAAATTAACTTTGTCATAATATAGGATATTATTCATAACTTACGGTAACCAACAATAATATCTCAATAATGATAACAAAATCATTACAACATCAACTTAACTGTATAACTCAGCAAGCATACCCATAGCTCACCATCAACCAATAATCCACAATAATCTTCTTATAAAATCCGCAAATATTTGCTAGCAAACATAGTGCCCTGGCACAACATCTCTATATCAACTATCCACCAAATCAAGCATGTAAATTAAGATACACCATTCCCATAGGATTCTAATGTTTTAATCCTTCACTTCTAACGAGTCGTACACGAATAGAAATTACGTCACATCACAATTCAGCTCGCAACTCTGATCATCCATCTTAAGTCATCGTCCTCATTAAATTTTCCATCGATTATATGGTTTACAAGTTGCAATCTAATCCCAAACTTTCTTTAACATCTGTCATAAAATCGTTGTTCACTTCATATTCTCAATCTTTCACTTTGCGACGTTAGCTCGCATACAAACCCACTACTCCGAATTATTCATTATGTCTCAACTCTCACTCAATGACTCCTTTACTAATTTCACACAAACTGGTGAGCGATTATTCTCGCGATATAACATCCATACTTTTTCACATCATTAAGATAGCAAGAAAAATCTATAACATCCAACATAACCTCGTCTACTATTAATAATGGATTGAGGGTGATCAGTTCCTCAACTTGTCAATTAGTATTCGACAACCATAAGGGAGTATAAATCGTCGTACCAAACTATAATAGCATTTCCTTAAAACTCGTATTCAAGTTTTCTAAAACACAGCATGTCTAATCCTCATTCACCCACCATCCCACAATGAACAATCAATTTCTAACTTGAGATCTGTTGGCATATCAATATATTACAAATCCTTCCACTCTAGTCCGAGTCTTTATCTACATAAAGGATTCTAACAACATTCTTAAACCCTTAATCCTCTTCTGAATTTTACAACATCAAAAATACATGTATCTCCACCTCTCAAACTCATTCCAATCACACTCTCAACATTATCATCTTATCTAACAATATTTCATATATATCTACACCTCAAATAACTAGGATAGTAATCATCTAAGCTCAACAAGCTACTAACCTCTATAACAGACTTCGTCGTTCTCCAACTTAGAACTGCATCCACCTTGAATGGATCTACATACACTTTCACTTTGAAATAAAGTTACTCAAGATAACTCTTCTCCCAAAACTATAACATACATCCTGACAACTTAGCATAAATCTTCCTCCCTTTTCGACACCGTAAATTCCACACAACTTTGCACTATTATCTTTCGTTCTAATTAATAACACCAAAGATTTCCAAATTATACCTTTGATTTCACAAATTAACTTAAATAAATCTTCCAATTGCTCCTTTAATTCACCCAACTCGGACGTTGACGTCCCGTACAACACTGAAGAACAAGTCTATTCCCAAAGACAACTTAACAACAAATTGCACTTAATTACAATATCATCACGTGATAAATGAATCTATTACAGCTACTGGAACCATTTTTAAAATGAAGCTCATTTTTTTAGCTTTCTAACACTTCTAACAGAACTCAAATCGGATGCCCGGAACTCAAGTTATGAGTTTTCGAAGTCCCACAACAATTCTGCAGTTTCCTGCGATCCGCTTACGAAAATTCCACTCTGAAACTCATTTGTTTTCAACTTAGACAAATTCCCAAACAACTCTTAACATATCTCGTGCTCCAAAACTTCTTATAACTCGAGAGATACATTTTTTCACCAAAGTTCAGGTTCCAAAATACAAGGGCAACAATTCTTTTCGCAGCACTAGTCACTTCTTCAAGTTTCGACTCAGACTCGTGATTCACAACTACTTATCAATGTCAACTACTTCCTACAATCACTTATGTGATTCCAACAAAAAATTTACAGCAACTTTATTACTCCATCGTAGTTCAAACATCGACATCTTACACTTGCTTCGTAAATCAACAAATATTACATCGCTTTTCATTCTTCGAGAAGTAAGCACCAACAATGTCTGATCAATTTCTCTCAAGGCACTCTAACTCGACTAACAATAAGACCATGAATCCAAGTCACCTTTAAATTCGGGAATAATAAGAATCCAACAATTCTTGCATTATCATCGTTGGCAGCACACCGAACCAACACCTTTCAATTGAACATATTCGAGAAGCAAAGCTTCTTCTCCACTTATCTTCAACCAACTTCCTGCAATTAAGGCAAACAAGTATCCACAGTGTTTCACACACTTGTCGCGCACTAAGGAACAAAAAACATTAGACAACTTGGTCGGACGAACCGACCTCCTATAATACCACTAATGTAACACCCTATTTCTAACCGGCGGATAATAAGAAAATCAGAGTTCAACATAAATAGGATGCTACATTCTCAACTAAAAATAAATCTTCATTTAATCGCATACAAACAAATACATAACACTTAACTCGGATGAACCGATAACAATCTGATTTATTCTTCAAAATCAAACAACTTTTTATTGATAAGTAACGAAATATACATACTCAACTTCAGTTCACTTAACAACTTTTATTCAACTAAAACAACCTCAAAACAACAATTATTTCATGTAATCAACTTAAAAATTCAGCAACTGAAATAATAATCAACAACTAAACATCAAGTTTCCATCCCCCCCGAGTGCTACGTATCAGAGCGACAACACCGACTCGAACTAACGAGGTAATAACTATCCTTCTTAATTATCTTCACATTACCAACAGAGGGCAACATTCAAACAGAAGGGGTGAGATATCAAACTATATAATTACTCATATGATAAATAATATATTAAATCAGATCATATAAAATCACCACTTCACAACTTACAAACAACTTTAATCACAATAAAACATCAACATGATATAACTACAAAATTCACAACTTTTAGATAATACTTGTCACAACAAGTCAACAACATAAAGCAACAACAAATCTATCTTCACCACAACTCAATATGCCACATCAAATACGACTCAATCACAATACAAATGCATGTGGTACCATCGGAGCAGAACTCCCAACTTAAAAATTGCCAATTAATATAGGCATCTACAAGGCATAAGTCTTCTTCACAATTTGCCAATACAGGCCTTCACAAAATCTTCCAATACAGGCCATCACAAAGTATGCAAATATATGTGACTCAATGAATGCACCATCACATACTAACAACAATCATCATTCATCGCAAGACATAAGCCCACATCACCATTATTACCAGTAAATAGAGGTAATTCATCATCATCTAAAATATCTGAAACTTCACATTATCAACAAGAATTCACAGAGACAATCACAACAACACAACATCTCAACATTGGCCATAGGCCTACAACAAAATATTGCCCATAAATAGAGGAAATTCAACCAAATTCATCATCATCTACAATTTCATATTTTTCAGCAAGGTATACAACACAATTCCATAAATCGGAACCATTCAACTTAATTCGACTTCACCTACAAATCAACTTTATTCTACATAACTCTAACAAACCAACTAAAAATACCCATATGTATATACTACTCACTCCAAAAATTTCAACTAATTTCGGTTAACTACTTTTACTGCCTAAATCTACAAATTCGGCTAATCGGTACTATTTTATATACTGTTATTACTACTATTTATTTATACTGCTACTAATCAATTTAATCTACTAAATTACGCTACCTCCGTTATTTAGCTTACTGCTATTATTGGTCTCCGCCAAAACTACTTGTTTGCTATCTACAACTTCTTGCTAGTGACAAATATTAGTTATAAACCAAAACCAATTTTAACTTA
Organism: Vicia faba; assembly: GCA_948472305.1. Taxonomy (NCBI): domain Eukaryota; kingdom Viridiplantae; phylum Streptophyta; class Magnoliopsida; order Fabales; family Fabaceae; genus Vicia; species Vicia faba. The sequence continues at coordinate 1,306,241,456 of OX451741.1, forward strand.
TTCCTCCTGTTTCTGAAATTCTCCGATATACTTTCTATATGATAATTTTCAATTTCTACATCCATTGATACTTCCTAACAATGCTCAGCTTAATTAGTCCATACACTATTATTTATGTTACTCTTATATATACATCCTACTATTCATTTGACTAAAGCATTACACTTTATTCCTGCAACTTCTTTAATCCATTATGATAATAAATTATTTTACTAATTATATTAACTTATTAATAATATAAGATATGAAATAGTCTTTCCACCATGCCTATATGTTCTTTCGAGTCCCATCTCAGGACAACAACTCAATAATAGCCATAACAACATCATAATAGAAATACGATTTAAATAAATTGCAGAACAACTTCATAAACATATTATGAACATTTACTGACAACTGAAATTGCAGGACTGATAATCTTCACAGAGTCATAATATAACCGAATCGACAACAATTCATGGCACAAATTTATACAACCCAACCTCACATACGGTTTATCATATACCTGGTTATAGAGATTAAACCCCACTCTTACCTGATTTGGATTGAAGGTAACTCTAAGGGTCTCCGATTGAATCTCCTCTTGGCTGCTTGGTGTAACTTCCACTTATTCCTCTTCTTCTCCTCAAAACCCTTATTTTTCTCTTCTCTACAACTTCTCTTGTACCAAAACCTTCCAAGATTTTTTTTCTTACTTGATTAAACCCCACTCTTACCTGATTTGGATTGAAGGTAACTCTAAGGGTCTCCGATTGAATCTCCTCTTGGCCGCTTGGTGTAAATTCCACCTATTCCTCTTCTTCTCCTCAAAACCCTTATTTTTCTCTTCTCTGCAACTTCTCTTGTACCAAAACCTTCCAAGATTTTTTTTTCTCTAGATCAGAATCAAAGCTGAAAATTTTCCCAAATATGCAGTTACAGTGCGATGATGATATCTCCAAACTCAAACCTTATTTTGAAGATCCCAACAGTCAAAAGTTAGATGTAGGTGTTGCGAACCTACCCTCAAAATTTGAGCATGATCCAACGGTTAACGAATCGGGTATTATCGATTTAGTGATACTTCTGCAATAAAAACAGGAATGAGTTTCTCCCATGTATTCTCTCACTTTTACTCAATTAACCTAATTCCTTTTATATCCACTTAATCTTGTTATTCTAGTAATTCTTATTGGGCCAATATCTACACTCCCATATTTACTACATGACATCACTTAAATAAGCCCAACAATTAATCTTATAATGCTCCAATATATTTAATATTATTAAACCACCATTTAATCAAATAATGTCACAGAGCAACTTAAAATAATTCACAACATTTCTCAACTCCAACTAATAATTTTAATTAAATAATTAATTAAATTATCGAGACGTTACAACTCTTCCCTAGTTAGGATATTTTCGTCCTCGAAAATCTACTCGATACTTCCATCCTTAACGCGAACCTCGTATCCAACTCTCTAATCCTCAAACTCCGAGTTTACCAACACTTCGGCCACTACTTTTTGACATAGTAACAACTCAATCATGATGTAAATCTACTACGCGCATGCTAATCATTCAACACCCTCACGACATACCCGTCAATAACTTACCAACCTTTTCAGCAACACTCTGACATAACAACTCCCACAGTATAAATGTAACAACCATAACTCACTTATACTTGGATATACCACGTCACCTTTTAACAAATTTCTCAATACCAAAGCACATATACAACTTTATTCTCATACGTATATGTATGTCAACTATCAATAAAATATCAACAACTCTATTCACCATTATAGTGACATCAACATAGTCAACAAAATTAACTTTGTCATATTATAGGATATTATTCATTACTTACGGTAACCAACAATAATATCTTAATAATGATAAAAAAATCATTACAACATCAACTTAACTGTATAACTCAGCAAGCATAACCATAGCTCACCATCAACCTACAATCCACAACAATCTTCTTATAAAATCCTCAAATATTTACTAGCAAACATATTGCCCTGGCCCAACATCTCTATATCAACTATCCACCAAATCAAGCATGTAAATTAAGATACACAATTCCCATAGGCTTCTTATGTTTTAATCCTTCACTTCTAACGAGTCGTACACGCATAGCAATTACGTCACATCACGCTTCAGCTGCGCAACTCTGATCATCCATCTTAAGTCATCGTCCTCATTAAATTTTCCATCGATTATATGGTTTACAAGTTTCAATCTAATCCCAAACTTTCTTTAACATATGTCACAAAATCGTTGTTAACTTGATATTCTCAATCTTTCACTTTGCGACGTTAGCTCACATACAAACCCACTACTCCGAATTATTCATTACGTCTCAACTCTCACTCAATGACTCCTCTACTAATTTCCCATAAACTGGTGAGCGATTATTCTCGCGATATAACATCCATACTTTTTTACATCATTAAGATAGCAAGACAAATCTATAACATCCAATATAACCTCGTCTACTATTAATAATAGATTGAGGGTGATCAGTTCCTCAATTTGTTAATTAGTATTCGACAACCATAAGGGAGTATAAATCGTCGTACCAAACTATAATAGCGTTTCCTTATAACTCGTATTCAAGTTTTCTAAAACACATCATGGCTAATCCTCATTCACCAACCATCCCACAATGATCAATCATTTTCTAACTCGAGATCTGTTGGCATATCAATATATTACAAATCCTTCCACTCTAGTCTGAGTCTTTATCTACATAAAGGATTCTAACAACATTCTTAAACCCTTAATCCTCTTCGGAATTTCACAACATCAAAAAATACATGTATCTCCACTTCTAAAACTCATTCCAATTATACTCTCAACATTATCATCTTATCTAACAACATTTCATATATATTTACACCTCAAACAACTATGATAGTAATCATCTAAGCTCAACAAGCTACTAGCCTCTATAACAGACTTCTTCGTTCTCCAATTTAGAACTGCATCCACCTTGAATGGATCTACATACACTTTCACTTGGAAATAAAATTACTCATGAGAACTCTTCTCCCAAAACTATAACATACATCCTGACAACTTTGCATAAATCTTTCTCCTTTTCGACACAGTAAATTCCACACAACTTTGCACTATCATCTTTCATTCTAATTAATAACACCAAAACTTTCCAAATGATACCTTTGATTTCAAAAATTACTTTAAATAAATCTTCCAATTTCTCCTTTAATTCACCCAACTCGGACGTTGACGTCCCGTACAACATTGAAGAACAAATCTAGTCCCAAAGACAAGCTTAACAACAAACTGCACTTAATTCCAATATCATCACGTGATAAATGAATCTATTACAGATACTGGAACCATTGTTAAAATGAAGCTAATTTCGTTAGCTTTCCAACGCTTCGAACGGAACTCAAATCGGATGCCCGGAACTCTAGTTAAGAATTTTTAAAGTCCCACGATAATTCTGCAGTTTCCTGCGATTCGCTTACGGATATTCAACTCTGAAACTCAGTTGTCTTCAACTTAGAAAAATTCCCAAACGACTCTTAACATATCTCATGCTCCCAAACTTCTTATCTTTGTGAATTGCCTTACAGGCCTTTCCACCCTTTGCTGGTTATTCCTCGGCTGGTCATTTCTCGGTTGGTTGTTTCTTGGTTGCTCTGATGCAGACTTTTGAATCATCACGGCCTCCACAATAAGTCGTCTTTCAATTCTTCCCTGATATCTTTGGGCATAGACAGCAAACACTTCCTTCTTTCCAGTGAAGGGCTTTTTTGCAACAGTTGAGGCAGACGCGTCTTTTAGAATTTTTCTGCTTCTAATACCAGCTTCCACCCTCTCACTAGTTAGAATCAACTCAGTGAAACCTGCAGAGGAGCTTCCAATCAGGTGATTAAAGAAAGGACCTGACAGAGTCCCCAAGAACATGTCATCTAGCTCTCTTTCAGATAAAGGTGATTGCACCCTTCTGGCCAAATCCCTCCACTTTTGGGCGTAGTCTTTGAAACCCTCATTGGTAGCCATAACCATACTTTGTAGCTGAGTACGGCTGGGAGCCAAGTCGGCGTTATATTGATATTGTTTATAGAAGGCGGCTGCCAAATCTTCCCAATTATGCACCTTAGACCTCTCCAATGGGTAGAACCAATCAAGCTGCGTTCCCGAAAGACTGTCCTGGAAAAAGTGGACCCACAGGTCTTTGTCAGAAGAATGTGGTTGAATTTTCCTGATGTAAGATCGTAGGTGCATCTTGGGACAAGACACCCCATCGTACTTAGAAAATAGTGGAACTTTAAACTTAGGAGGGATTACAATTCCAGACACCAACCCTAACTCCTCAAAGTCCAGCCCTGGTACTCTCTGTATCTCCATAGCAGATAGACGTTCTTCCAAGTTTTTGTATTTGTCATCGGCCAAAGGGTATTGTTGTTCAGAATAGTCCTAATCATCTTCTTCTTCTTCTTATTCTTCTTCTTCCTCCGAATCAGATGTTATTACTGCTCCCTTTCCTTTCCTACCCCTTCATCAGATGTTGAGAGGAATTCGAAAGTCCGTCTGGCTTGTCCTTCAAACCTTTTTCCCATGAGAACCACACCAGCTCGCTTCTTCTTCTTTTTCTCTTTTTCCTTTTCTAGCAGAGTCTTGAGCTCCTCCTGCCCCTTGGCCAAGGTCAAGAGTATCTGTTGAAATTGTGAATTCTGAGCTTGCAAATCTTTGACCGTTTGTTCAATATCCATCTTACTGAAATAAACAGCAGAGAGGTGAGGAAACTTGGTGTGAAGACCTGCTTATACATATGATGAATGATATGTATTCATGTAATGCTTTCAAGGATTCAAAAATTCAAATTTGTTTTAAACAAAAAAGAAACACACATCATATTAATAAGATAGTATTTGTTAGTACATCAATGCCCCATGGGCAAAATAATACAAAATTCTAAGGTAAAAAGACGTTGCGCATCCTCTTTGGTGCAATGTAGGTGTTGAGAGTCTGCTCTTCGTGAAGTTGACGAGTGAGTTCCAAAACCTTCTTCTCGCTTGCGTAGAATTAGGCTTCGAAAGTATCGCGCTCTCCCTTGAGCTGTATCCAACTCCTTTGTAGATCTTCGAGTGATGATGGCATGTCAGGATGTAGGAGGGTGTATGAAACCTCTCCTTCCATAACAGACTCTATAATCACTGGGAGAATGTAGGGGTAAGGCATCATAAGACTTTGGGCGTGGGTTCGTACCCACTTGAGGTAAGGCTCAAGGGGGGTGGAATTCTTGTGTCCCAAGGTCTTACTGTTCACCTTGTTGGGCATCCTCCAAGATCGGATGAACCTTTTTCGGAGTCCTTGGTTGTCGTTGTCGAAGTCGAAAACCAAACCTTGAACTAGCATGTCATGTGGGCCATCCCTTCGGGCATAACCAAACTGTCTCAGAGCCAAGCAATGGTTGTAGATGATTCCTCCCCTAATTCCAAGTAGAGGGACATTAGGAAATTCCCCACAACGGTCAATGATGATGACATTCTCTTTTGATCGAGAACACCAATGAATTTTTGAATGAGTAAGAGTCATCAATCTTTGTGACCACCTCAAACCTTGCTCATTCTTCAAAACTGATTGGGGAAGATGAGAAATAAACCATCTTGCCAGTAGAGGATTTCAACACATGAGAACACCTCTTTTTCTCATTGTACGAGTGTGAAAATAGTGAAGGATATCCCCAAGCAATGTAGGAACTGGGTTGCCAGTCATGAAGATTTTGACAGCACTCAAATCTATGAGTTGGTCAGGGTTAGGGAACAAGACCATCCCATAGATGATAAGATATACAATCTCCTCAAAATCATGCAAGTCTAGAGAATTCCAACAACTTTGGGCCTTCTCAAACAGAAACTTTGACAAGAAACCTTTGACACCAATTCTAGTTTCCCAATGTGTTGTGACATCAGATGAGTGAAAGTGTAAGGCTTGAGCATTCTCTTCTGGCTTTGGATCTCTTTCCGTACCGTTGAAGGGTAGTTGATTGAGAATAGGAATCCTCAGGAGTTGAGAAAATTCCTCCAAAGTGGGCACAAGTTGGTAGTCAGGAAATGTGAAGCAATGATGCAAAGGGTCAAAGAACTGGAAGAGAAATTTCAGCATATCCTCCTCTGTGTTGACAGTGACCAAGTTGAGAAGACGACCATGTCTCTCGGTAAATGGAGAATTCTCAGGAATCCTTGAAGCTAGCTCCTTGAGTTGTGGAGGAATTCTTACAAGGTTGACTTGGATAGTTTTCCTGCGAAGTGAATCCATAACCTACAAAACAGGAACAAAGATGAAAAATCTAAAATCCTTGAAATGGTTAGTGGATGCATATGATGCTTCATGATGTCCATGATGTTATGCACAAGTATATATGTACAAGCAAATCACACAAGTTCCTAGTTTAGGCTTGGATGGAGTTTCATAGGTAAGTACCCTCTTGAAGTTTAGTTGGCTCAACCTGTCCTAGAAATAGTAACCGGGTTCTAAGGAGCTCAATATAACTGGATTATTTCCTTGTTCATTGTTTCAATTTAGCCTCTTCAATGGCGACCGAAATATTCCAAGGAACCAACCTTCAATGAGTGTAGTATCGAGTATCTACCAACTTCGGACTGCACCAAAGCTGGTTATCTCACTACATCCTAAAAGGCCAAGTTGGTCAAGTAAAGGTTCTAAAAGTCCATTAGTGCTTCATGACATTACTCATCGGCCCCGTATTATCTTTGATTGACTCAAAGGCTACTGGTACCCATAAATATGTCGAACCAATATAGCTATTGCTTAGACCATGTCGGTATACCCCGCACAATTTCCACAACGTATTGCTATTTACCTATGAATGTTTCCCAAATCCGGGTAGAGGATTCAAACCCAAACAATAGAACCAAAGTGTAAAGCAAACAAGTCAAGCAAGATAAGCATGTAAAGGTGATCTAAAACCCTAAGGTAACCCCACTTTTATACATTTCCCCAGCAGAGTCGCCAGTTCTGTGATGCGGTGGGAGAACTGACTTGAGTTTTTGCGTTTGTGTTTGCAAAATGTTGCAGTTTAGCAAGAGTCGCCACCGACTTTTATTTTATCCAAAAGGAAAGGTAAAAAAGCACAGGAAAGACCTTTGAGATTGTTTTTGGGTTCTGGGGGTAGATTATGAAAAGGGAAGGTGCTCACACCCTTTTCATCCATGGTTTTCCACGGGCTCTTAGTTACTTGTTTTAGATCACTTTCTTTGCTTTTTCAATTGTTTTAAATGGTGCTTTGTGTGGTTTTGAAAGTATTTTGAAAATAGGCCATCTTTTAGGCAGTCTTTGTAATGATTCTTATTTGTAAGAATGTATACAAAGATGTTTGTCTTTTGAAAAATGTTTCAATGTTTTGAAAGTTGTTTGGAAATGTTTTGAAATGTGTTTGTTTGAAAATAGCAAGGATGGTTTGCAAGTTTGATCAAGTAACTAGAAGCATCTACCTACTCAAAAGTCTTTCCTATACATTTTTATTCCTTTGACATTGTTAACCTACCATTATTTTGGTAGATAACCCTATCTTTGAATGTTAAACGGGACGGGCGTGGGTCATCGTATGACCATGATAACAATATTGCCAAGTATCTTAGCAAGTTTTGAGGGACTTAAGATCATTTATTTTAGGCAACTTGTCTAGCGTCATCGAGGGACTATGATCTTTTATTTTGTTTTGTTTTGCCAAGATACCTAGCATGCATACCATGGCCATGTTTTAAGGCAGCCAAATGGGTGAAACCCTAGAGATGCTTGTGTGTAATGTGTTGTCATTTTTCATGCATTTTTGCCTTGTATCAGGTCATGCTATTTGTTTGATTTTGTCTTATCATACAAACCCTATTTTTTACTAAACATGCATATAATGCGATAAATTGCGTAAAGTAAATCTAAACTATTACAACAATATTATGGGAGGGGGATACAAGTTTTGAATGGGGATATTTTCACAAAATAAAACCCTAATTTACTATTACAACCCAATTGAATTTATTGTACAATAAATAAATAAACAAGTATTTAAATATGCAAAAAAATATTTTGTAATTGTTTTATGCATGCGAAAATAATATTATCTAAGTCCTAAAAATAAGAAAAATAATGTTATTATTTTTGAAAGGGGAAACCCTAATTTTTTGATTAAAAGAAAAATATATGTTTTCTAATATTCTTGTCCATTTTTGTTTAAGAAATATAATAATAATATTATGTATAGATATTAAAAATTAAAATATGTGAGAAAATAATATTTTATGTATATAATATAATAAAATAAAATATTTAAGTATTTTAATATTATTTACAAGTTTATTTAAGAAAATAAATTCTATTAAACCTAATAAACTATTTTTATGCTATAAAAAATAATAAAAATAACAAATAAAAAATAAAAAAATTAAGAAAATATTTTTGGGATTTTTTGATATTCAGAAAAAAAATAATAAAGTCAAAAATATAAAAATAACAAGAAAATATGAAAAATAACAAAAAATGAATCAAGGGGGTGCAAAAGCAAAATGGGGGGTGTGAAAAGAAATTAGCCCAAGGAACCAGGCCTAGAACACCACTTCATCCCTATCCTTGCTCCTTCACGCGCGCCCTTGCTTCAACCTGTAACTCTTGCATACGTGCATAAAAACAAAATCTTGTAACGTGAAACTTGTAGCATGTTAACTCACGATTCCAATGATATAAAAATCATGACCTAACTCTCAAAGATCAAGGAGAATTTTATCACCCCTAATTTATGACCTAAAATTTTCATGAACTTCAAGCTTCAAATTCTCACTACTCAATTAATATAAATAAAAATTATGCATATGAACAACTCAAGCTTGTTAAGGACTACATCTTTGCTTCACAAACCTAAGCTTAAGGATGCCTAAATAGAGAGATAGAAACTTGACAAATACCTTGTTCAGTTGAGTTTGGATATGGAAATGTGGGAACTTTGAGTGAGGCCTGAAGTTCTTGTGAGCTTCTTTGAAGTTTCCTCAAGCTTCTCCAATGCTCAACTTGTCTTGTAGATGGCTAAAACTCCTTGCACGAGTCAACCTGCAACCTTGCAAAATGAAAATGGTGAAGTGTGAAACTGATCTTACAGTTGCAAGACAGGGGCCTAGATAGTTTAGGTGTGATGTAGGGAATATTTTTGAAGTGTTTCAAAGCAAAACGCACGAGCCAATATTGTTTGGAAATGGTTCTGCAGAAGATGCCCTGTTTGGGCAGGAACTTGTTTTTTTTTGTGTTTTAGAGTGTTTTTGAGGTTGTGAATTCGTGTTTCTTGCTTGTTACAATGTTCTGAAGTTGTTTCAAATGAGGCAAAGGCTTTCCTTTATCAGATGGATGAGTTGTATTGACTTTTGCAAGTTTCTTGCTTTTGAAGAAAAGTTGGAAGTGACAATGCCAATGCCTGTACAGGCTTGCTTGCTAGCTGCACATAGTTGGTACAAGTTTCCTGATATTTGTGGATATTGTTTGCAGCAAAAGATTAGGTCCATGGCTCAATATTTGCAAAGTTGGAAAAAGCAAGCTTTATCAAAGTAGCAATGTGAACTTTATGCCATTTTTGGATTAATTCATTGTGCAATGCTTCAAAAGTCAGAACAAGACCATTATCCAATATGTTTGCATTAATGTATGGAGTGTAGAAGGGATTAGGACCTATAAAACCAAGTACAAGCATGTTTGAAACTGATTTGCAATTTGTAACATTGTGGAAAATGCCTTGAAGAAAAGTGATAAATTGCCATTTTCATTTCTTTGATTCTCCCTAACTATAAATGATCTTGGAGAGTTCTTGGACATTTAGGAAAGCTTGTAACATACTCTACAATCCATATTTGAAATGAATTTTGAGATTACTCTTGGAACTAGGTGAAAAGTTTCCATGAAGTTAGGTTAAAAATCTGCCTAAACTAGGGCAAATTTTCACTAAGTTGAAAAAGTTTATGGACCCCTATTCACAAAATCATAACTTGAGATCCAAGCATATTTTGGGAAAACTTTGTGAATAAAAGTTGTAGATTTCATGGAGGACTACAAGTTTCATATTTTGACATATTTTGATGAATTATGACCCTTGGCACTTGATTTTGACCAAAAAGTCAAAGTTTGACTTTTCAGTGTACAATTGATTTTTGATCAGTTGACTAGAAAATTCATCTGTCAATCCAATGCATTTGAGATCTTTTGAACTATGTGATTAGGTCAATATGATTCTATTGAGTCCTTGAAATCATGCTTGAACCCAATTGGTCATTGGCTAGGTTAAAATTCAGAAATTGCCTTTTCTCAATCAAAACCCTAATTTTGACCATTTTGCCCTTTTGATGATTTTATCACATTTCTTGAGGAGTTGTGGTCCAAACTTGATAAAATGGTACATAGGAGCCTATAATGTGATTGTGGATAAAAAATTATGAAGTTTGACTGTAAATTGGCCATGATTGACTTTTTCCCTAATACAGTTGATTTTTGGGTCAATTGTCCAATTGACTGGGCAAAAATGTGATTCAACGCTTGAAACTTGGTATGTGCAATCTTAGGTATCCAAGATGGTGTATGAAAGTCACATGAAGCCTTGATGGTCCAAAAATACTTGTGCAAACTCAAACCCTAATTTTAGGTCATCAGTGCAAGAGGTCTTGTGAGGAAAAATCTTGATAATATGAGAGGGAAAATTTTGGGGTACAACAGCTGCCCCTATTCAATCTTCTTGAACCTGAAGAGTTAGATTGGAGAGTTTTTCCGTTCGTGACTCGAAGGTAAAAGATTATTGGACACTAGAGTGCTCGTAAATTTGCACTCGTCAAAATGCAGTTGAGGAAATAGGCTTAAAGATGCCATTTGGAGATGTGATAGAACCTTGTTGGAGATGGGCTTAAAGATGCCATCCAAGAATGTTTGTTGAATTGTATGTTGTAAGTCAGAAGAATAAGTATAATAATGGTATCCGTATCTGGAATGTATATGAACTGTATCTGGGGACTGAATCTAAATGAGCAATGGAATGGCGTCTGTTTCGGGAGTGTATCCAAGATGTATCTGAATATTGAATATGAATAAGCAATATAATAGCATCCATTTCTGGAGCGTCTCTAAGCTGGGGAGAATCAGAATAGGTAACAGAATGGAAACTGTGTCTCGGAGCGTATCTGGACTGGAGTATGAAGCTTGAATCTGAATGAGTAATAAAATGACTTCCGTGTCTGAAGTATATCTAAACTGTATTTGAATCGGAAACTGAATAAGGTCTAGAATGGCATCCGTGTTTGGAGCGTATCTGAACTTGAAATTGATAGTTGAATATGAATGAGAAATAGAATGGCTTTCGTGTCTGGAGCGTATCTAATCTGTATCTGATAGTTGAAATCTGAATAAGTATCAGGTGGCATCCGTATCTGGAGCGTATCTGAACTAGAATCTGAATAAGTGATAGAATGACTTCCGTGTCTGGAGTGTATCTGAACTTGAATCTGAATAAGAGATCTGAATAAGTGACAAAATGACTTCCATGTATGGAGTGTATCTGTATTGTTTTTGATAGTTGAAATCTGAATCTGAATGAGTAACATAATGACTTTCGCGTCTGGAGTGTATCTGTACTGTATCATGATTGTATACTATTAAACTGTAGCTGTTAATCTTATCCTTAAAAGGGTAAAATGTTAGCTGAAACACAAAGTTATGTTGCATGAAATGCATGATGCAATATATGTGTTTTATCAATGTTTATGATATATGAATGTAATGTATGCGCATGTAAGCTGATTTGCTGTATTGCTGAGGAAAATAAATCCTTGATGGGTGGGGATAATGAAAAACCCTTGACTGCTGCCGGGGAAAATAAATCCTTGACTGCTGAGGATAAGGAAATCCTGGGCGACTGCTGGAGATAAGAAATCTTTAACAACTTCTGTGGGGAAGAGGATCCTTCATGTCTTGAAGTTGGAGTATTGACAAAAATTCTGTTATGAGAGTAGCACCAAACTGCTTGAGAAATCTGCTTGGGAAATCCAGAGAACTTTGATGACTTCTACTGGGGGTTATACAAAGGGAATCCTTACTCAGCTGGGGAATAGGGAGAACTCTGATGACTTCTGTGGGGAACTAAGAATGAGAATCTTCATTCTGTTGAGGAGTAATGAAAACCTTGATGACTTCATGCTGGCAGTAATGAAGACTCTGGCAACTTCACTGGGGAATCAAGAATAAGAGTCTTCATCCTGTTGGGGAGTAAAAACTCTATAGGGAAGAAAGCTTACTGCTGGAGAGTAAGTTCAAGAGTTTTCGGTCGTCTGCCACTCTACTGGCGAATTATCCTAGGTTGGGGAGAGACAAAAGTTAACTGTTATCTGGTTGATTTCCAGGCTTTAAGATAAACTTGTTGGGGAAATTAGATGGTTTCCGCTGGGGATTAGAAGTCTTGACTTGACAGGGGAAAAAGGTTTCAGCTCCGCTAGGGATCTGTATTTCAAGGTTTTAGTTCCGCTGGGGATATAAATGATGTACTGTAGGGATTGCTCCTGGAATAGCCTAAAGACATTTTCCTGTCCTTTCAGTCTGTCAGTAATTGTTCTTTTCCATCCTGTTTATTTGTAAACAGTAATTACGTTTAAATGCATATGTTCATCAATGAATCATTGGACGTTTTTGCAAATAAAAACACAATTGTAAAAGAAAAAGGCAAATAGTTTTCTGTACTTTGAAAGAGACATCTTTGTATTTACTTTGAATAAGTATTTGTGTACAAAGGAGATAGACATCCTAGTAAGAGGATGGTGTCATAAAAAGTAAGAAAAATTTATACAAGGAAAGATAGCTATGTGTGTAAAAATCCCATGGGGTTCCCATTCCGCTATAGCCTTCGTATCTCCGAATGTCTTATCCATTCGTTGCTTCGTCCGAAGATGATTGGATTGATCAGAAGCTCAGAGTTGTCAGTGAAGAGATTATCCTTAAAGTGATCCGACGAGACATAGTCATACGCTTTAATTCCCTAACTTTTTCCTGGACCTCCCTTTCAGGTTTTCAGTCCATCGGAAACCCTTTTTTGCCCAAGTCGCCCTTTCGGGTTTTCAACTTGCCGGGTGTACAAATATTTTTTTGTTTATCCCTTATTTTTGCCTGAACCTCCCTTTGGGGTTTTCGATTCACCGGGATGCCCTTTTTTGCCTAGGTGTGTCAACCTAGCGGGTCATTTATGCGTAGTATCTTTTGACTATGTCTGTGTTCGCAGAGTGCGGCAAGTCATCGCCGTCCATGGTGGTTAAGATCATTGCCCCACTAGAAAATATGTTTTTGATCACAAATGGTCCTTTATAGGTAGGAGTCTATTTGCCCCTGGGATCACTTTGCGGCAAGATGATGCGCTTGATTACAAGATCCCTGACTTGATATACCTGGCGTCTGACTTTCTTGTTGAAAGCCTTGATCATCCGCTTTTGATACATATGACCGTGGCAAACAGCAGTAAGTCTCTTTTCGTAAATCAAGTTAAGTTGATCAAGCCGGGTCTGAATCCAATCGTCTTCACTCAAACCAGCATTCTTTCATGATTCTCAAGGAGGGAATCTGAACCTCGATAGGTAAAACAACCTTCATGCCATATACCAAGGAATAGGGTGTTTCCCCAGTTGATGTGTGTGCCATGGTACGGTACCCGTGAAGAGAAAACGGTAGCATTTCCTGCCAGTCCTTGTAGGTGATTGTCATCTTTTGTATGGTCTTCTTGATATTTTTGTTCGCAGCTTCGACAGCACCGTTCATCTTTGGGCGATAGGGAGATAAATTATGATGTTAAATCTTGAACTGCTCGCACAAAGTTGTGATCATATCATTGTTAAGGTTTGTACCGTTATCAGTGATGATCCTTTCAGGGATACCGTACCAGCAAATAAGATTCTGTTTGATGAAGCGGGTAACAACATTCTTAGTAACGGATGCGAAGGAAGCTACTTCAACCCACTTGGTGAAGTAGTCAATGGCCACCAGAATTAAGCGGTGTCCATTGGATGCTGTAGGCTTGATCTCTCCAATCATGTTGATTCCCCATATAGCGAATGACCAAGGAGCTATTAAGACATTTAGAAGAATAGGAGGCACATGTACCTTGTCGGCATAGATTTGACATTTGTGACAAGTGAGGGAGTGTTGATAGCAGTCAGCTTCCATGGTAGACCAGTAATAGCCTGCCCTTAGAATCTTCTTAGCCATCGTATGCCCGCTAGAGTGAGTGCCGAAAGTACCTTCATGCAAATCAGCCATAATTCTTTCAGCTTCAACTTTGTTCACACAACAGAGCAGAACAGAATCATGATTGCGCTTGTATAAGATGCCATTACTCAAGAAGAACTTTGCCGAGAATCTCCTTAAGAACTTTTTGTCAATGACTGAAGCTCCTTCAGGGTATTCTTGAGCCTCGAGATACATTTTGACTTCATGAAACCACAGCTGGTCCACTACTTCATCGGTATTAATCTCGTGACAATGTGCAGGTTCGACCATCCGTTCAATGGTGATTTGGGGAGCCTCATTATCCCAGTTAAGTTTAAACATGGATGACATTGTAGCTAGAGCATTTGCTAGCTGATTTTCTTCTCGCGGGAAGTGCTCGAAGGTAATCTGCTCGAAATGTGGTAACAATGTCAGGACACGTTCTTTGTAAGGGATGAGGTTTGGATGTTTAGTATCCCACTCTCCTTTAATCTGACTGATGACCAAAGCTGAGTCCCCAAACACAATCAAAGATTTGATTCCCAAGTCTATGGCCGCCTTGAGTCCAAAGATTCAAGCTTCATACTCTGCCATGTTGTTCGTACAGTTGAAGCAGAGTCTAGAGGTGAAAGGTGTATGGCAAGCTTCTGGGGAGATGATTACCGCGCTGATACCGTTTCCAAGTGCATTGGAGGCCCCATCAAAGTACAGGGTCCATCGGGATCCTTGTTCAGGTCCGTCATATGGTTTGATATCTTCAACATTGTCCAATGTCATGATGTCTTCGTCAGGGAAGTCGAACCTCATGGTTTGGTAATCTTCGACAGCTTGGTGAGCCAGATGGTCAGCTAGCACACTCCCTTTTATAGCTTTTTGGGTCGTGTACTATATGTCGTATTCTGTAAGGATTATCTGCCATCTAGATATTTTTCCAGATAAAGCAGGCTTCTCAAAGATGTACTTGATCGGATCCATCTTAGATATCAGCAGAGTGGTATGAGTCAACATGTACTGCCTTAGGCGACGAGCAGCCCATACCAAAGCGCAACAAATTTTCTCGAGCAGTGAGTATCGGGTCTCACAGTCGGTAAACTTTTTGCTAAGGTAATAAATGGCATGCTCTTTTCGGCCAGACTCATCATGTTGGCCTAGTACACACCTCATTGAATTCTCTAGGATGGTCAGATACATGATCAACGGTCTTCCTTCGACGGGTGGCATCAAGATAGGAGGTTCTAGCAAATACTCCTTGATTTTATCGAAAGTAATTTGACAGTCATCATTCCATTTAACTACCTGATCTTTCTTCAACAGCTTGAAGATTGGTTCACAGGTAGATGTTAGGTGAGAAATAAACCTTGTAATGTAGTTTAGGCGTCCCAAGAAACCTCTGACCTCATTCTCAGTGCGAGGAGCAGGCATTTCTTGTATAGCTTTGACTTTGGTAAGATAAACCTCGACGCCTTTGTTGTTGACAATGAAACCTAAGAGCTTACTAGATCAGACTCCGACTGTACACTTGTTTGGATTCAGTTTGAGCTTGTACTCCTTCAACCTGAAAAACAGCTTTTGGAAATGATCAAGGTGTTCTTCTTCAGTTTGTGATTGGGCTATCATGTCATCTACGTATACCTCCATCTCATGATGTATCATGTCATGAAACAAAGCTACCATGGCACGTTGATAGGTTTCCCCTACAATCTTCAGTCCGAATGGCATCACTTTGTAGCAGAACGTACCCCACTGTGTAACAAAAGTAGTTTTCTCCATGTCCTCAGGGGCCATTTTGATCTGGTTATAACCTGAGAATCCATCCATAAAAGAAAATACTTTGTGCTGAGCTGTGTTGTTGACCAGGATGTCAATGTGCGGAAGTGGAAAGTCATCTTTAGGGCTGGCCCTGTTTAAATCTCTGTAATCCATGCACATTCTGACTTTGCCATCTTTCTTAGGCACATGCACAATGTTAGCAACCCATTGCTGATAGGAAGTAACAGCCATAAATCCAGCATTTAACTGCTTCATAATTTCTGCTTTGATCTTTTCAGACATGTCAGGTCTCATGCGGCGGACCTTTTGTTTCACTGGTGGACAGTCTTCTCTAGTGGGTAGACGGTGTACCACAATGTCTGTATCGAGTCCCGGCATGTCTTCGTATGACCAGGTGAAGATCTCAACATAATCATGTAGTAGCTGAATTAGGCATTCTTTGACACTCGGCTCTAGATTGGCACCTATCTTGATTTCCTTTTTGTCTTCCTCAGTTCCTAAGTTGATTGTATCCAACTACTCTTCATGAGGCCGAATTGCTCTTTCCTCATGTTGTAGAAGTCTGGCCAATTCCCATGACACCTCACAATCTTCCTCACCTTCGTATTCAGCTTGGTTGATCAGACCTTCAGAGTCACTGAAGGCTATAGTAGTATCGTTACCCATGGGTTCCAGAATGGAAGGGTACCTGCATTTGTGAGTGTGTGTGTGTTAGGGATAGCCATCTTAAAACAAACAAAATGTAAAAGAAAGACAATGAGCAAAAAGTGTTTAAATATGAAAAGCATCCATGATTCATTAAAATGACATATGAAATGAAAATAAGAACCCTTACAAATGGACCTATGTGCCTCGGGTAAGCCACAAGGTTGAAAAAGTACGAATTGTTTGTGAATTATTACAGATCCAACATAAATGGAAAAGATAAATTATTGCGGTATGAAAGTAATCGGAACAAAGTCTTTTGCTTCCCAGTTGCACAGTCCTCCATCAACGGTAGGGAAAATCCAGTCTTCCAAGTTGCCCTCTTCTTCACTGTCCTCTAGCGCATTAACCCCTCGGTGGCTGATCTTCATAGGTGGCCCTCCGGCACGGCCTTCTGACCAGTCGAAGTAAATCCCAAGCCGAATTAGTCTGTTTTGAAAGGAAAGTCAGGAAGCTGCCCACAGATTATAGATCCGCCTTCTTCCACAACTTCCCTAGCATCCTTGAGAGATGACATCTGAGGCGAAGGTCTGGTAATTGTGGGTACAGAGGACACTGCCTTGGTCGCCGCTATCTCCTCAGAGAACTCTTTGAAGTGTTAGAAAGGGGCCTCTATGAATTCACCATCCAATTCTACATAACGGAAAGAATTAAGATGACTGATCATGTATTCCTCTTCGCCATGAACAATTATAATTTTCCCTTGGACAAGGTACTTGAGCTTTTGATGCAGAGTAGAAGTGACAGCTCCAGCATGGTGAATCCAAGGTCTTCCCAACATGCATGAGTAGGAAGGACGAATGTCCATCATGTAAAATGTTGAATTGAACGTCAGGGTACCCACCTTGATCGGGATGTCCACCTCTCCATGGACCATCCTCTTAGAACCATCAAAGGCTCTGACAATGATATTGCTGGGTTTCAGGGTCAGGCCTTCACAATCCAGTCTATCCAAGGCTTTCTTTGGAAAGACATTTAGAGACGACCCAATATCAACCAAAACATGAGCTAGGGTGGTTCCCCTACACTCCACCGAGACATGTAGCGCGTCGTTATGCTTTCTCCCTTTGGAGGTCAAGTCTGCATCGAAGAATCCCAGGCCATTGTCAACTGTTAAGCTAGCCACACATTCCCGGAATTGATCAGCGGAGGTTTCTTGTGGCACGTGGGACGTCTTCAAAAATTTGACCAAAGCTTTAGCATGTGCCTCATAGCACAACAAGAGGGATAACATAGATATTTTGGAGGGGGCCTTCCCCAGTTGTTCAACAACATTGTAATCACTTTTCTTAATAATCCTCAGAATCTCTTCCATCTCTTTCTGGAATGTTTCAGGAATGACTAATGACTGAGCCTTCATCAAGACAAGCTCCTCTTGAACATTCTTTCCTTTTTTCTCAGCATCGGAAACAGGGACGGGAATTGCATTTTCATTGTTGGTGGGTACACTGGTAGGTACAATTACAGGGGTAATCTTCGGGATGGCCGCGTGTCCAAAGACTGCTGTTGGAGGAGCAATCTCTGGAGAAAAGATTCTCCCACTACGAGTAATTTCGCTTGTCCCAACAATGTTACCGGGATTATCTTCCTCAGAGCTTTCTTCTTCAATGGTCTGTTCAATCTGTTTTACAACATGATAGTAGATTTCTCCACCATAGTTCCATGGTACCATTTTATCAGTTTTGTAAGGGGTTGGCCTTGGCATTGTTATCTTCAACGGAGTAGTCACTGGAGCGGATGTAATCCAAACGAGTTTTTTAGGAACCCTGGAAGAATTGGCGTATATGGTTATTATTGAAACTTCGGGAACTGGAATGGGTGAGACGGGAGCTTTCTCAAACAAAATTTCCTTGTTATCAATCAATTGTTGGATTCTTTTCTTCAAAAGAGGACATTCAAATGGGGAGGACAGACAAGCATGGAAATCTTGGTCACATCCTGGGAACACCCCAGCCTTCAACAAATTCAACTTGATGGTTAGGAGAGGAGTTGACAGTTCATCCACAGCAGAAACAAACAGATCTTCTTCCACAGCATTGGCATTGTGCCCATGCCTCGACATTGGTGCGGAGATAACATTCGGCTTTTCAGGAGCTTCAAATTCAACTTCCTTGGCATCAATTTGATCTTGAATCTGATTCTTCAGGGCCCAACAGTTGTTGGTGTCGTGCCCTGGACTTTCTGAATGATAAGCACATCTGGCGTTGGGATGGTAATGTGGTGATGAAGTGTTAGGATTTTTAGGGGCCTCTTTTAGCATGGCCAGGTTCAACTTCAAGAGATGGGGTAAGACTTGAGCAGGAGTCAATGTTATCATGGTGAATTGCCTTACAGGCCTTTCCACCCTTTGCTGGTTATTCCACGGCTGATCATTTCTCGGTTGGTTGTTTCTCGGTTGCTCTGATGCAGACTTTTGAATCATTACGGCCCCCACAGTTGGTCGTCTTTCAATTCTTCCCTGATTTCTTTGGGCATAGACAACAGACACTTCCTTCTTTCCAGTGAAGGGCTTTTTTGCAACAGTTGAGGCAGACGCGTCTTTCTAAATTTTTCCGCTTCTAATACCAGCTTCCACCCTCTCGCCAGTTAGAATCAACTCAGTGAAACCTGCAAAGGAGCTTCCAATCAGGTGATTAAAGAAAGGACCTGACAGAGTCCCCAAGAACATGTCAACTAGCTCTCTTTCACATAAAGGTGGATGCACCCTTCCGGCCAAATCCCTCCACTTTGGGGCGTAGTCTTTGAAACCCTCATTGGTAGCCATAGCCATACTCTGTAGCTGAGTACGGGTTAGCGCCAAGTCGGTGTTATATTGATACTGTTTATAGAAGGCGGCTTCCAAATCTTCCCAATTATGCACATCAGACCTCTCCAAATGGTAGAACCAATCAAGCTGCGTTCCCGAAAGATTGTCCTGGAAAAAGTGGACCCACAGGTCTTTGTCAGAAGAATGTGGTTGAATTTTCCTGACGTAAGATTGTAGGTGCATCTTGGGACAAGACACCACATCGTACTTAGCAAACAGTGGCACTTTAAACTTAGGAGGGATTACAATTCCAAACACCAGCCCTAACTCCTCAAAGTCCATCCCTGGTACTCTCTATATCTCCATAACAGCTAGACGTTCTTCCAAGTTTTTGTATTTGTCATCGGCCGGAGGATATTGTTGTTCATAATAGTCCTTATCTTCTTCTTCTTCTTCTTCCTCAAAATCATATGGTACTTCCGCTCCCTTTCCTTTTCCTACCCCTTCATTAGATGTTGAGGGGAATTCCAAAGTCCGTCTGGCTTGTCCTTCAAACCTTCTTCCCATGAGAACCACACCAGCTCGCTTCTTCTTATTTTTATCTTTTTCCTTTTCTAGAAGAGTCTTGAGCTCCTCCTGCCCCTTCGCCAAGGTCAAGAGTAGCTGTTGAAATTGTGAATTCTGAGCTTGCAAATCTTTGACCGTTTGTTCAATATCCATCTTGGTGAAATAAACAGCAGAGAGGTGAGGAAACTTGGTGTGAAGACCTGCTGTTGTACCCCAAAATTTGCCCTCCCATATTCATCAAGAATTGTCAAAGTCAAGGTCACAAATTCCCCAAGGGACTATACAGCTCAACTGTCTCCTAGACAGTCAAGACTAGGGTTTGAGTTCTGGTCAAGCAAATGAACTTCTCAAAGGCCCAATCAAGTCTCACATGCTTAAAAAGATGGTCAAGCATCCTCATGTCAAGTTTCAAGGCATTCAGCTCAAAATTGCACAGTCAAAACCCTAGATTGCACTACAGTCAACTGTAGGGGCAAAATGGTCATTTGACAGTCAAAAGTTCAAATTTTTGGTCAACACATCATTTTGAGGCCACAAACATCATTTGATCAATGCTTGATCATGATTCTCAAAATTTGGCTCAGAAATCATCAAAGATGCAAAAGTTACTATATTTGGACAGCTGAAAAAGTCAACTGAAATTGACCAGGGCATAACTTTCACATGGATTATCAGAAAAATTCCATCCAAAGCTCATTTTGAAGAGAAAGACATTTCCTACAATTCATCTTCATGTTCCAAGCTCAAGAAATGCTCTCACAAAAAGTTATCAATTTCAACATTATAGGTCATTTTCAAAAGTCAACAAAAAGTGACTCTAAGTCAAAGGCCATAACTTGAGATTGGTAAATCAAAATGACATGGGACCAAAGGCATTGGTTAAAGGACTCAAAGACCTTTCCAAAATGTCAAAGAACATGTGAAAAGCTTAAAAATTGACCAAGTTATGCCTTGTGGAAGTTGGGAAATTTTTGGAAATTTTTGAAAGTCAACATTGATGCAAAAGGCCTAAAAATGCAAATGGGCCCAATTATCTTCCAAATTTCTTCATGACAAGCCTATGCACGACCATTAGGCCCAAAGGGAAGTATTCTCATATTTTTTAATTATTTATTTGAATTAATATTAATTTATATTCATTTAAATGATTTTAATTCATGAAAAATATAACCTTAACCTAAAAAATCTTTTTATGCACATTATAATGTCAATATCTCGTGCTTAATGGATTATGGCAAGTTTTGATAAGTTTTGATCAGATTTGAACCAAGTTGCACATGAAAAGATATGAAAAAAGATTTTTCAAAATCAAATATATGAAATCATAATTGCAAGAGATTTTGGTTGAAATTGTTGACCTAATTGCTTCCTTACAAGTATTAGAACAAGACCTAATGATCCAGGACTGAAAAAGCTGCGCATAACACACTCTTGCATATTGAAATTTTTGACAAAAAAGTCAATACTGAATTCAAGGATATAGGACGATTCAAGCTTGGATTTTCGTTTCAATAGCATTCTGAGGCATCACTGAGTGTTTCTCAATCAATAACCACGACAAAAACACCTTGAATTGGTATGAAGAACCTTGACCGAACCAAGAAAATTCCAAACTCGTGCATCATGATTTACATGTTTTTACAGCATTTTGTCCATTAATTCATGTTTCTATTGATGTTTCTGAACTAACTGCAACGTTTGATTGTGTTTTTGAGTCACGTACACGATTATGCCATTGTCGAATATTAGGGTTTGCAGGTTCTTGATTTAGGGCTTTTGCATATAAGGAAAATTAGGACTCATAGGTGCCATGACTGAACTCAGCACCTCAAGACGAAGAGATCTATACCCTCGCGAACAATTTATGATGCCTAGAAAGCTATTCGCTATTTTCTCAAATCCACCTTAAGACCACGCTGGAAAAACCGTTCCCCTTGAGTTTTGTTTTACAGGGTAGGGAAGGAGACGAAGATGTGTCTGAACCTGATTGGACATTTTGAATTTTCGCGCGAAATTCCAAAGCGTTAGCGTGTTCTCTTTATATTATTTGCATATTATTATATATCAATTGAAAGCGAATAGCTCAGCTGGCAGGGACTAAGGCATGTGACCTTCAAGACCTGGGTTCAAGTCCCAGGTCTTGCATAAATTCCATATTATTTTTCTATAACTGATTCCATGCAGGCCTAACGTGAACGTTCACCATACACGCTCAATAATCCATCGCCCACGCGTCCATCTCACCCAGATCAAGGGCCAGGATTCAAAGAATGCCATAAGCACAAGTCAAAGCGCTGACACCTGATCCTAAAAGTCAACCACCTTCCAAGCAAATGGGCCTTGAATTACCAGGCCTTACCTCCTAAATTGGGGACTACACCCCACTCTGGTTTGATCTCTTGTTTTTATTTATTTCATTTATTTTAATTGATTGTTTATTTTAATTGTTTGTTTTAATTAATTATTTTAACAAAAATCTAAAAACATTACAAAAATCAGAAAATACACAAAAATATAATATTTATTTTATACTAATTATTTTCATGAATAAATTAGAATATAAAATGTTTAGTTTAATTAGGTTTTAATTTTAATTCTTTTTTAATAAAAAATCCAAAACATGTAGAATTAGGTTAATTAATAGTTTTAATGTCTTTTTAATTTTGATTTCTCACAATACTATTTATTTATTATTTATTTTCCTATTTAAATTGTACATAAATTTTAGGTTAATTTAGATCTTATTTTAATTCTTTCTTAATAATTAAAAAATATTAGAATTAGGGTTTGCTTCTTAATTTAATTTTAATTAATTTCTTTTTTTCATTAAATCAAAATACCAAAAAACATTTAATCATTTAATTTTTTAATTCTCATTAATTTTTAAAAGGGTCCAACGCCCTAATTTTGTTAATTTCTTTATTTCTCGCGTTTATTTTATTATCGCTCATTATAATTTTGTAAATGTCCCAAAGCCATGTAATTTATTTCTCGCACTTTTTATTTTATCGCATTATTTATTTTTCGCTAAATCGGGTCCGGTTTAATTTTGGCGATGTGGACCCGCGCCTTTGTAATAGTCGTAGATTTATCTTTTCCGCACTCCTAACTGTTAATCGAGCATGAAAGAATGAATGTCAAATTAAAATCAAGCGTAGAACACGACAAACATGAACAAGACAAATAACTGAAACATGACACACAAATCACACACCACCCCTAGGGTACGCCTCACTGTTGCCTTGCCTCGAAAGGTGATCGTCGAGTAGAGGGCGTCTTAGTAAGTCCTCATGATCCAGGAACCTGGCATGAGGGTAGCTTCTAAGGTGTCTTCCCATTGCTCTGGTGATCACCATGTCCCGAACCTCGAATTGACCCGAACACCTCCAACGATGGTGCTACCTACCTCTCAATGGTGGGATAGCACTATCTAAAGGACTCTTACACAGCCTAATTCCTTAGAGTAGGTAGATTTCTCCTAGGTACTTGCTCTTTCAAAAAACAAAAAAACAACTTTTCGCACCTACACTTTCAAAAAGTTTTCAAACAAACACTTCATACACTCTTGAGGACTGATACAAGAGTTACCTAGAAGTTTTCAAAATGAAACTTTTTCAAAACCCACAAACACGAGAAAAGCAAACAACTTTTGAAAACATAGTGAGCAAGTATCTAAGAGCCCATGGATAACCATGGATAGAAAGGGTGCTAACACCTTCCCTTTCTATAATCTACCTCCCGAACCGAGAGCAATCTCTTAAAAGGAATTTTTCTGTGCTTTTGTCCTTTCCATTTGGAGAAAATAAAAGACGGTGGCGACTCTTGCTTCCGCGACATTTCGCGAACCAGCGTTAAACAGTCAGTTCCAGATCCACCGATCACAGAACTGGCGACTCTGCTGGGGAATAAACTTAAAGTGAGGTGTACCTTAGGGCTAGGTCATAACTGTGTTTTCACTTGTACTGTTTTGCTTGCTTTACTATTGTGGGTTGCATCGGAGATACATAGATCCTAACCCGGATCTGGGGATACCCTGTTTAGGTAGCATAAGCTGTGAGGGACCTGTCCGGCGTAGACCGACACAGGTGAAGCAGTGGCTACGTTGGTGTGACACCTTAGTCTGTACCGATATCCCTTGTGTCGCAACGAGGAGAATATGGGTCTTCTAAGGAGTCATTAAGCACCAACAACCTTAGAACCTTAATTGACACAACTTGGCCTTTAGAACAGTAGCAGTATGCTACGCCCATTGAGGCTAAACTCTCGTGATGGTTCTGGCCGCAAGAAAAGATTGCGATGCTGGAGTTATGACCGATTGAGGGTAGTCAATGATATTGGGATCCTCTAAGAACCCGGTTACTTTTGATTAGGACAGGTATGAACCAACAAAATGAAGGAGGGTAGTACCTAGACCTCATGCTGGCCTAAACTTTAGGGGCTTGCCTTGTGTGACTTGTGTGCCTTACCATGTTTGCCTTTGTATCTGTATGTGGTGTGCTTTATCATAACATCATAACATCATGAGCATTGCATCCTGCATAAGAACTGACCATTTCAAAGACAAGAGGGTTTCATCTTTGCTCTGTTTTGTAGGACATTATGATGCCTGTGCGAAGGAATACTATCCGGTTCAACTTTGTTCGTTCACCTGAGTTGATTGATGAGTTGGTTAGCAGAATTCCAAACACCACTTCCTTCATTCAGAGGCATGGTTCTCTTCTCAGTTTAGTCACTGCAAAGCGGGATCAACAGTTGATGAGTGTTCTGACCCAGTTCTATGACCCTCAGTACCAGTGCTTCACCTTTCAAGACTTCCAGCTGGTCCCTACCCTGGAAGAGTTCTCTAATCTGCTTGGTATCCCTATCTTGGATCAGACTCCCTTTACTGGTTGGGAAAAGACCCTTAGGCTTGAGGACATTGCTGCAGCTCTTCCTTTGACCCATCAAGAGGTAACAGACAACTGGGTGACTAGAAGTGGAGTTAAGGGTTTCTTGGCCAAGTTTCTGATTGGTAAAGCTAACAGCTTCCGGAATGACTTGGACTTTAGGGCATATGAAGACATCTTGGCTCTCCTAATCTATGGGTTGGTCCTGTTTCCTAATCCTGACAACTTCATCAATGTCACTTCCATTAGGATCTTTATGTCTCAGAATCCTGTGCCCACTCTCTTGGGTGACATCTTGCAACAACTTCATGCCCGTACTACCCGAAGACGAGGAACCCTATGGTGTTGTATCCCTTTGTTGGTGAGGTGGTTTATTTCGCACCTCCCTAAGTTCGTACTGAAGAACCAAGAAGGAAGAGGTTGGGCTCACAGGTTAATGTCTCTCACCGATAAAGACATCGTTTGGACTTGCAGAGGTATGGATGAGATAGCTATTATTGATCGATGCGGGGAGTATCCTAATGTTCCTCTGATTGGTACTCAAGGAGGGATCTCGTACAATCCATGTCTAGCACTCCGTCAGTTTGGAAGAGCAAGAAGAGCAGGCCCCCATGAGATGCTAGTGCCTCACATCAGTTTCGAGTTTCAGGTGGATAGTGACGAGCTGCGTCGTAGGTTCATCAAGGCTTGGGAAAAGGTTCATAAAGTTGACCCACAAGAGCTAGGACCAAAGACTTCTCTACCTATGGAAGCCTACTACAAATGGGTCCGCATCCGTGCTCAGAAGCTAGGTATGCCGTATGAAGCTGTCAGACCCGTCATTCTTGAGTGTCCTGATAAAGATGGTGTTCCTCCAACTGTCCTTCCTCCTCAGATACCTACTGATTATGAGACATTGAAGAGATCTTGGTCGCAACTGCAAGAAGAACGGGATTCTTACCGGGAAAAGTTCAACGAGCAGGAGTCAAAGATCCAGAAGCTGACAAAGCAATTGGAGAATGAGAGAGCCCTGAATGCCTACCTCCGTACTGAGAAGAGGAGACCATGGGATCAATGAAGAATGCTGAATGTGCCTTTACAGTTTTATTTCCTTTCCAGTTGTTTCATTTCATGTAAACGCCTAAGGGCAACTTGTTGAATAATTTCAGTTACAAAGTTGAATCTAATGAAGTGTGTTCTTTTTTGTTTACAAAGTTGATTCCCGATTGTCTTTGAAAACATAATTCATACGCATTTCATACATCATGTGCATAGCAGGTTTTTCCTTTTTCAGGTTGCTTACAGTTCTTCGCTGTTTATTTCAGCATCATGAATTCCGGACCTGAATCAACTGAGACTTCAATCAAGGCTCTCCAGGCGCAGAATGCGCAGTTTCAAGAGTTAATCCTGGGTCTGGCTAAAGGCCAAGATGAGCTGAAGGCCATGCTCCTGAAGAAGGAGAGGAAGAAGAAAAGAAGAACTGTTCTATTCAACTCGGGCCGAAGGTTGGGTAATACTCTGCACCAGGAAGAGGCTGTTTCTTCTGTTGGCAAGAGTCCTTCACAGGCAGAAGTCAAGGTTCCTACTCCAGAGGTCTCCGACAACGAGACAGATTTTGATGAAGAGCAGTACCCTCCTGAAGACAACAAGTACAAACAACTGGAGGACAGGCTGAAAGCTATGGAGGTGCAACAGGCACCTGGGCTGGATTTCGGAGATCTGGGTTTGTCGACTGGTGTGATCATTCCACATAAATTCAAAGCTCCCACCTTCTCCAAGTATGACGGGGCATCCTGTCCCAAGCTGCATTTGAGGTCCTATGTTCGAAAGATTCAGCCGTACTCTGCGGACAAGAATCTATGGATCCACTTCTTCCAGGAGAGTCTTTCAGGGACTCATCTCGAATGGTTCTATCAGCTGGATGGGACCAAAGTTCGTAACTGGGAGGAGCTGGCTACTGCTTTCTACAAGCAGTATCAGTATAATGCCGACCTTGCCCCCACACGTACCCAACTCCAGGGTATGTCGTTAGGTGCAAGTGAAGGTTTTAAAGAGTACGCGCAGAAATGGAGAGACCTGGCTGGCAGGGTGCAGCCACCTTTGACTGATCGAGAGTTAGTGGACATGTTCTTGGGGACCCTATCTGGGCCGTTCTTTAATCATCTCATTGGGAATTCTTCTGCTGGTTTCACTGATTTGATCTTAACTGGAGAGAGAATTGAAGCTGGGCTGAAATCTGGGAAGATTGCAAAGGCTGCATCATCATCTGGGTCGGACAAGAAACCGTTTAAAAAGGAGTCTAGTGCTGTGTATGGCTCCAGAAAATCAGAAAGACCTGATCGCCGCCAATCTGTCAGTGCGGTCATGATTGCTACGCCTGCTGCCGCTCCCCGGCCAAACAATCCTCAAAGGGCTGATAGACCCCGGAGAGAGTTCACTCGGTTAAGCATGACCCTGTCGCAAATCCTGCCACAGTTACTATCCACCAATTTGGTGACTGTCAAGGAGGCACCAAAGTTCCCTAACACTACCTCTCCTAAGTACAACCCGAATGCCCGTTGTGCTTACCATTCAGACAGCCCGGGGCATGCCACTGATGACTGTTGGGCGTTAAAGAATAAGGTGCAAGACCTTATCGATGCTAAAGAGATACAATTCGAGGCGCCTGCAAAGCCGAATGTAGTTACTGCCCCTATGCCTCAGCACGGGGTAAATGCGGTTGATGAAGATGTTTATGCTGTTTCTGTGGATGATCTAGCCACTCCTTTAAAGATCATTAAGAAGAACCTACTGCAGGCCGGTTTATTTCCGGGTTGTAGGGAGGGTTGCCTGTTCTGTGTTGTGTCCCCATCCGGTTGTCCCTTGCTAAAGTTAGGCATCCAAAGCTTAATGGATAGCAAGGAGATTTTATTCAAGAAGTCTGTTGTTCGTATGGTTCCAATGGAAGAAGTCTCTGTGGTAACTATCTTCAACAATCCAATCCCGGCTCTCCAGAAGAAGCCCGTCCAAATTCTGACTGTTGCACCTGTCACTATCACTGTTCCTGGGCCCCTGCCCTATGTATCCAACAAAGCTGTCCCTTGGCACTATGGGGCAGATGTATATATAAACGGAGTTAAACAAGAGCTCAACGCTGGCGCCAGCATCTGTGACATCACTGGCCCGGCCAAAGTTACCCGCAGTGGCAGGCTCTTCTCGCCTGACATTGCGCCACCTGCTGCTAGAAGACCACTCCTGATAATTCCTGCAAGTACACCTGCTCCCGTTGCTGATCAAGTTGTTATTCCTGCTGCTGATCCTATTGTTTCTCCTGCTGCCGAGTCATCCAATGCTCGGGGCAAGGGAATTGAAGCTGAACCTGCCCAGATGGAGGTACCCATACCCATAGCTGCTGAGGCCTCCCCACAAGAGATGGAGGAAATTCTAAAGATTATAAAGAAGAGTGACTTTAACGTTGTGGAACAGCTGGGGCATACGCCCTCCAAAATCTCCATGCTCTCTTTACTGCTGTGCTCTGAGGCCCATGCAAAGGCCCTCATCTCATTCCTTAAGAAGGCTCATGTGCCACATGAAACTTCTGCAGTCCAATTCACTGATTGCGTGGCAAGTCTAACGGCGGACAATGGCTTGGGTTTTTCAGATGCTGACTTGACCATAAAGGGGAAAGATCATAATGATGCTCTGCATGTCTCAATCGAATGCAGGGGCACCACCTTGGCACATGTGTTGGTTGATACTGGGTCATCTTTGAATGTGCTACCCAAGAAGGCTCTGGATCGTCTAGATTGTGAAGGCCTGGATCTGAAACCCAGTAACATTATCGTCAGGGCCTTTGATGGTTCAAAGAGGATGGTCCATGGGGAGGTGGACATTCCGATTCGTGTGGGCTCTCAGGTGTTCGACTCCACTTTTTATGTGATGGATATCCGTCCATCTTACTCTTGTCTGCTGGGTCGACCCTGGATACATAAGGCTGGGGCAGTGACCTCTACCTTGCATCAAAAACTGAAGTACCCCGTCAGAGGGAAGATCGTCACCGTGCAAGGTGAGGAAGAATACATGGTGAGCCACCTAAACTCGTTCAGATACATTGAGATGGATGGGGAGTTCATTGAGACCCCCTTTCAGCATTTCGAGGAGGTGTTTCCAATCGCAGCAGAAACAGCAGAAGCAGGTGGTCCTCTGAAGATGGCTTCCCTAAAGGATGCCAGGGTTGTAGTGCAAAAGGGTGAAGGTGCCAACTGGGGCAGACTGCCGGACTTCACCCAGAAGACTGATAAACTTGGGCTGGGCTTCACCTCAGAAGGGCAGAGAGCTATGAGGAAAGAGAAGATCGGAAGGCCTCCGGTATTTATCAAGGGTTCAGAAGTGAATGCTGTCGGGGAAGACTTTGAAGTGGACGAAGCCGAATTCAACAGCTGGATTTATCCGACGGCCGAAGAA
This sequence comes from Vicia faba, assembly GCA_948472305.1. NCBI lineage: Eukaryota > Viridiplantae > Streptophyta > Magnoliopsida > Fabales > Fabaceae > Vicia > Vicia faba. The sequence continues at coordinate 1,306,270,805 of OX451741.1, forward strand.
GGGTTGAACAATTGGAGTGCAAAGGATCACACCCCTGTTACCTTTGTGACACAGTAATGAATTCCCATGTTTTATTATTTTGTAATAAACAATGATAAACTCTATGGCCCGGTGTCTTACCCGAGGCACCGTGGTTCTATTTGTGAGGGCATATGAACTGTCATTTTATACATCATGAATGAAAATCTTGGACTATTTTTGCATTGCAAATATTGTGTTCCCTTTTTATCTTTCCTTTCCTTTACATAATTTTCAAAAACAGCTGTATTTACACACACACTCACTCATACAGGTTCCAATCCACTCTGGATCTCACTGATAACAGCTCTGCTAATGCCAATTATGACTTCGAAAATCCGATCAACTTAGCCGAAGACGAAGGTGAAGATGATTGCGAAGTGCCTGGCGAGCTTGCAAGACTGTTGCTTCAGGAAGAGAGGGCAATTCAACCCCATGAAGAGCCAGTGGAAACTATAAACCTGGGTACTGAGGCAGATAGAAAAGAGGTAAAGATTGGTGCCAACCTAGAGCTCAGCGTGAAGCAACGGTTAACCAAGATGTTACATGACTATATGGAGATCTTTGCCTGGTCCTACGAAGACATGCCAGGGTTGGATACCGATATTGTTGTCCATCATTTGCCGACTAGGGAAGACTGCCCTCCAGTTAAACAAAAGGTTCGTCGGATGCGTCCAGAGATGTCCGAGAAGATTAAGGCCGAGGTGATGAAACAGTTTGATGCCGGGTTCCTTGCAGTGACTTCTTACCCTCAGTGGGTTGCTAATGTGGTGCCGGTACCTAAGAAGGACGGCAAGGTCAGAATGTGTGTGGATTACAGGGATCTAAACAGGGCCAGCCCCAAGGACGACTTCCCTTTACCTCATATTGATGTCCTTGTTGATAATACAGCTCAGCACAAGGTATTCTCTTTCATGGATGGCTTTTCAGGCTACAATCAGATCAAGATGGCACCTGAAGACATGGAAAAGACTACATTCGTCACTCAGTGGGGCACCTTCTGTTACAAGGTCATGCCGTTCGGATTAAAGAATGCTGGGGCAACCTACCAACGTGCCATGGTAGCCTTATTTCATGATATGATCCACCACGAGATCGAAGTGTATGTGGACGACATGATTGCTAGGTCCCAGACTGAAGAAGAGCACTTAGATCATCTACAGAAGTTGTTTGACCGGTTGAAACTGTACAAGCTGAGATTGAACCCGAACAAGTGCACCTTCGGGGTAAGATCTGGGAAGTTGCTAGGCTTCGTGGTCAGTGATAAAGGTATTCAAGTGGACCCTGCCAAGGTCAAGGCTATTCAAGAGATGCCAGTTCCCAAGACAGAGAAGGAAGTCAGAGGCTTTTTAGGACGCCTGAATTACATCGCTCGATTCATATCTCATTTGACTGCTACCTGTGAGCCAATCTTCAAGCTGCTGAAGAAAGATCAGGTAGTACGCTGGAACGATGAATGTCAGGCCGCATTCGACAAAATTAAAGAGTATCTCCAAGAACCACCCATCCTCATGCCACCGGTTGAAGGGAGACCTCTGATCCTATATCTGACAGTGCTAGACAACTCAATGGGGTGTGTGCTGGGGCAGCATGACGAGTCTGGCCGAAAAGAGCATGCCATTTATTACCTTAGCAAAAAGTTTACCGACTGTGAGACCCGATACTCACTGCTTGAGAAAACTTGCTGCGCTTTGGTATGGGCTGCTCGCCGGCTGAGACAGTATATGCTGACTCACACTACCTTGTTGATCTCAAAGATGGATCCGATAAAGTATATATTTGAAAAGCCTGCTCTGTCTGGTAGAATTGCAAGATGGCAAATGATCTTGACGGAATACGACATTCAGTACACAACCCAGAAAGCCATCAAGGGAAGTGTATTGGCAGACCACTTAGCTCATCAAGCTGTAGATGACTACCAATCAATGAACTTCGAGTTTCCGGACGAAAGCATCATGATAGTAATTGATTGTGAAGTACCTGGACCGGATGAAGGACCTGAGCCAGGATCCCGATGGTCTATGCACTTTGACGGAGCCTCTAATGCTTTGGGAAATGGTATTGGCGCCATCATCATATCTCCACAAGGTACTCATACTCCACTCACTGCCCGGCTGTGTTTCAACTGTACCAACAACATGGCGGAGTATGAAGCGTGTATCATGGGTCTTCAAGCTGCGATCGACTTAAGGATCAAGTTCCTCAGTGTCTTCGGAGATTCCGCTCTAGTGATCAATCAGATCAATGGAGAGTGGGATACGAAACATCCAAACTTGATTCCTTACAGAGAATGTGTGTTGACCCTGATTCCCCACTTTACAGAGATAACCTTTGAGCACTTTCCAAGAGAAGAGAATCAGTTAGCGGACGCGTTAGCTACAATGTCTTCAATGTTCAAGGTCAAATGGGATAATGAAGCTCCTCAGATCACCATATGGAAACTGGACGAACCGGCATATTGTTGTGATCTCGAAACTGAATTGGTGACTGAGAAGCCTTGGTACCATGAAGTGAAAAGATATCTGGAAGCTCAGGAATACCCTGAAGGTGCATCTATCAATGACAAGAAATTCCTGAGGCGGTTCGCAGCCAAGTTCTTCCTAAGCAACGGCATCTTGTACAAGCGAAACCATGATTCAACCTTACTGCGTTGTGTGGACAAGGCTGAAGCGGAAAGAATCATGGAAGAGCTACATGACGGGACCTTTGGTACGCATTCCAGTGGGCATACTATGGCTAAAAAGATCCTACGGGCAGGATATTACTGGTCCACCATGGAAGCTGATTGCTACCAACATTCTAGGACATGCCACAAGTGCCAGATCTACGCAGATAAAGTGCATGTTCCTCCGGTTCCCCTGAATGTTCTGACTGCGCCTTGGCCGTTTGCAATGTGGGGCATAGACATGATCGGTGAAATAAGACCTACGGCATCCAATGGACATCGCTTCATCCTAGTGGCGATTGATTATTTTACAAAATGGGTTGAGGCAGCATCCTATGCTACAGTAACCAAGACTGTGGTGGCACGGTTTATTCGACACAACCTGATCTGTCGATACGGCGTCCCTGAGCGGATAATTACAGATAACGGTACCAATCTGAACAATAAGATGATTGCTGAGCTTTGCGAACAATTCAAGATACAGCACCACAATTCTTCTCCTTACAGACCGAAGATGAATGGGGCTGTAGAAGCAGCAAATAAGAACATCAAAAAGATCGTGCAAAAGATGACAGTAACATACAAAGATTGGCACGAGATGTTACCGTTCGCTCTGCATGGATACCGTACCTCAGCTAGGACGTCAACCGGGGCAACTCCCTTCTCTCTGGTTTATGGTATGGAGGCAGTCTTGCCAATCGAAGTACAAATTCCCTCTCTCCGGATAATGAAGGATGCAAATCTGAACGAAGATGATTGGATCCAGACACGACTTGATCAACTCAACCTTATTGACGAAAAGAGACTTGCTGCTATCTGTCATGGTCAAACGTATCAGAAACGGATGATCAGGGCATTTAACAAAAAGGTCAGACCACAAGAATATCAAGTTGGGGATCTGGTTATCAAGAGAATCATCCTTCCTCAGAGTGATCCAAGGGGCAAATGGACCCCTACATACGAAGGGCCATTTGTGGTTAAACATGTGTTCTCAGGAGGAGCAATGATATTAACCAACATGGACGGTGACGACCTTCCTCACCCCGCCAATGCAGACATAGTTAAAAAATACTACGCATGAAAAAGACCCGCTAGGCTGACATGCCTAGGCAAAAATTAGGGCTTCCCGTCGAACCAAAAGGGTTCGGGCAAAATGTAGGGATGAAAATGAAAAAATCTGTACACCCGGCAAGTCGAAAACCTGAAAGGGCGGCTTGGGCAAAAATGGGTATCCCGGTGGACTGAAAACCCGAAAGGGCGGTCCAGGCAAAAATTAGGGATAAAAGCGTAAAACTATGTCTCATTGGATCACTGTGCATCCAGAATCCGGTATCTGCATCAAGTTCAAACGGCATCGATCAGTCAGCTTCACCTTCAACCAAGGTCATCAAGTGATGAGACGCTCGGAGTTATAAAGGCAATAGCAGAGTTGAAACCCAGTGGATCATTCATCTTTTACACAGCTGTTTTATTTTGTACAAAACTTGTATAAATTCTTTTGATCGGCGACGCACCTCTTACTAGGACGTCAGCCTCTTGTATACAAAACGCCTATTCAGGCCATTCAAAAATCAATAAAAATATATTTCCAGTTAAACGTGCCAAGTATTTTTCCTTTCTCTGTTTTGTTTTGCGAAGAACGTCCAAGGTTCAATTTGTGATGTATGCATTGACAATAATTTGCTAACTCATAAATATTTGCATACGAAACAAAGGAATTCATTGCAGGTGACACTGGAAACAGGGGCAATAAAGAGTTGTCCGAGCAGCTAATTGTTCTATCCCCCAAGGTACTAAGGTAGGTTCAGCTAAAGAACACGGCCAAGTGTATCTTAATCCCCCAGAGAGTGGTTCAACAAGTCAATACATTCTTCTCTAAGCAAAGTCATCAAATAGCAAGGAAATTGAGTATCCTTCCGTAGATCTCAATACTTCCCCAGCAGCAATATACAAGCATCCCCGGCAGTCTTGGTCTAAAGATTGTTCCCCGGCGGTATACCACTATTCAAAGGAATCACTTCCCTGCAATTCAAACCTCCCCCAGAAGAATCCAATCCAGTTTCCCCAGGAAAGTTGGAATTCATATCTCCCCAAGCAGCAAGCTTATCCCCAGTAGATTCTGGAAGCTTATCCCTCGCGGAGCACGAACGCGTCGTCCCGGCTTGATTTAAAGAGTTATTTCCGTAACAGGATATAACTGGGTTATCCTCAGCCAAAAGCCGCGAAAAGAGCGTCCTCGGCAAAATATCTTCCTACCCCCAGCGAAGTCTATCAACACTTCCAGCACAACAAGGATATCCCCAGCATGACTCATCAACGGTATCCCCAGCGGAGTTATCTTCATCAACGCAGTAAAGCATCATTATCCCTACAGAGTAGCACTCCCCAGCATGATCGCTAGAGTATCTTTTCTCCCGCAGAATTATCTCATTTGCCAAGTGTATTCCTCAACGGAGTTATCTTCTCCTGTCGGTATTCTTGCAACGAATCATCCACAGCAGAAGCAAAATCTCTTCCTCAACATCAGCCCAGGATATGACTTCCCGGCACCCGTCAAGGATCTATTTTCCTAGACGAAAGCGTACATAAAACTTTACATACATCATCATAGTATGCATAACGCACTGCATCATATCATATAAATCATATCCATCATTGCTTGATCCATATCATGCATTGCATATGACTGACCTTTACCTTTCAGGAAGAGTACAGTTGAAATTCCCAAACATATTTCAAGGATGTCTCTAGTCCAGTTAAATCGACTCCAAACAGATTTTTCTGATAAAGACTCAGTAGAAGCTATGGTCCCCTCTCCAACGGCGTGTGAGGTGGTAATTCCTTCTTCAGATGTTCTCCTCTCCGGCATGAGCGTGAGGTGATATTCTCTTATGGTCCCCTCTCCAACGGCGTGTGAGGTGGTAATTCCTTCTTCAGATGTTCTCCTCTCCGGCATGAGCGTGAGGTGATATTCTCTTATGGTCCCCTCTCCAACGGCGTGTGAGGTGGTAATTCCTTCTTCAGATGTTCTCCTCTCCGGCATGAGCGTGAGGTGATATTCTCTTATGGTCCCCTCTCCAACGGCGTGTGAGGTGGTAATTCCTTCTTCAGATGTTCTCCTCTCCGGCATGAGCGTGAGGTGATATTCTCTTATGGTCCCCTCTCCAACGGCGTGTGAGGTGGTAATTCCTTCTTCAGATGTTTCCCTCTCCGGCATGAGCGTGAGGTGATATCTCCTTTCAGATTATAATTTCCTATAGTTCCCTCTCCAGCGGTGAGTAAGGTGACTCCCTTTGAGATTATAATATCCTTTGGTTCTCTTCCTGACACTACAAAGATGGTAATTCTCACCAAGATTTTCTCAACGAGCGTTGTTGAAGTTGAAATCATCCAAGGTTCTCTTACCATTCACGCTAAGGCAGTAACCATCCCTGGTTCATTCATCAGCGTTTGAAGCTCCAGATTCAGCTCCTGTAACCAATCAGGACATATCTATATCAAGCATCTAAAATCAGCTCCTGCGACGTGTCAGGTACTCATTTTTCTGTTTTGCAGGTATGCAGGTTCTCGCTAAGGAATCTCCTACGCGATCAACATCCAAATGGCATCTATAAGCCCATTCCCTCATCATCATTGCAACTATGTGAGCGCAAATTTCTGGGCACTCTAGTGTCCAATCATCTTCTACCCTCGGATTACGAAAGGCACGTCAGCCAATCTGCATCCTCAGGTCTAAGAAGATTGAACAGGGGCAACTGTTGTACCCCAAAATTTGCCCTCCCATATTCATCAAGAATTGTCAAAGTCAAGGTCACAAATTCCCCAAGGGACTATACAGCTCAACTGTCTCCTAGACAGTCAAGACTAGGGTTTGAGTTCTGGTCAAGCAAATGAACTTCTCAAAGGCCCAATCAAGTCTCACATGCTTAAAAAGATGGTCAAGCATCCTCATGTCAAGTTTCAAGGCATTCAGCTCAAAATTGCACAGTCAAAACCCTAGATTGCACTACAGTCAACTGTAGGGGCAAAATGGTCATTTGACAGTCAAAAGTTCAAATTTTTGGTCAACACATCATTTTGAGGCCACAAACATCATTTGATCAATGCTTGATCATGATTCTCAAAATTTGGCTCAGAAATCATCAAAGATGCAAAAGTTACTATATTTGGACAGCTGAAAAAGTCAACTGAAATTGACCAGGGCATAACTTTCACATGGATTATCAGAAAAATTCCATCCAAAGCTCATTTTGAAGAGAAAGACATTTCCTACAATTCATCTTCATGTTCCAAGCTCAAGAAATGCTCTCACAAAAAGTTATCAATTTCAACATTATAGGTCATTTTCAAAAGTCAACAAAAAGTGACTCTAAGTCAAAGGCCATAACTTGAGATTGGTAAATCAAAATGACATGGGACCAAAGGCATTGGTTAAAGGACTCAAAGACCTTTCCAAAATGTCCAAGAACATGTGAAAAGCTTAAAAATTGACCAAGTTATGCCTTGTGGAAGTTGGGAAAGTTTTGGAAATTTTTGAAAGTCAACATTGATGCAAAAGGCCTAAAAATGCAAATGGGCCCAATTATCTTCCAAATTTCTTCATGACAAGCCTATGCACGACCATTAGGCCCAAAGGGAAGTATTCTCATATTTTTTAATTATTTATTTGAATTAATATTAATTTATATTCATTTAAATGATTTTAATTCATGAAAAATATAACCTTAACCTAAAAAATCTTTTTATGCACATTATAATGTCAATATCTCGTGCTTAATGGATTATGGCAAGTTTTGATAAGTTTTGATCAGATTTGAACCAAGTTGCACATGAAAAGATATGAAAAAAGATTTTTCAAAATCAAATATATGAAATCATAATTGCAAGAGATTTTGGTTGAAATTGTTGACCTAATTGCTTCCTTACAAGTATTAGAACAAGACCTAATGATCCAGGACTGAAAAAGCTGCGCATAACACACTCTTGCATATTGAAATTTTTGACAAAAAAGTCAATACTGAATTCAAGGATATAGGACGATTCAAGCTTGGATTTTCGTTTCAATAGCATTCTGAGGCATCACTGAGTGTTTCTCAATCAATAACCACGACAAAAACACCTTGAATTGGTATGAAGAACCTTGACCGAACCAAGAAAATTCCAAACTCGTGCATCATGATTTACATGTTTTTACAGCATTTTGTCCATTAATTCATGTTTCTATTGATGTTTCTGAACTAACTGCAACGTTTGATTGTGTTTTTGAGTCACGTACACGATTATGCCATTGTCGAATATTAGGGTTTGCAGGTTCTTGATTTAGGGCTTTTGCATATAAGGAAAATTAGGACTCATAGGTGCCATGACTGAACTCAGCACCTCAAGACGAAGAGATCTATACCCTCGCGAACAATTTATGATGCCTAGAAAGCTATTCGCTATTTTCTCAAATCCACCTTAAGACCACGCTGGAAAAACCGTTCCCCTTGAGTTTTGTTTTACAGGGTAGGGAAGGAGACGAAGATGTGTCTGAACCTGATTGGACATTTTGAATTTTCGCGCGAAATTCCAAAGCGTTAGCGTGTTCTCTTTATATTATTTGCATATTATTATATATCAATTGAAAGCGAATAGCTCAGCTGGCAGGGACTAAGGCATGTGACCTTCAAGACCTGGGTTCAAGTCCCAGGTCTTGCATAAATTCCATATTATTTTTCTATAACTGATTCCATGCAGGCCTAACGTGAACGTTCACCATACACGCTCAATAATCCATCGCCCACGCGTCCATCTCACCCAGATCAAGGGCCAGGATTCAAAGAATGCCATAAGCACAAGTCAAAGCGCTGACACCTGATCCTAAAAGTCAACCACCTTCCAAGCAAATGGGCCTTGAATTACCAGGCCTTACCTCCTAAATTGGGGACTACACCCCACTCTGGTTTGATCTCTTGTTTTTATTTATTTCATTTATTTTAATTGATTGTTTATTTTAATTGTTTGTTTTAATTAATTATTTTAACAAAAATCTAAAAACATTACAAAAATCAGAAAATACACAAAAATATAATATTTATTTTATACTAATTATTTTCATGAATAAATTAGAATATAAAATGTTTAGTTTAATTAGGTTTTAATTTTAATTCTTTTTTAATAAAAAATCCAAAACATGTAGAATTAGGTTAATTAATAGTTTTAATGTCTTTTTAATTTTGATTTCTCACAATACTATTTATTTATTATTTATTTTCCTATTTAAATTGTACATAAATTTTAGGTTAATTTAGATCTTATTTTAATTCTTTCTTAATAATTAAAAAATATTAGAATTAGGGTTTGCTTCTTAATTTAATTTTAATTAATTTCTTTTTTTCATTAAATCAAAATACCAAAAAACATTTAATCATTTAATTTTTTAATTCTCATTAATTTTTAAAAGGGTCCAACGCCCTAATTTTGTTAATTTCTTTATTTCTCGCGTTTATTTTATTATCGCTCATTATAATTTTGTAAATGTCCCAAAGCCATGTAATTTATTTCTCGCACTTTTTATTTTATCGCATTATTTATTTTTCGCTAAATCGGGTCCGGTTTAATTTTGGCGATGTGGACCCGCGCCTTTGTAATAGTCGTAGATTTATCTTTTCCGCACTCCTAACTGTTAATCGAGCATGAAAGAATGAATGTCAAATTAAAATCAAGCGTAGAACACGACAAACATGAACAAGACAAATAACTGAAACATGACACACAAATCACACACCACCCCTAGGGTACGCCTCACTGTTGCCTTGCCTCGAAAGGTGATCGTCGAGTAGAGGGCGTCTTAGTAAGTCCTCATGATCCAGGAACCTGGCATGAGGGTAGCTTCTAAGGTGTCTTCCCATTGCTCTGGTGATCACCATGTCCCGAACCTCGAATTGACCCGAACACCTCCAACGATGGTGCTACCTACCTCTCAATGGTGGGATAGCACTATCTAAAGGACTCTTACACAGCCTAATTCCTTAGAGTAGGTAGATTTCTCCTAGGTACTTGCTCTTTCAAAAAACAAAAAAACAACTTTTCGCACCTACACTTTCAAAAAGTTTTCAAACAAACACTTCATACACTCTTGAGGACTGATACAAGAGTTACCTAGAAGTTTTCAAAATGAAACTTTTTCAAAACCCACAAACACGAGAAAAGCAAACAACTTTTGAAAACATAGTGAGCAAGTATCTAAGAGCCCATGGATAACCATGGATAGAAAGGGTGCTAACACCTTCCCTTTCTATAATCTACCTCCCGAACCGAGAGCAATCTCTTAAAAGGAATTTTTCTGTGCTTTTGTCCTTTCCATTTGGAGAAAATAAAAGACGGTGGCGACTCTTGCTTCCGCGACATTTCGCGAACCAGCGTTAAACAGTCAGTTCCAGATCCACCGATCACACCTGCTTATTCATATTATGAATGATATGTATTCATGTAATGCTTTCAAGGATTCAGAAATTCAAATTTGTTTTAAACAAAAAAGAAACACACGTCATATTAATAAGATAGAATTTGTTAGTACATCAGTGCCCCATGGGCAAAATAATACAAAATTCTAAGGTAAAAAGACGTTGCGCATCCTCTTTGGTGCAATGTAGGTGTTGAGAGTCTGCTCTTCGTGAAGTTGACCAGTGAGTTCCAAAACCTTCTTCTCGCTTGCGTAGAATTGGGCTTCGAAAGTATCGTGCTCTCCCTTGAGCTGTATCCAACTCCTTTGTAGATCTTCGAGTGATGTTGGCATGTCAGGATGTAGGAGGGTGTATGGAACCTTTCCTTCCATAACAAGCTCTATAATCACTAGGAGAATGTAGGGGTAAGGCATCATAAGACTTTGGGCGCAGGTTCGTACCCACTTGAGGTCAGGCTCAAGGGGGATGGAATTCTTGTGTCCCAAGGTCTTACTGTCCACCTTGTTGGGCATCCTCCAAGCTCGGATGAACCTTTGTCGGAGTCCTTGGTTGTCGTTGTCAAAGTCGAAAACCAAACCTTGAACTAGCATGTCATGTGGGCCATCTCTTCGGGCATAACCAAACTGTCTCAGATCCAAGCAAGGGTTGTAGGTGATGCCTCCCCTAATGCCAAGTAGAGGGACATTAGGAAATTCCCCATAACGGTCAATGATGATGACATTCTCTTTTGATCGAGAACACCAATGAATGTTTGAATGGGTAAGCGTCATCAATCGTTGTGACCACCTCAAACCTTGCTCATTCTTCAAAATTGATTGGGGAAGATGAGAAATAAACCATCTTGCCAGTAGAGGAGTGTAACACATGAGAAAACCTCTTTTCCTCATTGAACGAGTGTGAAAAGAGTGGATGATATCCCTAAGCGATGTAGGCATCGGGTTACGAGTCATAAAGATTTTGACAGCACTCAAATCTATGAGTTGGTCAGGGTTAGGGAACAAGACCATCCCATAGATAATAAGAGCTACAATCTCCTCAAAATCTTGGAAGTCTAGAGAATTCCAACAGCTTTGGGCCTTCTCAAACAGAAACTTTGACAAGAAACCTTTGACACCACTTCTAGTTTCCCAATGTGTTGTGACATCAGATGAGTGCAAGTGTAAGGCTTAAGCAATCTCTTCTGGCTTTGGATCTCTTTTTGTACCGTTGAAGGGTAGTTGATTGAGAATAGGAATCCTCAGGAGTTTAGAAAATTCCTCCAAAGTGGGCACAAGTTGGTAGTCAGGAAATGTGAAGCAATGATGCAAAGGGTCAAAGAACTGGAAGAGAACTTTCAGCATATCCTCCTCTGTGTTGACAGTGACCAAGTTGAGAAGACGACCATGTCTCTCGGTGAATGGAGAATTCTCAGGAATCCTTGAAGCTAGCTCCTTGAGTTGTGGAGTAATTCTTACAAGGTTGACTTGGATAGTTTTCCTGTGAAGTGAATCCATAACCTACAAAACAGGAACAAAGATGAAAAATCCAAAATCCTTGAAATGGTTAGTGGATGCATATGATGCTTCATGATGTCCATGATGTTATGCACAAGTATATATGTACAAGAAAATCACACATGTTCCTAGTTTAGGCTTGCATGGGGTTTCATAGGTAAGTACCCTCTTGAAGTTTAGTTGGCTCAACCTGTCCTAAAAATAGTAACCGGGTTCTAAGGAGCTCAATATCACTGGATTGTTTCCTTGTTCATTGTTTCAATTCAGCCTCTTCACTGGCGACCAAAATATTCCAAGGAACCAACCCTCAATGAGTGTAGTATCGAGTATCTACCAACCTCGGACTGCACCAAAGTCGGTTATCTCACTACATCCTAAAAGGCCAAGTTGGTCAAGTAAAGGTTCTAAAAGTCCATTAGTGCTTCATGACATCACTCAGCGGCCCCGTATTCTCTTTGATTGACTCAAAGGCTACCGGTACCCATAAATATGTCGCACCAATATAGCTATTGCTTAGACCATGTCGGTATACCCCACACAATTTCCACAACATATTGCTATTTACCTATGAATGTTTCCCAAATCCGGGTAGAGGATTCAAACCCAAACAATAGAACCAAAGTGTAAAGCAAACAAGTCAAGCAAGATAAGCATGTAAAGGTGATCTAAAACCCTAAGGTAACCCCACTTTTATACATTTCCCCAGCAGAGTCGCCAGTTCTGTGATGCGGTGGGAGATCTGACTTGAGGTTTTGTATTTGTGTTTGCAAAATGTTGCGGTTTAGCAAGAGACGCCATCGACTTTTATTTTATCCAAAAGGAAAGGTAAAAAAAGCACAGGAAAGACTTTTGAGATTGTTTTTGGGTTCGGGGGGTAGATTATGAAAAGGGAAGGTGCTAGCACCCTTTTCATCCATGGTTTTCCATGGGCTCTTAGTAACTTGTTTTAGATCACTTGCTTTGCTTTTTCAATTGTTTGAAATGGTGCTTTGTGTGGTTTTAAAAGTATTTTGAAAAGAGGCCATCGTTTAGGCAGTCTTTGTAATGATTCTTGTTTGTAAGAATGTATACAAAGATGTTTGTCTTTTGAAAAATGTTTCAATGTTTTGAAAGTTGTTTGGAAATGTTTTGAAATGTGTTTGTTTGAAAATAGCAAGGATGGTTTGCAAGTTTGATCATGTAACTAGAAGCATCTACCTACTCAAAAGTCTTTCCTATACATTTTTATTCCTTTGACATTGTTAACCTACCATTGTTTTGGTAGATAACCCTATCTTTGGATGTTAAACGGGACAGGCGTGGGTCATCGTATGACCATGATAACAATATTGCCAAGTATCTTAGGAAGTTTTGAGGAACTTAAGATCATTTATTTTAGGCAACTTGTCTAGCGTCATCGAGGGACTATGATCTTTTATTTTGTTTTGTTTTGCCAAGATACCTAGCATGCATACCATGGCCATGTTTTAAGGCAACCAAATGGGTGAAACCCTAGAGATGCTTGTGTGCAATGTGTTGTCATTTTTCATGCATTTTTGCCTTGTATTAGGTCATGCTATTTGTTTGATTTTGTCTTATCATACAAACCCTAGTTTTTACTAAACATGCATATAATGCAATAAATTGCATAAAGTAAATCTAAACTATTACAAGAATATCATGGGAGGGGGGATACAAGTTTTGAATGGGGATATTTGCACAAAATAAAACCCTAGTTTACTATTACAACCCAATTGAATTTATTGTACAATAAATAAATAAACAATTATTTAAATATGCAATAAAATGTAAATATGCAAAAAAAATATTTTGTAATTGTTTTATGCATGAGAAAATAATATTATCTAAGTCCTAAAAATAAGAAAAATAATGTTATTATTTTTGAAAGGGGAAACCCTAATTTTTTGATTAAAAGAAAAATATATGTTTTCTAATATTCTTGTCCATTTTTGTTTAAGAAATATAATAATAATATTATGTATAGATATTAAAAATTAAAATATGTGAGAAAATAATATTTTATGTATATAATATAATAAAATAAAATATTTAAGTATTTTAATATTATTTACAAGTTTATTTAAGAAAATAAATTCTATTAATCCTAATAAACTATTTTTAAGCCATAAAAAATTATAAAAATAATAAAATTAAATGCAAAAAATTAAGAAAATATTTTTGGGATTTTTTAATGTTCAGAAAAAAAATAATAAAGTCAAAAATATAAAAATAACAAGAAAATATGAAAAATAATAAAATATGAATCAGGGGGTGCAAAAGCAAAATGGGGGGTGTGAAAAGAAACAGGCCCAAGGCGCCAGGCCCAGAACACCACTTCATCCCTGTCCTTGCTCCTTCACGTGCTCCCTGTGGTTCAACCTGTAACTCTTGCATACGTGCATAAAAACAAAATCTTGCAACATGAAACTTGTAGCATGTTAACTCACAATTCCAATGATATAAAAATCATGACCTAACTCTCAAAGATCAAGGAGAATTTTATCACCCCTAATTTTTGACCTAAAATTTTCATGAACTTCAAGCTTCAAATTCTCACTACTCAATTAATATAAATAAAAACTATGCATATGTACAACTCAAGCATGTTAAGGACTACATCTTTGCTTCACAAATTTAAGCTTAAGGATGCCTAAATAGAGAGATAGAAACTTGACAAATATCTTGTTCAGTTGAGTTTGGATATGGCAATGTGAGAACTTTGAGTGAGGCCTGAAGTTCTTGTGAACTTCCTTGAAGTTCCCTCAAGCTTCTCCAATGCCCAACTTGTCTTGTAGATGGATAAAACTCCTTGCATGAGTCAACCTGCAACCTTGAAAAATGAAAATGGTGAAGTTTGAAAATGAGCTCAGAGTTGCAAGACAGGGGCCTGGAAGCAAAACGCACGAGCCAATATTGTTTTGGAAATGGTTTTGTAGAAGATGCCCTGTTTGGGCAGGAACTTGATTTTTTTTATGTTTTAGAGTGTTTTTGAGGTTGTGAATTCGTGTTTCTTGCTTGTTACAATGTTCTGAAGTTATTTTAAATGAGGCAAAGGCTTTCCTTTACCGGATGGATGAGTTGTATTGACTTTTGCAAGTTTCTTGCTTTTGAAGAAAAGTTGGAAGTGACAATGCAAAAGCCTGTACAGGCTTGCTTGCTAGCTGCACATAGCTGGTACAAGTTGCCTGATATTTGTGGATATTGTTTGCAGCAAAAGATTAGGTCCATGGCTCAAGATTTGCAAAGTTGGAAAAGGCAAGCTTTATCAAAGTAGCAATGTGAACTTTATGCCATTTTTAGATTAATTCATTGTGCAATGCTTCAAAAGTCAGAACAAGACTATTATCCGATGTGCTTGAATTAAATTATGGAGTGTAGAAGGGATTAGGACCTGTAAAACCAAGTACAAGCATGTTTGAAACTGATTTTCAATTTGTAACATTGTGGAAAATGCCTTGAACAAAAGTGATAAATTGCCATTTTCATTTCTTCGATTCTCCCTAACCATAAATGATCTTGGAGAGTTCTTGGACATTTTGGAAAGCTTGTAACATTCTCTACAATCCATATTTGAAATTAATTTTGAGATTCCTCTTGGAACTAGGTGAAACATTGCCATGAAGTTAGGTCAAAAATCTGCCTAAACTAGGGCAAATTTTCACTAAGTTAAAAAAGTTTATGGACCCCTATTCAAAAAATCATAACTTGAGATCCATGAATCTTTTGGGAAAACTTTGTGAATAAAAGTTGTATATTTCATGGAGGACTACAACTTTCATATTGGAAGTTTTCTTTGAATCCAATTGCATCATGGTGAAAAAGTTGTGGAAAGTTGGGAAAAAATAAGAAATTTTCCATAACTTAGAAAAATTCTAAGTTATGAAAAATTTCTAACTAAAACCCTAATTTTCAAAATTAGGTTTCTTGATCAACAAGTTTCACATTTTGACATATTTTGATGAATTATGACCCTTGGCACTTGATTTTGACCAAAAGTCAAAGTTTGACTTTTCAGTGTACAGTTGATTTTTGATCAGTTGACTAGAAAATTCATTTGTCAAGCCAATGCATTTGAGATCTTTTAAACTATGTGATTAGGTCAAGATGATTTTATTGAGTCCTTGAAATCATGCTTGAACCCAATTGGTCACTGGCTAGGTTAAAAATCAGAAATTGCCTTTTCTCAGTCAAAACCCTAATTTTGACCATTTGCCCTTTTGATGATTTGATCAAATTTCTTGAGGAGTTGTGGTCCAAACTTGATCAAATGGTACATAGGATCCTATAATGTGATCGTGGATAAAAAATTATGATGTTTGACTGTAAATTGGCCATGGTTGACTTTTTCCCCAATACAGCTGATTTTTAGGTCAACTATCCAATTGACTGGGCAAAAATGTGATTCAAGACTTGAAACTTGGTATGGGCAATCTTAGGGATCCAAGGTGGTGTATGAAAGTCACATGAAGCCTTGATGGTCCAAAAATCCTTGTGCAAACTCAAACCCTAATTTTAGGTCATCGGTGCAAGAGGTCTTGTGAGGAAAAATCTTGATAATATGAGAGGGCAAATTTTGGGGTACAACAACAGTGTTTCACACACTTGTCGCGCACTATGGAACAAACAACATTAGACAACTTGGTCGGACGGGCCGACATGCTCTGATACCACTAATGTAACACCCTATTTCTACCCGGCGGATAATAAGAAAATCAGAGTTCAACATAAATAGGATGCTATATTTTCAACTAAAAAACAATCTTCATTTAATCGCATACAAACAGATACATAACACTTAACTCGGATGAACCGATAAGAATCTGATTTATTCTTCAAAATCAAACAACTTTTTATTGATAAGCAACGAAATATACATACTCAACTTCAGTTCACTTAACATCTTTTATTCAACTAAAACAACCTCAAGACAACAATTATTTCATGTAATCAACTTAAAAATTCAGCAACTGAAATAATAATCCATAACTAAACATCAAGTGTCCATCCCCCGAGTGCTACGTATCAGAGTGACAACACCGACTCGAACTAACAAGGTAATAACTATCCTTCTTAATTACCTGCACGTTTCCAACAGAGGGCAACATTCAAACATAAGGGGTGAATATCAAACTATATAATTAGTCATATGATAAATAATATATTAAATCAGATCATACAAAATCACCACTTCACAACTTACAAACAACTTTAATCACAATAAAACATCATCACGATATAACTACTAAATTCACAACTTTTAGATAATACTTGTCACAACAAGTCAACAACATAAAGCAACAACAAATTTATCTTCACCGCAAGTCAAGATGCAACATCAAATACGACTCAATCACAATGCACATGCATGTGGTACCATCAGAGCAAGACTCCCAACTTAAAAATTTCCAATTAATAGAGGCATCAACAAGGCATAAGCCTTCTTCGTAGTTTTCCAATACAGACCTTCACAAAATCCGCCAATACAGGCTATCACAGAGTATGCAAATGTATGTGACTCAATGAATACACCATCACATACTAACAACAATCATCATTTATGGCAAGGCATAAGCCCACATCACCATTATTACCAGTAAATAAAGGTAATTCATCATCATCTAAAATCTCTGCATTTTCACATTATCAACAAGAATTCACAGAGACAATCACAACAGCACAACATCTCAACATTGGCCATAGGTCTACAGCATCATATTGCCCATAAATTGAGGCAATTCAACCAAATTCATCATCATCTACAATTTCATATTTTTCAGGAAGGTATACAACACCATTCCATAAATCAGAATCATTCAACGTAATTCGACTTCACCTGCAATTCAACTTTATTCTACATAATTCTAAAAAAACAAACCAACTAAAAATACCCATATATATATACGACTCACTCCAACAATTTCAACTAATTCTGGTTAACAACTTTTACCGCCTAAATCTAAAAATTCGGCTAATCGGTACTATTTTATATACTATTAGTACTGCTATTTATTTATACTGCTACTAATCAATTTATTCTACTAAATTATGCTACCTTCGTTATTTAGCTTACTGCTATTATTGGTCTCCGCCAAAAGTACTTGTTTGCTATCTACAACTTCTTGTCAGTGACAAATATTAGTTATAAACCAAAACCAATTTCAACTTATTCCTACTGTTACTGAAATTCTCTATTATACTTTCTGTATGATAATTTTCAATTTCTACTTCTACTGATACTTCCTAACAATGCTCAGCTAAATTAGTCAATACACTATTATTTATGTTACTATTACATATACATCCTGTTATTCATTTGACTAAAGCATTACAATTTATTCCTGCAACTTCTTTAATCCAATCTGATACTAAATTATTTTACTAATTATATTAACTTATTAATAATATAAGATATGAAATAGTCTTTCCACCACGCCTATATGTTCTTTCGAGTCTTATCTCAAGACAACAACTCAATAATAGCCATAACAACATCATAACAGAAATACGATTTAAATAAATTGAAGAACAACTTCATCAATATATTATGAACATTCACTGACAACTAAAATTGCAGGACTGATAATCTTCACCGAATACAATATAACCGAATTGACAACAATTCATGGCACAAATTTATACAACCCAACCTCACATACGATTTATCATATACCCGACTATAGAGATTGAACCCCACCCTTACCTGATTTGGATTGAAGGTAACTCTAAGGGTCTCCAATTGAATCTCCTCTTGGCTACTTGGTGTAACTTCCACGTATTCCTCTTCTTCTCCTCAAAACCCTTATTTTTCTCTTCTCTGCAACTTCTTTTGTACCAAAACCTTCCAAGATTTTTTTTCTCTATATCAGAATCAAAGCTGAAAATTGTCCCAAATATGTAGCTACAGTGCGACGATGATGTATCCCAACTCAGACCTTATTTTGAAGATTCCAACGGTCAAAAGTTATATGTATGTGTTGTGAACCTACCCTCTAAATTTGAGCATGATCCAACAGTTAACGAATCGGGAATTACCGATTTAGTGACACTGCTACAATAAAAACGAGAATGAGTTTCTCCCATCTATTCTCTCACTTTTTCTTAATTAACATAATTCCTTTTATATCCACTTAACCTTGTAATTCTAGTAATTCTTATTGGGCCAATATCCACACTCCCATATTTACTATATGACATCACTTAAATAAGGCCAACAATTAATCTTATAATGCTCCAATATATTTAATATTATTAAACCACCATTTAATCAAATAATGTCACAGAGAAACTTAACAATAATTCGCAATATTTCTCAACTCCAACTAATAATTTTAATTAAATAATTAATTAAATTATCGGGACGTTACAATCTCTGTTGTCTTGTTTGAGTGCCAATTTACTTGCTGAAATAAACAGCGAGAAATGAGAGACCTGTACTGGAAGACCTATTATATAATGATATGCATGCAGTGTTTTCAAGGATCTCACAAGGTAAACACAAGAAGATGTTAGTAACTGAATCTGACAGCATCTTCGTTTGAAGGACTTCGTACCGTTGAATGTCCTTCTACGGGAATAAAGCTCACCATGTCGAGTGGGTTATAGCCTTTGACTCAAGTTATCATGATTGGTATTTTGACGGAATTGGCTAGAGGAAAATAAATCCCCTTGCCCCTTGCTAGACGTCTGACTCATCATAACCTGCATCACAGGCCCTTGAGATCCTTGAATGGTTAGTGAAATGAAAAATGGATGTTATGATGTTTATGATGTCATGATTATGCTTAGATCACAGATAAACATAAGCAAATCACACAATAGACCTTAGGTTCAAAGGCTTTCATGAGGTTTAAGGTAAGTACCCTCTTTAATTTTCAGTTGGTTCAACCTGTCTTAGAAATTGTAACCGGGTCCTAAGGAATATCAATATCACTGATCTTTCTTTATCGGTATTATTTCAGCTTAGCAATATTTTGTTGCGGTTGAAACATCCCGAAAGTCTGATCTCAATGAGTGTAGTATCGAGTATCAATCGATTCCAAGCTTTACACCGAGGCCGACTATCTCATTACTTTCCAATGTCCAAGTTTGTTCAACTAAGGTTCTAAGATCATTTAGTGCTTCACGACACCATGTGGCGGCCCCATATTCTCCTTGATTCAACACAAGAGATACCAGTACCAACCAAAGTGTCACACTAACACAGCTATCGCTTCAACCATATCGGTCTACACCGTACAGTCTCCATGATCTATTGTTGTTTACCTAAAAAGATACCCTAGATCCGGGTATAGGATCTATAGTATCCCAAGCAAACCTTTAAAATTAAATCAATCAAAACAAACAAGGAAAGCAATTTAGAAATGAACTAGACCCTAAGGTAAATCCCACTTTTTTTAAAATATCCCCAGCAGAGTCACCAGTTATGTGATACGGTGGAAAAACCTACCGTTAATACTGGTTTTGTGTTTGTGTTTGCAAATGTTGTGGTAAGCAAGAGTCGCCACTGACTTTTCTTTTATCCAACAAAGGAAAAGGTGAAAAGAACAGAAAAAGACCTTTTTCGAGAGTTTCTGAGTCAGGGGGGTCGATTATGGAAAGGGAAGGTGTTAGCACCCTTTCCATCCGTACTTTTCTACATGCTCTTTGATACTTTCTCATTGGAAAATTGCTTTCGTGTTTGCGTATTTTGAAAAATTATTTTGCTTTATACTCACTCTTGTATCAGTCCTCAAGAGTGTTGATAAAGCGTTTTTTGAAAATGGTTTTAAAAGTGTAGTTAAAAAATGGTTTTTGAGCAAGTACCTAACAAATATCTACCTACTCGAAAAAGATGTTCTTTTCCTCCTTTCCTTTAGATATTGCTATCCTACTATTAGTGAGTAGGAAGCCTTATCGTTGGATGTTGAGGGACTATCGAAGGGACATTTACGATCACTAAGGTAACTGGGCGAGAACTTTTAGTAATTGCCCTAAAGTTCTAAGATCACTTTTTTTAACCGAGGCAACAGTCGAAAGGGTCATCGAGGGACTTGTGATCACTTAAACTAAAGGGCAGCCACTAAAAATTCTCATGTTTCGAGAATTTTGACCATTTTCGAAGGCAACCGAAGTGGGAGATACCCTAGGGGTGAGCATGTGCAAGTGTGTTGATTCAGTTTATTCATCTTGCAATTTTAGGGTTATCTAATCGTTTTAATTTACAGTCTTTCCATGCAATCCTATTAATCTAAGCAGTTAATAATAATGCAAGAATTTAAAAGACATAAATTAAACCTAGCTATTACAGGGCCTCGGGGAGGGGGATACATAACCAAAATTTGGGAGTGCGAAAATTAAAAGCAGTAAATAAATCCTAAGTTAAACTATTACAAACTGTGTACAGATACAATCAATTGAATAGAATAAAAAGCGCATGAAGAATGGAAAGATTGTCTAAACCCTAAAAATGTTTAAAAGAAAATATTTTTTGTTCTTATTTATTTATGAAAATATTAAATTATAATAATATCCTAATTAACTAAATTAAAGAAGGAAAGAAAAAAATTATTAATTACAATTAATTCTAATGAAACTAATATTTTTTGGTATTTTTAAAGAGAAAAAGATTTGAAATTTAATCCTAACTTCTAATTAATTTTATTTTAAGGAAAACAAGTTAAAGTAATTAAATTACATTAATTTACAAAATTAATTTTAATAATAAAAAAACCTAATTCTATTTTTTTTGTTATTTTTATTGATTTTATTATTAAAAAAGTGAATTTAAAAATATATAAAACATAAAGATAAAGAATTTAAAATAAATAAAAAATAAGAATATGGGCATGATAGCATGGAGCAATTGGGAGTTGTGAGGCTGAATTTTGCTAGGCCCATATCCACTAAGCCCAATGTCCTGCGTGAGATCCAGTGTTGCTAGCCTCTGGGGGTTCACTATGGAGATTGCTTGATGGGCGCTAGAACTGAATCAATGGATGATCCAATGGTTGAGAGTGAGGATGTTGGATGGATGTATTGGGATGCAATTCATTGGATCCTTTAAGCAGTATTAGAAAAATAGAAAATGCAAGAGGCAGGGATTGAACCCCTGCCCTTGCACCTTGTAAAGTCTTATCACACCATGCCTTACCACTACGCCATCCTTCTAATTCATGATAATAATAACACAAAAATGTTATAAAGGAAAATCAGTGTTAGTCCTAGTTAACAAAAAAACACGTGCGTCAGCAATACAAACAGGCCAATCAAAATATGTCAAAATGACACGCATGCTCCAAACAGAGTCAAATGGGTCAACGATGCCGGAGGGGATCTCCCATCTTCTCCGGGAGCATGGAAATGTGATCTGTGAATTTTGAAGACTTAAACCCATGATCAAGAGCCAATTCCACATGAAAATTGCTCCTGAGTTCAAATCCGGTCCTAGTTTTCACGGATCATGCCTGCATCGTCATATTAAAAGCACAATCCATATTTTGCCCTAAACATGGCAAAATCCTTGATTCACATCAAATCAATCATGCTTCATGTTGGTCCTGTTCTAAATGACACCCTGAATACGAATCAAGCCATGAAAGGGATTAATGCATCATAAAATTATAAATATGAAAATAAAAAAATTACCCACGATGAGATGCTCCAGTTTGCTGGTTCTGGGATGGTTTGGCCTTCAAGGATGGATGAAATGAGATGCTTAGATCCCGAGGAAGTTGATGGAGTCCTTAGTTTTGGCTGAATCTGGCTAGAGAGAGGAATCTCGAATTGCACCAATATTTTTGAAATTTGCTAGGGGCTTCTCTAAAGCAGTTGCACGTATCCTTTCTCTTCTGACTTTGTTGTATATATATGAGGGCAAGATTAGATCAACAAATGTGGTTCTCATATTTGTACATTATGATGAAAAGATATGATCTCAATCTTGCATAAAACTTTCCATATTTGATCCAATCTCATGCCAATCTATTTTTCATGCGTTACTGCTAGCCTGTTATGAGTTGTTTGGGCCTCCAGTATGATGGAAATCGAAAGATGACATGCCCTTACAGATCCATTTCCCTTCGAATTTTTCCTCTTCGAAGACTTTAAGCTCCAATTCGAATTACTCAGAGCTTTCCTCATCAGAACATTGTTTCCTTCGAAAGCTCTTAATTCAAATTTAAATTGCACCAGCTTCAATATCATGGCTCCTTCGATTGAGCCACCCTCTGCTTCGATTGCTTGATTTGAATAAAATCACCCTATTCGAATCAACTCTTGTGAAGTTAGGAACAAACAAGGCAAGAATCTGGCCCTTAACTCAGGAATTGAAGCCACGATCAAAAATTGAATTCTTGCCATATTTGCAAGGAAAGCATGCCATTTTGAACTTTGGGTGAGCCTAGGCAGGTTATGATAGGTGTTTTGTTTGAATTTGGCTTAAGGATTTAATCATGGTTCCTTCAATAAAGTCTCAAGCTTTTCTCTCTTCGATGGCTTTGAACTTGACCAATCGAAGCAGTATCTTATTGAATGGTCGAAGTGTTGTTCTGCTCTCTTCGATGGCTCTAAGTCCTTATTCGAATTTCCTAGAACTTCCCTTATCAGAACTTCTTAGATCAGCCTTTATCCTCTTTGATGGTTCTGAGTTCTGATTCTAAGTGTTAAGAACTTCCCTTATCAGAACTTCTTCGATCAACCCTTATCCTCTTTGATGGTTCTGAGTTTTGATTCGAAGTGTTCAGAGCTTCCCTCATCAGAATATTTTAGATTAAGACACCTATGCACTGATATGCCATTCGAAGGATACTTTGCTCTGATATTCCAATCGAAGGCAATTCTGATGTTCCAATCGAGGAACCTCTGATGTTCCAATCGAAGGACATCCTGATATTACAGTCGAAGGACACCCTGATGTTCCAATCGAAGGAAGCTCTGATGTTCCAATCGAAGGAAACTCTGACGCTCCAATCGAAGGATATTTCGTTCATCTTAAAATTTTACTTTCCTCAAGCCAAAGAGTGCAACCACCTATTTAAAAGAAAATCTCGAAAGAAAATGAGAGGGAAAATTTTTGTGTACAACAGTTTTCTATGTCGATCATAAATATATAAAGAATTTTATGTTTGAAAATGAGTGGTTGGATGTATGGAAACTACAAAAGTACAATTTCTAGTATAATAAATGTCAATTTTAAATTTGTCCATCATCGGTAATTATAATATTAAGACTCACTTATATTTTCAATTTTGTTTAACCATTTAGGTGCATTAATCATGTTTGCCGATTCATATTCTATTGTGGTAAAAATATCATATAAAATAGAGGTACTAAAAAGGGTGTATATATGGAATAAAAAAAAGTATTTCACAACGGTTGAAACTGTCAACCGTGGTAAAAATGGATGCACCAATTATTATATACCATGGTATGGTTGTGAATAAAACCCATGACCTTTATATGATTCACCATTGTTGATTAAGATGACTGTGGTGACATGTAACACTCTACCTAGTTTATCATTACTATCACACTCTTGTGGTGTGGAAAGAAGCATTTTTATTACCACCCCTAACTTGCCACGGTTGATCAACCATGATGATATCCCTTTTTTAAGCATGGTGAAATGGCCTTTTCACCGTAGTGTATCCATATTTGTTGTGCGTAAATTTCTAGATGAAACACCAACTAAGGGATTATAGAGTTAATCTTGGTGTTATCCTGATGAAATGCAACAACACTAGCACTATATAACTCACTAAAAATTAGATACTTTAATCTCAGACTAAACACATTGAGGTTAGACACCATTTCATTAGAGATTATATTGAAAAGGGGGATCACATAATTGAGCAGGTCTTTTCATATAATCAACTCACAAATATTTTTATCAAACCTCTTTAATACTTCAGCTAGTGTTTCATCTAGATAATCTACGAACAAAAAATGTGAAACTTAAAGGTGTTGGACCTTTGGCCTTCAATTACACAAAAGTGGATATAAGTTTATATAGGAGAATTATAGATGGGGAAAGGTCGTCACATCCACTAGTATTAACCATTGAAATGGCATAAACAGTGAGACAATTAACTCCAAACGAGTTTACTCATGAAAAAACACGAAAGGTCGCAATGGAGGAAAAAATTAAGAGACGAACTTAGTTGGAGAAAGCCTTGAGAGGTCCACAAGAGTGTATCACTACTATAAAAATCACTTTTAAACTCGGACGTAAAATGCATTTTACCTCGGCTAAAGAAGCCATAATTTGAGAGTATAACCAGAATCTGGGATGAAGATTTTTGTAACACTGTTCAAAACCAAATGGTAAACTAGGTCAAATGCCTTATCAAACTCTGATAGCAAGCCAGAATCTGAGATGAAGATCTATGCATCGCTAAGTCAAGAGTATGATAGGTCTTCAATCAGGGAAGTATTCTTTCGTTCTGATTGTCCTTATGCCATTTCTTGAAACTTCTTTAAGTATTAAACTCAGGGGAAGACCTTGAACAAGATTAAACAAGTTCTGGGAATATAGAACTCAGGGGTAAGATTTTTTTTTTACAAAAATCATTACATTGTTTACCTATAATATTAATACATTAATTTGTTTAAAAAGTACATAGGTTACCCAAATTATTAAAAATACATTGTATGAAACAAATCTTCGTTGATATCAAGATTTAGTTCTCCTTAAGATTGTCCAGGTCCCATGCAAGATGCTAGAGATCTGTTTCCCCATGAGAATGAGATTCTTTATTTTTCATTGATATCCATCTTCTGAAAGGTTAAGCTCCTTTCTTTATTTAACTTTTCAAAAGTTGAGCTTCCTTCTTTATTTAACTTGAAGAAAGAATGATTTTTATGCACTTGCAATCTATTAAATAAACAAAAATACAACAACAACAACAACAACAACAACATCAACACTATTATGTGAGATAGATTACAAGGGGAAAAATGGTTTGCTCTAGATAGAAGAGCATTGAATATTTTTTCATGTCTTGCAATTCATCCTAAATAGTGATGCATGTGAGTTTGGGCGGCTTTATATAAGTAAGGATCACGTTAAAATCTGTTTGACGAATGATTTTATAGTGAAATCTGATTATTTGATCCCTCGGTTATATCGAAAAATTGAAGGGTTATTTCACTTAGTTTACACTTATAAAAACTTAAAAAAATAAACTACACTGGTTGGGATTAGAAGTGTGTCCTGATTTGATTTTTCCCATCGGTTATTTTAAGAATCAAGGGAATAGTTGGGTTTAATTTTATGTATAAATAAAGATGGCGTGTCTTAACATTATACCTCGGTTTTTCTTTGGGTGAGATGAAAGCTTTGTCATGAAAAGCATCATTTTTTGTAGTGTATGTAAGAATTGTTGGATGTAAGTGTGAGTGGTTAAAGTGCCACATTGCATATGAATGGGTGGAATGTTGGATTTATAAGAGAGAGAACCCATTTACCTAACACCTTAAGGTTTTAATTGGATATGTGGCGTTTCTCTCTCTCCCTCTCTCTCTCTTGAGGTCCTGGAGAATTGGTCCTATTGGTTCTCCCAACTCTCCTGGACTCCCCAACAGTGGTATTAGAGTCGTGGTTTGGCTTGGTTGTGGAGCATGAGTTATATCTGATCTTGGATCCTATTATAGGATGTGTGGGACTCACACTAGTGGGGGAGAATGTTGGGTGCAAGTGTGAGTGGTTAAAATTTCCACATTGCCTACGAATAGGTGAAATGTTGGATTTATAAGAGAGATGACCCATTTACCTAACACCTTAAGGTTTTAAGTGGATATTGTAAGAACAAAATTTGGTGATGCATTTATCCTTGAGTTCTGATGATAACATAACATGGATGATTAGATAACAATTTAGTGCCCTATGGGTTTGTTTAGTGTGTAGCTTTTTCTAGTAGGTTTTGACTCTAAAGAAGTGACGTGTGACGTCATCAGATTCTGGACTCAACACACTGAGGAATACAAGTGTGTGTTTCATGGCTTATAATTCGTCTTAAAGCAACGTTTCTGGTAGAATGTTGGTTTTATTGCTTCTAACTATGACTATGTTCTTAAGCTTCTGATATGTTCTAAATATCTTAATATTCCAAGTTATCTAGCCCAAGTTCTGAAGATTCTAAAGACAATGTTCTGTTAAACGAGTTATGAAGATTCAGAAGACCAATGGTTCTCTAGACCAACTTTTGAAGACCATGCAGACAAGTTTCTATTGAAAGAAGTTCTGGAGACTCTGAAGAAAAGGTAATGAAAACTCTGAAGATCAAGTGTTGAAGATTCTGAAGACAATGTTCGGGATGAACAAGTTCTGATGACATGGTTCTAGAGACTTTGTTTTTATCCTTCTACTCCTGCTTCAACCATTAAACATCCATAAGCCTATGAAGATCAGAAGAGAAGATCAAAAGGTTTCACGTGATTTGAAGTACTTAGTACAACATCACCTCGCGTCCACTATGCTAGTTTTGTGGCGCAAGGATAATAATTTTGTACTAGGTTGTTTACCACTCTCTCATTGACCGTTGCAAGAATACAACTGGAATTTTGGTATTCCTATTCTACCCTCCAACATATTTCTTTTCAGTTATAAAAGTAAGACTTGGAAGAATTGGAAATGTTGAAGAACTTTGAAGAAAGTCACGCTTATTCAAGTTGTTAAAACGCTGCTAAAATAACTGTAATTTTTGTAAAGCATGGATTTGTTTCTCATTAACTTTCTAGCAAGGAACTTTTGTTTGTTAACTTTCTTAACACTTTTGTGTTATTATTTGTACTTTAATATTGTGTAATCCGCTTGTAAGAAGCAATCATGTAAACACAAAATTTGTATTCAACTGTAAGTTGATTGTTCCTTGAGTGACTGAGTGAAGGTCTGTAGAATCAAGAAGAAAAATACAGTTGGTCTTTATTGTAACACCCCAATTCTACCGCAAGCAATTATACAAATAAATCAGAGTTATAAAAATTCAATCATGCAAACGAATCGGGACGTCACAAATTCTTCTAACAAATTCATTGCATTCATCGTGGATATATAACACTTTCAAAACATCGGATGAACCATAATCATAACATCTTTAATTAAATAATGCAACAACTACGCAGCGGAATTCTAAATAACATCTTTAAACAACAAAATAGCAACTTCGAAACATCACATATTTACTAATAATCAATCTAAAGTTCAACAACTGAAAATCAACGATAAAAAATCAGCAAACGTTCATCCCCCCGAGTGTTACATATCAGAGTAATGACACCGACTCGAACTACTGAAGTTATACAGCCTTCACTCTCGATTACCTGCACGTTACCAACATAAGGGCAACATTCAAACAGAAGGGGTGAGATATCTAACAATATAATAAGGTGCATGATAATTAATATATTAAATTAGATCAATAACATCACCACTTCTCATCTCATAATCAACAACAATTACAACATATATACACATTCATCAACAACAATTGCAATAGTGACATGTAGCCTTGTTGTGGTTTTGTGATCAATTTGGTTATAGTGGATTAAGTCCTTATTGAGAAGGAAAAATCACCTTGGAGGGTGGACTGGATTAACTTTGTTAACAGTGAACCAAGATAAAAATAATTGTGTTCATTTATTTTTATTCTTCTGTTAAGAGTTTGTGTTTGAGTTTGGATAATTTGTTTTTGTGAAACCTAATTCAAACCCATGTTTCTTGTGTTTCTTGCACCTTCAATTGGCATCAAAGCTCTGGTTCTGGTATTGATTACACTCAAACACTTAATCATGTCAAATAAAGATCCAAACATTTTAGGAACATTATGGCTATTCCACCACCTATAGTTCAAGTTCCATATGAAAAAGACAACTACAATACTAAACCTTCCATCTTTGATGGTGAAAGATTTGTTTATTGGAAAGATAGACTTTAAAGTTTCTTTCTAGGTCATGATGTTGATCTTTGGGATTTGGTAGATGATGGCTACTAACATCCCACAGATTATAGTGGAAATATGCTTCAACGAATTTCTATGAATGAACAACAAAATTAAGATTATAGGAATCATCATAAAGCAATAACCATCTTGTTAAATGCGGTCTATTATATCGAGTATAAGAAGATAACAAATAGAGACTTAGCTAAGTCTATATTTTATTCTTTAAAGATGACTCACGAATTCAACTCTCAAGTTAAAGAGACCAAAGCTTTGGCTTTGATTCAAAAATATGAAGCCTTCAAGATGGAAGAAGATGAAATGATTAAGACAATATTCTCAAGGTTTCAAATTCTGGTTGCAGGACTTAAGGTTCTAAAACAAAGGATACTTTACTTAATATCATGTGAAGAAGATTATTAGAAGCTTTCCAACTAGATGGAGGCCTATGGTAACTGCGCTTAAATTGGTGAAAGATATGAACAACACTTCTCTAGTAGAGCTGGCGATTTTTTTGAGAAGTCATGAGATTGAGTTGGAACAAGACGAACCTCGGAAGAGAGGCAATCTATTTATCTTAAATATGTAATAAGATCTGAGAAGACTAGAGCTCTTTAAGTAGAAGAGATCAAGGATTCCATAGAAGATTCTGATGAAGATGAAGACGAGTTGTCGCTACTGTCCAGAAGGGTCAACCAACTCTGGAAGAGAAAGCAAGGAAACAAGTTTAGAGGAGCTATAAGGATTGGTGGTTGATTCGAGTCTACTTCTGGAAAAAGAAAGTATGGTAGAAGTAGAGAAGACACATGCTAAGAGTGTAACGATCCAGGTCACTATAAGAACGAGTGTTCTAAGCTCAAGAAGGACAAGCCCCAAAAGAAAGATTTCATAGGAAAGAAGAAAGGGATAATGGAAACATGGAATGATTCTGATTCATCAGAAGATGAGTCTGCAGAAGAATAAGATAACATAGCTTTGATGGTCATAATTAAAGCTTCTGATGAGGCAACCCATCCAAAACTAGATGTAGACCCTGATTCAAACATATAATAGGTGTTTTCTGATATCTCTCACTCTGAATTAACTTGTTATCTTCTTGAAATTATGGAAAAAACATAAGTTGCTTAAGAACGAATTCAAGGAACTTAAAAATATCCATGAATCTATTTCTAAAGAACACATCAAGCTTAAGGAATATTTTTCATCTCCAAGAGAAGAAAATGATATTCTTAAGATTAATTAATCTGTTCTCAAAAGAAAGAATTCAAGTCTCGAGAAGGAAATTATTTCAAAATCTTCTGAAAGCATTGATGATGTTATAAAGAAATATGACAAATTATTCCAGAAATTTCTTGCTAGAATCCTAGGTAGAAGCGTCTTGACTTCAATGATCTATGGCGTAAGTAGAAACTGCACTAAAGGTATTGGTTATAATTTTTATAAAGAATCTGATTCTGAAAAAGAAGATAAACCAAATACTCTTCATTTATATTTTGTCTATGTTCTCTCTGAGCCCAAGGTAAAATAAAAGTATAAAAAATACTTTTGTTCCTGAGGCTAAGCCTAAAGCAAAGTCTCATTTTAAAAATGAAATTAAATATTTTTATCCTACTACTAAGCCCAAAGTTGTGAACAACTCTGGGAAGACTAACACAAAAGGACCCAAGAAGTTATGGGTACCTAAGAAGTAGATAATCTATGTTGTATATACCCTTAGCAGCGATGTCAAGACATCAATCATGGTACCTAGACTATGGTTGCTCGTGACACATGATGGGAAGAAGGCATATGTTTGGAACTTAAGCCTGAAGGCTTTGTAGATTTTAGAGGTGGTCATAAAGGGAAGATCATAGGCTCCAGAACAATTGGTAATGGTTCTCTCCCTTTTATTAATAATTTATTTGCTTGTTGATGGATTAATGCATAACTTATTGTCCATAAGTCAATTAAGTGACATTGGTTATGATATAATGTTTAATCAAAACTCTTGTAAGGCAGTTAGTCAGAAGGATGGCTCAATCCTATTTAATGGTAAGAGGAAGAACAACATCTATAAGGTTAGACTTTCTGATCTTACAGTGCAAAACTTAAAATGTATGTTGTCTGTTAATGAAGAGAAATGGATATGGCATACACGATTGAGTCATGTTAGAATGAGAAGACTCTCTCAGCTAAATAAGCTTGATCTTGGCATAGGCCTTCTAAAGATGAAGTTCTCTTCAGAAGTTCTTTGTGAAGTGTAACACCCTTCTAAATCCAACAAATAATCAATGAATTATTTAATAAATAAGTCATATTAAAGAACCAAGGAGAGTGTCATATGCTTCATAAAACATCTTAAACAAAAACATCTTGCTCTGTAACACGGGCTTTCAACAATTATCTCATTTATCCTTTTCGCAAAATCAACACATATTCTTCAAAATACTATGAAGCGGAAATCATAATCACAACATAAATTTATTTATAATATATTTCAAATCATCATCAATTTACATCATCCATAGTCATGATATTTCAATAACTTCAAACAACTAAAACGAATTATATTATTCTGTCAACAAAAAGGAACACAATATATAAGTCAAACGTTTTCCCCAAACCGATGTTACATATCAGAGCAAGACACCTTCTATTCGACAAAACTAAATAAATACTCCATAAAGTTATCCTCTAGGCTTCAACGGGCTATTCCTGATCACCTGCAAGTTACCCACGAATAGAGGCAACATTTCTGAGCAGAAAGGGTGAGTAATCACAACCATTATAAAAGATATAAGGAAAAGATATAGTAGTTACAACATCATCATAAAATCCATACATCATTATATATCACATATTATACTCACACGTTCATATCATCAATACACATCAATTATATCATTATAATATCACATTAACAGCTATCAACAAACACCACTTAGATCATAATATCATCAACATCATTTAATCAATCATTATGCAATGTCATAAATAATGCAATGCAACATCATTGACTCGTGCATGTGGTACCAAAAATTCACTAATGACTAGTCATCATTTTCTCCAAAGATTCCCACCAATAGGATCGATTTCCTCTTGGAACCAGAGCACTTCATAATATCGAACTCAATCCACATAATAGGATTGATGCCTTCACTGGACTATCATCTTATCATCATCACTAGATCAAAGTCCTAACAACATCACTGGACCTAAGTCCTAATTATATTTCATGAATGCATGATGCACAACAACATAATAACACATGACCGCGACTAGTCAAAATGCATTATCATTCATGAAATCATCATAATATCATCACATACATCATAATAAAATCCTTCACACAATCATCATCACATAGCATGTATACATAAAGTTATCATACACGTCATAAAATGTCACTACAAGTAACATTCATCAGTATTATCAATTCATCATAGCGACATACATCATTATAGTATGACCAATTCATCATAGCAACATATGTCATTATAGTATAAAAAATTCATAATATCAACATATATCATTATAGTATCAACAATTCATCATAGAAACATATGTCATTATAGTATCAATAATTCATCACAGGAACATATGTAATTATAGTATCAACAATTCATCATAGCAACATACGTCATCAAAAACTACCTCTTAAGATTATAAGCCTATCTTAGCATAGGTACTGGACATATCCATATTTTTAGTCATTTTATTCCACCCACATGTAGTTCATCGCGTTAGATATCCAACGCTTTGAATAGGGCCTCAAACGGAGTTCTAGAACTCAAGTTATGGCACTTTAAAGATCCTACTGGTGTCCATCGCCCGAGGCTCGCCCGAAGACGTAGGAGCGACAACACCACCCATCATCTTTGGCCTCCATCGCCCGTAGAAGCATATTACTCTCTTGGCGACGCATCGCTCGCCCCTCCATTTCCCGATGACAGTGTGAGCGAGACAATC
This sequence comes from Vicia faba, assembly GCA_948472305.1. NCBI lineage: Eukaryota > Viridiplantae > Streptophyta > Magnoliopsida > Fabales > Fabaceae > Vicia > Vicia faba. Next base: position 1,306,303,287 of record OX451741.1, read on the forward strand.
CAGTAGCATCACCTTTCCACCCATTCCTTTGCTCTAGTGGCTCGCCCAGCGAAGACCAGACGACATCCTCATCGCCCAACGACTCTTCCCATCTCCTGGAAACGCACACTATTATGCAATGCCTTTTTTGATTTTATACCTATTCAACCATAATTCTCTTGCGATTCTATACCAATACGTCTCAGTCAAACATGCACATAATTCAACATGTTTCCATCACACAACACAACATATCCTAATACTCATTACCTACACCAATTTCATAGTATTTCAAAATTATGATACATCATAGAATCATCACAATAGAATGTATTGTATTTGTACACGCACATCACTAAATCATCATCATGAATCACATCATTTACATCACAGCAACATCATTAACAAATCACCTCAATATAACATCATAATCATTATCATTTTTATCATCAAAATAACATATCATAGTATAGCAAGGTATTGTTTAAAGTTTGGTACATTTCCAAGGTATACGTTTATCGCTTTCTAGACCATGACATGTACATGAAACTTAGGCTTTTTACAAATTCAATGTCATTCATTCTTTTGTACTACTTTTTCATGAATTGAATCAATTTAGTTCCTACCCCCATTGTGAGTAAGCTTTCCATGGTTTACCATATGCACGTAGTACCAAAAATTATTATTTTGACTAGAACTTATTGTGTTTAATCTTTTATTTGTGTTGATTGTATGAAAACATGAAAATGATCAAGGTATTTAATTTGATTTTGAGCACAAGTACCTAACCAAATAGTCAATTAACCTTGTAAGTGTGTGAACTTTTGTTAATCCTTTTTGAGCCTTTTTGTCAATGTCTATGTTGTTTTTGAACTTTATGCCTTTCTGTGAGTGTTTAGTTCACCTTTTTGGATAGTGTTGAGTCTTTGTTTTATAGAACCCTGAACCATAATTTATGGTTTGAATTTTTGTCTTGCTTTAGAAAGTTGGGAGTATTCACACATTGATGTTGGTTGAATTCAAGTTGGGGAGAGCAATGTTTTCTCACTTATGTTGTTGGTTTCTATACGGTTGTGAAAAAGAAAAGAAAAAGAAAGAAAAAGTGAAAAAGAGAGAAAAGAAAAAGAAATAAAAGAATAGAAAAGTTTTGAAAAAGAAAAACAAAAAGAGTAGAATAACATTGTTGTGTTAATAAGTAAGGTGTGTTTGGTGTAACACTTGGTATTGAAAGAAGTATTTTGATTGGAATTTTAGGTTTGAACTGTATGGGTTAATCACTTCCTTAGGTTTAGGAAAGTTTTTGTTTCGATTAGTTTTATAAATTAGCCCTTGTTTGTTAACCAAGCCTCATTACAACCTTGAAAAGCCCTTGTGATTCTTGTCTTTGTATGTTCAATGTGAATTTTCTGATGAATGCATAATTTAGTCTATTGTTTGCAAGATTGTGGATGAGTATCATATCCCCACCTTTGTGTGTTTTTCATCCCTCGATGAATTTTTGTTAGGTGTGATTCATGTTTGAGCTTGTATTATTTTAAAATGTTTTTCATGATTTTAGTACTTAGAATTTGTTTCGTTTTCATGTGCCGCTGTAGTATAGTGGTAAGCATATTTTTATGTGTACATTGTTAATTCTTAAACCATACAATTGTTTTCGTTTCTCCAAAACTGTTGATTCATGAGTCTTATTGATTATTTTTTATTTTTGCTCGTTGTTTGAGGAAAAACAATGTTTTAAGTTAGGAAATGTTTGATGAGTGCTAAATTATTGTGAATTTGAGTGTGAATAATTAACATTTATCGGCTTAATTCGTTTTCTTTTTGTCAATAAACCTCAACTATAGTATATATTCGGTATAACTTACCTTATAGTGTACATATTGTGTTATCGTGTATATGCCATTGAGTTTAATTGATTTTATCACCTTTTTATAGGTATTATAGCATTGATATTTAGGCATTGTTAGATAGATCATTGAATAAGCCTTCCAACGCTTGTGTTTATGCGCAAATCAGAGTTACTGTTCTCAAGTTATGCCGAAACAATGTTGTTTTTTCAACTTACTGTCAGGCAGTGCCCGACAGTGCAGAGGCGCTCCAGAAACGTGAAAATGCACTAAAAATGATATTTTGAGCACCAGGTGGTGGGTTTTGAACTCTGGGCGGTGCGGGTTGGACAAAAACTCATATTTAGGTCAAAAACACATTTTTAGTTATGAGTTGTGTAATTTTTTATCCCAAACCATCAAAGATCATTTTTGTGTAGGATTATCTTAGAAAACAACATTGGAGCTTGCACAGAGATGATCCGGGGTGCATTTCTCATTGATCGGCATTGACAAACTAGGAGATTTTTGGTTCATTTCTCTTCCTCTTTATGTATTCTTCATTTGTTAGGTTTTTTAGATTTATTTACTTTGAACATATGTATATGTATTGATCATGGTGTTATATAAAGCTTGATTTCCAAATCATTGTTGATGTCTTTCTTGATCTTTTTGCTTTACGTTTGGATTTGGGTTGTTATAGACATGTTTCTGACGAATCTTGAATAGGGATGTATATCTATTAGTTTCTAGATTCTATGGATAGGTTTAGAGCTAATAATCACTGTGGGTATCAGAGCTTAATGCTTTTGTGTTGTTTGTGTTGTGCTGAGAGATCACCGACGCAGAAATGTGGTTGTTCTCTCAATTTGGGTTAGACATAATCTAGGTTTAGAGTATATGTGTTGACATTAAAGAATATTGTAGGTTGAGTATAATTGGTTGATAGGTTTAAGTTTATGACGAGTGGATTATATTCATGCCTAATAAGTCTATTCTCTCCAATGAATGTATTTATTTTCTTGTCAATTATTTTTACCCTTTTCCTTACAAACAAACCCATTTAAAACCAAACTCATAAATGCGAGAAATTTTCGAACGGCAATTCAGTAACCACTAATCCCTGTGGAGACGATATGATATAACCTATAAAAACACTTACTTTTGCGTACCTCTTTACTGCTTCATTACAAGGATCCTAAGAAGAAAAACTTAAAAGGAGCTCAACCAAAAGTTATTGAAGCTCAGACCCCTCTGAGGAAGCACAAATACAGATCATCACATTCTGAAGAATTAATTTTGGTGACAGATCTGAACCAGTCAGAACCAAATCCTCCTTCAAACTGTCAGAAGAAACTCTAATGGGTTTTGTGTCCCTAAAAGAGGCTACTTCTATTGATGAAACGCTTTGGGACACAGAATGGATTATGGTTATGCAAGAAGAGCTGAATCAATTCTCTATTAATGATGTGTGGGTTATTGTGCCAAGACCCAAAGGAACTCATGTGAAGGAATTCATGTGATTGGAGCCAAATGGGTCTTCATAAACAAGCTCAATGAAAAAGGAGATGTGCTAAGAAACAAGGCTTGATTGGTTGCACAAGGATTTAGTCAGCAAGAAAGTATTAACTATACAGAAACCTTTGCACCATTTTCCAGGTTAGAGTCTATTCATCCCTTAATTTCATTTATTGTTAATCATAACATCATCTTGTATCAGATGGATGTTAAGAGTACATTTATGAATGGTTACATAATTAAGGAAGTGTATGTACACCAACCTCCTGGTTCTGAGAATTATAAAAATCCATATTTTGTTTTCAAACTTAGGAAATAATTGTATGGTCTGAGACAAGCTGCCAGAGCTTGGTATGAAAGATTGAGCATTTTTTTTTAGAAAATGATTTCACCAGAGGAAAGGTCGATACCACCTTGTTTTATAATTCCTTCAAAAATGACATTCTAGTAGTTCAAATATATGTTGATGATATTAAATTTGGTTATACTAATTCCACTTTGGGCAAGGAATTTGTTAAGTCTATGCAGGTTGAGTTCGAGTGAGATCAATGGGAGAACTCAAGTTCTTTCTGGGGATACAAATCAATCAAGGGCCATAAGAGACAATCATCCATCATAACAAGTACGCCAATGAACTTATGAAGAAGCTTGACTTGTCTGAGTACAAGATAGAAAAGACTCATATGTATCATACTTGCGTTATGGATAAGGATGAGGTAAGTGGTAAGTTATATCAAAAGCTGTAAAGAGGTATGATAGATTCTCTATTATATTTGACTGCTTCTAGACCTGATATTTTATTCATTGTCTTCTTGTGTGCTCTCTTCCAATTAGATCCTAGAGAATCACACTTAACTGTTGTTAATAGGATTTTTATGTATCTGAAAGGTACTACTAACTTTGGTTTATGTTATAGAAAGTCAAGTGAATACACGTTAGTAGGTTATTGTGATGCTGGTTATGTTTGAGATAGATTAGAGAGAAAAACACTTCTCAAACCTATCAATTTCTAGGAGACAACTTGATCTCCTGGTCGAGCAAAAGGAAATCAACAATAGTACTCTCAACCATAGAAGCTGAATACATTTATGCTTCTGGATGCAACACCTAGATTCTCTATATGAAGAGTCAACTAGAAGACTATCAATTATTTAAGAGTAACATTCCTATCTTCTGTGATAATACTTCGGCAATTTGTTTATCTAAGAATCCAATTTTGCATTTTAGGGATAAACATATTGAGATTAAGCATTATTTCATTAGAGAATATGTTCAAAAGGGAATTTTATCTTTAAAATTCATAGATACATACCATTAACATGTTGATATCTTTACAAAACCCCTTGCTTAAGATAGGCTGCTTTTCATTCTGAAACATTTAAAAATGGTTTCGTGCCCAGAATGAAAAAGATGAAATCTCAGAGTGTTGGATTTCCAGAATGGAAAATTAGAACCTAAGATTTGATTGTTGTTTTTACTTCTGTAATGTGATGCTTTTGATGAAGTGAAGTTCTCATGTGTCAGAAGTAACCAAGGTCAGAATCTTCTCTCTAGAATGCTTATGTCCATTGGAAACTGAGGGGTTTACTTCATTAATGAGGTTTTATAATAGGGAAAGGTTTGTGATTCAAATTAAGACAGTTGTATTTTCTGAAGCACACCTAACACTTGATATGACTCATTGGGAAACAATATCATTTTGGGATTAGGTTAAAAATCTTCACGCTTTACCCCTTGTCATGGTTTTTACTATTTTCAATATATTTTAATGGGTTAAATGTACTTTACCCCCTGCAATAGTAGCGACTTTTGATTTACCCTCCTTTTAAAAAAATATTTTTGCCCCTTAACAAATAAAGATTCCAAAAATAGAAAACCTTACAGCCCAAGAATCCCTTTGAGTTTCAGACGTGGCATGTGACACTCTTGCTAACTGTGTAATTAAATGCCACCTTGGCTTTTTTTAATATTTTTTTAATATTTTATTTAATTGTATAAAATATTTGCATTGTTAAAAAGTATGCATTAGCTGGGTTTCAGACTCTTGTCCCTCTACTTGCAAGCCATGCACCCAACCACTAGACCATGTAATTCAGTTTGTATATTACTCACTTTAACATATCCAAATTACAATATTCAATAACCAAATAAACCCCTAGACTTCTGCATAAACATAATCAACAACAAAACCATTCAAAAAGTAGTAAATCAGTAGTAGCAACTATAACTTAGTCGAAATTCGTCGAAGAAAAAAGATGAATTTCCATACAGAAGAAATCTACTGAGTGAGCTTGAATCTAACTCCATTGCTGCTCCACATTCAACAACCAATTATATCAACAGCAGGATTTAAAACAGATCCAAGGTGGAAGTTGAAACAGAAGTTAAATAGGTATCCACTTTGTGTATGATTGTTGCATTCACTTATTTGAGAATGCAAAGTTATTATGAACACGAAAAAAAAAGTTTTTGACCTATCCAGATTTATCAAGTAGAGTTGATTTTCCATTTGAATTAAGTTGAAGCAGGGGTTTCAAGTTTTTGCCTCATAACATCATTTTTAGCTTTCAAGTTTACCATCTAATCAATTTTTTACATCATTGGGTGTACAAACAATAATCAACTTTACAAATCAATTCATTTAAAATCAAACTTTACTATTGAAAATCCAAGCATATACTAGGTAACATTTGGTTCATGATTTATTAGGTTGAAAGAGGTTTTGTAATTTATCCTATTTATGTATGTGATAGATGTCATGTACTTTCTAATGTTTTCCCCTGTCTAATGCAGAAATAAAATTCCAGCAGAATTGCATTGTACAAGGGTGTGGATGTGAATTGTAATACAACAATAAAACAAGATGAAGATGTTAAAGTGATGTCTTCAATGGATGATAATGTTGTTGTCAAGTAAGTGGTGCCACCGGTGGTTGAAAACCTAAGACCCCAGACATTAACAAGAAGCAGATCTTCGAGGCTTTTGTGAGACTTAGAGTTAGACCTCAACCTTGAAGATCTTTTGATTCCTCAACAGTCCTACACCTCATTACTGCTTGAAGATATCCAGAACTTCCATCAAAAGAACACACCACCACCTCCATAGTAGTTAGGATATCAGTTGTCCTTCACCAAGATGGTTTATTTCTGTAGAACATTGTTATTTGGATATGTTAAAGTGAGTAATATACAAACTGAAACACATGGTCTAGTGATTGGGTGCATGGCTTGCAAGTAGAGGGAAAAGGGATCAAAACGCAGCTAATGCATATTTTTTAACAATGCAAATATTTTATACAATTAAATAAAATATTAAAAAATCCAAGGTGGCATTTAATTACACAGTCAACAAGAGTGTCACAGGCCACGTATGAAACTCAAAGGGAATCTTGGGATGTAAGGTTTTCTGTTTTGGAATCTTTTTTTGTTAAGGGGAGAAAAGAATTTTTTTTAAAAGGGGGGTAAATCAAAAGTCGCTACTATTGCAGGGGGTAAAGTGCATTTAACCCTATTTTAATCATTACGAAAACTATTTTAAAAAACCCACTCACTCCTACTTCACACACTTTCGCTACATTTATCCAACACTGTGATACGGTGGGAGAACTGACTTGAGGTTTTGCATTTTGTGTTCGCAAATGTTTCGGTTTAGCAAGAGTCGCCACCTACTTTTTATTTTATCCAAAGGAAAGGTCAAAAAGCACAGGAAAGACCTTTGAGATGTTTTCTTGGGTTCGAGGGGTAGATTATGAAAAGGGAAGGTGCAAGCACCCTTTTCATCCATGGTTATCCATGGGCTCTTAGTTACTTGTTTAGATCACTTGCTTTTTCTTTTCAATTGTATGAAATAGTGCTTTGTATGTGGTTTTGAAAATATTTTGAAAAGAGGCCTTTTGTCTAGGCAACCTTTGTAATGATTCTTGTTTGAATGTATACAAAGGTGTTTGTCTTTTGAAAAGATGTTTCAATGTTTGAAAGTTTTGAAAGTTTGTTTTGGGAAATGTTTTGGAATTGTGTTGTGAGGTGTGTTTGAAAATAGCAAGGATGTTTGCAAGTTTTGACCAAGTAACTAAGAGTTGTCTACCCTATCTACTCAAGAGTCTATCCTACACATTTTTAACATTTTTACATTGTTGTTTTACCATTGCATTTGGTAAACAACCTTGTATTTGGATGTTAAACGGGACAGGCGCGGGTCATCGTATTGACCATGATAGCAATAGTGCTAAGTACCTTTAGCAACTTTTTGAGGGACTAGATCATTTTGTATAGGCAACCAAGATAGCATCATCGAGGGACTATGATCTTTTTGTTTTGTTTTTGTTTTTCCAAGATACTCAACATGCATACCATGGCCATTTTAAAGGTAACAAGTGGATGAAACCCTAGGGGTACATTTGTGTATTGTGTTTTCAATTTGCATGCTTTTATGTCTTGTATTAGGTCTAACTATTTGTTTTGATTTTAGATATTGCATACAAACCCTAATTTCTATCATGGCATATTTGAAAGCTATAAATGCGTAAAATAAATCTACGACTATTACAACATTGATATGAGGGAGGGGGATACAATTTTGAATGTGGAGTATTTGCAAGAAAATAAAACCCTAAGATTTACTATTACATCCAAATTGAATTCTTTGCATCAAATAATAAATAAGCAATATTTAAATAAGCAATTTAAATATAAATATGCAAAATATTATAAATATGTAAAAAATGTTTTTATTTATTTTTATGTGTGTAAAAATAAAATATTTAATGTATTAAAAAAAGAAAAATAAAAAGGAGTTATTTTTGTTAAGGGTAAAACCCTAATTTTTGGTTTAAGAATATGTCTGTATATTATCATATTTATTTATTTATGTACAATAAAATAAATAAAAAATATATTCAAGTGTCAAAAAATAAAATATATTAGAAAAAATATTATTTTTAATAAGGGTGGAAACCCTAGTTTTTGTTTTAAGATAATATATATTATATTATTTATTTTATGTACAAGAAAATAAATATAAATATATACAAAGATGTTAAGAAATAAATTTTGTGAAAAAATGTTATATTATATGTATAAATAATAAAAATAAAAATATATAATATTTCTATAATATTTATTTGTTTTTATTAAAGAATATAAAGGTATATACTATTTAATAATTATTTTTATGTCTAAAAAATAATAAAAAATAATAAAATAAAATGTGAAAATTTATGAAAATGTTTTTGATATTTTTTTTATGTTTAGAAAATATAAAATAAAATCAGAAATGAAAAATAAATACAAAAATACAAAAATATAATGAAATGGGCCAGGAGGTGCAAAAAGCAGGTCAGGGGGTGCAAAAAGTAGGGAAAAGGCAGGCCCAGCCCAACACTTCATCTTGAACCTTCGTTCAAACACAAAAACGCGCGTTCTGAGTTCATCTTCGTATCTCCTGTTTCAGTGCTTAAAAACAAAAACTTGTAACATGAAAGTTGTAGAGTACAATCACACGATTCCAACCATATAAATAACTTAATCTAACACTCGAAGACCAGAGAGAATTTATCTGGCCCTAATTTCTAACCTAACTTTTTCAGGAAGTTCATCAATCAAATTCTCTCAGCACACTTAACTTAAATGAAAACTAAGCATATGTACAACTTAAGCCTAATGATTCCTAAATAGAGAGATAGGAAGTTGAAAAATACCTGTTTCAGTTGGACACGAGTATGGCAATGTAGAGCTTTTAAGTGAGGCCTGAGATGCTTAGGAGCTTGCTTGAACTTCCTCTGACCTTCCCCAATGCTTAGTTTGCTTTGGATTTTCTTGAACAAACTTGTAGAAGTCAACCTGCACAAGCTGAAAACAGAAATGGTGAAGCTTGCAAATGGAGTTACAGTCAATGGTTAATGGTTGGGATAGCTTAGGTAGGTTATATGGAAGGTATTGGAACTGGTTTGGGACAAAACGCACGAGTGGTTTGTGAGATGGAAGTGAAACTGCAGAGAGTGCCCTATTTTCAAGTTTTTGGTGTTTTTATGTTCAAGAGTATTTGAGGGATGGATGGCTCGTGTTTCTGGCTCAAGGCAATGTGCAAAACTTTTTTCAAATTCTTACAAGAGTTGGTTATAATAGATACTCAAGTTGTTGCCCTTTGGCAAGTTTACTTGTTTTTTAAGTAAAAGTGTGAAATGATACAAGACAGGCCTGTAAAGGCTATCTTCCAGCTTGCACTTGGTGATCTTGGCCCCCCTAAGTTTGTGGATATTGTTTGCTGTCCAAGATTTGGATCAAGGCTCAAGGGATGCAATTTGACATAAAGCAAGTTTTGACAAAAATGGCAATGTTGCCTTTTTGCTATTTTTGGATTAATCCTTTGTGCAAACCTCTAATGATAAGAACAAAGCTTAAATCCATTGAGTTTGCATTTAATTCTTGATTGTGAAAGGGTTTAGATACCTTTAAACAAGTATAAACAATGCTGGATGGAAATTGCAACTTGTAGCAACATGAAAAATGCCATGGATCAAAGTGACTTTTTGCCAAATTCAAACCTTCGATTCTCCCTAACCATAAATGATTTTGGAGAGTTCTTGGACATTTTGGAAAGCTTGTAACATTCTCTACATTCCATATTTGAAATGAATTTTGAGATTCTAAGTGGAACTAGGTGAAAAATTTCCATGAAGATAAGTTAAAATCCTGCCTAAACTAGGGTAGAATTTCACGAAGTTAAAAGTTTCATGGACTCTTGTTCCAAAATTCATAACTTGAGATCCAAGCTTATTTTGGGAAAACTTTGTGAATCAAATTTGTACAATTTGTGTAGTACTATAACTTTCATGTTTGAAGTTTTGTTTGAATCCAAATACATCATGGTGAAAATGTTGGGCAAAGTTTGGAAAAAATAAGAAAATTTCATAACTTAGAAAAATTCCAAGTTATGAAATTTTTCATTCTTAAACCCTAATTTGAAAAATTAGGTTTCTTGATGAACAAGTTTCATTTTTTGACACATCTTGATGAAAAATGACCCTTGGCACTTGATTTTGACCAAAAAGTCAAAGTTTGACCTTTCAGTGTACAGTTGATTTTTGATCAGTTGACTGGAAAATTCATTTGTCAATCCAATGCTTTTGAGATCTTTTGAACCTTGTGATTAGGTCAAGATTATTCCATTGAGTCCTTGAACCCATGCTTGAACCCAATTTTCCATTGGCTAGGTTAAAAAATCAGAAATTGCCCTTGTGCTGTCAAAACCCTAAAAATGACCATTTTGCCCTTTTGATGATCTGATCAAATTTCTTGAGGAGTTGTGATCCAAACTTGATCAAATGGGTCATGTGAGTATATAATGTTGATGTGGATAAAAATTATAAGGTTTGACTGTAAATTGGCCACAATTAACTTTTTCCCCAATACAACTGATTTCTAGGTCAACTGTCCAATTGACTGGGCAAAAATTTGATTCAAAGCTTGAAACTTGGTAGGGGAAAACTTATAAGTCCAACATGAAGTATGAAAGTCATATTGAGAATTGGAAGTTCAAAAATCCTTGTGCAAAGTCAAACCCTAATTTAAGGTCATCAGTGCAAGGAGATGTCTTGAGCAGATCAAACCCTAATCCTGTATGGAGTCCAAAGAGTGTTGTGAGGGGAAATATTGATAAAATGAGAGGGAAAATTTTGGGGTACAACAACTTCCCCTGTTCAATCTTCTTGAACCTGAAGAGTTAGATTGGCGAGTTTTTCCTTTCGTGACTCGAAGGTAAAAGAGGATTGGACACTAGAGTGCCCAAAAAATTTGCGTTCATCAAAATGTAGGTTGAGGGAATGGGCTTAAAGATGCCATTTGGAGATGATAGAATATTGATGGAGATGGGCTTAGATATGCCATCCAAGAATGTTTGTTTAATTGTATGTTGTAAGTCAGAAAATATGAGTGTCAATATGGTATCCGTGTCTGGAACGTATCTGAACTCAATCTGGAGATTGAATCTGTACGAGCAAGGGTATAGCTACCGTATCTGGAGCGTATTCAAGCTTGTAACTGGATCTGAAAGAGCAAGGGTATAGCTACCGTATCTGGAGTGTATCCAAGCTAGGGAACATCAGCATGAGTGATCAGCATGGCTACCGTGTTTGGAGCGTATCTGGACTATATCTGAATCTGTAAGAGCAAGGGTATAGCTTCTGTGGCGAGCGTATCCAAGCTAGGGAACATCAGCATGAGTGATCAACATGGCTACCGTGTTTGGAGCGTATCTGGACTGTATCTGAATCTGTAAGAGCAAGGGTATAACTGTCGTGGTGAGCGTATCCAAGCTAGGGAACATCAACATGAGTGATCAGCATGGCTACCGTGTTTGGAGCATATCTGGACTGTATTTGAATCCTTTCAATATTTTTTAAAGATAGCTTTTAATCTCATCCTGAAAAGGGTAAAATGCTAGCTGAAACACAAAGTTATGTTGCATGACATGTATGATGCAATAAAATGTGTTTTATCAATGTTTATGATATATGAATGTAATGTATGCGCATGTAAGCTGATTAGTTGTCTTGCTGAGGAAAGTGAATCCTTGATAGTTGGAGATAATAAAAATCCTTGACTGCTGCCGGGGAAAATAAATCCTGGACCGATGTCGGGGATTCTAAAATCTTTGATTGCTGAGGATGAGAAGTCCTTAGACCACTATTGGGGATAGGAAATCCTTGGCGACTAGTGGGGATTAACAAAAACTTTTGACAGCTTCTGTGGGATGTGGGAATCCATTAAGTCTGCATGAGAAACCTGCTTGGGGAATCCATAGATCTTTGATGACTGTAACTGGGGAGTACATCAATGGGAATCCTTACTCGACCGGGAAATTCTGAAGACCTCTACTGGGGATCAGACAAAAGAAAACCTTGATCTATTGGAGAATAGGGAAAACTCTGATGGCTTCTGCGGGGAACTGAGAATGAGGAATCTTCATTCTTCTGGGGAACTTGAAACCTTGGGGGTTTCACTAGAGAAGTGAGAACGAGAATCTTCGATCTGTAGGGGATTAAAAATTCCGACAAACTTGTGCTGGGGAGTCATGGATACTCAGGTAACTTCACCAGGGAATTCAGACTGAAAATATTCAATCTGCTAGGGAAAATAAATCCCCAGGGACTTCCAATTGGGGAGTTAAGAATGAGAATCTTCAATCTGTTGGTGATCAAAAACTTTGTGGGGAATAGTTATACTGCTGGAGAGTAGCTATTCTTCTGGGGAGATCAGGACTCTGAGGGAAAAAGGCTTATTCTTGTTCGGAAAAAGTTCAGGAGTTTGGGTTGTATGCCAATCTACTGGGGATTTACCCTTAGGTGGGGATAAAAGTTAACTGTCATCTGGGGGGATTTCTCATATTTTAAGATAACTTACTGGGGAGTCTGGAGAAACTGGATGGTTTCCATTGTAAATTGGTAGTCGGAAATATGACTTTGCTAGGGGAAGAAGGTTTCATCTTCGTCGGGGATCCATGACCCAAAGTTTTTGCTCCGTTGAGGATTGGGGATTTGAAGTTTCAGCTCTGGCGGGGATTTGAGAGTTGTTGGTGGCTTAACTATGATGGGAATTAAGGATTTGAAATATGACTCCGCCAGGGATATGTTTTTAAAAGTTTTAGCTCCGCTGGGGATCTAGATGATGTACTGCAGGGGATTTCTCTTGGAATAACATAAAGACGTTTTCCTATTCTTTTAACCCGTCAGTAATTATTCTTTCACATTTCATTTATTTGTAAACAGTGATTATATTCAAATGCATATGCTCATTTAATAAACCATTGGACGTTTTCAAATAAAACATAAGTGTAAAGAAAAGGAAAAGGCAAATAGTTTTCTGCACTTTGAAGTATCTTTGTATTAACTTTGTGTAAGTATTTTGTACAAAGGAGACAGATATCCTAGTAAGAGAATGTTGTCATAAAAATTGAGAAAAATTTATACAAAGAAAGATGGCTATGTGTAAAATTCCATGGGGTTCCCATTCTGCTATAGCCTTCGTAACTCTGCATAGCTTGTCCATTCGTTGCTTCATCCGAAGATGACTGGATTGATCAGAATCCAGGAGCTTGTCTGGTGAAGAGATTGTCCTTAAAGTGATCCGACGAGACATAGTCATACGCTTTTATTCCCTAACTTTTGCCTGGACCGCTCTTTCGGGTTTTCGATCCACCGGGAAACCCTTTTTTTCCCAAGTCGCCCTTTCGGGTTTTCAACTTGCCGGGTGGACAGAGATTATTTTTTATTTATCCCTAATTTTTTCCTGAACCGCCCTTTCGGGTTTTCGATTCACCGAGATGCCCATTTTTGCCCAAGTCATGCTTTCGGGTTTTCAACTTGTCGGGTTGTTTTATGCGTAGTATCTTTTGACTATGTCCGTGTTTGCAGGGTGCGGAAGGTCATCGCCGTCCATGGTGGTCAGGATCATTGCCCCACCAGAAAAGATGTTTTTGATCACAAATGGTCCTTCGTAAGTAGGAGTCCACTTGCCCCTGGGATCACTTTGCGGAAAGATGATCCGCTTGATTATAAGATCCCCGGCTTGATATGTCTGGCGTCTGACTTTCTTGTTGAATGCCTTGATCATTCGTTTCTGATACGCCTGACCATGGAAACCAGCAATAAGTTTCTTTTCGTCAATCAAATTAAGTTGATCAAACCGAGTCTGAATCCAATCGTCTTCACTCAAACCAACATCTTTCATGATTCTCAAGGAGGGAATCTGAACCTCGATAGGCAAAACAACTTCCATGCCGTATAACAAAGAAAAGGGTGTTGCCCCAGTTGATGTTCATGCCATGGTACGGTACCCATGCAGAGCAAACGGTAGAATCTCATGCCAGTCCTTGTAGGTGACTATCATCTTTTGAATGATCTTCTTGATATTTTTGTTCGTAGCTTCGACAACACCGTTCATCTTAGGTCGATAGGGAGATGAATTGTGATGTTGAATATTGAACTGCTTGCACAGAGCGGTGATCATAGTATTATTCAAATTTGTACCATTGTCAGTGATGATCCTGTCGGGGATACCATACCGGCAAATGAGGTTCTTCTTGATGAAGCGGACAACCACATTCTTTGTAACAGAAGCGAAGGAAGCTGCTTTGACCCACTTGGTAAAGTAATCAATGGCCACCAGGATGAAGCGGTGTCCATTGGATTTTGTAGGCTTGATCTCTCCAATCATGTCAATTCCCCACATCGCGAATGGCCAAGGAGCTGTTAAGACGTTGAGAGGAACTGGAGGAATATGTACCTTGTCAGCATATATTTGGAATTTGTGATAAGTACGAGAATGTTGATGACAATCAGCTTCCATGGTGGACCAGTAATAGCCTGCCCGCAGAATCTTCTTAGCCATCGTGTGACCGCTTGAGTGGGTGCCAAAGGTGCCATTATGTACTTCAGCCATGATCTGCTCAGCTTCAACCTTGTCCACACAACGGAGCAGAATGCGATCGTGATTGCACTTGTATAAGATACCATTGCTCAAGAAGAACTTAGCTGAGAACCTCCTTAGGAACTTTTTGTCGTTGACTGAAGCTCCTTCAGGGTATTCTTGTGCTTCGAGATACCTTTTAACGTCATGAAACCATGGTCGGTCCACTACTTCTTCGGTATCGATCTCGTGACAATGTGCAGGTTCGTCCATCTGCTCGATGGTGATTTTGGGAGCCTCATTATCCCAGTTAAGTTTAAACATGGAAGACATTGTTGCTAGCGCATCTGCTAGCTGATTTTCTTCTCGCGGGAAGTGCTCGAAGGTAATCTGCTCGAAATGAGGTAACAATGTTAGGACATGTTCTTTGTAAGGGATGAGGTTAGGATGTTTAGTATCCCACTCTCCTTTTATTTGACTGATAACCAAAGCGGAGTCCCCAAATACAATCAAAGATTTGATTCCCAAGTCAATAGCAGCCTTGAGACCAAAGATACAAGCTTCATACTCGGCCATGTTGTTGGTGCAGCTGAAGCAGAGTCTAGCAGTGAAAGGTGTATGGAAACCTTGTGGAGAGATAAGTATCGCGCCGATTCCGTTTCCAAGTGCGTTGGAAGCACCATCAAAGTACAGAGTCCATTGGGATCCTTGTTCAGGTCCGTCATATGGTCTCCTTTCTTCAATGTTGCTCAAAGTCATGATATCCTCGTCGGGAAAGTCGAATCTCATGGATTGGTAATCTTCGACAGCTTGATGGGCCAGATGATCGACTAGTATACTCCCCTTTATAGCTTTCTGGGTCGTATACTGTATATCATATTCGGTGAGGATCATCTGCCATCTAGCGATTCTTCCGGATAGAGCTGGCTTCTCGAAGATGTACTTGATCGGATCAATCTTAGAGATCAACAAAGTGGTATGTGTCAACATGTACTGCCTTAGCCGGCGAGCAGCCCATACCAAAGCACAGCAAGTTTTCTTGAGCAGTGAGTATCGGGTCCCACAGTTGGTAAACTTTTTGCTAAGGTAATAAATGGCATGCTCTTTTCGGCCAGACTCGTCATGTTGGCCCAATACGCACCCCATTGAATTCTTCAGGACAGTCAGATACATGATTAACGACCTTCCTTCGACGGGTGGCAACAAGATAGGAGGTTCCAGCAAATACTCCCTTATTCTATCAAAAGCAACTTGACAGTCATCATTCCATTTAACCACCTGATCTTTCTTCAATAGCTTGAAGATTGGTTCACAGGTAGATGTTAGGTGAGAGATGAACCTTGCAATGTAGTTTAGGCATCCAAAGAAACCTCTGACCTCCTTCTCAGTGCGAGGGGAAGGCATTTCTTGTATAACTTTGACCTTATCAGGATCAACCTCGATGCCCTTTTTACTGACGATGAATCCCAAAAGTTTACCAGACCTTACTCCGTAAGTGCACTTGTTAGGGTTCAGTCTGAGCTTGTACTCTTTCAACCTGACAAACAGCTTTTGCAAATGGTCGAGGTGTTCTTCTTCTGTTTGTGAACGGGCTATCATGTCGTCTATGTAGACTTCAATCTCATGATGTATCATGTCATGAAACAAAGCTACCATGGCACGTTGATAGGTTGCCCCGACATTCTTCAGTCCGAATGGCATCACCTTATAGCAGAAGGTGCCTCACTGCGTAACAAAAGTAGTCTTATCCATGTCTTCAGGGGCCATTTTGATCTGGTTGTACCCTAAAAATCCATCCATGAAAGAAAATACCTTATGTTGAGCTGTATTGTCAACTAAGATATCAATGTGCGGTAGTGGAAAGTCATCTTTAGACCTAGCCCTATTTAAGTCTCTGTAATCCACACACATTCTGACTTTGCCGTCCTTCTTAGGCACAGGCACAATGTTAGCAACCATTGTGGATAGGAAGTAACAGCAAAAAAGCCAACATTGAATTGCTTCATCACTTCAGCTTTGATCTTTTCGGACATGTCGGGCCTCATTCGGCGGACTTTCTGTTTGATTGGTGGACATTCTTCTCTTGTATGGAGACGGTGAACCACAATATATGTATCCAGTCCCGGCATGTCTTTGTAGGACCAGGCGAAGATCTCAACATATTCATTCAACAACTGAACTAAATGTTTCTTAACATTTGGTTCCAGGTTGGCACCCACTTTAACTTCTTTTCTGTCTTCCTCTGTTCCCAAGTTGATAGTCTCTAACAACTCCTCATGAGGTAGAATAACCCTTTCTTCCTGTTGCAACAATCTAGCTAACTCTCCAGGCACTTCACAGTCTTCATCACCTTCGTATTCGGCATGATTGACCAGATCTTCAGAGTCACTGAAGGCCATAATAGAATTGTTACCCATGGAATTCGGGGTGGATGGGTACCTGCATTTTGTGAGTGTGGGTGTGTGTAAGGGATAGCCACCTTTAAACAAATAAAATGTAAAAATAAAGACAATGAACACAAAAGTTTATATATGAAAACGTCCATGATTCATTAAAATGGCATATGAAGATGAAAAATCAAGCCCTTACAAATGGATCTATATGCCTCGGGTAAGGCATAAGGCAAAAAAGAGTACGAATTGTTTAAAAATTATTACAGACCAACAGAAAATGTTCGAAAGATAAATTACTGATTGATGAAAGTAATGGGAACAAAGTATTTCGCCTCCCAGTTGTTCAGCCCTCCTTCAATAGTTGGAAAGATCCAGTCTTCCAAATTTATCTCCTCTTCATCCTCTCTAAAGCATGAACTCCATGATGGGTGATCTTCAATGGTTGTCCTCCAGCCCAGGAGAGACACACAGCCTTCTAACTAGCAGCATTGAAACCCAAGCCAAACTTATTTGTCTTGTAAGGAAAATTTGGCAGTTGACCCCATATTGTACTTCCTCCTTCCTCAATCACAGCCTTCGCATCTTTGAGGGATGACATTCGAGACACAGGTTTGGTAATGACGGGTGTAGAAGGCACTGCTGCAATTTCTTGAGCTACCTCCTAAAAATGCTGAAAGGGGGTTTCGATGAATTCACCATCCAATTCCACATAGCGGAAAGAATTAAGATGGCTTATCATGTATTCCTCCTCACCGAGAACTGTCACAATTTTCCCCTAAACAGGGTACTTGAGCTTCTGATGCAGAGTTGAAGTGACTGATCCAAAATGATGAATCCAGGTTCTTCCTAACAATCAAGAATAGGGGGGACGGATGTCCATGACATAGAATGTGGAATTGAAAGTTCTAGTACCCAATTTAATTGGGATGTCCACCTCCCCGTGGACCATCCGTTTAGAACCATTAAAGGCTCTGACAATGATGTTGTTGGGCTTCAAAGTTAGACCTTCACAATCTAGCCTGTCCAATGTCTTCTTTGGTAGGACGTTCAGCGATGAACCAATGTCTACCAGAACATGTGCAAGAGTAGTCCCTCTGCATTCCACCGAGACATGCAGGGCGTCATTATTATTTCTCCCTTTGATTGTTAGATCAGCATCGGAGAACCCTAAACCGTTGTCTTCTGTCAGGCTAGCTACACATTCTTGAAACTGGTCTGCAGAGGTTTCCCGTGGCACATGGTCCGTCTTCAAGAATTTGACCAAATCTTTGGCATGCGCTTCTGAACAAAGAAGTAAAGCCAACATATATATTTTTGAAGGGGTTTGCCCCAGTTGCTCCACAACATTATAATCACTCTTCTTGATTATTTTCAAAATTTCTTTCTGAGTGGTTTCAGGGATGGCCATCGGCCGAGCCTTCGTCATGATAGGCTCTTCTTGGATCCCTTTTCCTCTATCATCAACAATAGCAGAGGGGATAACTTCAGGAGTCACAACTTCTTCAATAACCGGAGTTCTCGCAGATATGTTGATCGGTGCAGGATTAACCTTAGGAGCGGCTGAGGGCCCGAAGATTGCCTTTGGTGGCGCAATCTCTGGAGAGAAAAGTTTTCCACTACGGGTGATTTTACTCGTTCCGGCAATGTTTCTAATGTCAGAATTCTCTTAGAACTTTCTTCAGTCGATTCAATTTTCTTAACACCGTGGTAAAAGATCTCTCCCCCATAGTTTCACGGTATTGATTTGTTAGACTTGTACGGGATAGGCCCCGACATAGTTATCTTCAAAGGTATAATCTTCGGATCAGATGTAATCTTAACAGGTCTTTTGGAGACCTTGGAAAGATTGGCGGATATGGTAATTATCGAAACATCATTGACAGGAGTTGGAGTAATAAGAGTCTTCTCAAAAAGGATCTCTTGATTGTCCATTAGGCGCTGAATGCCTAACTTCAACAACGGACAGTCGGTTGTTAAGGAGGAACAAAGGCAGCAATCATCTTCACAGCCTGGGAAAATCCCAGCCTTTAGCAAATTCAACTTGATTATCGGTAGCGGAGTCATCAAATCATCAATAGTAGCAACAAAAAGGTCTTCTTCAATAGCATGGACATTGTGACCATGTTTTGGCATTGGAGCAGATATCACATTAGGTTTTTCAGGGGCGTCGAATTCAACTTCTTTAGCATCTATTAAATCCTGAATCTTATTTTTGAGGGCCCAACAATTGTTGGTGTCGTACCCTATACTGTCTGAATGATAAGCACACTTGGCATTTGCATGGTAGAAAGGAGAAGTTGTATTTGAATTTTGTGGGGCCTCTTTCAGACTAACAAGGTTTAACTTCAAAAGATGAGGGAGAACCTGAGCAGGTGTCATATTGATCCGGGTGTATTGCCGTGCAGGCCTTTCCACCCTTGCTTGGTTGGTTCTTGGTTGATTGCTTCTAGGCTGATCAGCTGCAGGCTTTTGAATCGTTACAGCCCCATCGTCGGTCGGCGCTCAACTCTTCCTTGACTTCTCTGAGAGTAAACAGCTGATACCTCTTTCTTTGCTGGAAAGGTCTTTTTGATGGCAGCGGAAGCAAATGCATCCTTTTGAATTTTTCCGCTCTTGATTCCTGCTTCAACCCTTTCACCAGTCAGAATTAACTCGGTGAACCCCGCAGACGAACTTCCAATCAAGTGATTGAAAAATGGACCTGACAGTGTACCCAAGAACGTATCAATAAGCTCCCTCTCAGACAATGGTGGCTGCACCCTTCCAGCCAAGTCTCTCTATTTCCGAGCATACTCTTTGAAACCTTTATTTGATACCATTCCCATACTCTGTAATTGAGTACGGGTTGGTGCTAAATCCGAATTATATTGATATTGCCTATAGAAGGCAGCAGCCAAATCCTCCCATTTGTGCACATCAGATCTCTCTAGCTGGTAAAACCAATCTAACTACGTCCCCGAAAGACTGTCTTAGAAGAAATGGACCCACAGATCCTTATCAAAAGAATGAGGTTGGATTTTTCTGACG
Organism: Vicia faba; assembly: GCA_948472305.1. Lineage (NCBI taxonomy): Eukaryota > Viridiplantae > Streptophyta > Magnoliopsida > Fabales > Fabaceae > Vicia > Vicia faba. The sequence goes on from OX451741.1 coordinate 1,306,323,432, forward strand.
TAAGATCGCATATGCATCTTTGGACAAGACAGACCATCGCACTTTGCAAATATAGGCACCTTGAACTTAGGGGGAATGACAATCCTAGAAACCAGCCCTAGATCTTCAAAGTCCAGCCCAGGAACTCTTTGTACCTCCATAGCTGCCAGAAGTTCTTCCAGATTATTGTACTTGTCATCTGCAGGTGGGTACTGTTGCTCAGAATAATCTTCATCCTCTTCTTCTTCCTCTTCCTCAGACTCAGGTTGTACTGCAGCTCCCTTTCCTTCCCCTTCTTCAGAGGATGAGGGAAAATCAAAGACCCTTCTAGTTTGGCCTTCAAATCTTCTACCCGAAGTGGCCACACCAACTCTTTTGTTTTTCTTTTTCTCCTTTTCCTTTTCCTTTTCCAGCAAGGTTTTGACATCCTCCTGACCCTTTACCAAGGTCATGAGTAATTGCTAGAACTGTGAATTCTACGCTTGTAAGTCTTTAACTGTCTGCTCTATATCCATCTGGCTGAAGTAAACAACAGAGAGATAAGGAAACCTGGTGTCATGACCTGCTTATGCATATGATAAATGAGATGTATTCATGTAATGCATTCAAGGATTCAGAAATTCAAATTTTTTGCAATAAAAAAGAACACACGTCACATTAATAAGAAGAATTTGTTAGTACATAAATGCCCCATGGGAAAAATAATACAAAATTCTAATGTAAAAAGACGTTGCGCATTATCTTTGGTGCTATGTAGGTGTTGAGATTCTGCTCTTTGTAAAGTTGGCGAGTAATTTCCAAAACCTTCTTCTCACTGGCGTAGAATTGGGCTTCAAACGTATCGCGTTCTCCCTTGAGTTGTATCCAACTCCTGCAAATCTTCAAGTGATGTTGGCATGTCAGGATGTAGGAGGGTGTATGGAACCTCTCCTTCCATAACATGCTCTTTGATCACAGGCAGAATGTATGTGTAAGGCATCATAAGACTCTGGGCGCGGGTTAGTACCCACTTGAGGTAAGGCTCAAGGGGGATGGAATTCTTGTGTCCCAAGGTCTTACTGTCCACTTTGTTGGGCATCCTCCAAGCTCGGATAAACCTTTGTCGAAGTCCTTGAGCGTCGTTGTCGAAGTCAAAAACCAAGTTTGGAATCAGCATGTCATGAGGGCCATCCCTTCGGGCATACCCAAATTGTCTCAGAGCTAAACAGGGGTTGTAGGTAATGCCTCCCCTAATTCCAAGTAATGGGATATTAGGGAATTCCCCACAATGATCAATGATGATGACATTTTCTCTGGACCGAGAACACCAATGAACATCAGAATATGTAAGAGTCATCAATCGTTTGTGACCACCTAAAGCCTTGCTCATTCTTCAAGACTGACTGGGGAAGGTGAGAAATAAACCACCTTGCTAGAAGAGGAGTACAACACATGAGAACACCTTTTTTCCTCATTGTTCGTGTGTGAAATGAGTGGAGGATATCCCCAAGCAATGTAGGCACAGGATTCTGAGATATGAAAATCTTGACAGCATTCACATCTATAAGCTGGTCAGGGTTTGGGAACAAGACCCACCCATAGATGAGAAGATCCACAATCTCCTCAAAAGCTTGCAGATCTAGAGAATCCCAGCAGTCTTGTGCCTTGTCAAACAGGAACTTTTCCAAGAAACCCTTGACACTACTTCTGGTTTCCCAATGACCTTTGATATCAGATGGTTGCAAGTGTAAGGCTTGAGCAACATCTTCAGGTTTTGGTTCTCTTTCTGTACCGTTGTAGGGTAGTTGATGGAGAATAGGAATCCTCAGGAGTTGATAAAATTCCTCCAAAGTAGGCATAAGCTGGTAATCACGAAATGTAAAGCAATGGTGTAGAGGGTCAAAGAACTGGAAGAGAACTTTCACCATGTCTTCCTCTATGTTGGAGTTGACCAAGTTGAGAAGTCTACCATGTCTTTTAGTGAAGGGAGAATTCTATGGAATCTTGGAAGTAAGCTCCTTGAGTTGAGGAGAGATTCTCACAAGGTTGACTTGAATGGTTTTTCTGCGAAGTGATTCCATAACCTACAAAACAGTAACAAAGATGAAGATCCAAACCCTTGAAATTGTTAGTGGATGCATATGATGCTTCATGATGTTCATTATGTATGCACAAGTATATGTACAAACAAATCAAACAAGATCCTAGTTTCAGGCTTGCATGGGGTTTTATAGGTAAGTACCCTCTTGAAGTTAGTTGGCTCAACCTGTCTTATAAATAGTAATCGGGTTCTAAGGAGCTCAATATCACTGGGTTATTTTCTGTGTTCATTGTTTCAGTTTATCCACTTTACTGGCGACCGAAATATTCCAAGAAAACAACCCTCAATGAGTGTAGTATCGAGTATCTACCAACTTTGGACTGCACCAAAGCCGGTTATCTCACTAATCCTAAAAAGGCCAAGATGGTCAAGTAAAGGTTCTAAAAGTCCATTAGTGCTTCATGACATCACTCAGCGGCCCTGTAATCTCTTTGATTAACTCAAAGGCTACCGGTACCCATAAATATGTCGCACTAATATACCTATTGCTTCAACCATGTCGGTATACCCCACACAGTTTCCACAACGTATTGCTATTTACCTATGAATGTTTCCCAAATCCGGGTAGATGATTCAAACCAAAACAATAGAACCAAATGTAAAGCAATCAAGGAAAACAAGGTAAGCATGTAAAGGTGATCTAAACCCTAAGGTAACCCCATTTTTATTTATATTCCCAGCAGAGTCGCCAGTTCTGTGATACGGTGGGAGAACTGACTTGAGGTTTTGTGTTTTGTGTTTGCAAATGTTTCGGTTTAGCAAGAGTCGCCACCGACTTTTTATTTTATCCAAAGGAAAGGTCAAAAAGCACAGGAAAGACCTTTGAGATGTTTTCTTGGGTTCGGGGGGTAGATTATGAAAAGGGAAGGTGCAAGCATCCTTTTCATCCATGGTTATCCATGGGCTCTTAGTTACTTGTTTAGATCACTTGCTTTTGCTTTTCAATTGTTTGAAATGGTGCTTTGTGTATGGTTTTGAAAATGTTTTGAAAAGAGGCCTTTTGTCTAGGCAACCTTTGTAATGATTCTTGTTTGAATGTATACAAAGGTGTTTGTCTTTTGAAAAGATGTTTCAATGTTTGAAAGTTTTGAAAGTTTGTTTTTGGAAATGTTTTGGAATTGTGTTGTGAGGTGTTTTTGAAAATAGCAAGGATGTTTGCAAGTTTTGACCAAGTAACTAAGAGTTGTCTACCCTATCTACTCGAGATTCTTTCCTACACATTTTTAACCCTTTTACTTTGTTGTTTTACCATTACATTTGGTAAACAACCTTGTATTTGGATGTTAAATGGGGCAGGTGCGGGTCATCGTATTGAGCATGATAGAAATAGTGCTAAGTACCTTTAGCAATTTTTTGAGGGACTAGATCATTTTTTATAGGCAACCAAGATAGTGTCATCGAGGGACTATGATCTTTTTGTTTTGTTTTTGTTTTGCCAAGATACTCAACATGCATGTGTGTATTGTGTTGTCAATTTGCATGCTTTTATGTCTTGTATTAGGTCTAACTATTTATTTTGGTTTTGGATATTGCATACAAACCCTAATCTCTATCATGGCATATTTGAAAGCTATAAATGCGTAAAATAAATCTACGACTATTACAACATTTGATATGAGGGAGGGGGATACAATTTTGAATGAGGAGTATTTGCAAGAAAATAAAACCCTAAGATTTACTATTACATCGAAATTGAATTCTTTGCATCAAATAATAAATAAGCAATATTTAAATAAGCAATTTAAATATAAATATGCAAAATATTATAAATATGTAAAAAATGTTTTTATTTATTTTTATGTGTGTAAAAATAAAATATTTAATGTATTAAAAAAAGAAAAATAAAAAGGAGTTATTTTTGTTAAGGGTAAAACCCTAATTTTTGGTTTAAAAATATGTTTGTATATTATAAAATATATTTATCTATGTACAATAAAATAAATAAAAAATATATTCAAGTGTCAAAAAATAAAATATATTAGAAAAAATATTATTTTTAATAAGGGTGGAAACCCTAGTTTTTGTTTTAAGATAATATATATTATATTATTTATTTTATGTACAAGAAAATAAATATAAATATATACAAAGATGTTGAGAAATAAATTTTGTGAAAAAATGTTATTTTGTATGTATAAATAATAAAAATAAAAATATATAATATTTATTTGTTTTTATTAAAGAAAATAAAGGTATATACTATTTAATAATTATTTTTATGTCTAAAAATTAATAAAAAATAATAAAATAAAATGTAAAAATTTATGAAAATGTTTTTGATATTTTTTTATGTTTAGAAAATATAAAATAAAATCAGAAATGAAAAATAAATAGAAAAAAACAAAAATATAATGAAATGGGTCAGGGGGTGCAAAAAGCAGGTCAGGGGGTGAAAAAAGTAGGGAAAAGGCAAGCCCAGCCCAACACTTCATCTTCAACCTTCATTCAAACACAAAAACGTGCGTACTGAGTTCATCTTCGTATCTCCTGTTTCAGTGCTTAAAAAAAACTTGTAACATGAAAGTTGTAGAGTATAATCACACGATTCCAACCATATAAAAAACTTAATCTAACACTCAAAGACCAGAGAGAATTTCTGTGGCCCTAATTTCTAACCAAACTTTTTCAGGAAGTTCATCAATCAAATTCTCTCAGCACACTTAACTTAAATGAAAACTAAGCATATGTACAGCTTAAGGGCTATGAGTACTACATTTTTTATTCACAAACCTAAGCCTAATGATTCCTAAATAGAGAGATAGGAAGTTGAAAAATACCTGTTTCAGTTGGACACGAGTATGGCAATGTAGAGCTTTTCAGTGAGGCCTGAGATGCTTGGGAGCTTGCTTGAACTTCCTTTGACCTTCCCCAATGCTTAGTTTGCTTTGGATTTGCTTGAACAAGCTTGTAGAAGTCAACCTGCACAAGCTGAAAACAGAAATGGTGAAGCTTACAAATGGAGTTACAATCAATGGTTAATGGTTGGGATAGTTTAGGTAGGTTATATGGAAGGTATTGGAACTGGTTTGGGACAAAACGCACGAGTGGTTTGTGAGATGGAAGTGAAACTGCAGAGAGTGACTTGTTTTGCAAGTTTTTGATGTTTTGATGTTCAAGAGTGTTTGAGGGATGGATGGCTCGTGTTTCTGGCTAAAGGCAATGTGCAAAACATGTTTCAAATGCTTACAAGAGTTGGTTATAACAGATACTCAAGTTGTTGCCCTTTGGCAAGTTTACTTGTTTTTTAAGTAAAAGTGTGAAATGATACAAGACATGCCTGTACATGCTATCTTCCAGCTTGCACTTGGTGATCTTGGCCCCCCTAAGTTTGTGGATATTGTTTGCTGTCCAATATTTGGTTCAAGGCTCAAGGGATGCAATTTGACATAAAACAAGTTTTGACAAAAATGGCAATGTTGCCTTTTTGCTATTTTTGGATTAATCCTTTGTGCAAACCTCTAATGATCAGAACAAAGCTTCAATCCATTGAGTTTGCATTTAATTTTTGATTTTTAAAGGGTTTAGATACCTGTAAACATGTATAAACAATGCTGGATGGAAATTGCAACTTGTAGCAACATGAAAAATGCCACGGATCAAAGTGACTTTTTGCCAAATTCAAACCTTCGATTCTCCCTAACCATAAATTATTTTGAAGAGTTCTTGGACATTTCGGAAAGCTTGTAACATTCTCTACAATCCATCTTTGAAATTAATTTTTATATTCCATGTGTAACTAGGTGAAAAATTGCCAAGAAGATAGGTTTAAATACTGCCTAAACTAGGGCAGAATTTCACTAAGTTAAAAGTTTCATGGACCCTTGTTCCAAAAATAATAAATTGAGATCCAAGCTTCTTTTGGTAAAACTTTGTGAATCCAAGTTGTATACTTTGTGGAGGACTACAACTTTCATGTTGGAAGTTTTGTTTTACTCCAATTGCATCATGGTGAAAATGTTGGGCAAAGTTCGGAAAAAATAAGAAAATTTCATAACTTAGAAAAATTCCAAGTTATGAAAATTTTCAATCTTAAACCCTAATTTGAAAAATTAGGTTTCTTGATGAACAAGTTTCATGTTTTGACACATCTTGATGAAAAATGACCCTTGGCACATGATTTTTACCAAAAAGTCAAAGTTTGACCTTTCAGTGTACAGTTGATAATCCCGACATCAGTAACATTGTCGGAACGAGCAAAATTACTCGTAGTAGGAGAATCTTTTTTCCAGAGATTGCTCCTCCAACATCAGTCTTTGGACCCATGGACATCCCGAAGATTACCCCTGTAACTGTACCTGCAAGTGTATCTGCCAACAATGACAATGCAATTCCCGTCCCTGTTTCCGATGCTGAGAAAAAAGGAAAGAATGTTCAAGAGGAGCCTGTCTTGATGAAGGCTCAGTCATTAGTCATTCCTGAAACATCCCAAAAAGAGGTGGAATAGATTTTGAGGATTATTAAGAAGAGTGATTACAATGTTGTTGAACAACTGGGGCAGACCCCCTCCAAAATATCTATGTTAGCCTTGTTGTTGTGCTCTGAGGCACATGCTAAAGCTTTGATCAAGTTTTTGAAGACGGCCCACGTGCCACAAGTACCTCCGCTGATCAATTCCAAGAATGTGTGGCTAGCTTAACGGCTGAAAATGGCCTGGGATTCTCCGATGCAGACTTGACCTCCAAAGGGAGAAAACATAATGACGCGCTACATGTCTCGGTGGAGTGTAGAGGGACCACCCTAGCTCACATTTTGGTTGATACTGGGTCGTCTCTAAATGTCTTGCAAAAGAAAGCATGGGATAGGTTGGATTGTGAAGGCGTAACCCTAAAACCCAGCAACATCATTGTCAGAGCCTTGGATGGTTCTAAGAGGATGGTCCATGGAGAGGTGGACATCCCGATCAAGGTGGGTACCCAGACGTTCAATTCAACATTCTACGTGATGGACATCCATCCTTCCTATTCTTGCTTGTTGGGAAGACCTTGGATTCACCATGCTGGAGCTGTCACTTCCACTCTGCATCAAAAACTCAAGTACCTTGTCCAGGGGAAAATTATAACTGTTCATGGCGAAGAGGAGTACATGATCAGTCATCTTAATTCTTTCTGCTATGTAGAATTGGATGGAGAATTCATAGAGACCCCTTTCCATCACTTCGAAGAGTTCTCTGAGGAGATAGTGGCGACAAAGACAGTGTCCTCAACACCTGTGATTACCAGACCTGTACCATGGATGTCATCTCTTAAAGATGCTAGGGCTGTTGTGGAAGAAGGCGGATCCACAATCAGGGGGCAGCTTCCCGACTTTCCTTTCAAAGTAGACAAATTCGGCTTGGGATTTACTTCCGCTAGTCAGAAGGTTGTGCGTCGCTCCCGTGCCGGAGGGCCACCTGTGAAGATCAGCCACCGAGGGGTTAATGCGCTAGAGGACATTGAAGAAGAGGGCAACTTGGAAGACTGGATTTTACCTACTGTTGACGGAGGACTGTGCAACTGGGAAGAAAAAGACTTTGTTCCGATTACTTCCATAAATCAGTAATTTATCTTTTCCATTTTCTGTTGGACTGTAATAATTCACAAACAATTCGTACTTTTTCAACCGTGTGTCTTACCCGAGGCACATAGGTCCATTTGTAAGGGTTCTTATTTTCATTTCATATGTAATTTTAATGAATCATGGACGCTTTTCATATTTAAACACTTTTTGCTCATTGTATTTATTTTACATTTTTGTTGTTTTAAGATGGCTACGTCCTTACACACACCCACACTCACAAATGCAGGTACCCTTCCATTCCGGAACCCATGGGTAACGACTCTGCTATATCCTTCAGTGACTCTGAAGATCTGATCAACCAACCCGAATACGAAGGTGAGGAAGATTGTGAGGTGCCAGAGGAATTGGCCAGACTTCTACAGCAAGAGGAAAGAGTAATTCAGCCTCATGAGGAACAGTTGGACACAATCAACTTGGGAACTGAGGATGACAAAAAGGAAATCAAGATAGGTGCCAATCTAGAGCCGAGTGTCAAGAGGCGCCTAATTCAGCTACTGAATGATTATGTTGAGATCTTCGCCTGGTCATACGAAGATATGCCGGGACTTGATACCGACATTATGGTACACCGTCTCCCCACAAGAGAAGACTGTCCACCAGTTAAGCAAAAGGTCTGCCGCATGAGACCTCACATGTCCGAAAAGATTAAAGCAGAAGTTATGAAACAGTTCAATGCTGGATTTCTGGCTGTTACTTTCTATCCACAATGGGTTGCTAACATTGTGCCTGTGCCTAAGAAGGACGGCGAAGTCAGAATGTGCGTGGATTATAGAGACTTAAATAGGGCCAACCCTAAAGATGACTTTCCACTACGGCACATTGACATCCTGGTTGATAACACAACTCAGCACAAAGTAATTTCTTTCATGGACGAATTCTCAGGCTATAACCAGATCAAAATGGCCCCTGAGGACATGGAGAAAACTACTTTTGTTACACAGTGGGGTACGTTCTGCTACAAAGTGATGCCCAAAAGTGATTGCCCAAAGCTTCAAAAGGAAAAGCCCAAAAAGAAGTTTCTCAAGGAAAAGAAGAAAAGCCTCATGGCTACATGGGATGATTCTGACACATCTGAAGCTGACTCAGAATCAGATGATGAAAGAGCAAACATAGCTCTCATGGCAAATGTAGCAGAAGACAGTGAAGCTTATGGTTCAGATTCAGAATCAGACACTAAAGAGGTATTCCTTGACTTTACCATAAACTTTACTAAGGCTGAACATGCTGAAAGCCTAAATAAAATTCTGGAAAGGTATCAGTAGATCAGAGTCAAATTCAGAAACCTAAAAAGGAATCTCGCCTTTGACTCTGAAATGACTAAGAGTCTCAGATTGGAGAATTCTGAGTTAAGAGAAAAAATTTCAAAATTAGAAAAACATTTGCAAAACTCTCAGAAGGAAACAATCTCTGAAACTCCCAGCAATGCTGATGATATCATCAAAGAGTATGATCACAGCTTTTAGAAGTTCCTAGCTAAAAATATAGACAGAAGCAAAATGGCTTCAATGATATATGGAGTTAGCAGAAATGGCAGAAAATGGATAGGATATCAAGGTAAGGTACCTACACCAAAAAATGCCATTGACTTAGTTATAAAACGCACACCACTTAATTCAAATTTTATATATGGGCACACACATGACATAAAATACATAAGTAGTGATTATTCTGTCAAACCAAAATTCAATCAGAATTTTGGTAAAACTAACAAATCAGGACCCAAGAAAATGGGGGTACCTAAGGATAAAATCATACATGTGGAAGATATCTTTAGCAGCAAGGCTAAGACACCAATCATGGTACCTGGACTCTGGATACTCACGACACATGACGAGGAGAAGGCATATGTTCCAAATCCTGGAACTTAAGCCTGGAGGCCACATGGGTTTTGGAGGCAATCAGAGAGGAAAGATCATTGGCTCTAGAACAGTAGGTAATGGAAATCTTCCCTCTATAAATAATGTTTTATTAGTTGATGGATTAATGCATAACCTGTTATCCATAAGTCAATTAAGTGATAATGGTTATGATATAATCTTCAATCAAAATTCATGCAAAGCTGTTAGTCAGAAAGATGGGACTATCCTATTTAATGGAAAGAGGAAAAACAACATTTATAAAATAAAACTTTCTGAACTAAAAAGTCAGAATGTAAAATGCCCACTGTCTGTTAACAATGAGCAATGGATCTGGCACAGAAGATTGGGACATGTTAGTATGAGAAGAATATCTCAGATTAACAAACTCAATCTAGTCAGAGGACTTCCTAACTTGAAGTTCAATTCAGATGCTCTGTGTGAAGCATGTCAGAAAGGCAAGTTTGCAAAACCTGCTTTCAAATCCAAAAATGTTGTTTCCACCTCTAAGCCATTAGAACTTCTGCACATTGACTTATTTGGACCAGTCAAAACTGCTACAGTCAGTGGCAAGAAGTATGGGTTAGTAATCGTAGATGACTATAACAGATGGACATGGGTAAATTTATTAAGACACAAGGACGAGTCACACTCTATGTTTGTTACCTTCTGCAACCAAGTTCAGAATGAAAAGGATCTTAGAATTGTCAAAGTTAGAAGTGATCATGGTGGAGAATTTGAAAATAAAGATTTTGAATTATTCTTTAAGGAAAAAGGCATTCTGCATGATTTCTCTTGTCCTAGAACTCCCCAGCAAAATGGAGTTGTAGAACGAAAGAATAGAACATTGCAAGAAATGGCCAAAACCATTATCAACGAGACTAACGTTTCTAAGATCTTCTGGGCAGAGGCAATAAATACAACGTGTTACATTCAGAATAGAATCTCCATAAGACCTATTCTGGAAAAGACTCCATATGAATTGTGGAAGAACAGAAAGCCCAACATTTCTTATTTTCATCCATTTGGATGCACATGTTTTATTCTAAATACAAAAAATTATTTGAACAAGTTTGACTCTAAAGCAAAAAAGTGTATTATGTTAGGATACTCTGAATGCCGAGAGGGTACAGAGTATACAATACAGAAACACAGATTGTTGAAGAGTCAATTAGTGTTAGGTTTGATGATAAGCTTGACTCTCAAAAGTCAAAGCAGAATGAATTCCTTGCAAGTATGGAAGTTGAACTCACAGGTACTGAAGACAACTTATCAGAGGCTCTCAACAGAGACACTCCCTTAACAGCAGAAAGAGTCACTGCAAGAAATCCAGCAACTTCTGTTGATCAACTTAAGAAAAGACTTTCCAGAAGCAGCATTGATCAACCAGAAGATATAATACTGGGAAAGAAGGAAGATCCAATCAGAACAAGATCAACATTCAGAAACTCTGAAGAATCTCTCATGGGACTGGTTTCTCTGATTGAACCAAAAACAATTGATGAAGCACTTATGGACAATGATTGAATTCTGGCAATGCAAGAGGAACTAAATCAATTAACCATAAATGACGTATGGGATCTGGTTCCCAAACCAAAAGGGTTCAAAGTCATTGGTACAAAATGGGTGTTTAGAAACAAACTGAACGAGCAAGGTAAAGTTATCATAAACAAAGCACGACTGGTAGCACAAGGTTATAGTCAACAAGAGGGGATAGACTATACAGAAAACTTTGCTCCAATCGCCAGGTTAGAATCTATCAGACTCTTAATATGATTTGGTGTTAATACAGGCATCACTCTGTATCAGATGGATGTCAAAAGTGCATTCTTAAATGGCTATATAGATGAAGAGGTATATGTGCACCAACCCCCTGGGTTTTAGAGTTCTAAAAATCCAGAATATGTTTTCAAACTAAAGAAGTCACTCTATGGTCTGAAACAAGCTCCCAGAGCTTGGTATGAAAGACTAAGTAACTTCCTGTTAGAAAAGGAATTCACCAGAGGGAAAGTGGACACAACCTTATTATGTAAGACAGTTAAGAATGACATGTTAGTATGTCAGATTTATGTTGATGACATCATATTTGAATCCACTAAACCCTCTATAGGAAGAGAGTTTGCTAAATGTATGCAGGCAGAGTTTGAGATGAGCCTAATGGGGGAACTTAAATTCTTTCTGGGCATTCAGATAAATCAAAATTCAGAAGGAACTTACATTCATCAGAGAAAATATGTCAGAGAACTTCTAAAGAAATTTGATCTCTCAGAATGTAAGCCCTCAAGGATTCCAATGCATCCCACGTGCATTCTGGAAAAAGAAGAGGTAAGTAAAAAGGTAGAACAGAAAGTCTACAGAGGTATGATTGGTTCTCTTCTCTATCTGAAGGCTTCAAGGCCTGACATTCTATCCAGTGTTTGCATTTGTGCTAGATTCCAATCAGATCCTAGAGAATCTTACTTAACAGCAGTTAAGCGAATTTTCAAGTATCTGAAAGGTACTGCTAATCTGGGTTTGTTTTATAGAAAATCAAGTGATTACAGCTTAGTAGGATACTGTGATGCTGACTTTGCTGGAGACATAATAGAACGTAAAAGCACCTCTGGAAGCTGCCAGTTTTTGGGAGAAAATCTGATCTCATGGTCCAGCAAAAGACAATCCACAATAGCACTATCAACAGCAGAAGCTGAATACATAGCAGCAGCTGGATGTAGTATGCAAATGCTCTGGATGAAAAGTCAACTTGAGGAATTCAATATATTTGAGAGTAACATCCCTATCCTCTGTTACAATACTTCTTCTATTTGTCTCAGTAAAAATACTATTTTGGCTCTGATTATTTTGCCTTTTTGATAACTGACAAAAAGGGGGAGAAAGTAAGATATTTTTCAATAACGATTTACTGAGACAGAAGTCTCAAACATTCTGGACTACTAACCTCTATCTTCTGAAAAGCTTTAATAGGTACAAACTCTGATGAAAGACGCAGTTAAACTCTGATGCTCAAAGACTCAAGGAACTTAAGGGAAGTAATCAACTCAGGGGGAGTTTTTCTTCTTAATTCTAAACTTTTTATTCTTTATTTTTTAATTGAAAATCTGGTTTTTGTCATCATCAAAAAGGGGGAGATTGTTAGAACATGGTTTGATTCAACAACCCTTGGTTAGAGTTTTGATAATAACAAATACAAAGAATAAATAAATACAAAGAACAAATATGCTCCTTAAAAATATGTTTTATGTATGCAGAAGTTATGGTCAAATCAGCATCAGAAGATAAGTCATAAGTGCTACACGCTGAAGCAATCAGAACATACGCTGAAGATTGATGACCAGAACCTGCGCTTAATCAAATTAAACTCTGACTCTGATCAAGAACATATCAAACCAAGTCATCAAAATTCTGAAGTGTCATCAGCAGTAAGGAGAAAATATTCTGAAGCCTCATCAGCAGTAAGGAGAAAAGATTCTGAAGCATTACTGAATATTCAAGATAGCATCAATTCCAACGGCTTCCTTCAGACAGGATCTTATCCAAAAGGAAAGTGTGTTAATAACATTAAACTTTCTTTATAATCAACGTCATTACACTGCCTATATAAACAAGTCTGCTTTCAAAAAGAAGCACGCACGTACATACAATGATTTGCAAAAATTACCACTCACGCACGTACATACAACGATTTGCAAATATTACCACTCACGCATATTCAAGCTGCAAGCAAATTCATTTTTATTCTAAGCTAAACCTGTGTAATTTATCACAGTTGTGATAAACCGTTTTTGTTAGAAAAACAACAACACATATTATTTTATCTTGTTGAAAAAGAGATCCTTGAGATTAACCGGATTGTGGTTGTACTCAAGAATACTTTAATAATTGTTAAAGTAGCTTTTGTAATCTTGTTGAGATTAGTGGATTAAGACCTCGTTGAAGAGAGGCGAAATCACCTTGACGGGTGGACTGAAGTAGTTTGAGATCAAACGAACCAGGATAAAAATACTGTGTCATTAAGCTGTTTTTGATCCATGTTTTCAATTCAACCCCCCTTCTTGTGTTTTTCACATCTTCAGCATACTCGGTCAACACGACGAGACGGGTAGAAAAAGGAGCATGCCATCTACTACCTGAGTAAGAAATTCAATGATTATGAGTCAAGATATTCATTTCTAGAAAAGACCTGTTGTGCACTCGCGTGAGAAGCAAAGCGTCTCAGACAGTATATGCTGACTTATACTACTCTATTTATATTCAAGATGGATCAAATAAAGTATATCTTTAAAAATCCAACTCTCACGGGAAGAGTAGCCCGTTGGAAACTGATTTTAACGGAATATGATATTCAGTATACTACCCAAAAAGCCATTAAGGGCGATGTATTAGTCGATCATCTTACTCACCAGCCTATGGAAGATGACTATCAATTAATGATGTTTGAGTTTCCAGATAAAGACATCATGTACATACGGTATTGTAATATTTCCGGCTCAGAGGATGGACCCAAACTAGGATCACGATGGACGATGGTGTTTGATGGTGCTTCCAATGTGTTAGGTAATGGTGTTGGTGATGTAATTACTTCTCCTGAAGGTTTCCATAATCCTCTCACTACTATAATTTACTTTGACTGCACCAAAAATATGGTTGAGTATGAAGCTTTCATTTTTGGGTTAGAAGCTTCTATTGATTTGCGAATCAAAATTTTGGAAGTATTTGGGGATTCTGCTCATGTGATTAGTCAGATCAACAGAGATTGGGAGACTCGTCACTCGAATTTGATTCCGTGTCGCGAGCACATGATGAAGTTGGCCCCATATTTCGATGATATTACTTTCAATCATATTCCAAGGGAAGAGAACAACTTGTCATACGCCTTGGCTACTCTGTCATCCATTTTTAAAGTCAGATGGGCAAATGAAGCCCCCTCTATCACGATTTTGAGGTTGGATGAGCCAGCGTTCTATTATGAAGTAGAAGAAGATGTTGCTGATGAGAAACTATGGATTTACGATATCAAATGGTATCTTAAAATGAAAGAATATATAAAATATGCTTTTGTCAATGATAAGAAGACTCTGCGGAAATATGGAGCCAAGTTTTTCCTCGATGGGGATGTTTTGTACAAAAGAAACTATGATTCTGTTTTGCTCAGATGCATGGATAGACACAAAGAAAATAAGATCATATAAGAGATTCACGAAGGCTCCTTTGGGATGCATTCCAGTGGGCATACTATGGCCAAGAAGATCTTGAGAGCAGATTAGTATTGGTCAACAATGGAAAATTATTGCTACAATCATTCCAAAATCTGTTACAAATGTCAAATCTATGCCGACAAAGTGCATGTGTCGCCCAAACCTCTGAATGTCTTGACTTCTCCTTAGCCCTTCACAATGTGGGGTATTGACATGATTGGATAGATTAAACCAACTGCTTTTAACGGGAACTGCTTCATTCTATTGGCCATTGACTACTTCACTAAGTGGGTCGAAGTAGCATCGTATGCCAATGTCACTAAGCAGGTGATTGCTCGTTTCATCAAGCATAATATTATTTGTTGATACGGGGTTCCCTAGAAGATTATTACTGACAATGGTTCGAATCTCAACAATAAGATGATGAAAGAGCTGTGCGAAAGTTTCAAGATAAATCATCATAATTCTTCTCCTTATCGTCCTAAGATGAATGGCGCAGTTGAGGCAGCTAATATGAATATTAAAAAGATTATGCAAAAAATGGTTGTTACCTATAAGGATTGGCATGAGATTTTTCCATTTGCTTTACATGGTTATCGCACTTTAGTGCAAACTTCGACCGGGGCGACCCCATTTTCTCTGGTATATGGCATGGAAGCAGTCCTGCCCGTGGAAGTGGAAATTCCTTCTTTAAGGATAATGACAGATGTACAGCTGAATGAGATCGAGTGGGTTTAGAATATATTTTATCAGTTGAATCTCATTGATGATAAGAGATTGACGGTTATTTTCCATGGGCAGTTATACCAAAGGAGGATGAAGAAAGCTTTCAACAAAAAGGTATGTCCATGAAATTTTCAAGTTGGTGACCTTGTGTTGAAGAGGATCTTGCCTCCCAACAATACAGATGCTAGGGGTGAGTGGACTCCTAATTATGAAGGACCATATGTTATAAAGAAAGTTTTTTAGGAGGATCTATGATGCTCAAAACTATGGATGGAGAGGATTTCCCTCATCCCATCAATGCAGATGTACTAACAAAGTGCTTTGCATAAGCAGACCTGCTAACTCGACTGGTGTGATACGGTTGGAGAACTGACTTAGAGTTTTGTGTTTGTTTTTGCAAATGTTGCGGTTTAGCAAGAGTCGCCACCGACTTTTCTTTTATCCAAAAGGAAAGGTGAAAAAGCACAGGAAAGACCTTTAGAGATGTTTTCTTGAATTCGGGGGGTAGATAATGAAAAGGGAATGTGTTAGCATCCTTTTCATCCATGGTTTTCCATGGGCTCCTAGTTACTTTCTAGGTCACTTGCTTTTATTTGAAATTGTGCTTTGTTTGGTTTTGAAAGTATTTTGTAAAAGAGGCCTTTGTTTAAGCAATCTTTGTAATGATTCTCGTTCGTAAGAATGTATACAAAGATGTTTGTCTTTTTGAAAATATTTTTAAGTTTGTAAGATGTTTTGAAATGTGTGTGTTTTTTGAAAGTGAGTTTGAGGAGGTGTTTTTGTAACGGCTCTCATCTCTATAAGAATGCGTATAAAGTGTTGTCTTCAAAAATGTTTCAAAATGTGAGTGTTGGTGTATAAAATGTTTTTGTTGTGAGCAAGCGAGTAATTAAGAGCGATCCTACCTACTCAAAAGGTCTTAGATGTTCTCTTCCTCCTCCTTTAGATGTTGCTATGTTACCATTGATTTGGTAAGAAGCCCCATCGTTGGATATGAAGGGACGAGCGCGGGTCATCGTATAACCATGATAGGAATGTTGTGAGATGACTTAGCATTTTTCTTTAGGGACTAAGATTATTTCGAAAGGCAACTTTGATAGCGTCATCGAGGGACTAGGATCTCATTTTCGATTTGTTTGTGCTAAGACATCCCACATGCATAACATGGCCATTTTAGTAAGGAAACAAGTGGAATCACCCTAGGGCTGTTAGTGTGCAAGTGTATTTGATTGCATGCATTTTGGTCTTGATTAGGGTGATCTATTTGTTGATATTCATATCTTGCCATACACACCCTAATTACTAACAATATATGAAAGTAATAAAAGTACAGAAAGTAAAGATTCTACGCTATTACAATCATTAGGGGGATGGGGGTATACAAATTTCGAATGGGGCTTGCAAGAAAATAAATCCTAATTATTTATTACAACCATATTGAAATAATAATGCGAGAAAGAAAAAGGATTTGTTTATAAAAATGGTTTTTTGTCTTAATGAAAAAAGAAATAAATTAATTAATAAAAGAAAATATTTTTATGTCTTTTTATGCTAAAAAAAAGAGTTAATATTAAAAATGAATCAAAGGAAAATAAATGAAAGATAGAAACAGCATGCTGCTGCAAGCAAAACAACAAGGATCAGAAGTTCTGAAGTCAGGCACGTGGTGATTCAGAAAGGAACGTCAGTGGAATCAGAAGTTATGGATTAGTACCTTCTGAGGTCCTGCAATAAACATTAGGGGAAAGACGCAGACGTTCTGGGTTTCTATGTGCTGAACATCTGATCGTTAGAACAGTGAGAAAGTCTTAGAAAATTCTGTGCATATTAGAACAGTGAGTGGAAACATCAGAAGTTATGTATTATGCAAAGCCAGTGAATGAACATCAACAGTCCATTGCATTATCAGCATGTAAGCATGAGAAGATCAGTGTGTGTTAACAGTGAGAAAAATCATAGAAGTTCTGTATGTTAAAACTATGAAAGAACATCAGAAGTTTTATGCCATATTTCAACCCTTAATCAGCACATCAGTAAACTATTCAGTTTTCAACAAACAACAAATCAGAAGGATAAAAACATAACATTTTATGGAAGTTCTGATTCTGATCCTGGGTCTAGCCTTAATTAAGAGGTTTTGATCCACAGTTTTTCTACTTACGCAGTGATATGAATAATAATAATACTATGATATTTACATGCTTGATGATATTATGAATGGAAAGATGCAGAGTCAGGGAGACTTACCTTGAACCTGGAGTGTGTGTTTGGGAACTTGAGTTGCTGCCTTCAGATGTTCTGGAGTCAGAAAGAACAATGGAAGAGAGAATACCAAATTCTTTTACTTCAAGGGAAGAACGAATGTTTTGGTTTTCTGTTTGGGAATTCTGGGTTTTTTATGAGGGCATCACACTTTTCTTTTCTTTCTTTTGACAAATCTCTCTCGAAAAGCCAACAGGTTTTTTTTTGTAGTTTTTTGGGACTCTTGGAATTCTTGCAGGGGTTCAAGGCTTTTCTTTTTTCTCAAAATTTTCCACCTCTTTTCAATTGCCAATGGTTTCAAATTTATAGGCAAGGATCTTGTAGCTTGGAGAGATCAAGGGTACAACTATCATGTGTTAGGCGCTGACTTGTTCTTGAAGCAAGTTCAAATAGGTGTGGTAGTTCACAGTTTTTAGTCATGCCTAAGCTGGATTAGCAAGCAGGGATTAAGGAAAAGTAAGCCCAAAAGAAAAAAGCAACGCATGGGCCCTAATATATTTCTGTACAAAAGTTGCTGTTAAGGACAACAAAGGTACTTCTATGCCACACGTGGGGAGATCCTTTGGATAAAGACTCAAAATTGGTTGTGAGCATTAAATGATGATGAGATTTATCAACCCAAAAATCTTGCAATATGAGATTTTGCATCATTGCTTGGATCAGAAATTATGCTTCAGCGTAGCATCCAATCTTCTGATCCTTTTATCTTTTGGCTCCAGCATGTTCTAAAGGAACTCTCAGACTTTCCAGGAAGTTTGTAACACGCTTTGTAAACCTTCTTTGAACTGCTCTTGCAAGTTTTGACTGGACCTTTGTGAAAACTGGCCCAGAAGTTCTGACCAAACTCTGTCTTGAGAGTGTCCAGAATTAGCTGAGTGTCTCAGTTTCAAGGACGTATCTTTGAGGAGTTATAACTTGGAATCTCAGCATTTCTAGGAGAAGTTATGTTCAGCAATGTTTCAGATCTTGTGGGGGTCTATAACTCTTGCGTCAGAAGTTGATCCAAAATTAACTTGCATCAAGGTGAAAATCTGGCCAGAAGTTCTGAGCTTTGTCATATTTCTTAAATACTTAGAAAAATTTAAGTATTTAGAAATTTGACTTTTCCAAAGTAACTTTTGACTTCTGAATTTCTTGATGAAACAAACTTCATATCTCAACATGTCTTGATGAAATATGACTCTTGAAACCTGATTTTGATCTGAAAGTCAAAGGTTAACTTTTTTTCAGTGTGCGAATGTCCATTTTACCCTTTATGGATGATTTTCTTGAAAAAATTGTAATTCAAAGCTTGGGATTGGATGGAAGCAAACCTGAGGGTTCAAGAAAAACCTTTGAGAAAAGAGAGGGCAAATTTTGGGGTACAACAGCTACCCCTGTTCAATCTTCTTGAGCCTGAAGAGTTAGATTGTCGAGTTTTTCCATTCGTGACTTGAAGGTGGAAGATGATTGAACATAGAGTGCCCAGAAATTTGCACTCGGTGATGGTTAATGGTAGAGGGAATGGGCTTAAAGATACCATTTGGAAGGATGAGGGAAAGTTGTTGGAGATGGGCTTGTAGATGCCATCCAGAAATGATTGTTGAATTGTAATTGGTAAGTTGAAAGAATGAGATCAGAATCGCGTCCGTGTCTGGAGCATATCTATACTGTATCTGAAAGCTGATTCTAAATGAGTATCAGAATGGCGTCCATTTATGGAGCGTATATGTACTGTATCTGAAAGCTGATTCTGAATGAGCATCAGAATGGCGTCCATGTCTAGAGCGTATTTGTACTGTATCTGAAAGCTGATTCTGAATGAGTATCAGAATAGCGTCCGTGTCTGGAGCGTATCTGTACTGTATCTGAAAGTTGATTCTGAATGAGTATCAGAATGGTGTCTGTGTCTGAAGCGTATCTGTACTGTATCTGAAAGTTGATTCTGAATGAGTATCAGAATGTCGTCCATGTCTAGAGTGTATCTGTACTGTATCTGAAAACTGATTCTGAATGAGTATCAGAATGTCGTCTGTGTCTAGAGCATATATGTACTATATCTAAAAGCTGATCCTGAATGAGTATCAGAATGGCATCCATGTCTGGAGCGTATCTGTATTGTATCCGAAAGCTGATTCTGAATGAGTATCAAAATGGCGTCCATGTCTAGAGTGTATCTGTACTGTATCTGAAAGCTGATTCTGAATGAGTATCAGAATGGCATCCGTGTCTGGAGCGTAATTGTACTGTATCTAAAATCTGATTCTGAATGAGTATTCAAATGGTGTCTGTGTCTGGAGCGAATCTGTATTGTATCTGATGTTCTGAACATTGTTAATGGTAGCTGTTAATCTTATCCTGAAAAGGGTAAAATGTTAGCTAAAATGCAAAGTCATGTTGCATGAAATGTATGAGGTAATGTATTTTCTTCATCAATGTTTATGATATATGGATGCAATGTATGCATGTTTGAGCTAATCTGCTGCATTGCTGTTGGATTTGAGGAAAATAAATCCCTGAATGCTGTTGAGGATATGTGAGTCTTCATGTCTTGAAGTAGAAGTATCGATGGATTTCTGCTGAGAGAAATAAATTATATTGTAAAGGCAATGTCGTGTATTGCTTGTAAAATCCGTTGGGGAGTCCCGAGAAATTTGACGACTTTTATTGGGGATTGATAACTGGGAGCTTTGTTCTATTGGGGATTAAACAGCGTACTGCGGGGACCACTTATGGGATAGCTTAGAGATACTTTCCAATCCTTTCAGCCCATCAGTAATTGTCTTTCCCAATTTGTTTATTTGTAAACAATAATTATGTTCAGATGCATATGTTCAACAAGGAATCATTGGACGTTTTTGCAAACAAAACACAAGCGTAAAGAAAAACATATAGTTTTGCATTTCAAAGGGATATCTTTGTATTGACTTTGAGTAAATATTTTTTTACAAAGGGAACAAACATTCTAGTAAGAGAATGTTGTCGTAAAAACAAGAGAAAAATGATACAAAGAAAGATAGATATGTGTAATAATCTCATGGGGTTCCCATTCTGCTATAGCCTTCGTATCTCTAAGCATCATGTCTATCTGTTGCCTTGTCCAAAGATGACTGAATTGATCAGAATCCCTGAGTTTGTCAGTGGAAGCAAAAGGTTGTTTGTAAAGTGATCCGAAGGGACATAGTCGTACGCCTTAATTCCCTAACTTTTGCCTAGACCACTCTTTCGAGTTTTCAGTCCACCGGGAAACCCTTTTTTTCCCAAGTCGCCCTTTCGGGTCTTCAACTTGTCGGGTGTACAGATTTTTATTTTGTTTTATCCCTAACTTTTTCCCGAACCTTTTTGGTTCGTCGGGATGCCCTTGTTTTTCCTAGGTATGTCACCCTAGCGGGTCTCTTATGCGTAGTATCTTTTGACTACGCCCGCATTCACGGGGTGTGGCAGGTTGTCGCCATCCATGTTTGTCAAGATCATTGCCCCACTGGAGGATATGTTTTTGATTACAAATGGTCCTTCATAGGTAGGAGTCCATTTGCCCCTGGGATCACCTTATGGAAATATGATGCATTTGATCACTAGATCCCTAACTTGATACACTTGGCGTCTAACTTTCTTGTTAAAAGCCTTAATCATCCGTTTTTGATACATTTGACCATGGCAAACAACAATAAGTCTTTTCTCATCAATCAATTTTAGTTGATCAAGTCGAGTCTGGATCCAATCGTCTTCGTTCAATCTTGCATCCTTTATAATCAGAGAGGGGATCTGGACCTCGATAGGCAAGACAACCTCCATGTCATAAACTAAAGAATAGGGTGTTGCCCCGGTTGATGTGCGAGCCGTGGTTCCGTATCCGTGGAGAGCGAATGGTAGTGTCTCGTGCAAGTATTTGTATGTGACTGTCATTTTCTGTATGATCTTTTTAATGTTTTTATTTGCAGCTTCGACGACACCATTCATCTTTGGCCGATAGGGAGAAGAATTGTGATGCTGAATCTTGAATTGCTCGCACAATGCGGTGATCATAGTGTTATTGAGATTTGTACCATTGTCAGTGATGATCCTTTCCGGGATACCGTACCGGAAAATGAGATTTTTCTTGATGAAATGGGCAATAACATTCTTGGTAACGGAAGGGAAGGAAGCTGCCTCCGCCCACTTTGTAAAATAGTCAATGGCCACTAGGATGAAGCGGTTTCCATTTGAAGTTGTCGGCTTGATTTTCCCAATCATATCAATCCCCCACATAGCAAAGGGCTAAGGAGCCATTAAGACATTCAGAAGAACCAGAGGTATGTGCACTTTCTCGGTATAAACCTGGCATTTATGACAGGTTTGAGAGTGTTGATAGCAATCTACTTCCATGGTAGACCAATAATAGCCTGCCCGTAGGATTTTCTTCGCCATCATATGCCCACTGGAATGGGTGCCAAAAGTACCTTCATGTAATTCAGCCATGATCCTTTCAGCTTCAACCTTATCTATGCACCAAAGCAATACAGAGTCATGATTGCGTTTGTACAGGATGCCATTACTAAGGAAGAATTTAGCAGAGAACCTCCTTAAGAACTTCTTATCATTGATTGAAGCTCCTTCTGGATATTCTTGAGCCTCAAGATACCTCTTGACTTTATGAAATCATGGCTGGTCCACTACTTCTTCGGTATTAATCTAGTGACAGTGTGTTGGTTCATCCATTCGTTTGATGGTGATTTGGGGAGCCTCGTTAGCCCAATGAATTTTAAACATAGATGACATTGTGGCTAGAGCGTATGCTAGCTGATTTTCTTCTCGTGGGAAATGCTCGGAGGTAATCTTCTCAAAATGTGGTAGAAATTTCAAAACATGTTCTTTGTAAGAGATAAGGTTTGGGTGTTTGGTGTCCCATTCCCCTTTGATCTGACTGATGACCAAGGCTGAGTCTTCGAATACATCCAATGATTTGATTCCCAAGTCTATGGCAGCTTTGAGACCAAAGATGCATGCTTCGTACTCTGCCATGTTGTTTGTACAATTGAAGCAGAGTCTTACGGTAAAGGGAGTATGACACCCTTCCGGAGATATGAGTATAACACTGATACCATTGCCAAGTTCATTGGATGCTCCATCAAAGAACAGGGTCCATCGGGATTCTTGTTTAGGTCCGTCATATGGTCTGATTCCTTCGTAGTTGTCCAATGTCATGATGTCTTCATCCGGGAATTCAAACTTCATGGACGGATAGTCTTTTACAGCTTGATGAGCAAGGTGATCAGCTAGTACACTGCCCTTTATAGCTTTCTGGGTAGTATACTGTATGTCATATTCTGTCAGGATCATATGCCACCTTGCTATTCTTCCAGAAAGAGTAGGCTTCTCGAAGATGTATTTTATCGAATCCATTTTAGATATCAACAAGGTAGTATTAGACAACATATACTGTCTTAGCTGGCGAGCAACCCATGCCAGAGCGCAGCAAGTTTTTTTGAGCAGTGAATATCTGGTTTCACAGTCAGTAAACTTTTTGCTCAGATAGTTAATAGCGTGCTCTTTTCGGCCAGACTCGTCATGCTTCCCCAATACACACCCCATTGAGTTTTCTAAAACAGTCAGATACATGATCAATGGTCTTCCCTTGACTGGTGGCATCAACATATGAGGCTCTTGTAAGTACTCTTTGATTTTGTCAAAAGCAAATTTGCATTCATCATTCCATTTGACTACATTATCCTTCTTTAAGAGTTTGAAGATGGGCTCACAAGTAGCTGTTAGGTGAGAAATGAATCTGGCGATATAGTTCAAACGTCCCAAGAATCCTCTGACTTCCTTCTCAGTACGAGGAGCAGGCATCTCTTGTATTTCTTTAACTTTGGCAGGATCAGCTTTAATACCTTTGTTACTGACGATAAAGCCTAGGAGTTTACCAGACCGTACCCTAAATGTGCACTTGTTTGGATTTAACCTCAGCTTGTACTTCTTCAGTCTCTCAAACAGCTTTTGTAAGTGATCAAGATGCTCTTCTTCTGTTTGGGATCTGGATATTATATCGTCTACGTAGACCTCTATTTCATGATGTATCATGTCATGAAATAAATCTACCATGGCGCGCTGATAGGTTGCCTCAGGATTCTTCAGTCCGAATGGCATCACCTTGTAGCAGAATGTGCCCCACTGTGTGACAAATGTTGTTTTCTCCATGTCCTCAAGTGCCATTTTGATTTGGTTATAACCTGAGAATCCGTCCATGAAGGAAAACACTTTGTGTTGTGCTGTATTTTCAACTAGGATATCAATGTGGGGGACTGGAAAATCATCCTTAGGGCTCTCCCTATTCAAATCTCTGTAGTCTATACACATTCGTACTTTGTCGTCTTTTTTAGGTACGGGAACAATGTTGGCAACCCATTGAGGGTAGGAATTGACAGCCAAGAACCTAACATTAAATTGTTTCATGACCTCTGCTTTAATCTTTTCTGACATGTCAGGCCTCATGCGGAGAACCTTTTGCTTTACTAGCAGACAATCCTCTCTTGTAGGAAGACGATGTACCACGATGTTTATATCAAGTCCTGGCATGTCTTCATATGACCAGGCAAAAACTTCAACATAATCGTGTAACAACTGAATCAGATGCTCCTTGACACTGGGTTCTAGATTGGCACCCACCTTGACCTCTTTTTTGTCTTCTTCGGTACCCAGGTTGATTGTATACACAGGTTCCTCGTGAGACTGAATGGTTCTTTCTTCTTATTATAATAGTCTGGCCAGTTCCCCTGGTACTTCACAATCTTCCTCACCTTCGTCTTCGGCTTGGTAGATTAGATTCTCAGAGTCACGAAAGGCCATAGCAGTATCGTTACCTGTGGGATCCATAATGGATGGATACCTGCATTGTGAGTGTGGGTGTGTGTAAGGGTATAGCTATCTTTTGAAAGAAAATAAATTATAAAAGAAAAACAATAAGCACAAAAGTTTGTATGCAAAAACGTCCATGATTCATTGATGTCATACGAAGATGAAATAATAACCCTTACAAATGGACCATTATGCCTCGGGTAAGACACAAGGTTTTAAGAGTGTGGATTATTTTTTAATATTACAGGTCCAACAAAATGTAAAGATAAATTACTGTGGGATAAAAGTGACTGGGAAGAAGTCTCTATCCTCCCAATTGTTGAGTCCTCCATTGACAGTCGGAAAGATCCAATCCTCCAGGTTGCAATCATATTCACCATCTTCTACCGCGTTGACCTCACGGTTGCTAATCTTCAAGGGTGGCACTCCAGCACGGCCACGACGTACAGCCTTTTGAGCACTTGAAGTGAAACCTAGGCCAAACTTGTCAGACTTATACGGGATATCTGGAAGTTGCCCCCAGGTAGTGCATCCACCTTCCTCTACCACTGCTTTGGTGTCCTTCAGAGATGACATCCAGAGTGGAGGTCTTGTGATCTTAGGAATCTGGGACATAGTCTTGGTCACTGCCACCTCTTGGGGGACCTCTTCGAAGTGTTGAAATGGAGTTTCAATGAATTCACCGTCCAATTCCACATATCTGAAGGAATTGAGATGGCTAATCATGTATTCTTCCTCTCCATGGACAATGATAATCTTTCCTTGAACCAGATACTTCAGCATCTGGTGCAATGTAGAGGTAAGAGCGCCAACATTGTGGATCCATGGCCGGCCTAGCGAGCAAGAGTACGAAGGGCGGATGTCCATTACATAAAAGGTTAAATTGAAGGTTTGTGTTCTAACCTTTATGGGGATATCCACTCCCCCGTGTACCATCCTCTTCGAGCCATCAAATGCCCTTACTACTATGTTGCTTAGCTTTAGTGTCAGTCCCTCGTAATCAAGTCTGTCAAGAGCTTTTTTCGGTAATACATTCAAGGTTGAGCCTGTGTCCACCAAAACATGGGCCAGAGTTATGCCCCTACATTCCATAGACATGTAATGCCTCGTTGTGCTTTCTTCCCCTCGGTGTTAGATCAGCATCCGAGAAGCCTAGGCCATTATCCGCTGTCAAACTGGACACGCAGTCTTGGAATTGATCAGCAGACGTCTCTTGAAGTACATGGGATGTTTTTAAGAACTTCACCAAGGCTTTTGCATGTGCCTCGGAACACAGTAGTAATGCCAACATGGAGATTTTGAAGGGAGTTTGCCCCAACTGTTCAACTACATCGTAGTCGCTCTTTTTTATAATTTTTAGTATCTCCTCCATTTCTTTCTTAGATGTCTTAGGGATAGTCAGCGACTGAGCCTTCGTCCGGACAGGCTCCACTTGAATACTCTTTCCTCGACTCTCGGCACCGGGAGTGTTGGTAGGAATGGTAACAGGAGTTTGTGACGACTTCGTCAATAGGAGCACTTGCAGAGATGATTATGGGTACATAAGTAACCTTCGGAACAACCACAGGTCTAGAAACTGCCTTTGGGGAAGCAATTTCTGGAGAAAAGATCCTACCGCTTCAGGTAATTTTACTAGTTGCGGCAATATTGCTGATGTTAGAATCTTCTTCTTAGGAGTTTATATCTTCAGCGGCCGACCAATCTTGTTTGATGCCATGGTAGTAAATGTCTCCAGCGTAATTCCACGGAACAGTTTTGTCTGATTCATATGGGACTGGCCCAGGCATTGTGATTATTAGAGGAGTTGCTTTCGGAACCGATGTAATCCTAACGGGTCTTTTGGTGGAGACCCTGGAAGAATTGGAGGAAATGGTAATGGTTGAAACATCTTCAACAGGAATAGGTGAAACAGGAGTACTTTCAAAAAAAATCTCTTTGTTATCTATCAGGCGCTGAATGCCTGTTTTCAACAAAGGGCAATCAGTTGGTGAGGACAAGCAGAGATGGAAAATTTCATTACAGCCCGGGAACACACCGGCTTTCAACAAGTTTATCTTAATGGTCGGAAGTGGAGTCATGACTTCATCAACTGTGGTAACAAACAAATCTTCTTCGATAGCATTGGTATTATGACCATGTCTGGGCATAGGAGCAGAGATGACATTTGGCTTCTAGGGCGCATCAAACTCAATTTATTTTGCTTCAATGAGGTCTTGTATTTTGTTTTTCAAGGCCCAACAGTTATTAGTATCGTGACCAGGACTTTCAGAGTGATATGCGCAACGAGCATTGGGGTGATAATGAGGGGATGTTGTATTGGGGTTTTTCAGAGCTTCTTTCAAGGTTGCCAATTTGGATCTCAGAATATGTGGTAATACTTGAGACAGAATCATGTTAATTTTGGTGAATTTCCTGACTGGCTTTTCCACCCTTGGTTGATTACTTCTTTGTTGATCTGACGTAGGCTTTGGAATTATAACAGCCCCCACCATTGGTCGGTGTTCGATCCTCTCTTGGTTTCTTTGCGAATATACAACAGATACCTCTTTCTTTCCAATAGAAGGCTTCCTTACAGGTGTAGAAGAAGATGAATCCTTCTGAATCTTTTCACTTTTTATGCTAGCTTCCACCCTCTCGCCCGTTAATATTAGTTCAGTAAAGCATGTAGATGAAATTCTGATTAAATGGTTGAAGAAGGGGCCAGATAAGGTGCCTAAGAACATGTCCACCAATTCCCTTTCAGACAGAGAGGGTTGAACTCTTCCAGCCAAATCTCTCCATTTTTGTGCGTAATCCTTGAAACCTTCATTAGAAGCCATGGCCATACTTTGGAGTTGAGTACGAGTAGGTGCCAAAACAGCATTGTAATGATATTGCTTATAGAAAGCTGCGGCAAGATCTTCCCAGTTGTGGATGTTGGCTCTTTCTAGTTGGTAAAACCAGTCGAGTTGTGTTCCAGACAGACTGTCTTGAAAAAAAATGCACCCAAAAGTCTTTATCAGCGGCGTGGGGTTGGATTTTTCTCTCATATGACCGGATATGCATTTTAGGGCATGACTCTCCATCATATTTTGCAAACATAGGCACTTTGAATTTTGGAGGAATCACAATCCCCGACACTAGTCCCAAATCCTCAAACTCTAAGCCTGACACCTTTTGTATTTCCATCGCGCTCAACCGCTCTTCAAGATGTTTGTACTTATCATCAGCTGGAGGATACTGCTCCTCAGAGTAGTCTTTCTCTTCTTCCTCCTCTTCAGATTCTGACGGGACCGCTGTTTCCTTGCCTTTCCCTTCTCCTTCACCGGATGTTGTTGCAAAATTCAAAGTCCTTCTTGTCTGCCCCTGAAATCTTCTCCCCATGTTTAAGACTCCAGTTGCCTTCTTTGTTTTCTTTTTTCTCTCTTCAGCTAGCAGAGTCTTCAATTCTTCTTGCCCTTGGCTAGGGTCATGAGAAACTGTTGAAACTGCATGTTTTGAGCTTGGAGATCTTTCATTGTTTGTTCGACATCCATCTTACTGAAATAAACAATAGAGAGATGAGGAGACTTGTTGAAAAAGACCTGTTTATGTTATGATGAATGATATGTGTTTATGTGATGTTTTCAAGGATTTAAAAGATTTAAGTTTCTTTTAGACAAAAAGAAACACACGTTATATTAATAAGATAAAGTTTGAGTACATCAATTCCCCTTGGACAAAACAATACAAAACTCTAAGATAAAAAAGTAATGTGCATCCTCTTTGGTGCAATGTAGGCATTCAGGGTCCGCTCCTCATGAAGTAGCCTAGTGAGTTCCAAAACCTTCTTCTCGCTTGCGTAGAATTGGGCTTCGAAAGTATCCCGCTCTCCTTTGAGTTGTATCCAATCCCTTTGTAAGTCTTCAAGAGATGTGGGCATGTCAGGATGTAGGATAGTGTATAGAACATCTCCTTTCTTAACAGGCTCAATGATTACCGGGAGAATGGAGGGGTAAGGCATCATAAGACTCTGAGCACGATTTTGTACCCATAGGAGGTAAGGCTCAAGAGGGATGGAATTCTTGTGCCCCAAAGTCTTGCTATCCACCTTGTTTAGCATCCTCCAAGCTCGGATAAATCTCTGGCGAAGACCTTGATCGTCGTTGTCGTGGTCGAATACCAAACCTTGACTCAGCATCTCGTGCGGGCCATCCCTTATAGGTTATGCCTCCCCTAGGGAATTATCCACAAAGGTCGAAGAAGATAACATTCTCTTTGGATCGAGAGCACCAATGAATATCTGAATGTTTGAGCGTCATCAACCTTTGTGACCACCTTGAACCTTGCTCATTCTTTAAGACTGATTAGGGAAGATGAGAAATAAACCATCTTGCCAAGAGAGGAGTGCAACACATAAGGACAGCTCTTTTCCTCATTATGCGAGTGTGAAAAGAGTGTAGGATATCCCCTAGCAATATAGGCATCGGGTTGCGTGACATGAAGATTTTAACGGCGTTCACATCTATGAGTTGGTCAAGATTTGGAATCAAAACCATCCCATAGATGAGAAGAGCCACAATTTCCTCAAAGGCTTGCAAATCTAAGGAATTCCAACATCTTTGGGCTTTCTCAAACAAGAACTTTGCTAAGAAACCTTTGACACCACTCCTAGTTTCCCAACTGTTTGTGACATCAGATGAATGCAAGTGTAGAGCTTGAGCAATCTCTTCTGGCTCTAGGTCTCTTTCTGTACCATTTAAAGGTAGTTGATTGACAATGGTAATCCTTAAGAGTTGGGAGAATTATTCCAAAGTAGGCACAAGTTGATAGTCGGGGAATGTGAAGCAATGATGCAAAGGATCAAAGAACTGAAAGAGCACCTTCATCATGTCCTCATCTGTGTTGGAGGTGACCAAGTTGAGTAGACAATCATGTCTCTCGGTGAATGGAGAGTTATCAGGAATCCTTGAAGCTAGCTCCTTAAGTTGTGGAGGGATCCTCACAAGGCTGACTTGAATAGTTTTCCTGCAAAGTGAATCCATATCCAACAAAACAAGAACAAAGATGAATCCTAAAATCCTTGAAATGGTTAGTGGATGTATATGATGTTCATGATGTCCATGATGTTATGTACAAGTATGTATATACAAACAAAG
The DNA here is from genome assembly GCA_948472305.1 of Vicia faba. Taxonomy (NCBI): domain Eukaryota; kingdom Viridiplantae; phylum Streptophyta; class Magnoliopsida; order Fabales; family Fabaceae; genus Vicia; species Vicia faba. The sequence goes on from OX451741.1 coordinate 1,306,353,016, forward strand.
CAAACAAGTCCTTAGTTTTAGTCTTGCATGGAGTTTTATAGGAAATTACCCTCTTGAAGTTTAGTTGGCTTAAACTTGTCCTAGTAATAGTAACCGGGTTCTAAGGAGCTCAATATCATTGGATTGTTTCCTTGGTCATTGTTTCAGCTCAAGCATCATTAATGGCGACCAAAATATCCCAAGAAACCAACCCTCAATGAGTGTACTATCGAGTATCTACCAACTTCGGACTGCACCAAAGTCGGTCATCTCACTATGTCCTAAAGGCCAAGTTGGTCAAGTAAAGGTTCTAGAAGTTCATTAGTGATTTATGATATCACTCAGCGGCCCCGTATTCTCTTTGATCAACTTAAAGGCTACCGGTACCCACAAATATGTCGCACTAACGTAGCTATTGCTTAGACCATGTCGGTATACCCCGCACAGTTTCCACAACGTATTGCTACTTACTTATAATGTATCCCAAATCCGGGTAGAGGATTCAAACCCAAACAAAGAACCATAATGTAAAGCATACAAATCAAACAATGTAAGAAAGTAAATGTGATTTATCCCTAAGGTAACCCCACCTTTATAAATACTCTACAATCCCCAGCAGAGTCACCAGTTCTGTGATACAGTGGGAGAACTGACTTGGATTTTGCGTTTGTTTTTGCAATTGTTGCGGTTTAGCAAGACTCGCCACCGACTTTTCTTTTATCCAAAAGGAAAGGTGAAAAAGCACAGGAAAAACCTTTAGAGATGTTTTCTTGAGTTCGGGGGGTAGATTATGAAAACGTAAGGTGTTAGCATCCTTTTCATCCATGGTTTTCCATGGGCTCTTAGTTACTTTCTAGATCACTTGCTTTTTTTTGAAATTGTGCTTTGTGTGGTTTTGAAAGTATTTTGTAAAAGAGGCCTTTGTTTAGGCAATCTTGGTAATGATTCTCGTTCGTAAGAATGTATACAAAGATGTTTGTCTTTTTGAAAATATTTTTATGTTTGTAAGATGTTTTGAAATGTGTGTTTTTTGAAAGTGATTTTGAGGAGGTGTTTTTGTAATGGTTCTCGTCTCTATAAGAACGCGTATAAAGTGTTGTATTCAAAAACGTTTCAAATTGTGAGCGTTGGTGTATAAAATGTTTTTGTTGTGAACAAGCGAGTAATTAAGAACGATCCTACCTACTCAAAAGGTCTTAGATGTTCTCTTCCTCCTCCTGTAGATGTTGCTATCTTACCATTGATTTTGTAAGAAGCCCCATCGTTGGATATGAAGGGACGAGCGCGGGTCTCGTATAACCATGATAGGAATATTGTGAGATGACTTAGCATTTTTCTTTAGGGACTAAGATTATTTCGAAAGGCAACTTTGATAGCGTCATCGAGGGACTATGATCTCATTTTCGATTTGTTTGTGCTAAGACATCCCACATGCATAACATGGCCATTTTTGTAAGGCAACAAGTGGAATCACCCTAGGGGTGTTAGTGTGCAAGTGTATTTGATTGCATGCATTTTGGTCTTGATTAGGGTGATCTATTTGTTGATATTCATATCTTGCCATACACACCCTAATTACTAACAATATATGAAAGTAATAAAAGTACATAAAGTAAAGATTCTACGCTATTACAATCATTAGGGGGATGGGGGTATACAAATTTCAAATGGGGCTTGCAAGAAAATAAATCCTAATTATTTATTACAACCATATTGAAATAATAATGCAAGAAAGAAAAAGGATTTGTTTAAAAAAATGGTTTTTTGTCTTAATTAAAAAAGAAATAAATAAATTAATAAAAGAAAATACTTTTATGTCTTTTTATGCTAAAAAAAAGAGTTAATATTAAAAATGATGCAAAGGAAAATAAATGAAAGATAGAAATAGCATGCTGCTGCAACCAAAACAACAAGGATCAGAAGTTCTGAAGTCAGGCACGTGGTGATTCAGAAAGGAACGTTAGTGGAATTAGAAGTTCTGGATTGGTACCTTCTGAGGTCCTGCTATAAACATTAGGGGAAAGACGCAGATGTTTTGGGTTGCTATGTGTTGAACTTCTGATCGTTAGAACAGTGAGAAAGTCTTAGAAATTCTGTGCATATTAGAACAATGAGTGGAAGCATCATAAGTTATGTATTGTGCTAAGCCAGTGAATGAACATCAACAGTCCAGTGCGTTATCAGCATGTAAGCATCAGAAGTTCAGTGTGTGTTAACTGTGAGAAAACTCATAGAAGTTATGTATGTTAAAACTATGAAAGAACATCAAAAGTTTTATGCCATATTTCAAATCTTAATCAGCACATCAGTAAACTATTCAGTTTTCAACAAACAGCAAATCAGAAGGATAAAAACATAACAGTTTATGGAAGTTCTGATTTTGATCATGGGTTTAGCCTTAATTAAGAGGTTCTGATCCATAATTTTTCTACTTACGCAGTGATATGAACAATAATAATACTATGATATTTACATGCTTGATGATATTCTGAATGGAAAGATTTAGAGTCAGGGAGACTTACCTTAAACCTGGAGTGTGTGTTTGGGAACTTGAGTTGCTACCTTCTAATGTTCTGGAGTCAGCAAGAACAATGGAAGAGAGAATACCAAATTCTTTTACTTCAAGGGAAGAATGAATGTTTTGGTTTTCTGTTTGGGAATTCTGGATTTTTATGAGGGTATCACAGTTTTCTTTTCTTTATTTTGACAAATCTCTCTCTAAAAGCCAAAAGTTTTTTTTTTGTAGTTTTTTGGGACTCTTGGAATTCTTGCAGGGGTTCAAGGCTTTTCTTTTTTTTTTCAAATTTTTCCACATCTTTTCAATTGCCAATGGTTTCCAATTTATAGGCAAGGATCTTGTAGCTTGGAGAGATCAAGGGTACAACTATCATGTGCTAGGCGTTGACTTGTTCTTGAAGCAAGTTCAAATAGGTGTGGTAATTGACAGTTTTTAGTCATGCCTAAGCTGGATTAGCAAGCAGGGATTAAGGAAAAGTAAGCCCAAAAGAAAAAAGCAACGCATGGGCCCTAACATATTTATGTACAAAAGTTGCTTTTAAGGACAAGAAAGGTACTTCTATGCCACACGTGGGGAGATCCTTTGGATAAAGACTCAAAAGTGGTTGTGAGCATTAAATGAGCATTAAATGATGATGAGATTTATCGACCCAGAAATCTTGCAATGTGAGATTTTGCATCATTGCTTGGATTAGAAATTATGCTTCAGTGTAGCATCCAATCTTCTTATCCTTTTATCTTCTGACTACAGCATGTTCTGAAGGAACTCCAAGACTTTCCAGGAAATTTGTAACACGCTTTGTAAACCTTCTTTGAACTGCTCTTGCAAGTTCTGACTGGACCTTTGTGAAAACTGGCCAGAAGTTCTGACCAAACTCTCTTGAGAGTGTCCAGAATTAGGTAAGTGTCTCAATTTCAAGGACGTATCTTTAAGGAGTTATAACTTGGAATCTCAACATTTCTAGGAGAAGTTTTGTTCAACAATGTTTCATATCTTGTGGAGGTCGATAACTCTTGTGTCAAAAGTTGATCCAGAATCAACTTGCATCAAGGTGAAAATATGGCCAGAAGTTCTGAGCTTTGTCATATTTCTTAAATACTTAGAAAAATTTAAATATTTAGAAATTTGACTTTTCTAAAGTAACTTTTGATTTCTGAATTTCTTGATGAAACAAACTTCATATCTCAACATGTCTTAATGAAATATGACTCTTGAAACCTGATTTTGATCCAAAAGTCAAAGTTTGACTTTTTTCAGTGTGCAAATGAGCATTTTACCCTTTGTGGATGATTTTCTTGAAAAACTTGTAATTTGAAGCTTGGGATTGGATGGAAGCAAACCTGAGGGTTCAGGAAAAACCTTTGAGAAAAGAGAGGGAAACTTTTGGGGTACAACAACTGGCTCTGGAAAAAAAGGGCATCTCGGCAAACAAAATGGAAATAAGAGGTTCGAGAAAAAGTTAGGGATTAAAGCAAATATTACGGTTTACGTTGTATCCGTGATATCACCCTACACTACTATTAGTTAGAGATCAGTCCAATCAGTTTGTTCAAAAAGCAATATACTAAGGATCTTCAAGGTCATAAAAGTTGTAGCAAAGTTGGGACCCGATAAATCCGTACTCACATTGCCACCTGTTTTTTCTCCTCTGTATGCTTTGTATGCAATTACCTCTTTTAGGAATTGCTTCATGATGCAAATTCCTATTTACAGACCATTCAATTAATAAAATTCTTCTTTTTCAAATTTGTGCCGATTTGTTTTCATTTTTGTTTTTTTTGTTTGCGAAAATACGTCCAGCATTTTTTATAAAATTTGCGTTTAAAATATTAAAGCTTTACAGCACATGATGTCAATAGCTGAAATTGCCTAAAGTTTCAGGTGTTTGAGATGATGGCTAAGGTAACCATCTCACACCCATGGCGTGTTGTTATGATGTCCACTTTTCCAGGTATTGTTGGTCTTTTGTAATAAGAAAGGTACCAGTAAATGGGCAAAAAAGGCCTGAATGCGACCAGCTTGAGTTTCCTATTTGAACATAATCCTGTATCCGGGGCCTAAGGACATTCTTAATAAAAACATGGTGGAATCTTAAGATATCGAGTTCTTGGACGTCTATCATTTTGTATAAGGAAAATACATCCAAGTAGAAGATGGTTGGCATCTCTTCACTGTGGTAGAAGATACTTTGTAATGAAATTTATGTAAGTTCGCTTGATAGAGCATTCATCACATCTTTTGAAGGAATATCCTTTGTAATTATCATACCGGGGAACTTGTCCATTCAACTAAAGGTTTCAAACCATTCAAAGATGAAATGTAAGGCTTGCTTAGTGCAAAGGGCATCAATTTCATACCAATCGGTCAAGTTTGAAGTCTCCCTTGACTCAGTGGTGGTTGAGATTACAAAGCGTATCTTTTGAAGAAAAACGTCCAATACGGAGACTAGTCTCCTCAACATAGCAATTTAAAATTAAATTTGCACTCTCATTTATAATCTTTCTTGTTTTGGTTCAGTACTTTATTATATGCAAAACTTGCTTATCTTTGAATGTTAATCACAATGTATTAAATATGTTTGTCTTGAATTAATCCATTCAAAATTTCTCTTAAATTTTTTTCTTTGTTTTTGATACTCAACTCTTGTCTGATAAAGTAAAACCTCTGGAGGGACAATGATGAATAATTTACCAAGAATCTCAGATAGTATGTTTTTGAGTAAAACCCTTCTGACGATGTACATGCATTGTTTCAAATCCCCAAACACTAGAGATATAAGGGAGTAAAACCCTCGTTAACCCCTTTGAGCCTTGAAGTAGGAGTTTCTTTTTTGTTCAGAAAAAACCCTTATTTTTAAACCAGGGGTAGGTTAGTGTTCAGTTAATCTGATTGAGCATTCAAAACTCATCAAGAGTGCGCATCTAAGGATACAACAATGGTTATCCTTCAAAATGTTGAGGAAAGTTAAGACCGCAATGGTCAATCTTTGCCTATAAGCAGTGTGCATCAAAAAAGGATGATAACACAATGGTTATCTCCTACACATCAGGAGGTCAATAGATGACGATACCATAATGGTTATCCCTCGTCTACCAAGGACTCAGGATGTCACAATCACTTCCAATAAATCGAAGATGACATGAAGATCAATGAATTATTCAAAAGGAATTAAAAGGAAATGACGAAAGAAAGAGACAAAAAGCCTCGCTAAGTCGAAACTTGAAAAAGAAGTCGCTTAGGCAAAAGTAAGGGCATCCCGCTGAACTTCAAAGTCAAATTCAAAAGGAATATGTCTAGGAAAAATTTAGGGATAAAAATCATGAGCAAGGAACCAAGTCGTGTGATCAGACACCAAGAATAAAAGAGGTAAGTGATTGTCGTGTCCAATAAACCTCAGTGGTTCCTCAACCATCATAAGCTCCTCTCAAGAGATGAGTGCTCGCATTAGTTTAAATGAATGTAGAACTGGAGAACATCATGGAGAATGGGTGGGCACCAAAAATTTTGAACCTTAAATACTTTTTTCTAAAAAACCATGAACCAAGCCACGTTACAACCCTAAAAAAAGTCCTAATTGAAGTATAGGTTAATTCGAAAACACACTATAATGAGAATACAGTAATCTGACTCCTAGGAGGCTTGCAAAAACTTTTAAGTTGATATCACACCATCTTTTTAATTTCTTTCGCACAAATTTTTTTTGATGTTTAATCTTTTCAATAAAAAAATTTAAACTTCAAGACAAGCATAAGCTTTGCATTAGAATTATCATTCTTAGAATAAACATTCTTTGTATATAAACAAGTGCTTAAACATCAAGTGAGTTTGCATAATGAGCATCAGATGGATGTTTGATTATCTCGAGGGACAAGTTACTTCAGGATACCGTCTAAAGGTAAATCATTTTGAAAAATAACCTTAATCTGGGGCAGACCTTCTATTGACTCCGTTGAGTAAAAGAATACCAATTTGAGAAATGATCTGAAGTAGATTGCAAAATTTAATTGCCCAGAGTCTCTGTCGAGCATATGTGCATTACTTTCAGTTGGTCTCGAGAGACGTATTTCTTCAACTATCCGTTTGGAGAACGAAGCAGTTCAAGTTTAGAAGCACAGTTGAGTACTAACCTACTTTCAAGACGTAAGCCAGCCACCCTAAGGTTGTGTTGTCTTCATAACTACGTGAGCTTCTGATTTCTCTGTGAGCATGAGATAAAGAAAAGGTTTGTTAAGACTGTAGCAGTGAAAATCAGATATCAAGCTATTGATTAGCTTGACTCGCAAATAAGCAAGAGTCTCCACTGTGCTTTATTATTTCAAAGGGAAAAGTGTGGAATAAAACCCACAAATATGCAAAGTAAGTGCAATACTAAAAGTAAAGAAAAATACAGTGCATTTGAAAAGATTGAAGGTTCAAGGGTTGGTTATACAAAGGGAAGGTACTAGCATCCTATGTATCTATAGTATCCTATAAGAACCTTTTGAAATATCTATATTTTTGGTTAAAAAGTTTGTTTGCAAAAAGGATCTGGGAGATGCGAAATTTTGAAAATGCAGCGACCTAATGTCGAGGTTTTGGCTTAAAAGGGTGTAAATTTGAAAATAGGGTTTTTAAGGTTTTAACTAATAGGAAACAAATATGAGGGACAAAATATAAATACTCATAATAACATAAAATCAAAGAGACGATCCTTTCCCTTGGATTCAAACGCAAAGATAATAATCAGATGAAGATCGGACAAGAACCATGTATCAGATAAAATTGATAGTAACCATAGTCCAAGGATTAAAGAACCAAATTTAGGTTTTTTTTATATTAAATGGCTTATAACAAGCCAGAGAAAATAAGAAGCTCAAGTAAGCAAAGAAAAGATAAATACTCAAGTGAGCAAAGAAAAAATGCATAAAATAAAGAAAATAAAATGCTATAGATGATAAATGGTATAAAAGTAAAGAGAGGAAAATATACAGTGCGGAAATATAAATGATATTAAAGTAAAGTTAGTACAATATAAAGTCAATAATCTGATTTGGGATAAGTGTAACTTCATATGGAGCATATAATGTATGTAATCATACATGTTAGAAAAATGACACTTTGAAATTCATTCTCTTATACATGTAGTACAATTAACAAATATGGGGGATCAAGACAAAGTCAAAGAAGATACATTATAACAAACTTATCATCAATCCCAAGTACCTTGAATGATCAAAGGACCATTTAGAGGTAGATTGGAAATGATGAAAGTTTATCAAATATCTAACAAGCTTAGATGAACTAAAAAACTCAAATGCTTTCCAAATTGATCGAAATAAAAATTAAAATAAAATAGATAAAAAGAATAAGATGAAGTCTATAATAAAAATAGTATAAATATCATAACTTTCTCAATTTTTCATGAAATTAAATAAATGAATAATGATAATTTATCTACTCAATATCACAACCAAGGATATATGCTCAAAATAAGTAAATAAACAACAAAATATTACAGAAAAAAATGAAAATTAAACAACAATAAATCACTTTTGCTTTTGGGGGGTTCAAGAACACTTTTCAATTCTTGATTTTGAATCGATGGAGTTTCCTTGCAAAATGGTGATAATTATGTTACTAAATAAATAAATAAATAAATAAATAAATAAAGATTAAAAATATAATAAAATTAAATAAAGAACAAGTATAATAACCTATCTATTCAATAAAAGGAAGAAATGACTTGAAAAAAAAGGAAGAGAAAAAGAAGAAGAGAGTTTTAGCTTAGTTTAGTGAATGATTTGTGGTATTGTTTCTCCAAATGAAAGAAAGAAAAATCTTATTTATAGGATGAATGAGGTGAGAGTGTTGATGTGGCAATTCATGCGACTTTATGAGAATGGTTCTTGGCCATTGATAAGTCCAAGTTGGCAATCCATGTGAAGTGTGAGAATTATTCTTGGTCATTGATAAGTACAAGTTGGCAATTCATGTGAAGTGTTTGTACTATATTATAGTGGTCCCAACTTTTCTTTATTGACACAAAAAAACAAAAGGACAAAGTAATAATAATAATAATAATAATAATAATAATAATAACTAAAAGTGTTAGTAATAATAATAAATACAAAATAGAAAATAAAAGAGACATTAAATTAACTATTTTTTTCTTCTTGAATTAAAATAAATGAAAATATAAGTGAAAATTAAAGATAAAATATAAAATACATATAAGAAAGTAAAAGAACTTATATAAATTTTTCTAAACTTTTTTTGAAATAAATGGTACCAATATATAAATTTAAATTAATAAAAGAACATATTTTTGATAATTTTTTTAGTAAAGAGGTAAAAATAGTAAATAAATAAAAACATGATGCTAAGTACATTTTTTTGTGATTTTTTTAAATGGAAAAGAAATCATGAATAAAACACAATAAAAATCAAATTCCACTAAATTCATAAACAACTTCTAACGTTTCTATTTTTTCATGGCTTTTCAAAGCTTAATCAGCTCTTGACTTGTAAAGAGAAATTGTAGATGATGTCAAGGAGAATCATATTCAAAAAGAACCGCTAAAAAATGTCGAAATTTGAAGAAGTTATAAAATTTTGAAATCAAACTCAAGAATTTTCAAAAAATAGGTTAAACCACTCATGAACACTTGTTATGCAATGATGCAAATGAAGGGTGGGATCTTAGGTCAAAAATTGGGGTATGACAAAGACTCTGTTGAGCAGGGGAAAGCATGTTGAATATTCCATTAAGTAAGTGTTCAGCCAATCTGAGGCACTCAACTCGGGATTTGATCCCTCAAAGTACAGCCAAACTAGGACAGTTATGTCGAGATTTGACAAATTTCTCCAAGAATTCATTGATTAGAGGAGAATCTTCTCGGAATCTAAAGGTGAATGGGCATTCACTCAACCATGTTAGCCAGGAGTTGTGTTCCAAAGTTCATAACACTGGGGTTGTTTATCTTGTTGGTATAGATCTCGTGAAGTCCTCTCGAGGAAATTTTCTTCAAAGTCCCTACAGACATGGGAAAGAAGTTATGCAGGGGTATTTTCTCCCCTTCAAGTGTTGATCAGGTTAATTCCAGGCGCGGGCTAAACAATTTGTGAATTTGAAAAGCATGTCAGAAACTCAAGATCGTTATCCTCTGTTCATCAGAGACTTGAGTCCATTTATTGATGTTCCTCCATCAGAAGTCAGGATCATTATCTCCAGTTGAAGTTTAGATTGTTATCCTCAGTAGAGTACGAGCAAAAGAGCTGGAACTGTGTGAGGTTGTTACTCATACACAGTTCATGATGGAAACGCTGTTTCTAGAAGAAGTTCCTTTCCCCAGTAAAAGATCTATTGTTGCTTGACCAAAGTCTATCTACTAAGGGGTTTCTCTTCCGAGATCTTTATTCCCCGGCGAAGCATCTTCATTTCTCTGCAAGAAGAGAACATATCTTCTCCCTAGAAATTTAGGAATTGTTTGAAGTCAAAATAATTTCTTTTCAGTGGACTGCAATTTATTTTTCCAGCATCTTCTCCAAAGTACACTTTTTAGTGGCATTTCTCCTCGGAGTTGACATGTTGGAGTTGCAATTTTGCATCACAGTTTTTACCCAGTGATCAGTAGTTCAAACTTTTTATTCCTCAATAGAGGTTGCCATTCCACACATGGGGCACATTTCCATAATTTCTCTTTTTGTAGGTACTATTGGTCTTTTATGACAAGAAGCATACCAACAAATGAATCAAGAAGGGTCTGTATGCGACAACATGAGGATTTCTGCAGAATGGGATCCAATTTCCCTAATGAATGCAAACTTCTGCTCAAGATAGAATCATTCACCCCTAGTGAAGGCGTACTCTCGCCCATACATAATCCCTTATCTCTAGTAAAAGTATACCCGTGCGTAGTCTCCACTGAAGTCAGCATTCTTGACAAGAGTTTGTCTCTTCCATATGGCTTATCTCCAAAGAAGTGCATTTCATCAGGATTATGTATAATCTTCTTCTTCAGCACAGTGTACTCTGTTTCAAAGAATCTGGAAAGGATATTTTCACTGGACTGGATACTTTTGTTATATTCCCTTGAAGTCGATACATTGCGTCTCTGTGGTTCGTATTTATCTTCTTAGTGAGTTTATCATTTTTCATCCCTATGTAGTTTGTACCTTCCCTCCCCAAGGAAGTTTTCCCCCTGTCAGGTTTTATTGAAGAGATGTTTGATCAGCATGCTTGTTATGCCCCCAGTGGAGAAAGTCTCCTATTTTTCTGGAGCAGTGTGCATAGACAAATGCCATATAGGGATCTTTTATTCCTAGTGGTAGAGTATTGCTAAAATATTTCCTCAGTGGAGTTCTAAACCTCAAGTTTGTGGTTCAAAGATGCCCTCATCTTCCCTAAGTGAAGACTGTTTCCCCCCAATGGTAGTATCCCCAGTGTGGTCTGGGTAGAATTATTTTATTTAAGAATTTCTATGATTCCCCAATTGAAGTCACTTTTATTGAGGACTTACATTAGAAGGTCCCAGTTCCCAGCAAGGTTCTCTTTATCCTTGGAAAGAGATGTTGGATTTTTTCCCCGGGAATTTGGGAGTTCGATCAGAGTCCAAAGTTTTCTCTGAACTGCAATTTATTTTTTGCAGTATTTTCCCTAATGAAGGTGTACTATCGCCTGAGTATTCCTCCTTCTCAATGTAGTCTGTTTCTTTCCAGGTTTTCTCGGAAGAATAATTGTATTCACAAACTAGAGATTCTTGATATACTCCCCTTGAAGTCGACATTCTTAGGCTTCCCTAGTGAAATTCACACTCGTTCTCCCCATGAAGTATTCATTCTCCTCCTCATTAAGGGGTGCACCCTCTCTCTCCAATGCGGCCTGCCTATATCAGAGTTTCTTGAAGAGATTCATGTTTACCTATGGGGGATTTTGGTTTGGTATGACGACCATCATCCCAAATAAAGTGAGTTTTGCTCCCCAATACAAAAATCCTTGTCGGATTAAATCTTACAGAGGTGGCTACACCCAGTGCAATGCGTATTATTGATGTTACCATCTGTGATCAGTGGAAATGAGAACTGACTGTTTTTAGCTGGTTTCGCGAAATGTCGCGGAAGCAAGAGTCGCCACTGTCTTTTATGTTCTCCAACATGGAAAGGACAAAAGTACAGCAAAATTCCTTATGAGATTGTTTCTCGGTTCGGGAGGTAGATTTATAGAAAGGGAAGGTGTTAGCACCCTTTCTATCCGTGGTTATCCACGGGCTCTTAGGTACTTGCTCTTATGTTTTCAAAATTGTTTGCTTTTTAAATGTGTGTGGGCTTGAAAAAGTTTCTTTGAAAGATTTCTGAATAACTCTTGTATCTGTCCTCAAGAGTGTTTGAAAAATTTGTTTTGAAAGCTTTTGAAAGTGTAAGGTGTGAAAAGTATTTTGTTTGTTTTTGAAAAGAGCAAGTACCCATGAGTCGTCTACCTACCCTAAGGAATTAAGCTGTGTAAGTGTCCTTTAGGTAGTGCCATCCCACCATTGAGAGGTAGGTAGCACCACCGTTGGAGGTGTTCGGGTCAATTCGATTTTAGGGACAGTGTGGTCACCGAAGCAACAATTAGGACACCTTAGAAGCTACCCTTATGTCCTTGATCTTTAATCCGAGGCAACCGTTTCGAGGCAACTGTTCTGAGGCAACTGTTTCGAGGCAACTGTTTCGAGGCAACTGGATCATGGACATAAGGACCGCTAAGACGTCCTATACTTGACGACCACGTTTCGAAGGCAACAAGTGAGGCGTACCCTAGAAGTGGTGTGTGTATTTGTGTGTTGTATTCAGTTAATGTTTATCTTGTTAATTAGTGAGCTACGAGTTGTTTTTATTTACATACATTCTTTCATGCAAGTTTAGCAGTTAAGGGGGTGCGGAAAGTAAATTGCAGAAACATAAATCCTACGCTATTACAAGGCGCGGGTCTATACATCGCCAAAAATTACAAAGACCCGTTTTTTAGTAAATAAATACGGAAATTAAAATAAGCGATAAACCTATTTAACTATTACATCCTTGAAGGCAATTACATAATAATCAAAATAAAGTAAATGCGCGCGACTAAATTAATCGGGAATGTCTAAGGGTGTTGACCCTTTTTAGAAAAGAAAATTGATTTTTTTTTGGTCTTTTTTGTAATTAAAATGAAATTAAAGCTAATTAATGACTAATTAATTAATTTAATTAAAAGAAAATATTTTTTTTGTTTTTTATGTTTTTATGAAATAAAAGAAATGAAATAAAATTAAAAGTTAATTTTTACCTAATTCTAGATTTATTTTAATTATTTAAGAAAAGGAATTAAACTTGCCTAATTAAACTATTTTGGTTAATATTTATTTACAAAATAAAATAATAATAATAATAATAATGTTAATTCTATTTTTTGGTTTTTTATGAAAATGCGTTAATTAAGTTAATTGTTAATAATAAAAATAATTAAAAGGTTAGCAATTAAAAATAAGAGAAAATGACAAAACAAAATAAAAAAAGAAAGTAAAAACCAAGGGGGGTGTGGGCCAAATAGGAGGTTTATTGAAGCAATCCAAGCCCACTGAAATCTAAGCCACGTTTGACTTTCATGATTGCCTGCAGCACGCTTGACTCCAGAGTATGGTGTGCTGCACTTTTTCTCCTTTGGATCTGCGTTGATGACACTTGGAGCGAGCGCAGTATGAGCCTCAGGACTTGGAAAAGGTTGCTTTAGCTTCAGGGTGTGGCAAGGAATAGAACCACGTGCTTGTTTTGATCTGAAGATGCTCGCAACTATGTTTTAGAACTCTCACTTTTTGAATAATTTTTGGTTTTGCTCTTGGCCGTTTCTGCACACACTCTTTTTTGAATGAGGTTGGGAAGGCTTGTATATATAGTAATGTAAAGTGTATCAATAAGAATAATGGTCATTAAGCTTATGCAATTATGTTCTTGATTTCCTCCATAACCAACATTGAACCATTTGCCATATTTGTGAAAATTTGAATTTTTATGCCCATAATTGGCCTTGCACGAATTTGGAAGGTATTTCAAGGTGTATCAAAGCTAATCAACACAAAATATATCCCTCCATTAATTTCTTTGATTTTTATTTGAATTTTAAAGATTTAAAATGAATTAAATCAAATAAAATTAAATAAAAATGAAAAAATTAATTTTAAATCTTGAAATAAATTGTGGGACACGTGGAAAGCATGGCCAAGCTGAATCAAGTGGAAAAAGTGGGCCCCTTTTGTCAAAAATGAATTTTCAAAGATAGTTGACTTTGGCCATTTCACAAAAATTTCCCAACTTCTCCAATGCATATCTTGCTCAATTTTGAATCTATGAACATGTTCTTGGACATTTTGGAAAGGTCTTGAAGTCCTCTAACCAATGCCTTTTGTCCCGTGTCATTTTGATTTACCAATCTGAAGTTATGGTCTTTGACTTAAAGTGCCCTTTTGTTGACTTTTGAAAATGACATATAATGTTGAAATTGATAACTTTTTGTGAGAGCATTTATTGGACTTGGAATGTGAAGATGAGTTGTAGGAAATGTCTTCCCCTTCAAGATGAGCATTGGATGGGATTTTTCTGATGAACCATGAAAAAGTTATGCCTTGGTCAAGTTACAGTTGACTTTTCAGCTGTCCAAAAATAGAAACTTTTGACACCTTGATGATTTTTGAGCCATTCTTGTGAAATCATGGTCAAGACTTGACCAAATGATGATTGTGGCTTCAAAATAAGATGTTGACCAAAAATTTTGACTTTTGACTGCCAAATGACCATTTTGCCCCTGCAGTTGACTGTGGAGCAATTAGGGTTTTTGACTGTGCAAGTTGACCTTGTGAGCCTTGAAACTTGACATGTAGGTGCTTGACAATGTGTATGAGCATATGGGACTTGATTGAGCCCTTGAAAACCTCAACTTCCTTGCAGGAACCAAAACCCTAATTTTGCCTGGCTTAGGAGGATGCTTGACTATGTAGCCCTTGAGTAAACTTTGAACCATTTGAGGTGATGCTTGGTAAAACTCTGAAGAATATGGGAGGGCGAATTTTGGGGTACAACAGTTGCCCCTGTTCAATCTTCTTAGACCTGAGGATGTAGATTGGCTTGTGTGCCTTTCGTGATCCGAAGGTGGAAGATGATTGAACACTAGAGTGCCCAGAAATTTGCACTCACATAGCAGAGTATCAGTAGTGTGATAGCGGGAATGGGCTTATAGATGCCATTTGGAGAGATGGTGGATAGGAGGATGGGCTTAAAGATGCCATCTGGAAGTGTGACAGAACCTTGTCGAGAATGGGCTTATAGATGCCATTTGGAAAGACGGTGGATAGGTGAATCTGAATAAGAAATAGAATAGCTTCCGTGTCTGGAGCATATCTAGTCTGTGCCTGATTGCTGACGTCTAAATAAATGGTAGAATGACCGCCATGTCTGGGGTATATCCATACTGCATGAGTAACAGAATGTCATCCGAATCTGGATCGTATCTGGACTGAACAATAGAATAGCATCCGGGATGGAGCATCTCTAAGTTGTCTTTAGAAGTTTGAGTCTGAATAAGCAATAGAATAGGTCCGGATCTGGAGCATCTCTAGGCTATATCTGAAAGGAAATCTGAATAAGTATCAGAACGTCGCCATGCCTGGGTCACATCTGAACTATCTCTAGAAGGAGTCTTGAATAAGCAAAAGAACAGCATCCATATCTGGAGCATTTCCAAGCTATCTCTGAAAGGAAATCTGGAATGAGTATCAGAACGTCGCCATGCCTGGGTCACATCTGAACTATCTCTAGAAGGAGTCTTCAATAAGCAAAAGAACAGCATCCATATCTGGAGCATTTCCAAGCTATCTCTGAAAGGAAATCTGGAATAAGTATCAGAACATCGCCATGCCTGGGTCACATCTGAACTATCTATAGAAGGAGTCTTGAATAAGCAAAAGCACAGCATCCATATCTGGAGCATTTCCCAGCTATATCTGAAAGGAAATCTGGAATAAGTATCAGAACATCGCCATGCCTGGGTCACATCTGAACTATATCTAGAAGAATTCTTGAATAACCAAAAGAACAGCATCCATATCTGGAGCATTTCCAAGCTATCTCTGAAAGGAAATCTGGAATAAGTATCAGAACGTCACCATGCCTGGGTCACATCTGAACTATATCTAGAAGGAGTCTTGAATAAGCAAAAGAACATCATCCATATCTGGAGCATTTCCAAGCTATCTCTGAAAGGAAATCTGGAATAAGTATCAGAACGTCGCCATGCCTGGGTCACATCTGAACTATATCTAGAAGGAGTCTTGAATAAGCAAAAGAACAGCATCCATATCTGGAGCATTTCCAAGCTATCTCTGAAAGGAAATCTGAATAAGTATCAAAATATCTCCATGTCTGGGTCACATCTGAACCATCTCTAGAAGGGAATCTGGAATAAGCAATAGAATAACATCCGTGTCTGGAGCATTTCTAAGCTATCTCTAGAAGGGAGTCTAGAATAAGTATCAGAATGTAGCCATGTATGGATCGCATCTGAACCATCTCTAGAAAGAATCTCTGAATAAACAATAGAATAGCATCCGTGGTTGGAGCATCTCTAAGTTATCTCTGAAAAGAAGCCCTGAATAAGCAACAGAATAGCGTCCGGTTCTGGAGCATATCTGAACTATTTCTGAACAAGCAACTATGAATAAGCAACAGAATAGCGTCCATCTCTGGAGCATTTCCCAGCTATATCTGAAAGGAAGCTCTTGAATAAGCAAAAGAATAACGTCCATCTCGGGAGTATTTCCAAGCTATCTCTGAAGAGAAAATCTGAATAAGCAAAAGAATAGCATCCATATCTAGAGCATTTCCCAGCTATATCTGAAACATTGAATAAGCAAAAGAATAACATCCATCTCTGGAGCATTTCTACGCTATCTCTGAAGAGAAAATCTGAATAAGCAAAAGAATAACATCCATGTCTGGAGCATTTCCCAGCTATCTCTTTAATCTCTTTAATGTAGATATGCCCTGGCTAGATACAGGTATCGAATCCACAATCAATCGCTCACAGATATGCCCTGGCTAGATGCAGGTATCGAATCTGGAATTGCGACAGTTGATAGTAATCATCTTTGGGATTGACCTTTTTCCTGAAAAGGCGAAACATCAGTTGTATGCAATGTCATGATGTATGAAATGCATGATGTCATGATGTCCCAGAATAAATGAGATAGTGTGTTATGATGCGTATATGCATATGTCATGATGTATGTCGATGTGATGTTTACGAATGCATTTTCGTCTAGGAAAATAAATCCTTGACGAATGCCGGGAAGCTGAATCCTGGGATGATGTTTGAAGGGTAGATTTCTTCATTTCCGCTGGGGATGATGGTTGCAAGAATAAACCGGTAGGAGAAGATGACTCTGTTGGGGAATAAACTTGTTGGAGAGATACTCTGCAGGGAATTACTCTGTGGGAAGAGATACTTCGCTGAGGTTTTGAAATTGATGATAACTCCGCTGGGGATACCAATGATAAGTTATGTTGGGGAATTTGATGAACTCCGCTGGCGGTAGGAAGAGCTTCGCCGAGGACGATCTTTCCGTGGTGATTAGATGAGGATAACCCAGTTATAAGTTCTGGTGGAGAATAACCTTTGAATAAAGCCGGGGAGACGCGTTCGTGCTCTGCAGGGGATAAGCTTCCAGAATCTACTGGGGATAAGCTTCCAGAATCTACTAGGGAGATTGTTCAACTCTCCTGGGGAAACTTTTGAGATTGCACTGGGGAAGTGGCTCCACTGTTGTGTCTGGATTCCGCCGGGGAACAAACTTAGATCAAGACTGCCGGGGATGTTTACTTAGGAACATCTGTATACTCCGTTGGGGAATATTGAGATTTTCTGGGGATACCCAACTTCCTTAAGGCTGACAGTAGATTAACTCTTCTTGGGGAGAGTGTTGTTGACTTGCTGGAGATACTGTGCCTTGTTAGGGTTGATGGGAGACCAACTCTGCTCGGGGGAGAGTATTGATGAGTCTTGTCTTACTCTGGCGAGTGAAGGTATCCTAGTCACCTTCTTCAGCCGAATCTACCTTGGTACCTGGCGGACAGAGCAACTAGATCGCTTAGATAACTCATATTGCCCCTGTTTCTGTGGGAGAAGATACCTGTGGAGGTGCTTGATGACTGCCGGTTGACAAATCTTCTTCTGGTAGGCAAGTGACGAGATGACGGAACATAGTCGTATGCTTTTGATTCCTAATTTTTCCTGGACCGCCCTTTCGGGTTTTCAGTCCACCGGGATACCCATTTTTGCCCAAGCCGCCTTTGAAGGTTTTCGACTTGCCGGGTGTACAGATTTTTCATTTCATCCCTTATTTTTGCCCGAACCTTTTTGGTTCGCCGGGAAGCCCTTATTTTTGCCTAGGTGTGTCAACCTAGCGGGTCTTTGATTATGCGCAGTATTTTTCGACTATGTTCGTGCTCTCAGGATGCAGGGAGTTGTCACTATCAGTAGTGCATTGTTACCATACCACCAGAAGATCTTCGTTTGATCGTCCAAGGACCTAAGTGATCCATATGGAGATTTGCCCCAAGTTGGTTGGCCTTTTGAGAGATTCTCCGAATCTTGACTTAACTGCCCCAGATGATGGACAATGATCATGCCATGCCCCTCGATTGGAGGTGTTTTTGTTCATTAGACATTCGTCGTGCGAACTTCTATGTTGTTCAAACAAATAGTCATATGTAAGCAATGTTATATTAAAAATGCAAAGCTTATGTCTGTCTTGACGTTTTTGAAAATGCATTTTTTTCATAAAAACAAGTGAATTTTTTTGTAAACTATGATGTCAACTCGTTATTTTACCGCAAGCCTTAAGGAGTCAGGACACCTTTGTAACGGTATGCTTTCGAACTAACCCATGCTTCAGCTAGGACTTTTAAAGGTTGTAGCGTGGCCTGGTTCACTGGTTTAAGAAACAAAGGTTAAAGGCTCAAATTTTATTTGTACCCACCCGCTCTTCGTGATGTTCTTCAAACCTAAACTCAGCTGATCGTACGTTAGACCTTGTTTGAGTCTTTGCTCTGACATTCCGGTGATGGTTCGGATATTGACAATTTATTTTGAATAGGCAGTCATTTCCTTTTGTGTTGAGGGTTTGTAGGACCTCTTTTTTTTTATTTCGTTATCCCTATTTTTTGCCTGAACTGTTTCCTTTTTGGGAATTACAGTCAGCGGGATGCCCCAGTTTTGTAAGTCTCCTTCATAGGTTTTGACTTAATGGGCTTTTATTTTTTGGGAGATAATGACTGCCTGTCTTTATGATTATTCGGAGCCATCATTGTCTTTTGTTTTGTAAGTATTCCTTTGGTGCCATTCGTTGTGCACTTGGATCAGCTGAGAGAACTACCCTGCCCCAGGTTATGATTAAGGGTTTTAATTTTCGAAAAGAAAACTCCTACTCCTTTGGCTCAAAGGGGTTGACGAGGGATTATCTTCCTTATAACTCCAGTGTTTAGGAATTGAAACAATGCCTGTACCTCATCAGCGGGGTCTGTTCAAAAGCATACTGTAGATTATGGTATCATTTTCGTCATCCTCCCTCAAGAGGCTTAGAATTTTCAATCGAGAATTGATCATCACACAAAAATATGAAAGCAATTTGCAATATAGTGAATACGAAATAATTACTTCAAAATAGACATGTGTAATGCATTAATGAAATAACAACGTTTGATATGAATACAATGTTTAAACAATCAAAGAAAAATACAACTTGAACATTCGAATGAACAAAAGTTTCTTAGTTTGAACTAGTCATCTCAGATGGAAGATTCTCAGCAGAAGATGTTCATTTTACCACCCGACATGAACTCCAGCACCCTTCCGTCGATCAAGTCCTGGATCTTATTCCTCAAGCTCCAACATTCGTCAGTGTCATGTCCAGGACTGTCAGAATGGTAGGCACACCTTTCATCAGGATTGTACTTCAGGGAGGTTATGTTGAGATTCTTAGGGGGATCTTTTAAAGAAATCAGCTTGAACTCCAACAAGTGTCTCAGTATCAGCGATGATGGTATACCAGTCTCCGAGAAATGTCTTCCAGACGTATTTCTCTTACGCCGATTATCCTGTTGACGCTGGTGAGGTTGATGCTGGGCTTGTGACCACGAAGCAAACTGAGGAGCTTTTCCCTTGTCTTATTGCCCCACAGGTGGTTGGGTGATGGCTTGATCTTCAACCTTAGATGTTTGCCCCAGTTGGTTATCCCGAAGCAGTTGGTTGACGAGAACCCTGAGCTCTCCTTGTCTTTGAGATAAGTCTTGGATAAGAGCCATTTGCCCCAGCATCTGGGTTCTGATTGTATCCACCTCAGCTTGTAGATGTTTCAGCCGTTCGTCCCTATCGTCTTCAGGACTGTTCCTGACCAAAGTCCCCATGAGGAGTGTTCTCAGCTCTTCCTGCCCCTTGGATAGGTTTAGGAGGATTGCCTTGAACCGAGTCTCTTGAGCATAAAGATCCTGATTGTCTTGTTGGGAAGCCATTGCTGAAATAAACAGCGGAGATGGTAAGTGACCTGTAACAAGGGTACCTATTTTGCAATGATGTGTATGTATGAATGCAATGTTTTCAAGGATCTCGTGGGGTAAACAAGAAAAGTTGTTAGGATTTGAATATGGTTGCTTGATTGAAGGAACTTCGTGTTGTTGAGAGTCATTCTTCAAGAGTCAAGGCTCACCATATCTAGTGGGTCATAGCCCCTGACTCAAGTTATCAACCTTGGCTTAGAGGAAAATAAATCCCTTTTGCCCCTTGCTAGACATTTTTGATTCATCATGGCCTGCATCACAAACCCTTGAGATCCTTGAAATGGATTAGTCCTTATGCGGGATGTATGCAATGGTATGATGTTATGCTATGCATGGAGTGATGTAAGTAAACCCTGTTATGAATCCAGATTAAGGACTGTAAACAAACCCTACAAGAGACTCAAGTGTCAGATAACAAGCATGAAAGTAGTCAAGTTTGAAGGCACACAAGTCACACAGAGAACCCTTAGAGTTTAGGCCAGCATGAAGTTCAGGTACTACCCTCTTGAAGTTGGTGGGCTCAAACCTGTCCTATCAAAAGTAACCGGGTTCTAAGGAGCTCAATATCATTGGATTGTTTTCTGTGTTCATCGTTTCGATTTAGCCACTGAACTGGCGATCAAAATATTCCAAGAAAACAACCCTCAATGAGTGTAGTATCGAGTATCAACCAAATTCGGACTGCACCAAAGTCAGTTATCTCACTACCCCTAAAGAGGCCAAGATGGTTCAATTAAGGTTCCTAAGGTCAGTTGATGCTTCACGACACCACGCGGCGGCCCCGTACTCTCCTTGACTTGACTCAAGGGTTACTGGTACTCACCAAAGTGCCACATCAACGTAGCAGACTGCTTCAACCGTGTTGGTATACCCCGCACAGTTCCTTCACAGTCTTGTTGCTACTTTCTAAGAGGTATCCCCCAGATCCGGGTTAGGATCTATAGAACTCCCAAGACAGGCCCAATAATATTTAAAGCACACAAATCAGACAATTGAAAACATAAGTATAATCTATCCTAAGGTACACCTCACTTTAAAGTATCCCCAGCAGAGTCGCCAGTTCTGTGATCAGTGGAAATGAGAACTGACTGTTTTTAGCTGGTTTCGCGAAATGTCGCAGAAGCAAGAGTCGCCACCGTCTTTTATGTTCTCCAACATGGAAAGGACAAAAGCACAGCAAAATTCCTTATGAGATTGTTTCTCGGTTCGGGAGGTAGATTTATAGAAAGGGAAGGTGTTAGCACCCTTTCTATCTGTGGTTATCCACGGGCTCTTAGGTACTTGCTCTTATGTTTTCAAAATTGTTTGCTTTTTAAACGTGTGTGGGCTTGAAAAAGTTTCTTTGAAAGATTTCTGAATAACTCTTGTATCTGTCCTCAAGAGTGTTTGAAAAATTTGTTTTGAAAGCTTTTGAAAGTGTAAGGTGTGAAAAGTATTTTGTTTGTTTTTGAAAAGAGCAAGTACCCATGAGTCGTCTACCTACCCTAAGGAATTAAGCTGTGTAAGTGTCCTTTAGGTAGTGCCATCCCACCATTGAGAGGTAGGTAGCACCACCGTTGGAGGTGTTCGGGTCAATTCGATTTTAGGGACAGTGTGGTCACCGAAGCAACAGTTAGGACACCTTAGAAGCTACCCTTATGTCCTTGATCCTTTAATCCGAGACAACCGTTTCGAGGCAACTGTTTCGAGGCAACTGTTTCGAGGCAACTTTTTCGAGGCAACTGTTTCGAGGCAACTGGATCATGGACATAAGGACCGCTAAGACGTCCTATACTTGACGACCACGTTTCGAAGGCAACAAGTGAGGCGTACCCTAGAAGTGGTGTGTGTATTTGTGTGTTGTATTCAGTTAATGTTTATCTTGTTAATTAGTGAGCTACGAGTTGTTTTTATTTACATACATTCTATCATGCAAGTTTAGCACTTAAGGGGGTGCGGAAAGTAAATTGCAGAAACATAAATCCTACGCTATTACAAGGCGCGGGTCTATACATCGCCAAAAATTACAAAGACCCGTTTTTTAGTAAATAAATACGGAAATTAAAATAAGCGATAAACCTATTTAACTATTACATCCTTGAAGGCAATTACATAATAATCAAAATAAAGTAAATGCGCGCGAATAAATTAATCGGGAATGTCTAAGGGTGTTGACCCTTTTTAGAAAAGAAAATTGATTTTGTTTTTTTGGTCTTTTTTGTAATTAAAATGAAATTAAAGCTAATTAATGACTAATTAATTAATTTAATTAAAAGAAAATATATTTTTTTGTTTTTTATGTTTTTATGAAATAAAAGAAATGAAATAAAATTAAAAGTTAATTTTTACCTAATTCTAGATTTATTTTAATTATTTAAGAAAAGGAATTAAACTTGCCTAATTAAACTATTTTGGTTAATATTTATTTACAAAATAAAATAATAATAATAATAATAATGTAAATTCTATTTTTTGGTTTTTTATGAAAATGCGTTAATTAAGTTAATTGTTAATAATAAAAATAATTAAAAGGTTAGCAATTAAAAATAAGAGAAAATGACAAAACAAAATAAAAAAAGAAAGTAAAAACCAAGGGGGGTATGGGATAAATAGGAGGTTTATTGAAGCAATCCAAGCCCACTGAAATCTAAGCCACGTTTGACTTTCATGATTGCCTGCAGCACGCTTGACTCCAGAGTATGGTGTGCTACACTTTTTGTCCTTTGGATCTGCGTTGATGACACTTGGAGCGAGCGCGGTATGAGCCTCGGGACTTGGCAAAGGTTGCTTTAGCTTCAGGGTGTGGCAAGGAATAGAACCACGTGCTTGTTTTGATCTGAAGATGCTCGCAACTATGTTTTAGAACTCTCACTTTTTGAATAATTTTTGGTTTTGCTCTTGGCCGTTTCTGCACACACTCTTTTTTGAATGAGGTTGGGAAGGCTTGTATATATAGTAATGTAAAGTGTATCAATAAGAATAATGGTCATTAAGCTTATGCAATTATATTCTTGATTTCCTCCATAACCAACATTGAACCATTTGCCATATTTGTGAAAATTTGAATTTTTATGCCCATAATTGGCCTTGCACGAATTTGGAAGGTATTTCAAGGTGTATCAAAGCTAATCAACACAAAATATATCCCTCCATTAATTTCTTTGATTTTTATTTGAATTTTAAAGATTTAAAATGAATTAAATCAAATAAAATTAAATAAAAATGAAAAAAATAATTTTAAATCTTGAAATAAATTGTGGGACACGTGGGAAGCATGGCCAAGCTGAATCAAGTGGAAAAAGTTGGCCCCTTTTGTCAAAAATGAATTTTCAAGGATAGTTGACTTTGGCCATTTCACAAAAATTTCCCAACTTCTCCAATGCATATCTTGCTCAATTTTGAAGCTATGAACATGTTCTTGGACATTTTGGAAAGGTCTTGAAGTCCTCTAACCAATTCCTTTTATCCCATGTCATTTTGATTTACCAATCTCAAGTTATGGTCTTTGACTTAAAGTGCCCTTTTGTTGACTTTTGAAAATGACCTATAATGTTGAAATTGATAACTTTTTGTGAGAGCATTTCTTGGACTTGGAATGTGAAGATGAGTTGTAGGAAATGTCTTCCCCTTCAAGATGAGCATTGGGTGGTATTTTTCTGATGAACCATGAAAAAGTTATGCCTTGGTCAAGTTACAGTTGACTTTTCAGCTGTCCAAAAATAGAAACTTTTGACACCTTGATGATTTTTGAGCCATTCTTGTGAAATCATGGTCAAGACTTGACCAAATGATGATTGTGGCTTCAAAATAAGATGTTGACCAAATTTTTTGACTTTTGACTGCCAAATGACCATTTTGCCCCTGCAGTTGACTGTGGAGCAATTAGGGTTTTTGACTGTGCAAGTTGACCTTGTGAGCCTTGAAACTTGACATGTAGGTGCTTGACAATGTGTATGAGCATATGGGACTTGATTGAGCCCTTGAAAACCTCAACTTCCTTGCAGGAACCAAAACCCTAATTTTGCCTGGCTTAGGAGGATGCTTGATTATGTAGCCCTTGAGTAAACTTTGAACCATTTGAGGTGATGCTTGGTAAAACTCTGAAGAATATGGGAGGGCGAATTTTGGGGTACAACAGTTGCCCCTGTTCAATCTTCTTAGACCTGAGGATGTAGATTGGCTTGTGTGCCTTTCGTGATCCGAAGGTGGAAGATGATTGAACACTAGAGTGCCCAGAAATTTGCACTCACATAGTAGAGTATCAGCAGTGTGATAGCGGGAATGGGCTTATAGATGCCATTTGGAGAGATGGTGGATAGGAGGATGGGCTTAAAGATGCCATATGGAAGTGTGACAGAACCTTGTCGGGAATGGGCTTATAGATGCCATTTGGAAAGACGGTGGATAGGTGAATCTGAATAAGAAATAGAATAGCTTTCGTGTCTGGAGCATATCTAGTCTGTGCCTGATTGCTAACGTCTGAATAAATGGTAGAATGACCGCCATGTCTGGGGTATATCCATACTGCATGAGTAACAGAATGTCATCCGAATCTGGATCGTATCTGGACTGAACAATAGAATAGCATCCGGGATGGAGCATCTCTAAGTTGTCTTTAGAAGTTTGAATCTGAATAAGCAATAGAATAGCGTCCGGATCTGGAGCATCTCTAGGCTATATCTGAAAGGAAATCTGAATAAGTATCAGAACGTCGACATGCCTGGGTCACATCTGAACTATCTCTAGAAGGAGTCTTGAATAAGCAAAAGAACAGCATCCATATCTGGAGCATTTCCAAGCTATCTCTGAAAGAAAATCTGGAATGAGTATCAGAACGTCGCCATGCCTGGGTCACATCTGAACTATCTCTAGAAGGAGTCTTGAATAAGCAAAAGAACATCATCCATATCTGGAGCATTTCCAAGCTATCTCTGAAAGGAAATCTGGAATAAGTATCAGAACGTCGCCATGCTTGGGTCACATCTGAACTATCTCTAGAAGGAGTCTTGAATAAGCAAAAGCACAGCATCCATATCTGGAGCATTTCCCAGCTATATCTGAAAGGAAATCTGGAATAAGTATCAGAACGTCGCCATGCCTGGGTCACATCTGAACTATATCTAGAAGGAGTCTTGAATAAGCAAAAGAACAGCATCCATATCTGGAGCATTTCCAAGCTATCTCTGAAAGGAAATCTGGAATAAGTATCAGAACGTCGCCATGCCTGGGTCACATCTGAACTATATCTAGAAGGAGTCTTGAATAAGCGAAAGAACAGCATCCATATCTGGAGCATTTCCAAGCTATCACTGAAAGGAAATATGGGATAAGTATCAGAACATCGCCATGCCTGGGTCACATCTGAACTATATCTAGAAGGAGTCTTGAATAAGCAAAAGAACAGCATCCATATCTGGAGCATTTCCAAGCTATCTCCGAAAGGAAATCTGAATAAGTATCAAAATGTCGCCATGTCTAGGTTGCATCTGAACCATCTCTAGAAGGGAATCTGGAATAAGCAATAGAATAGCATCCGTGTCCGGAGCATTTCTAAGCTATCTCTAGAAGGGAGTCTGGAATAAGTATCAGAATATAGCCATGTATGGATCGCATCTGAACCATCTCTAGAAAGAATCTCTGAATAAACAATAGAATAGCATCCGTGGTTGGAGCATCTCTAAGTTATCTCTAAAAAGAAGCCCTGAATAAGCAACAGAATAGCGTCCGGTTCTGGAGCATATCTGAACTATTTTTGAACAAGCAACTCTAAATAAGCAACAGAATAGCGTCCATCTCTGGAGTATTTCCCAGCTATATCTGAAAGGAAACTCTTGAATAAGCAAAAGAATAACGTCCATCTCGGGAATATTTCCAAGCTATCTCTGAAGAGAAAATCTGAATAAGCAAAAGAATAGCATCCATATCTGGAGCATTTCCCAGCTATATCTGAAACTTTGAATAAGCAAAAGAATAGCATCCATCTCTGGAGCATTTCTACGCTATCTCTGAAGAGAAAATCTGAATAAGCAAAAGAATAACATCCATGTCTGGAGCATTTCCCAGCTATCTCTTTAATCTCTTTAATGTAGATATGCCCTGGCTAGATACAGGTATCGAATCCACAATCAATCGCTCACAGATATGCCCTGGCTAGATGCAAGTATCGAATCTGGAATTGCGACAGTTGATAGTAATCATCTTTGGGATTGACCTTTTTCCTGAAAAGGCGAAACATTAGTTGTATGCAATGTCATGATGTATGAAATGCATGATGTCATGATGTCCCAAAATAAATGAGATAGTGTGTTATGATGCGTATATGCATATGTCATGATGTATGTCGATGTGATGTTTACGAATGCATTTTCGTCTAGGAAAATAAATCCTTGACGAATGCCGGGAAGCTGAATCCTGGGCTGATGTTTGAAGGGTAGAGTTCTTCATTTCCGCTGGGGATGATGGTTGCAAGAATAAACCGGTAGGAGAAGATGACTCCGTTGGGGAATAAACTTGTTGGAGAGATACTCTGCAGGGAATTACTCTGTGGGAAGAGATACTTCGCTGAGGTTTTGAAATTGATGATAACTATGCTGGGGATACCAATGATAAGTTATGTTGGGGAATTTGATGAACTCCGCTGGGGGTAGGAAGAGCTTCACCGAGGACGATCTTTCCGTGGTAATTAGCTGAGGATAACCCAGTTATAAGTTCTGGTGGAGAATAACCTTTGAATAAAGCCGGGGAGACGCGTTTGTGCTCTGCAGGGGATAAGCTTCCAGAATCTACTGGGGATAAGCTTCCAGAATCTACTGGGGAGATTGTTCAACTCTCCTGGGGAAACTTTTGAGATTGCACTAGGGAAGTGGCTCCACTGTGGTGTCTGGATTCCGCCGGGGAACAAACTTAGATCAAGACTGCTGGGGATGTTTACTTAGGAACATCTGTATACTCCGCTGGGGAATATTGAGATTTTCTGGGGATACCCAACTTCCTTAAGTCTGACAGTAGATTAACTCTGCTTGGGGAGAGTGTTGTTGACTTGCTGGAGATACTGTGCCTTGTTAGGGTTGATGGGAGACCAACTCTGCTCGGGGGAGAGTATTGATGAGTCTTGTCTTACTCTAGGGAGTGAAGGTATCCTGGTCACCTTCTTCAGCCGAATCTACCTTGGTACCTGGCGGACAGAGCAACTAGATCGCTTAGACAACTCATATTGCCCCTCTTTCTGTGGGAGAAGATACCTGTGGAGGTGCTTGATGACTGCCGGTTGACAAATCTTCTTCTGGTAGGCAAGTGACGAGATGACGGAACATAGTCGTACGCTTTTGATCCCTAACTTTTGCCTGGACCGCCCTTTCGGGTTTTCAGTCCACCGGGATACCCATTTTTGCCCAAGCCGCCTTTGCAGGTTTTCAACTTGCCGGGTGTACAGATTTTTCATTTCATCCCTTATTTTTCCCCGAACCCTTTTGGTTCGGCGGGAAGCCCTTATTTTTGCCTAGGTGTGTCAACCTAGCGGGTCTTTGATTATGCGCAGTATTTTTCGACTATGTCCGTGCTCTCAGGATGCAGAGAGTTGTCACTGTCAGTAGTGCAGTGTTACCATACCACCAGAAGATCTTTGTTTGATCGTCCAAGGACCTAAGTGATCCATATGGAGATTTGCCCCAAGTTGGTTGGCCTTTTGAGAGATTCTCCGAATCTTGACTTAACTGCCCCAGATGATGGACAATGATCATGCCATGCCCCTCGATTGGAGGTGTTTTTGTTCATTAGACATTCGTCGTGCGAACTTCTATGTTGTTAAAACAAATAGTCATATGCAAGCAATGTTATATTAAAAATGCAAAGCTTATGTCTGTCTTGACGTTTTTGAAAATGCATTTTTTTCATAAAAACAAGTGAATTTTTTTGTAAACTGTGATGTCAACTCGTTATTTTACCGCAAGTCTTAAGGAGTCAGGATACCTTTGTAACGGTATGCTTTCGAACTAAACCATGCTTCAGCTAGGACTTTTAAAGGTTGTAGCGTGGCCTGGTTCACTGGTTTAAGAAACAAAGGTTAAAGGCTCAAATTTTATTTGTACCCACCCGCTCTTCGTGATGTTCTTCAAACCTAAACTCAGCTGATCGTACGTTAGACCTTGTTTGAGTCTTTGCTCTGACATTCCGGTGATGGTTCGGATATTGACAATTTATTTTGAATAGGCAGTCATTTCCTTTTGTGTTGAGGGTTTGTAGGACCTCTTTTTTTTTATTTCGTTATCCCTATTTTTTGCCTGAACTGTTTCCTTTTTGGGAATTACAGTCAGCGGGATGCCCCAGTTTTGTAAGTCTCCTTCATAGGTTTTGACTTAATGGGCTTTTATTTTTTGGGAGATAATGACTGCCTGTCTTTATGATTATTCGGAGCCATCATTGTCTTTTGTTTTGTAAGTATTCCTTTGGTGCCATTCGTTGTGCACTTGGATCAGCTGAGAGAACTACCCTGCCCCAGGTTATGATTAAGGGTTTTAATTTTCCAAAAGAAAACTCCTACTTCTTTGGCTCAAAGGGGTTGACGAGGGATTATCTTCCTTATAACTCCAGTGTTTAGGAATTGAAACAATGCCTGTACCTCATCAGCGGGGTCTGTTCAAAAGCATACTGTAGATTATGGTATCATTTTCGTCATCCTCCCTCAAGAGGCTTATAATTTTCAATCGAGAATTGATCATCACACAAAAATATGAAAGCAATTTGCAATATAGTGAATACGAAATAATTACTTCAAAACAGACATGTGTAATGCATTAATGAAATAACAATGTTTGATATGAATACAATGTTTAAACAATCAAAGAAAAATACAACTTGAACATTCGAATGAACAAAAGTTTCTTAGTTTGAACTAGTCATCTCAGATGGAAGATTCTCAACAGAACATGTTCATTTTACCACCCGACATGAACTCCAGCACCCTTCCGTCGATCAAGTCCTCGATCTTGTTCCTCAAGCTCCAACAGTCGTCAGTGTCATGTCCAGGACTGTCAGAATGGTAGGCACACCTTTCATTAGGATTGTACTTCAGGGAGGTTATGTTGAGATTCTTAGGGGGATCTTTTAAAGAAATTAGCTTGACCTCTAACAAGTGTCTCAGTATCAGCGATGATGGTATACCAGTCTCCGAGAAATGTCTTCCAGACGTATTTCACTTACGCCGATTATCCTATTGACGCTGGTGAGGTTGATGCTGGGCTTGTGACCACGAAGCAAACTGAGGAGCTTTTCCCTTGTCTTCTTGCCCCACAGGTGGTTGGATGATGGCTTGCTCTTCAACCTTAGATGTTTGCCCCAGTTGGTTATCCCGAAGCAGTTGGTTGACAAGAACCCTGAGCTCTCCTTGTCTTTGAGATAAGTCTTGGATAAGAGCCATTTGCCCCAGCATCTGGGTTCTCATTGTATCCACCTCATCTTGTAGACGTTTCAGCCGTTCGTCCCTATCGTCTTCAGGACTGTTCCTGACCAAAGTCCCCATGAGGAGTGTTCTCAGCTCTTCCTGCCCCTTGGATAGGTTTAGGAGGATTGCCTTGAACCGAGTCTCTTGAGCATAAAGATCCTAATTGTCTTGTTGGGAAGCCATTGCTGAAATAAACAGCGGAGATGATAAGTGACCTGTAACAAGGGTACCTGTTATGCAATGATGTGTATGTATGAATGCAATGTTTTCAAGGATCTCGTGGGGTAAACAAGAAAAGTTGTTAGGATTTGAATCTGGTTACTTGATTGAAGGAACTTCGTGTTGTTGAGAGTCCTTCTTCAAGAGTCAAGGCTCACCATATATAGTGGGTCATAGCCCCTGAATCAAGTTATCAACCTTGGCTTAGAGGAAAATAAATCCCCTTTGCCCCTTGCTAGACATTTTTGATTCATCATGGCCTGCATCACAAACCCTTGAGATCCTTGAAATGGATTAGTCCTTATGCGGAATGTATGCAATGGTATGATGTTATGCTATGCATGGAGTGATGTAAGTAAACCCTGTTATGAGTCCAGATTAAGGACTGTAAACAAACCCTGCAAGAGACTCAAGTGTCAGATAACAAGCATGCAAGTAGTCAAGTTTGAAGGCACACAAGTCACACAGAGAACCCTTAGAGTTTAGGCCAGCATGAAGTTCAGGTACTACCCTCTTGAAGTTGGTGGGCTCAAACATGTCCTATCAAAAGTAACTGGGTTCTAAGGAGCTCAATATCATTGGATTGTTTTCTGTGTTCATCGTTTCGAGATCATATTATTAGATCTCATCCATCCCTTTATATTATCGATTGAGTCCACTTTGTTAGGTCTCTTTCTTGTTAGATGTCTTCGTAGAGTCCTCCATAGTGGATCTTTTTCTTGAGTGTCTGATCTTTTCCCTGTATGCCTAACCTTGACCCGACATCCAAGAGAGTTACATAGATAACCTCTGTAACCCAAAAAATAAAAATAAAAAAAATACAGAAAGCCAAAAAATATAATAATACCCGACTATCTTTAGAGCGCAAATTTTACGGTTCTATTAAATACTCAATCTCTTCCACCTTGATTGCTCGAAAGGCGTCTGCCAATCTCACGCTCTGGTTAAAGAAGATTGAATAGGGGCAGTTGTTGCACCCAAAAATTTGCCCACTTCATTTTAATTTCATGGCTTGTGCTCATCATACATACTCATGCATTATCATGATAAGATCAAGGTATCTAGGTTCTTAAATTACTCTACAAACTACTAAAAGGTTAATTGCTATGACCGTCAGGACAAGAAAGGTTTTATACCCTCAATCTTTGAGTTTCACAAGCTACAAGGGTTTCTCATACCCCAATACATCTCAATTGTATCTTTGATTCATCAGAAGTTTAAAATTTCAAGTGTTGACTCTTGAATCACATTTTCTCATATTCATCTATCAAAATTAGAGTTTTGACCAGTTGAAGAGTTTGAGGCTTGTAGGAGTCAAATTTGTGAAGTATCATCTTCTCATCATCATATGAGGCATCTTTCTTCAAGGAATCTCTCAATTTGTGTAGAGGAATGGGAGGTTTTGAAGAGTAATCACCATCTCCTAGCAGAAAGGGTCAAATTTGGGGTTTTAAATTTAATCATGAAATCTATGACTTTTTGGGAAAGACTTGATTCCATGCCTCTCTACATGTTAATAAACACCTATGGTTGAAGGATTGAGTGTCAATTTTGATTGGAAGAGGTTCAATTGATCAAAAGGGGCAAGATAGTCATTTTTACCAAAAGCCAACCAAAGTCAAAGTTGACCAAGTAAACTTTTGGTCAACTACCAATTCAAGTATCCTATTTTTATATTTCATGATCATTGGTGTCATTAAATCAAGACAAGAGTTCAAATTGGAAATAACTTGTTCATGAAGTTACATGGATACTTATAAAAATTCCCAAGTCCTTGAGTCCCTATAATACTTGTAATACGGTGGGAGAATTTACTTGTTTTGTGTTTTCTCGAAAATGTTGCGAATAGCTAGATTCACCACCAGCTTTTATTTTATCCAATATTTAGGAAAGGGTGAAAAGAACGGGAAAGACCTTGATAGATTTTGAGTTCGGGGGTAGGTTACGAAAAGGGAATGTGTTAGAACCCTTTTCATCTATAGTTATCTACGGGATCTTAATCGCTTATCTCACTTTGAAAATTTGCTTTGTGTGTGTTTGAAAATATTTCAAAAATGCCAATGTAAGGCGAACTTTGTAATAACTCTTGTATCGGTCCTCAAGAGTGTATACAAAGCATTTTGAAAATATCTTTGAAAGTGTTTGTGAAATTTTTTGTTTTGAAGAGTTTTATGAGCAAGCGATTAAAAGTTCTACCCACTCAAGGTCATTCTTGCACTTTTCCTTCTCCTTTAGATAGTGATATCCGTACCATTAGTTAGCAGGAAGCCCTATCATTTGACGTGAATGGACAGGCAAAGGGTCATCGTTCAGTCATTGAAGGCAACTCGTAAGGACACTTTAGAAATTTTTGTAAGGGACTAGATCATTTATCGAATGGCAACGTCAAAAAGTTCATTGAGGGACTATGATATTTTATGCGAGGGAATTTGCTAGAGCGTCCCTACTTTCGAGGGACATGACCATTTTATTCTGAAGGTAACAAGAGAGGCAACCCTATAGGTGGAAGTGTGCAAGTGTGTTTATTTCATTTTTTATCTTGAGATTTTGGGTTTTCTATCGTTCTTTTTTATCTTTCCATATAAACCCTAGTTAATAAGCAGTAATAGCAAGTATAAAAAACAATAAAGTGTGGAAAGTAAAGTTCCTACGCTATTACATAGCTTTGGGGCAGTTACATAATAAAGGTGCGAAAAATAAACCTAACTATTACATCCCGGGAACAGTTACAATAATGAAAAAGAAAGCGGGAAATCTAGGCTAATTAAATTTAATTAATAAGAAAAAGGTTAATTAGAAAGTTCATTGAAATACCTAAAAACCTAATTAATTAGGGTTTGTACAAAAGGTTTTGTTGTTAAGGGTTAAGTGAAAAATTAGGTTAAATTTTCCAAATAATAGATAGCAAAAATATATCATATCACCGCCGTTCACTGACGATGAACTATCAATGTTTACTGAAGATAGAAAAAAGATAATAAACATCGACGTTCATTGCCGATGTCCTACCATCATTCACTGAAGGTAGAAAGAGAAAATATATCATATCATGGTCGTTCACTGACGATGAACTATCAACGTTCACTGAAGATAGAAAAAAGATAATAAACACTAACTTTCACTGCTGATGTCCTACCAACGTTCACTGAAGGTAGAAAGAGAAAATATATCATCTTACCGCCGTTCACTGACGATGAACTACCAACGTTCACTGAAGATAGCAAAAAGATAATAAACACCGACGTTCACTGCCGATGTCCTACCAACATTCACTGAAGGTAGAAAGAGAAAATATATCATATCACTGATGTTCACTGACGATGAACTATCAACGTTCACTGAAGATAGAAAAAAGATAATAAACACCGGCGTTCACTGTCGATGTCCTACCAACGTTCACTGAAGGTAGAAAGAGAAAATATATCATCAAGTTTTCCCCAAAATTCTGGTGTTTCACCCAGAACGGGTCTCAACTTCTTCTTTAACCAAGGAAATCTTCCTGGAAAAGATCAAACATAAGTTGTCTAAAATAAAAAGACTTGTTACTTGTTGTCATGGAGAATTGCAAAAAGAAATGACGTTCTGGGGATAGAAATATGACTTCCTGGGAAATTCCACGATATTCCTGCTGAGGAGATAAAGTCTTCTCGTGAAAAATAAATGCACAAACTAAAACTCAAAGTTTTCAGAAATCCAAAATAAATAATATTGTCATGCAACCACAGATCCAAATCAGTAATAAACTGGAGCAAGACAGCCAACGAATATACATCCTTTGAGAAATAAACTCAAGAGGGAAAACCAAATCCATCTAAGCAAGGAGCACTGTAGGAAGGTCAGAACACAATGTCAATGAACAATGATTTGTCAACTCTAGCCATGTATGATGTATGTATGAATGTATGAGTGCTATCATGCATATGCTGGTAAAATAGATACACAATCAGTAGGATCAAACAAACAAAACCGCCTCAGGTACTAACAACACTTGGCTAAACTTCAACCAGAAAGATCATTCCAAGAAAGGTAAAAGCCAACTGCGGAAACCAAACCTATTTCTTGCATTTAACTTTACTAAAGAGAAACATAATTCGAAGGTAGACAAATTAAACAGATACCGGGATAGAACATCCTCCTTCCGGCTTCATCGGAGAAACCAGTTTTTTCTAAAGTAACACGCCTACTGGAGATTGCAAGACCAGCCTCAAATAAAGCAGACTTCTGCCAAAACAATCAAACCTCACTGGGGAATTCACACCTACCTCCCAGGTGAAAGATGCGGATTGAAACTTTACATCATGAACACTTATTCCAACAAAAGATGCCCTGGGATAGCCTTCTCGGGGAATCAAGAAGTCATCAATATAGAAAGAGGTCAAACCCATGGGGATTTTAAATCAAACCCAACACTTGGTGGGTGAAAACCCAAAGGTTGATAATCATTTCAACATTTCTCGGAAAAGATATTGCCCTGGTCTAGTTTCCTGGGAAATAAATACCAACAATAATGCCAATACTGCAGAAAGAGCGACATCTCAGCACACCAAGGGAATAAAACCTTTCATTGTATGAGGGAAGACTTCGCTGGGGAATCTGGGATAGAGGCTTCTGACCATGCAAACCCAAAATCAAATATGAACCAAGACCTGACTAGGGACAATGGGATCACAAACCCAATACTGCACCTTACACTGATTGGTATCGTCTTTAACTATCTGAGAAACATAAAAGATCGCGCACATACCACCAAAATGACCTGAGAGAACCTTCATGAAAGAAGTAAATCTTCTCAAAACAACCGGAGTTTGTTCATTCCTGGGATCACCACTTTTGTTGTCATCACAAATCTCAAAGTAAAAGTAAATTGTAAAAATCTATTTTTTTTTTAAAAAAACAATTTTTCTTTTTAATATTTTTTCTTTGAAAGTTATCATCAGTAATAAATGGAGTCTTTGCAAGCTAAATAAAATAATAACACAAAGAATTGGGTAAAAGCTCGAATTTCATTAATAGAATGGTAGTTTGCGAATGGAGAGACTCCATGGATGATTACAAAGTTTGGGAAATGGTAATACATAATGGAAAAGATACATTGAGATACAATGACCACTATCCCCTTAACAACTTTTGAAATCCTGAGCAGCAGCTTTTGTTTAAGTATGGCGAGGATCTGAGAAGATTGTTGCTTCAACGCTCAAGTCTTGTCTGACGTAGTTACTTGCCAATAGAAATCCCTAACTTTTGCCTAAGCTGCCCTTGCGGGTTTTCAACTTAGCGGGAAATTTATTCTGTTTATGTCTCTAATTTTTTCCTAGACCGCCCTTTCCGGTTTTCGGCCTACCGAGACGCTCTTTTTTTCCTAAGCCGCCCTTTCGGGTTTTCAACTTAGCGAGTTGTTCTTTTATTTCTTTAGGTGAAGTATTTCTTGACTGCGTCAGCATTCATGGGACGTGGGAACTCCTCGCCATCCATAGTTTCAAGAATTAATGCACCACCAGAGAAGGCTTTCTTGATAACATACAAGCCTTCAAAATTGGGAGTCCACTTGCCCCTAGAATCAGTGTTGAAAGACATGATCTTCCTGAGCACGAGGTCGCCTTCTATGAATTCATGAGGTTTGACCTTTTTATCAAATTCTTTCTTCATTCTTCTCTGATATAACTGCCCATGACATAAAGCTGTCATTCTCTTTTCCTCAATCAAATTCAATTGGTCAAACTTGTTCTGGACCCATTCAGCCTCTGTCAACTTGGTTTCCATTATCACATGCAACGAGGGAATCTCTACCTCGACAGGGAGTACAACTTCCATTACATACACCAGGGAGAACGGGGTTGCTTCTGTTGAAGTGCGTACAGATGTTCGATATCCATGCAGAGCAAAGGGGAGCATTTCATGCCAATCCTTATAAGTAACAACCATTTTCTGGATAACTCTCTTGATATTCTTATTAGCAGCTTCAACAGCCCCATTCATCTTTGGCATGTATGGAGATGAATTGTGATGGACAATCTTGAATTCTTCACACAGTTCTGCCATCATCTTGTTGTTCAAATTCGAGCCATTGTCGATGATGATTCTGCTCGGCACACCATACCGGCATATAAGATTATTTTTGATGAAACCCACAACAACATGTTTGGTAACATTGGCATATGAAGCAGCCTCTACCCATTTGTTTAAGTAGTCAATTGCTACCAAGATAAAACGGTGCCCATTTGAAGCTTTGGGTTCTATCATCCCGATCATGTCAATACCCCACATAGAGAAAGGCCATGGGGAGGAAATCACATTGAGAAGTGTCGGAGGCACATGTACCTTATCTGCATAAACCTGACATTTATGGCACTTCTTTTCAAATTTGTAACAGTCAGATTCCATTGTCAACCAATAATAACCTGCCTTTAGCATCTTTTTAGCCATCGAATGTCCATTAACTTGAGTGCCAAATGAACCTTCATGAATCTCATGCATCAACATGTCTGCTTCGTGTCTATCCACGCATCTGAGCAAGACCATGTCATAATTTCTCTTGTATAACACATTTTCATTGAGGAAGAAACTGCCTGCCAATCTTCTCAGTGTCTTTCTATCTTTCCTCGACGCGCCAATCGGGTATTCCTGAGTCTAAAGAAAATGCTTGATATCATAGTACCAAGGTTTTTCATCTGCTACTTCCTCTGTTGTAAACACATGAGCGGGACTATCCAGCCGTCGAACTGTAATTCGGGGTATATCATTCCAAGAATTCACTTGGTACATGCAAGCCAGAGTTTCTAGAGCATCCGCCATTTGATTTTCATCTCTAGGGATGTCATGGAATTCAACTTTATTGAAGAAGGGTAACAATCTTCTAGCATAATCTTTGTAAGGGATCAATCCAAGGTGACGAGTGTCCCATTCTCCTTTAATCTAATTTAATACCAAAGTAAATCACCATACACATCTATAATTTTGATTCTGAGATCAATAGCTTCCTCAAGACCCATGATGCAAGCCTCATATTCTTCCATATTATTAGTGCAATCGAATGTTAACCTTGCAGTAAAAGGAATGTGCGATCCATGAGGAGTGACAATCACAACACCAATTCCTTTACCATAAGCATTCACAACTCCATCAAATACCACACTCCAACGAGATTCAGGGTCAGGGCTTTCTTCAGACAATGGTTTATCACAATATTTCACTTTTAGGAATATCATATCCTCATCGGGGAATTCATATTATGCAGACTGATGATCTTCCACTGGTTGGTGAGCAAGATAATCTTCCAACACACTACTTTTAATATCCTTTTGAGTGCGGTACTTGATATCATATTCAGATAACAACATCTGCCAGCAGGAAATTCTCCCAGTAAGAGTAGGCTTTTCAAAAATATACTTGATTGGATCCATTTTGGAGATCAACCAAGTGGTATGGTTCAATATATACTGCCGCATACGCTTTTCCTCCCAGGCCAAAGCACAACATGTCTTTTCTAGCATGGAATACCGCAACTCACAATCAGTGAATTTTTTGCTGAGATAATAAATGGCGAACTCCTTCTTCCCTGTTTCATCCTATTGTCCCAGAATACAACCCATGGATTTATCTAACACTGTTAGATACATAATCAACGGTCTTCCTTCTACGGGAGGGAGAAAGATAGGAGGTTCAAGAAGATATTCTTTAATACTCTCAAATGCCCTTTGGAAGTCATCCGTCCACACATAACCTTGATCTTTCTTTAACAACTTAAAAATCGGTTCACATGTTGTAGTCATGTGGGAAATAAATTTGGAAATATAATTCAAACGCCCGAGGAAACCTCTGACTTGCTTTTCGGTTTTTGGTGCTGGAATTTCTTGAATTGTTTTGACTTTATCAGGGTCAACTTCAATTCCTTTCTGGCTAACAATGAAACCCAACAATTTCCCCGATCGAACATCGATGGTGCATTTATTTGGATTTAAGCGGAGATGATACTTCCTCAAACGCAGAAACAACTTCAACAAATATTCTATATGCCCTTCTTCAGTCTGAGATTTGGAAATCATATCATAAACATATACTTTGATTTCTTTGTGCATCAGATCATGGAATAGGGTTGTCATAGCCCTCTGGTACGTTGCACCAGCGTTCTTCAATCCAAAGGGCATCACTCTATAACAGAATGTTCC
The DNA here is from genome assembly GCA_948472305.1 of Vicia faba. Classification (NCBI taxonomy): domain Eukaryota; kingdom Viridiplantae; phylum Streptophyta; class Magnoliopsida; order Fabales; family Fabaceae; genus Vicia; species Vicia faba. The sequence continues at coordinate 1,306,390,916 of OX451741.1, forward strand.
CCAGGGTGTGATAAACGTTGTTTTTTCCATGTCCTCTGGAGCCATTCTTATTTGATTATACCCGGAAAATCCGTCCATGAACGAGAATACTTTGAATTTTGTTGTGTTGTTCACTAACATGTAGATGTGAGGCAATGGAAAATCATCTTTTGGACTAGCTTTACTTAGATCTCTGTAATCTACGCACATGTGGACTTTTCCGTCTTTTTTCAGTATTGGGACAATATTGGCAATCCATTGAGGATACACTGACGTCACAAGAAAACCAGCATTAATCTGCTTTAGGACCTCCTCTTTGATCTTTACTGCCATATCTGGGTGGGTTCTTCTCAATTTTTGTTTAACTGATGGACACTCTGGATTCAACGGAAAACGATGCTCGACAATATCTGTATCTAGACTAGGTATATCTTGATAAGACCAAGAAAAAATATCCACATACTCTTTCAACAACTCAATCAACCCGCTCTTTACATCAGGATGCAACGATGCTCTGATCTTGACTTCCTTCGGATCTTCTTCTGAACCCAAATTGATCACTTCCAAAGGCTCCTTATATGGTTGAATGGTATTTTCCTCGTACTCAAGCAACCGTGAGACCTCTTCTGGAATCTCATCATAATCTTCTTCTTCAGCCCCAAACACAGGACATTCAAAGTTGGGAGAGGGTGCAGGGTCATTGTATTCAACGGGTTTTTTAATTAATTTTCACATATGATTTATAATTGTTTTTAGAAACTGACACATATAACAAGTGATCATGCAGATTAATTTTCAGTTGTTATTTATTTTAAAAGGTTTTTTTTAATACCATTTTCCAAGAAAAAGCAGAAAATAAGACATAATTTGGGAAGTAAAGACAACTTTTATTATTGATCTTAAAAGTCACAGCAAGCAGATAAGCCCTACAACATTAATACTTCCACCTTGGGCAGAGTGAAAGATTTTCAAAAGAAACAAATTAACAAAACAAATTACTTTGAAACATGTATGCAAGAAGGATAATCAATGGTGACCCAGTTCTGAACTCTGACTCCATGAGTCACATAATTCGATACTTCCTACTCTGTTTTATCCTCTTCGACAACATTAATTCCAGAACCAATTGGATGGAGGTAGCCTCCGCTGCGGAAAACATTTTGTTAATTGTTCACAGTAGACTTTGACTTCAAACTTTTGCCTTTATCAATCTTCGAAGAGAAACCCAAACCAGTTCTATTTTTGTTCACGGGTGGATCCACAAGTCGTCCCCAAACTGTATTATGACCATTGCGCATAACCTGCTGCGAGTCCTTCAGCGTAAACACAGAATTCTCATTTCTCCTTATGGTGTCGATGGATAGGGCTTGGAACTGGGTTCCAACAGCAGGCTCATCCGCTTCTACAATACTGAAAGAGGATAGATGGGATATCAACAACGCCTGCTCCCCATTTATGATCACTACCTTCCCTTCACGCACAAATTTTAGCTTTTGATGCAGAGTTGAAGTGACAGCCCCTGCTTCGTGTATCCATGGCCGTCCTAGCAAATAACTATATGCGGGAATAATGTCCATGACCTGGAAGGTTATCAGGAACAAATGTGTTCCTATATGGATGGGTAAGTCCACTTCATCGATGATATATTTCCTTGACCCATTAAATGCTTTCATAATGATGCCACTCGGGCGCATAGGTTCTCTTTGATACTTTAACTTCATGAGAGTACTCCTCGGCATAACATTCAACACGGATCCATTATAAATTATCACATTGGACAGCGAATCATTCTTGCAGTTCATAGATATGTGGAGGGCCAGGTTGTGATTCCTCCCTTCATCTAGTAATTCATCATTGCAGAAAATCAAGTTATTACATGACGTAATGTTTCCAATTACATTGCTGAATTGATCTAATGTCATGTCACTCTCCATAAAATCTTGGTCCAGTACTCTCATCAATGATTCTCTATGAGCAGAGGAGTTCATCAATAAATCTAGGATAAATATCTTTGAAGGAGTCTTCTGTAGCTGATCTATAATTCTGTAGTTGCTCATCTTAATTATCTTCAAAATATTATCCACTTATTTCTCTAATGTAGCTCCACTAGTCTCTCTTGTAGCCTTCTTAGGCTCATCATTCTCAGCAATTTTCTTTTCAGCAACAACATCTCTTCGTACAACCGGCGCAAACACACGACCGCTACGGGTCACCCTACTATTTTCAGATATATTTCCAACATCAAGCATTGGCTGGATGGGAACTTCCACCCCATATTCTAAGATTGTAGCGTTGTATTTGTAAGGCACGGCCTTATCTGATTTATAGGGAATAGGACCTTGCAAACTAATTACCAATGGGGTAACAACTGGTTTGCTATGGTACTCCACTTCAAGATGAGCGGGTGCACCAAAACAAGGCACAATGACGTTTACCCCTTCTTCAACACAATCAGACATCAAAAATTCATTTCTGGCAAACAAATCTTCGTTTGAAGAGAAATACTCATCCGCGGAGGCATACTCTTCCTCTGACTCTTCTTCCATTAAACAAACTTCAACCATATCAATCTCATGATAATCATCTCTCTGACATGTGATCTTGATAGTTCCATTGTCAAAAAGCAACTGAATACCTTCCCTCACAATAGAACATCCTCGGGGGTCTCAACAGCAAACTATGCAAGACCTATATTGGTGTTCCACCTGACCAGTAGTACGGTAGAAGGTAGCATGCAACTGCACGAGATCCTAATTCAAATACTCCACATCAAAAATTCTGAATTCACCAGGACATCCAGAAACCATATTCACTTCCTCTTCATACTCTGCCCTAGGCCTAATTATATGGATTAAACCCTCATCCATCATCTTCTGTAAATCAGCCTTTATCTTCTCGCAACCCTGTATGTATGTACTGCAAATAGCACAACCGACATGGTCATGCGTATGGTAGCTGAATTCACAGAGGTCTGCATGCATTTTAACCAAATCTCCTCTGACCAGATTAATGTCAAAAATCCATAAGTTGCTTGGACAACTGGCCACCATATTTATAGTATTTACTCCCCCATGCTTGGGTAGAGGATTATCTTTCACATTAGGTCCCACGTCCTTGAAAGATAGAATTCCAGACTTCACTAACCTTTTCACTTCAGTCCTCAAAGGATAACAATTCTCAACACAATGCCCTGGTGCTCCCTGGTGAAAAGCACACGTTTGGTCTGCTTTGTAATACCAAGGCAATGGTGATGGTATGGCGGGAGGTGGTCGTGTCTGAACCAACTTTTCCTGAATCAATTCTGGTAGTAGCTCTGCATAGCTCATGGGAATAGGGTCATATCTCTCCCTTCTCTGATTATTCCCCTGGTTCCCCTACTAGGACTGTCTTTGATAAGCAACGGTAATCGGAGCGACGCTCATCACAGGAGTAACTGAGGCGACTTACTGGTGACGCTGATAATTTCTTCTAGGAGCGTTTACCCTCATCTCTTGTATAACAGCATTTGTATCCCCCTCTTTCTTCTTGGTAAACCCATAAGATGGCTTATTCACACCTCTGGATCCTTCACTCTTCGTCAAACGGCCTTCTCTTACAGCCTCTTCTAGGCGGACACCCATTCCTACCATCTCTATAAAATCACTTGGTGCACTTACTACCATCCTTTCGTAGTAGAAAGCGCCCAGCGTCTTCAGAAAAATCTTAGTCATTTCTTTCTCTTCCATGGGAGGAATCACTTGGGCAGCTACTTCGCGCCATCTCTGCGCATACTCTTTGAACGATTCCCTGTCTTTCTGAACCATGGCCCTAAGTTGGTCACAGTCAGGCGCCATGTCCACATTGTACTTGTATTGTTTGATGAATGCTTCTCCCAAATCATTAAAAGTATGGATGTTGGAGTTGTCTAAACTCATATACCACTTCAACGCTGCACCGATCAAACTATCCTGAAAAAATTGAATCAGCAGACACTGATCATCGGTATGGGTAGACATTCTTCTTACGTACATCACCAAGTGAGCACCAGGACAAGTGTTGCCCTTATACTTCTCAAATTCGGGGACCTTGAACTTAGCAGGTATTTTAACATTCGGGACCAAACACAACTCATTCACATTCTGCCCAAATAGCTCTTTACCCATAAGAGCCTTCATCTCTCTTTGCATTCTATCAAACTTCTCTTGAAAATCATCCATTCTGTCATAAAGACCCAAGTCTTCACTCGGCGGAGGGAAAGGACGACACACATCTTCATTAACAAACGGCACCAAATTCACCGAAGGAGGTGCAGCAGGAACAATATGCACCACAGAAGGTTCTGGAGTAACAACAGTCTAAACCACTGGAGCATCTTGAGGGCCAGGATTGAAACCTTTAGGTGCAAAATTCTCTAGCATTCCCCATGGATATCCTTGAGGCATACGGTTTTGAACAACAGCCGGAGTAGCGGATACAGGAACAGTCGGAACATCAGTACTTTCCCTTGTTGGTTGAGGTTGAACACTCGGTGGCTGATTTTGAGCAACCACCAGAGCTTCCATTAGAGTAGTCAAATTTTCCAAGCCAGCCTTCAAAACATAAACTTCTTCGCGCAGCTCGCGATTCTCCTGTTCTAAGTTGTCCATCTTCTTTTTGAAATTAGCCCGAGTGTTGTAGTGATGAGTCAGCTTGTTGAATGAAGTAAAAAGCTGGGTAAGGCACCTGGGTATGCATAATTAATGCAATAAATATATGCAATATGATGCATGACATGCAATGCACATGATTATTTTTATTTCATTATTTAATATTTCAAGGGATTTAAGATTTATAGGCATATTGCAAACATCAAAGTAATAAAGCTTTTGAAATACTGAAATTTTTTATTATAATAACTTCAAAATGGATTACAAGTTTCAATGATCCCAAGTACAGGATGAAAATAAAATCTAAAATCCTGAGAAAAAGAACTGATGGAGATCAATTTGTACGCTGGCGCTTCTCTGTAAGCCTGGAAATCTGAGCCCTCAACCTCTGGTTTTCTTCTACATGTCTGATGGCAACCTCCTTCCAATCATTTGGATCAGGAAGTGAGTAATCAGTACCTGTTTGAGGCTTAGGGGAAAATAAATCCCCTTGCCTCTCCATAGACTCCACCGCTCGACTCTCAAGGATCTCGATCAAATCGTCTTTCTCCTTCAGGTCTGCTCTGTAGGAACTCTCTAAAGTCTGGAATTTGTTCTTCCAAGCATCCCTTTCCTGTTGCATCCTAACCAAAGCGAGTTGCAGCTCTTCTAGATCATCTAATAAGGGAGGAGTGGTCTTCACAAATAGACCAGGCATGGGTGTCTCCCGAGTATACGACATCTTCAACTGAATGGCTCTCGATCAGAACCACTGAAGATATGGCTCCAAAGAAACAACACCCTAGGTCCCAATTACTTTCTACTCTTCTTATGAATGTGACCCCAGGCCTTCGCAATCTGCTCCCTAGCTTCCCTATGGTCTTCTCCTTCCTTCAGAAAGAAACTACTCAAATGAATACTATTCGGTTTATCCCTCATCGGATAACCAAGTTGTCGCCGTGCAAGAACAGGGTTATAGTTAATTCCTCCCTTTGTACCAAGAAGAGGTACATTGGGGAAATTACCACAATTGTCAATAATCTCCAAATCCTGGTAAGCTCGATGATACCAATCAATATCCGAGTGAGTAAGTGCCATGATCTTAGGAGCCCAACAGGGTTCCTTATTGACATTCCAAAAAGTATCAGACTGAGGCATATGAGAGATGAACCAGCGGTACAACAAAGGCGTGCAACAGATAATCATTCATAGGAATTCTGAAGATGAACAGAGTAATAAGCATCACCCAACAGTGTAGGAACTGGGTTTCCAATCATGAAAATCCTGATAGCGTTAATGTCGACAAACTTGTCCACATTAGGAAATAAGAACAATCCGTAAGCAAGTAGAGCAAAGATGGCCTCAAAAGCAACCGTACTCTTCATTCTAGCAAAGTAACGAGCTTTCTCCAATAAGAACTGAGCCAGTAATCCTCTAATCCCTCCTTTTGTAGTCATATGGGCTTCCACCTCAGACTTCCCTAAGTGAATCAAAGCAGCAATCTCATGTGGTTTTGGCTCGCCCTCCAAACTAGTAAAAGGAACCCGATCGGTAATGGGTAAATCCAATAGATAAGAATACTCCTCCAGTGTAGGCATCAACTTATAATCGGGAAAAGTAAAGCAGTGATACACGGATCATAGAACTGGACCAAGGTTGAGAGAGTACCCTCTTTCAACTTCAGCTTCATGAGAGGAATTATGGATCCATACTTCTTCCGAAAGTCTGTAGAACACTCGATCTCTGGAATTAGACTGACCAACTCATCTATCTTGGGATCCTTGAAACTGTATTTCCCAGTCTTTCTCTTTCCAGAATCCATGGTTAAAAGTACATGAGATATTCAAAAATAGTCAACCTTTAAATCCCTTGAAATATTATTTTCTTCAAAAGATGCTTATGAGTGCATGGATGCATGATGCAACAATCACACACAAGATCACACATATAGGGTTCATAGGTTCAATGTCACGAGCAAGAGGTCGAAGGTACTACCCATATGGTGTTGGTCTAAAAAGTTATCACCTGCCGAACAAGGTTCTAGAGGTTCCCAGAGTCTACATCATTCCTTCGGATATTACTAACTTCCTGAAAGAATCGTCCGAGCGTAGTATCACGTGACAACTATTTCGGATTACTCCGTCATAGCTTCCGCACTACACCTAAAAGGCCAAGATGGGTTTGGTATTCTATGGTCCTCAGTTTCAGCAGGCTCACAGGTCGAAAGCAGTACGTCTTCCCGATTACTTGGTAAACGGCACTACAGTGAAATGGGTCTCCACTGAGTGGGGGGTCTCATGCCTCCTTTTTTGGGATTACTCCCTCAAAGTTAACATGACTATACCGCCCGTCCTATCTTAAAGTTTGCCCAAGTCCGGGTATAGGACTTATGAGCAATCACCAAGCACCCTGAAAACTAGGAAAACCTAAACAAACATATATACAAAATATAGCACATAAACAACAATAAAACATATACATATATAAACAAATATAGGCTTAACCCACTTAGGGATGGACCAGCAAGAGGTCAATCTGTCCCCAGTGAATTCGCCATTTTTCTGTAGCGGTAGAAATGTTCAAGACTAAGCCATTGGATTGACTAGACTTTATACAAATCAAAATAAAAATTGCCACCGCGCTTTATTGTTTCCAAAGGAATGGGAAAAGAGCGAATAACCCAAAAAAAGGGAGAAACATTCAAGGTAAGGGGGTTGGTTATGCAAAGGGAAGGTATTAGCACCCTAAACATCTACGGTACTCCGCAGGAACCTCTTTGTAAAATCTGTATATTTTGGCTATAAAAATGTGTTGTATAGAAATAGATGGTGGAGGTGAGAAGAGAAGTATTTTTTATGATTTTTGCACCCGCCGCAGTTGTGAACCTTTAGTTCCTACGTACCACCTTTCGTGCAATAGGGGATCAGGGTACACGTAGTTCCTCTTTTAAAAAATTTAAACACAAGTGTGTTGGTTAATTTTATGAGATAAGACATCATCGTCATTGTCCGTGTGGAAAAACATACTTACTACCCATAATTATGAGAAAGGAGAATTTGCATCATCTCAAAGTGGAGGATATGGCTTGGACTTTAAAATAAACAATGCCTCACTCAACACCGAAGTGGAAAATATCTCACTTCACTACATATTGTATAAGTATAGTTGTTTGCATCACTACAAGGATTGACAAGAGTCTAATCTTTTAAGAAAAGTTTAAAGATAAAAGCCAAAGTGGCAAAATGGTTTGAAATGAGATTGATTGACTTTTAGTCTTCTCACAAAAAGTGACAAGGTATTATTAAATTGATTGAAGTTTATTTATGAAAATATTTTGAAAAAAGGGAATGGACATAAGTCCAAGTTTATTATGAAAGTGTTTCAAGTTTAGAAACAAGAAGAGTTTAAAAAGGAGGGAGAAGATTTTTGAAATTAAAGAAGATGGGAGGAGAAGAAGAGGCTATCCTAAAGCATAAGGTAAAAGCTAAGGATAAGGACTATCTAACCAACAAGAAGCCAAAACTTGACATTATAAACCAAGATAGAATTCCCATTCTTTGGATTGAAACCAAGCAAGCAAAGAAACTAGACCTCTTGAGAGAACCAAACTTCAAGTGTATTAAGTCTTCACAAAAATTGGCCAGAGTAACGGTTGTATACGGGTGAATTCCAGATTACAAATAGAGGATGTAATCACAAAAACCTGCACACAAAATCAAACAAGTAACCCAATGTCTTGAGGTAAACCCCAAGAACTCCAAACAAAATAATCAGATAAGATCACAAGGTCTCCAAGATAAGCCAAGATTTCTAATCCTAAGTCGAAGAAAGAGTCCCATGCTCCATAATGCCAAGGATAGTAACCAAATAGTCCAAGTACCATTAAGAGTTTTTTAGGGTTTATGTTGATTATTAAGTATCTTAAGAAAAGAAAAGAAAAGCTCAAGTGAGCAAAGTAAAAATGGCAAGGAAATAAATACTCAAAGAGAAAAGATGAAAATGGCATGAAATGAAAATGATAAAAGTAAATAGTACATAAAGCATAAAAAAAGAATAAAAGCATAAGATAAAACAAGTCAATAATTAGTGGTTAGTTGGATGACCATCTTGAAACTTGCATTTGGAACTCATTAGAGGATTGGTGGAACCAAAGCCTCCACACAACAAGTTGCATTTGCTTTTTGTCAAGTATATCATCCATTTGGAATTCTCACAAGTACCATTTAATGATCAATGATGTTTAAGTGATTCGCGTTGACCAAAGGTGTTGTAGATCCATTAGAGGATTGGTAGAACCAAAGCCTCCACATAATGAATCTCAAGGTTATTGGATCAAAGAGATCAAATTAACATACTTGGGCTTGCAATCATAAGTTTGGGATACGAATGATAATTTATTCGAATCGGGACAAAATCTAGCGTTATGTTAAGCAATCGTAAGTGGACTTATATAGAAATCGCACCTATTTTGAGGCTGGTCAATAGCAATCTATGCACCATTTGTTTTAAGACATGATATAAAGATCATGCTCCAACAACATTTAGTGAATTAAAAAATGGTCAAACTATTATTAAAATCATTCATCCATTTTGGTGGAGTTGAACTCAACACCTAAGATCCAATGATGTTAATAAAGTCATGATAAAAAAAATCAACTCAAGACAGCCAGAAAATAATCACAAAAATAATATTATATTTAATATATAAATTAAAAGGTTAAAAAAATGTTTAAAAATAGAAAATAATGAAGAAAATATCAATCATGTTCAAATTAATCAAGAAATGAAAAATAAGGCCATAGAAAAATCAGAAATGGATCCAAATATTTTTATAAAAAATTTGGTAATTTTTAAAAGTCAAAAACTATTTTTAAACTATTTAAAATTACTAAAACAAACATAAAATAGATCAAAAATAGTAAACCTCAACATAAAATTCCATAAAATTTTCAGAAAGTCAAAAATATGCAAAATAATATTTATGAATTTTTTTCAGAATTAAAGAATATCAGAAAGTATTTTTTTACGTAATTAAAAGAAAGCAAATAATACAAAAAATATAAAAAATACCAAATGTCAAAATAAAAATATGAAAAAATAGTCATGAGATCAGAAATAATTCAAAGTATTTTTGTGAATTTTTTCATAATTTTTGGATAAAAAATAAAAGAGTTATGAATTATTGAAAATTTAATCAAATAAAATATAAAATCAGAAAATAAAATAAAACCAAAAAGATGTGGACAATCAGATCATAGTCAAAACGCGTTAGTAAGCTAATCCAATGGACCAGACGCGCTGTGCTTGATATGGACCTTAGTGAAACGCACATGTGATCAGAAAAAGGGCAACCAATGAAATTAAAATGTTTGGCACGCTATCATTGGCTGAGACGAGACATGTCATCCTCTTCAACCTCCAGACACCCTGCAATGGGGATTTTGTGAGATCCTTCAAATGGAAAAATTAGGATCCCAGGATAGCATTATTGAACTCGTCTCTTCAAGACGATTCTAACACAACCATCGCGCCAAATTTATATAAGGTATGGAGAGAGATATGAATCAAAAACTCAGAAAATAGAGAGCACCTTCAATTTTAGATTTCTCTCTCAATTCTCAATGGATTTAAAAATTGTAAGCATCATTAGAATCAGAAGAAGGAGTAGAATAGATTAGTGCTTGATTTGGATCCAAATGGTGGAGAATTCTACCTTTTCGAAGTTCAAGTAAGAAGCTTTGAAACTGGACTTCTGTAGCTTGAATTATGGGTCATTTTGATTGATTTAGGTGCTGGAGAGTTTGTATGATGCTCAATGATGATGAATGCGCAAAGAATTTTGGAAAAGGAAGCTTAAATTTCAGAAACTGAATACAAAAAAAGTGGGTTCGTGTGAGGTTTTGGCAGGGTGTTCTTGGCCCTCTAAGCTTGGGAAAATGGATGGGGGATGACCCTCTATTTATAGGGAAGTGAATGGGAATGAAAATTTGAAGAAACAAGGATGTTTGGAGGGAAATTGAGCAAGGGTCGAGCACGAGTGAAGTGTGACTTCATTTCCATCAAAACCCAACCAAATCTTGTATTTTGGGGTGCTAATCACTTCTGGAAAGTTTGCTAATCAAGTTTAAACCAAAAACACGCACAAATCTTGTGTTTAGAAGTCACATTATGGATTTCAAAATTCTGACTTTGTAAAAAATTCAGTTTCAAATTACCAAGTTCAAATCCATGGCATTCCCAACTCAAGGGGTCTTAGGGCATAATTCTTGATGCTTTATAAATATGAGGTTACAATCTTTGCAATGGAAAAATAATGGAATAAAATGGTGCTTGAGCTGAAAGTTACATGGAGTCAAAGTTGAAGAAAAAGAGTTGACTTTCCATACTTAGAAATATTTCAAATTCTTCTTCAAAAATGACCTATAATCTTTTGTATCCAAACATGGCCTTCCACTTAGAATTTGCTCTTGACCAAAAAATATGGAATGAAGTAGATCTCTTGAACGACATTTTGAAATTTTAACCACTCAAAATATCCAAAAAATGAGCAAGTTATGACTTGTTGAAGTTTGCCAAAAATCATGAAATGACCTATAATCTTTTTCATATTTAAGGCAACTTCCATCCATTTTCTCACTTTGAACATAAAAGAAGGCACAAAGTACACATCTTTAAGATCATCATGGAAAAAGAATGGACTCAAGGTGATAAAAATGGACCAAGTTATGACCATTTGAAGTCACATATAGAAAATTATGGATTCATATGGATGACTTGTAATCTTTCTTCTTCACCAAGTTCCTTCCACATGAAAACTCCTTGGCACTTTTGAAGTGATTTGTTGGTAACTCTTTTAAGAGAAAGATTTCTTTGGAATCACTCAAAAATACCAATAGGTGAGCAAGATATGCTCCTTTGAAGTTCAAAACCCTAGCCTCTAGATCAAGAGAATGCTTTGAGGAACTTTGACAAGTTTGAACAAACTTCTTGTGCCAATATTCTTTCTTTGTGAATAGAAGTTGTTGAGGATGATGATGAAGACTCATAGCCACCAAAACCACTTCCATATCTTGAAATTTGAGAAAAATGTGCTCTTGTGACCAATAGGAATAATACCTTGTCCAATCATGACAACTTCTTCCCTCAACCCCTTGTACTTTTGAATCAATTTTGATAACATTGAAATATGTTAGACCAAAATAAGCCTTGTCATGACATTTCTTCCACTACCACTCCAATAGTGAAGTTTGAACACCTCAAGCTATGTTGACTAGGGCATGGAAATAAACTCATGAACCCATGAAGTAACTTGCTAAACCTCATTGCCTTTACCTACATTATTAACAAGTAAGGCAAATCAACATTGCATTTTATTAATAAAAAATAAAATCAAAGAAAAATATTCATGATCACAAAAGAAAACAAGTCTAGGTGCTTTGGGATTTCTCAAAGAGCAAAGCTAAAGATAGGGAGAAGAACCAAAAGCCCTAATGTGATCTTGTTGTGATTGAATCAACATTGTATGATGAAGGGATCTTAAGGGGGGGAATTGGGGTACAACAGCGGCAGAAGGCGAAATTAATATTGTTCATTAAAAAATACAAAACAAATGGAAACTTTTGAGCCGAACTACGATGCTCTTATTCCTTAAAAGGGATATGTAGGCATCTGTTCACGGGGCTCAGCCGAGCGACCTTCGTAAATAATTCCTTCTTTTCCCCGTGTTTTCTCTTTTGCATGCATTCCCCCTTTGCTTCTTTCTTTTTATCTCTTAAGCTTTAGACATAGACTTTTAGATACACCTTTAGATTAGAACAAAATATAAGTGGATCATGTGGAGTACCACAAATGTGTGGGGTGCTAATACCTTCCCCTTGCGTAACTTACTTCCTTACCCGATCTCTATGGTCGCAAGACCATGATTTCACCCCCTTCAAGTTTTCTCGATGTTTACCTTTCCCTTTCGGCGGGATAAAAGACATTGGATGGCGACTTCATTGAGTTTACCTTTGATGATTTCAGTCGGTTGTCTCATACACGAGGAAGAAGATTACCAGAACACACATAAGATTATCTAGTTAATTCCCCTTAATCCAGGAACCAATTCTTGTCAAGAAGGGGTAAATCTTCCTCTCTGGGGGCATAAGCGAACCCTTAAGATGTACCAGAAACTTTACCCTCATAAACCAAACACCAACCTAGATAAATCAGAACACATGACACAATTGTTTTCATAACTCAGATCACAAGACACAAAAAGAAACTTAGACACAATTCAAACAAGATGTTGGAACATCCTTTTAAACATCCATGCAAAACAAATTCATGGACATACTCAACATCCATATGGCCTTTCTCCCCCTTTTTAACCAAAACATGACAAATATATCCAAAATAGACCCATACCCATATTGTACTCACCCAAACATGAACAAAACCCATTAGACCACAACTTGAAAGAAAAGGAAAGGATAACCCACTTTTATACCCGAGCAGGATCCTAGGAAGTAACGCTCCTAGCTTGTAACAATGGTCTTAGTCAATTAGAGCAATAGCACAAATAAATGTGCACCGTCCATGTTAGTTTTGACTGTTTCTTCATTAGTGAGCACCATTTACAAAGCATTATTCATGCCTTTATTTATTCTAGACTATTTCTCCTGGAAATTAAAGTTCCAATGAATGGACATGTAATGTCAAAAGTATGTTTCTCACACCTTCCTGACACGTATTAAGATCCACCATCCATAATCACAATGTGGTCTTCATAGAGACACGTCCTGAATAATGTCTTAACATTCATTCAGACATTGTATGCTCTCTCTTGTCTTCAAAAGGACCAGCACCTGTTTCAGTAGTTAGCCAGTGATATTTCAGACTAGGGCCACAAGGTGGTTTAAAAAGATTCTTCTAGGAGATATTCTTAGACATTCATATTTTAAAGCATAAATACGATGCCTTCCACTATACTCTTTTCATCTAGAATTAGAGAGACTTGAACATGATATCTTCTATTTATCAACATAAAATTCCATTAATACTTACTTCATTCTACAAAGAAAAATAAATTCTCAAGAAATTCTCAGATTACTCCTACGATGCATGAACATGTTTTGATTCGACCCACTAATTTCCCAATGACAGAATCAAGCTCAAACTGCCAGGTCCCCCATGAACTCCACCAGTAACATAATGTATGTACATCTTTCCTGACATCACATACTCACAAGAGGAACTTAAACATTGCTTGTTTGTCCTCCAAGAAATTTATATGAAGACTGCACTTCTTCAATAGTACATCCTAGACAGAAGTTCAACTCCCCCAGAGGATATTCAAATTAGACTGATGAAATAAACTGACCTGAGGATATTCATCAGACTGGTGATGTCTTCACCTATATCAGCATCTTCATTCAATATTGATTAAGTATCTTTTGAGAACCACACAGACAATACTTATGCCAAGGAGAACATACACCTGTATCCATTTTCCCAGAGCTCTCACTTGACAGGAATTCATCAAATTAATAGGAAAATTTCTTGAGATCTCTCAACTAATGATGTTGCATCCTAGTGTAACATCTAGACTTCAGATCTCTTGAATGTCGATTAAAGGATAAGCAATTAAAATGCTTGTGGATGTCACAAATAACAATTGATTTTAAATCCTTGTTCGAATAACCATACACACGATCTAGAGGATGTCAATACTAAAATAACACATGTCATGTGCTCTCTCGCTTGTCAAGGACACTGTCGAGACATTAAGGAGGACATTCTTGACTCAAATTTCCTTTAACTATTATGAAATTCTCTTGCTGACTTAGCTGCCCAAACCTATAAACCTTTCTTGAGACAAAGCGTATCCTAACCGATTTTATTAGATATTTATTCTCACAAGAAAGTGGATGGTGAATAATAAATCACGAACATCAGGTATTTGAAATCAAGCTCTTCAAGAACAAAAATAAATTATTCTTTGTATTTCTGCAGTGATTTGCCACTTTCAGGTTCATTGTCTCGAACAAACCCAGAGTATCTTCGTATTGATTATTTTCTCTTCTGAGCTCTTTTCACAAATAGAAGTGCCTTTATGAGTGGACTTGAGAAAATTTTCAAGTATCTTTGGATACTTCTTACGTGATAGGAGTATTTACCAAACATGGAACAGAGTGTGAAAGAATCAACACAACCTCTTCTCTTTATCTTACACCTAGTTGGTCTTGTACTTCTGTAAGGACTGGAACCATATTGATAAAATAATTTGGGATGTGAGCTTAAGAGGTCTTGAGAGAGACTCAAGAGACTTTTACCACACTTAATATCTTTATCACTTCTCTGGACATAGAGCAACCCAAGAGTAGATCTCCATGAAAGATGTAAAAATCATCTTATAGGACATCATATAGAAGATATAACCTTAATAGAAGTTTTGTACCCCAAAATTTTCCCTCTCATATTTCTCCAAAAATTGCAAGAAAAATGTCCAAGTTGCTCAAGTTTGCTCAAGAGTGGGTCAGACAAATCATCTCCTAAGGCAGTCAACCCCAAATTAGGGTTTTGTGTTGCATCAAGACCCTTGAGTCCAAATTACCTAAAATTCTACCTAATGTCCTAATATGTTATCAAGGTCACCCATGTCAAATTTCAAGCCTTGTAGAGGAAGTTTGCTCAGTCAATTGCTCAAAGGGTCCAAAAATCGACTGTGCTAGGGCAAAAGTCAACTGTGACCTATGAACAGTCAAACTTCAAGATTTTTTTGTCAAAATTCTCATTTTGAAGGATATTTCATCATTTTATCAAGTCTTTATCATGATTCATTAAGTATTTCTCAAAATTCATCAAGACTCAAAAGTTGCTAAATTAGGGTTTTATGGGAAAAGTCAACTCAACTTTGACCAAGCATAACTTTCTCATACTTTATGAGAAATGACCCATCCAAATCTCATTTTGAAGAGGATTCAATTTACTACAATCCATATTCATACCCCAAGATCATAAAATTTACTCACAAGAAGTTATAAATTTAGACATTATAGGTCATTTTTGAAAGTAAAAAAAACACCTTTTTTGCCAAAGCTTATAACTTGAGCATGGAATATCAAAATGAGATGATACCAAAAGGGTTGGTTAGAGGACATCTCAATATTTCTAAAAAGTCCATGAACACTTCCAAAAGTTCAAAATTGAAGAAGTTATGTATTGTTGAAGTTGGGCATTTTTGCAAAATTGCCAAAAGTCAATTGTCCCCAAAACATCAAATTTTGTCAAACGGGCCCAATTTTTTCCACTTGATTTGAACTTGCCACATTGCACACGTGTCCTAGCTTCTGCCTTGTGTCCATTTATCAATTTTATCATTTTATTAAATTTTTTATTGAATTATTTCATTTTTAATCAAATTAAATCAAATAAAATCCAAATATTGATTGCTTGATATCTTTTTGGCTATTTTAGGACTTAATCATCATCATGATCAGCATCAAATTCGTATCTCACCATATCATGTACAAAAAGATGGATTTTTGACAAATTAGGTAAGCTTTCAAAAGTCAATCAAATCAAATCTCATGGCACTGATGTGGAAGGATTCAATACATATTTGTTAGCCTAATGCATTCTATCATACATAAGGAAGCTAGAGAGCAAGAAAACAAGGGTAGAGGCTGCAGAAATAAGAAAAGCAAAACTTGCAAAATTTAGAAAAAGGTGTGAAACCAAAATTATCCTTGGAGGTGTTTTCAGAAGCAAAGCTTGATACCAATCGATTGCTGGGTGTCTACTCAACCTTCTGGGATCCAAAGCAAGCTCTCATACACGCCAAAACGTGTTGTAAGTGTCACGTTTATCAGCCTTATATTCGAGATCTTAACTCTCCATTCTTGCATCTTTTTGGAAAATCATTGATATATTTGTGACTCTCATGAGATTTCTAAACATG
The DNA here is from genome assembly GCA_948472305.1 of Vicia faba. Taxonomy (NCBI): domain Eukaryota; kingdom Viridiplantae; phylum Streptophyta; class Magnoliopsida; order Fabales; family Fabaceae; genus Vicia; species Vicia faba. Next base: position 1,306,407,440 of record OX451741.1, read on the forward strand.
TAGCAATATTTAATTTCATTTATATGCAATGTAATCTCATAACAGCGTGGCTAGGGTTTCTTGTTGGATTTTAGAGATTTGCATTTCAAGTGAAATTGAGTCTCGTGATAGGCATGGTTGCACTCAGAAGATGGAGACGAACCTAACCATGCCTTTGAGGGTCACTTTTATGGCCTGTAATTGATTTTAGGAGTGACCTACGCATTTAGCTGCGGATCTAAATCCGCAGGTAAAGTTACAGGGCTGGAGGTAGGGGACGATGGCGTGTCTCCTTCTGATTGGCCCCTTTCAAACACGCGCGCCCTTTTTTTTTATTTTTCTGGCATAATGACGCATTTTAATATATTATATTTTGTTTGTGTTTAATTAACAATTGAAACGCATTGGCTGAGTGGTGAACGTGTGCATCCAAACGCTTATAGGACATGGGTTCGAATCCCAGGTCCCCCATATGCCTTGTTATATTTTTTCTTCAGGTAATCAAGTGTTGATCCCAGCGTGAAATCTATCATGCACTCTCAAGCATTCAATGGACAAATGGCCATGGGACAGATCTGAGGGTCAAGAGATGAACGTCCACCACGGGATCCAGTCAACCAGCGCACGTGGAATCCAGGGAAGTCAACCAGGCCAGTGCCTAATGGGCCCCAAATTACCATTCTGACCTCCTATTCAGGCCCAAACCCCCCTAACTCTTTCAATTTCATTTTTTATTATATTTATTTGTTTGTTTAATTATTTTTATTATTAGCTAACCAATCAAATCTTTTTCTTTATAAAAATAAAAACAAAAATATTTTTCTTCATTAAAACCAAATTTTCATTAACAAATATTAATTTAATTAATTTAGGCCATTAATTAGGAATAACTTTAATATATTTTTCAATAATTAAAATTAACTTAGACGTAGTTAGGTTTTGTTAACATTGATTAATTTTATTTTTCTTTCTTAAAATATCAAAAACCCAAAAATATTTTTATTAATTATTTTATTTATTAACTTAATAATTGACTTAGATTAATTTCTTTCATAATTCAAAAAACAACCAAAAAATCCTTTCTTTAAATAACAAAGGGTCAAAACCCTAGAACTCGCATTCGATTTAATTTCCCGCACGCGATCCATTTTATTCAATATTGTATTTGTTCCCGGAATGTAATAGATTATTAGGACTATTTTTATCGCTTTATTTATTTTCCGCGTTTTAATTTCAAAGGGTTGCTTTTGGCGATGTAAATACCCGACGCCTTGTAATTTAATTTCCGCAATTTATTTTCCACAAAGTATAACTGTTAGATGTTTGATAATAGGTATACATGACAAGATTGAATGTTTAACCTAAAATCAACATAGATAACCATTGACATGTACAAAGACAAAATAACTGAAAACGACACACTCGCAATTGAGCACTCTTAGGGTACACCCCACTTGGTTTCCTTCGCACGCGGTCATTGAGTATAGGTCGTTTTAGAGGTCGCCCTCTTTTCCAAAGATCATAGTCACCTCGAAACGGTCGCCTCAGATATTGTTGCCTCAAAATAAATGATCTAAGACATTAGGGTTATCGCTAAAGTGTCCTAACATTGCTTTCGTGACCGTAAGTCCCTAAATCTAATTGACCCTTAAACTCCAACGAAGGTGCCACCTACTCATCAATAGTGGGATAGCATTGTCTAAAGGAAGATAGCATAGAACGATTCCTTTTTCGAGTAGGTAGATGGGTCTTAAGTACTTGCTCTTTCAAAACAAAACAAAACTTTTCACACTTACACTCCTTTTCAAACAAAAACTTCTTCAAACCCACAAACACAAAGAAAGCAATTTTTGAAAACAATATGAGCAAGTACCTAAGAGCCCGTGGATAACCATGGATAGAAAGGGTGCTAACACCTTCCCTTTCTATAATCTACCCCCCGAACCCGAGAAATATCTCGAAAAAGGAATTTTTCTGTGCTTTTTTCCTTTCCTTGTTGGATAAAATAAAAGTCGGTGGCGACTCGTGCTTACCGCGACATTTTGCGAAAACTAACGCAAACCAGCATTCCAAAAACAGTCAGTTCTTTCCCACCGTATCACAGAACTGGCCACTGTGCTGGGGAATATTACTTAATAAGTGGGGTGTACCTAAGGATTAGATCATTGTGTTTTCAATTGTTTGCTTTGTATGCTTTATATTTGTGGGCTTGTATCAGAGTTACTAAAGATCCTAACCTGGATCTGGGGGATACCCTTTAGGTAAGTAGTAATAAACTGTGAGGGAACTGTACGGCGTAGACCGATACGGTTGAAGCAGTAGCTACGTTGGTGTGGCACTTTAGTTTGTACCGATATCCCTTGTGTTGGAACGAGGAGAATATGGGTCTTCTAAGGGGTCATTAAGCACCAACTAACCTTAGAACCTTTAAATTGACCAACTTGGCCATAGAACAGTAGCAGTATGCTACACTCATTGAGACTAAACTCTCGCGATGATTCCGGCCTCAAGAAAAGGTTGCTAAACTGGAATTATGACTGATCGAGGGTAGTCAATGATATTGAGATCCTCTAGAACCCGGTTACTATTTTTAGGACAGGTTTGAACCAACTAAACTGAAAGAGGGTAGTACCTAAGCTCCTTGCCAGCCTGAAACCTAAGGGCTCTCTGTGTGACTTGTGTGCCTTTACCATGTTTGCTATTTGTGGATACTTGTGGTGTGCTTTCTATCATGACATCATGACATCATAACATTGCATACATCTTGTATTGGACTAACCTATTTCAAAGACAGGAGGGATTCATCTCTGTGTTGTTTTGTAGGTCATAGCACCCATGCGTAAGAACACCATCAGGATCAACTTTGTCCAGGTTCCCACTATGCTTAAGGAATTGGTTGCAAAGATGTCTGATACTACCTCCTTCACCAGAAGACATGGGAATCTTCTTAGTTTGGTCACCTCCAAATTGGACGAGCAGATGATGAGTGTCCTAGCCCAGTTCTATGATCCACTGTACCATTGCTTTACTTTTTAGGACTACCAACTGGTCCCTACCTTAGAGGAGTTCTCCGATCTGCTTGGTATCTCTATTCTGGAGCAGACCCCATTTAGAGGTTGGGAGAAGATCCTTAGGCCAGAAGAGATTGCTTCAGCCCTTCATATGACAAAGGATGAGGTAATGGCTAATTGGGAGACTAGAAGTGGAGCAAAGGGCTTTCTGACTAAGTTTTTGGTTGGTAAGGCTAATCATTTTTGGGATAGTCTAGACTTCAAGGCATTCGAAGATATTCTGGCTCTTCTGATATATGGCTTGGTATTGTTTCCTAACTCTGACTCCTTTGTTGATGTGAATGCGGTGGAAATATTCATCTCTGGTAATCCTGTACCCACTCTCTTGGGTGACATTCTTCATCAGCTTTATGCCCGTACCGCTCGGAGGCGAGGAACCTTGATGTGATGTGCTCCGTTATTGGCGAGGTGGTTTATTTCTCACCTTCCAAAATCTGTTCTGAAGAACAAAGAAGGCATGGGCTGGGCTTATAGGGTTATGTCTCTCTCTCTCACAATGACATCATTTGGACTATTAAGGGTATGGACGAGGTGGCCATTATTGATCGCTGTGGGGAATACCCCAATGTTCCACTGATAGGAACCCATGGAGGAATTACTTACAATCCATGCTTGGCCTTACGTCAGTTTGGGCGAGCCATAAGAGAAGGACCTCATGAGCTGCTAATGCCTAGTATAATCTTTGATTTCCAAGGGGATAGTGACGAGCAACGCCGAAGATTCATAAGGGCTTGGGATAGAGTACACAGATCTGATCCACACGAGCTAGGTCCAAAGACTTCTCTTCCAATGGAGCCATATCTCAGATGGGTTCACATTCGTGCCCAAAAGCTGGGAATGTCGTATGAAGCCGTCTTGCCTATCATTGTTGAAGTTGCTGATGAGGAAGGGGTTCCTCATACTATCTTACACCCTTACATGCCTACAGACATTGGGGCATTGAAGAGGTCCTGGATGCAACTGAGAGAATAACGGGATAGTTACCGAGAAAAGTATCACGAGCAAGAGCAGAATATTTAGAAGTTGACTAGGTAGCTGGAGAGGGAGCAGATCATCAATGACTATGTCAGCACTAAAGGCAAACGACCATGGGAGCGTTGATGTCCTTTGATTACTTCCAGTTTTTATTTACTTTTCAGTATTTCCTTTCTTGTAACGCCTTAAGGGAAATTTGTTGAACAATTAATTTCAAAGTTTATCTAATAAAAGTGTGTTTCATTTCTTGTTTATGAATTTGAATCTCTCAATTTCTTTGAAATCATATCATACGCATTCCATTCCATGCACCTCATAACAGGTACCCTTACAGGTTTTCTCATCTTCTTCGCTGTTTATTTCAGCATCATGTCTTCTGAACCATCGACTGAGCAAGCAATTAAGGCTCTGCAGGCTCAAAATGCCCAATTCCAAGAGTTGTTCATGAATCTAGCTAAGGGTCAGCAAGATCTGAAGACTCTTATTCTGAAAGAGAAGAAGAAGAAGAAGAAGAAGAAGAAGAAGAGGACAGTCATGTTTAACACGGGTCATAGGTTTGGGAACAGGCTACGAGATGAAGTTAATTTGACCACCTCATCTGGAGGGAAAGATAGTCAAGAAGAAAGGAGGGCTCCTAGCCCTATGGTTTCAGACAACGAGACGGACTTTGACGAAGACCGGTATCCTCCGGTTGAGGATAGATACAAACAACTAGAAGACCGGTTGAGTGCGATGGATGTTCAGAAGGAGCCTGGTCTGGACTTTAGAGATCTGGGTCTGTCATCTGGGGTGGTGATTCCCCACAAATTCAAAGCACCAGCCTTTTCTAAATACGACGGAATTTCTTGCCCGAAACTGCACCTCCGGTCGTATGTAAGGAAGATTCAGCCGTACACCGCTGATAAGAACCTATGGATCCACTTCTTTCAAGATAGTCTCTCAGGGACTCAGCTTGAATGGTTTTACCAGTTAGAAGGAGTCAGTATCCGCAGTTGGGAAGATTTGGCAACTGCTTTCTGCAGGAAGTACCAATACAATGCCGACCTCGATCCCACACGTACCCAACTCCAAGGTATGTCTATGGGAACGGGTGAAGGTTTCAAAGATTATGCTCAGAAGTGGAGGGATCTCGCTGGAAGAGTGCAACCACCCTTGGCTGATAGGGAGCTAGTGGATATGTTTCTAGGAACCTTGTCTGGTCCGTTTTTCAACCATCTGATTGGAAGCTCTTTGTCTGGGTTTACAGAGTTAATTAAGACCGGTGAAAGGATTGAGGCTGGTATTAAGTCTGGTAAGATACAAAAGGGTGCCTCATCGAGCACCGAGAAAAAGCCTTTTAAGAAGGAGTCAAGTGTTGTTTACAGTTCGAAAAGCCAGAATAGACCTGAACGCTGCCAAGCTGTTAATGCGATTGTTATTTCAAGACCTGTTGGGGCTCCTCAACGCAACAATCAACAAAAGGCCGAGAGACCTCGAAGGAAATTCACCTATCTCAACATGACTTTGTCTCAGATTTTGCCGCAGTTATTAAAAACCAATCTAGTAACTCCAAGGGAGGCCCCGCAGAATTCCAACACTGCATCACCAAAGTATAACCCTAATGCCCGCGGTGCTTTTCACTCAGATAGCCCAGGACATGATACAGATGATTGTTGGGCTTTGAAGAACAAAATACAAGACTTAATTGATGCTAAGGAGATTGAATTCGAGGCGCCCGAAAGACCTAATGTTGTGACTGCTCCTATGCCCAAGCATGGAGTGAATGCTGTAGAGGAAGACTCGTTTATGGTTTCTGTGAAAGATATTTCTACTCCCTTGATGACTGTGAAGAAGAATATTTTGTTAGCCGGTTTATTTGCGGGTTGTGACGAAGGTTGTCGTATGTGTTCTGCTCTACCAACCGGTTGCCATCTTTTGAAATCAGGTGTCCAACGCCTGATGGATAGTAAATAAATTTTGTTTGAGAAGATTGTTGTTCCTTTAGTTCATACTGAAGAAGTTGCTATAATCACCATCTTCGACAATTTATCCAAGGCTTCCTCGAGAAAGCCTGTTAGAATTACATTTGTTCCAAGAATCACACCACTGATCATCATTGTTCCTGGGCCTATCCCCTATACATCTGATAAAGTTGTCCCTTGGCCCTACGGGGCTGACGTTTATTTTCATGGAGTTAAACAAGAGTTGGATGCTGGTACTGACGTCAGCAATATTGTTGGACCTGCCAAAGTCACCCGCAGCGGAAGACTTTTCTCACCTGAAATCTCTCTGCCAGTTGTTCGAAAACCTGTTGTTATCACACCTGCCAGTGTAACCGCTACCGTTCCTGTTCAAGTTCCCATTCTTACTCCTGTTGCCGAGTCATCTGATACTCGGGGCAAAGGAACCACTGATGAGCCTGCCCAGACGGAGGCACCGAAGACAATTACTATTGAAGCCTCTAGACAAGAGATGGAGGAAATTTTGAAGATCATTAAAGATAGCGACTACAATGTAGTCGAGCAGCTGGGGTAAACCGCATACAAAATCTCCATGTTGTCACTGTTGTTATGCTCATAGGCCCATGCCAAGGCTCTGATTTCCTTCCTGAAGACTGCGCACGTACCTCAGGAAACATCAGTTGATCAGTTTAAAGATTGCGTGGCCAGTCTGACTCCGGATAATGGGTTGGGTTTCTCTGACACCGACTTGACTGTTAAAGGGAAGAATCACAATGATGCCCTGCATGTCTCCATTGAATGCAGGGGCACTACTCATGCTCATGTATTGGTGGATACTGGTTCCTCATTGAACCTTTTGCCTAAGAAAGCTCTAGACCGGTTGGACTGTGAAGGGTTGGAGCTGAAACCAAGCAACATTGTCGTCAGGGCCTTTGATGGGTCTAAGAGGATGATGCATGGAGAAGTGGATATTCCGATCAAGGTTGGTTCTCAGGTTTTGCATCTACATTCTATGTGATGGACATTCGGCCATCTTATTCTTGTTTGTTGGGTCGTCCGTGGATCCACAAAGTTGGGGCAGTGACGTCAACGCTCCACCAGAAGCTAAAGTACCCAATGAAATGGAAAATTGTGACAGTACAAGGAGAGGAGGAGTACATGGTGAGCCACCTCAACTCTTTCCAATATGTAGAGATGGATGGGGAGTTCATTGAAACCCCATTTCAGCATTTTGAAGAGGTTCCCCAGACGCTGGCATCAACTTAGACTGTTGTTGAAGATTCTCCTATGAAGATGGCTTCCTTTAAGGATGCCCGGGCCGTTGTCGATAAAGGTGGGTGCGAAAATTGGGGATAACTCCCTGATTTTGCACAGAAGACTAACAAGTTTGGTTTGGGTTTCACTACAGAAGCTCAAAAGGCCGTTCGAAATGCGTGGATCGGAAAACCTCCCCTATTCATCAGCAATTCAGGAGTGAATGCCATTGAAGACGACGTGGAAGAGTATGAGTTCGACAGCTGGATCTATCCTACTACTGATGGTGGACTAGGAAATTGGACAGCAAAGGACTTCATTCCAATTTCTTTTGTTACCCAGTGATGAGACTTTTGTTTTGAATTTGTAACAGACAATGTTTTAAACTTTACGGCCCGGTGTCTTACCCGGGGCACCGTGGCCTCATTTGTGAGGGATTTATGTGTGTCATTTACATATATCATTAATAAAAGCATTGGACGTTTCTTATATTTCAAATTTTGCGCTCCTTGTTTTTCTTTTATTACATATTGAAAAATAACTATTTTACACACACTCACATATACAGGTTTACATCTACTTTGGATCTCACTGATAACGACTCTTCTACTGCCAGTTATGACTTCGAAAGTCTGATCAACCTAGCCGAAGACGAAGGTGAAGATGATTGTGAAGTTCCTAGTCAACTTGCAAGACTATTACTTCAGGAAGAGAGGGTTATTCAGCCGCACGAAGAGCCGGTGGAATCAGTGAATCTGGGTATAGAGATAGACAAGAAAGAGGTCAGGATCGGTGCAAATCTGGAGCTTAATGTGAAGCAACGATTGATTCAGATGTTGCATGACTATGTTGAGATCTTCGCCTGGTCTTATGAAGATATGCTTGGGTTGGATACCGACGTTGTGGTTCACCGCCTGCCTACCAAGGAAGATTTTCCTCCAGTGAAACAGAAGGTCCTCCGAATGCGCACAGAGATGTCTGAGAAAATCAAGGTTGAAGTTATGAAACAGTTTGACGCCGATTTTCTAGCAGTGACTTCTTACCCACAGTGGGTGGCCAATGTGGTTCCTGTACCGAAGAAAGATGGTAAAGTTCGAGTGTGTGTTGACTATAGAGATCTGAACAGGGCGAGTCCCAAGGATGATTTTCCTCTACCTCATATCGACATTCTGGTTGACAACACCGCTCAGCATAAGGTATTCTCCTTTATGGATGGTTTCTCCGGTTATAATCAGATTAACATGGCTCTCGAAGACATGGAGAAGACAACTTTTGTTACTCAGTGGGGTACCTTTTGCTACAAGGTCATGCCTTTTGGATTGAAGAATGTTGGGGCAACGTATCAGCGTGCCATGGTCGCTTTGTTTCATGACATGATCCATCATGAGATTGAGGTATACGTCGATGACATGATTTCAATATCTCAAACTGAGGCAGAACATCTGGACCACCTTCAGAAGCTATTTGATAGGTTGAAGTTGTACAAACTGAGGTTAAACCTGAACAAGTGCACCTTCAGGGTGAGATTTGGTAAGTTGTTGGGTTTCGTCTTAAGCGATAAAGGTATTCAGGTGGATCCTGCAAAGGTGAAGGCTATACAGGAAATGCCAGCTCCCAGAACAGAGAAAGAAGTCAGAGGCTTTCTGGGACGTCTGAACTACATTGCCCGATTCATCTCGCACCTGATTGCTACTTGTGAGCCAATCTTCAAGTTACTAAAGAAAGATCAAGTAGTACGTTGGAACGATGAATGCCAGGCCGCTTTCGAAAGGATCAAAGAATATCTCCAAGACCCACCTATTTTGATGCCTCCAGTTAAAGAGAGACCTTTGATCTTATACTTGAAGATACTCGATAATTCAATGGGGTGTGTGCTGGGTCAACATGACGAGTCTGGCCGAAAAGAGCATGCTATTTATTACCTTAGCAAAAAATTTACCGACTGTGAGACCCGATACTCACTGCTCGAGAAAACTTGTTGCGCTTTGGCATGGGCTGCTCGGCGGCTGAGACAGTATATGCTGACTCACACTACTCTATTGATATCAAAAATGGATCCAATCAAGTATATCTTCGAAAATCCTGCCTTGTCCAGAAGGATAGCGAGATGGTAAATGATCTTGACTGAGTATGACATCCAATACACAACCCAAAAGGCAATCAAAGGAAGTGTGTTGGCAGATCATTTGGCACATCAGGCAGTGGATGATTATCAGTCTATGAAATTTGAATTCCCGGACGAGAATATCATGTTGGTAACTGATTGTGAGACACCTGGACCGGATGAAGGACCTGAGGAAGGATCCCAATGGTCTATTTACTTTGATGGAGCTTCAAACGCTTTGGGTAATGGCATTGGCGCCGTAATCATATCTCCTAAAGGCTCTCATACTCCGTTCACCGCCCGACTATGTTTCAACTGCACCAACAATATGGCGGAGTATGAAGCGTGCATCATGGGTCTTCGAGCAGCAATTGACCTAAGGATTAAGTTTATGAGTGTCTTCGGAGATTCCACTCTCGTGATCAGTCAGATCAAAGGAGAGTGGGATACGAAACACCCAAATCTTATTCCTTACAAGGAGTATGTATTGACGTTGCTTCCACATTTTGAAGAGATAACCTTTGAACACTTCCCTTGAGAGGAGAATCAGTTGGCGGACGCGCTAGCTACGATGTCTTCTATGTTCAAAGTCAATTGGAACAACGAAGCTCCCCAAATTATCATTGAAATATTGGAAGAACCTGCACATTGCTGTGATATTGAGACTAAAGAGGTAGCGGATAAACCCTGGTTTCATGAGGTGAAGAGATACCTTGAGGCTCAGGAATACCCCGAGGGTTAATCTGTTAATGACAAGAAGTTTCTGAGGAGGTTCGCAGTGATGTTTTTCATCATCAATGGTATCCTTTACAAGCGTAACCATGATTCAACCTTACTACGATGTGTGGATAAGAACGAGGCAGAAAGGATCATGGAAGATTTACACGAAGGTACCTTCAGAACTCATTCCAAAAAACGACTATGCTAGGGCAAAAGTCAATTGTGACCTATGAACAATCAAACTTCAAGATTTTTTTTGTCAACATTCTCATTTTGAAGGATATTTAATCATTTTATCAAGGGTTGATCATGATTCATCAAGGATTGCTCAAAATTCATCAAGACTCAAAAGTTGCTAAATTAGGGTTTTGTAGGAAAAGTCAACTCACCTTTGACCAAGCATAACGTTCTCATAATTTATGATAAATGACCCATCCAAAGCTCATTTTGAAGAGGATGCAATTTCCTACAATCCATATTCATACACCAAGATCAGAAAATGCACTCACAAGAAGTTATAAATTTGGACATTATAGGTCATTTTTGAAAGTCAACAAAATCACCTTTTTTGCCAAAGCTTATAACTTGAGCATGGAATATCAAAATGAGATGAGACCAAAAGGGTTGGTTATAGGACACATCAAGCTTTCTAAAAAGTCCAATAAAACTTCCGAAAGTTCAAAATTGAAGAAGTTATGTATTGTTGAAGTTGGGCATTTTTGCAGAATTGCCAAAAGTCAATTATCCCCAAAATATCAAATTTTGTCAAATGGGCCCAATATTTTCCACTTGATTTGAACTTGCCACATTGCACATGTGTCCTAGCTTCAGCCTTGTGTCCATTTATCAATTTTATTATTTTATTTGATTTTTTATTGAATTATTTCATTTTTAATCAAATTAAATCCAAATATTGATTGCTTGATATCTTTTTGGCTATTTTAGGACTTAATCATCATCATGATCAACATCAAATTCGTATCTCACCATATCATGTACAAAGAGATGGATTTTTGACAAATTAGGCAAGCTTTCAAAAGTGAATCAAATCAAATCTCATGGCATTGATGTAGAAGGATTCAATACATATTTGTTAACCTAATGCATTCTATCATACATAAGGAAGCTAGAGAGCACGAAAACAAGGCTAGAGGCTGCAGAAATAAGCAAAGAAAAACTTGCAAAATTCAGAATAAGGTGTGAAACCAAAATCATCCTTGGAGGTGTTTTCAGAAGCAAAGCTTGATACCAATCGATTGCTGGGTGTCTACTCAACCTTCTGGGATCCAAAGCAAGCTCTCATACACGCCAAAACACGCTGTAAGTGTCACGTATATCAGCCCTATATTCGAGATCTTAACTCTCCATTCTTGCATCTTTTTGGAAAATCATTGATATATTTGTGACTCTCATGAGATTTCTAAGCTTGTAGCAATATTTAATTTCATTTATATGCACTGTAATCTCATAACAGCATGGCTAGGGTTTCTTGTTGGATTTTAAGGATTTGCGTTTCAAGTGAAATTGAGTCTCGTGATAGGCATGGTTGCACTCAAGAGAGGGAGACGAACCTAACCATGCCTTTGGGGGTTATTTTTATGGCCTGGAATTGATTTTAGGAGTGACCTACGCATTTAGCTGCGGATCTAAATCCGCAGGTAAAGTTACAGGGCTGGAGGTAGGGGACGATGGCGTGTCTCCCTCTGATTGGCCCCTTTCAAACACACGCGCCATTTTTTTTTATTTTTCTGGCATAATGACGCGTTTTAATATATTATATTTTGTTTGTGTTTAATTAACAATTGAAACGCATTGGCTGAGTGGTGAACGTGTGCATCCAAACGCTTATAGGACCTGGGTTCGAATCCCAGGTCCCCCATATGCCTTGTTATATTTTTTCTTCAGGTAATCAAGTGTTGATCCCAGCGTGAAATCTATCATGCACTCTCAAGCATTCAATGGACAGATGGCCATGGGACAGATCTGAGGGTCAAGAGATGAACGTCCACCATGGGATCCAGTCAACTAGCGCACGTGGAATCCAGGGAAGTCAACCAGGTCAGTGCCTAATGGGCCCCAAATTACCATTCTGACCTCCTATTCAGGCCCAAACCCCCCTAACTCTTTCAATTTCATTTTTTATTTTATTTATTTGTTTTTTTAATTATTTTTATTATTAGCTAACCAATCAAATCTTTTTCTTTATAAAAATAAAAACAAAATATTTTTCTTCATTAAAACCAAATTTTCATTAACAAATATTAATTTACGCCATTAATTAGGAATAACTTTAATATATTTTTCAATAATTAAAATTAACTTAGACGTAGTTAGGTTTTGTTAACATTGATTAATTTTATTTTTCTTTCTTAAAATATCAAAAACCCAAAAATATTTTTATTAATTAATTTATTTATTAACTTAATAATTGACTTAGATTAATTTCTTTCATAATTCAAAAAACAACCAAAAAATCCTTTCTTTAAATAACAAAGGGTCAAAACCCTAGAACTCGCATTCAATTTAATTTCCCGCACGCGATCCATTTTATTCAATATTGTATTTGTTCCTGGAATGTAATAGATTATTAGGACTATTTTTATCGCTTTATTTATTTTCCGCGTTTTAATTTCAAAGGGTTGCTTTTGGCGATGTAAATACCCGACGCCTTGTAATTTAATTTCCGTAATTTATTTTCCGCAAAATATAATTGTTAGATGTTTGATAATAGGTATGCATGACAATATTGAATGTTTAACCTAAAATCAACATAGATAACCATTGACATGTACAAAGACAAAATAACTGAAAATGACACACTCGCACATGCGCACTCTTAGGGTACACCCCACTTGGTTGCCTTCGCACGCGGTCATTGAATATATGTCGTTTTAGAGGTTTCCCTCTTGTCCAAAGATCATAGTCGCCTCAAAACGGTCGCCTCGGATATTGTTTCCTCAAAACAAATGATCTAAGACATTAGGGTTACCGCTAAAGCGTCCTAACATTGCTTTGGTGACCATAAGTCCCTAAATTGAATTGACCCTTAAACTCCAACGACGATGCCACCTACTCATCAATAGTGGGATAGCATTGTATAAAGGAAGATAGAATATAACGAATTTTTTTTTGAGTAGGTAGATGGTTCTTAAGTACTTGCTCTTTTAAAACAAAACAAAACTTTTCACACTTACACTCCTTTTCAAACAAAAACTTCTTCAACCCACAAATACAAAGAAAGCAATTTTTGAAAACAATATGAGCAAGTACCTAAGAGCCCGTGGATAACCACAGATAGAAAGGGTGCTAACACCTTCCCTTTCTATAATCTACCCCCCAAACCCGAGAAATATCTCAAAAAAGGAATTTTTCTGTGCTTTTTTCCTTTCCTTGTTGGATAAAATAAAAGTCGGTGGCGACTCTTGCTTACCGCGACATTTTGCAAAAACAAACGCAAAATGCAAACCAGCATTCCAAATACAGTCAGTTCTTTCCCACTGTATCACAACAACCATCAGTTAATGATTAGAGAATATTGACATTACTTCCTATGTCATAGCTAACTCATCCTCTTCCTCAAGGGAAAATCGAACAACACCAGAAGACAAAACAAACTTGATCATCACAGGTTCACACATCAAAGGCACATGCAGAAAAACAAAAATACGCCTCACAAGTAACATCACAGCCACAAAAATAGCTACAACCAACACTTCTCTCCTTCCTTGTCCATAGTACCAGAAAGTATCTTCCCTCTATCTCACCCAGAAAAGAACATGATGCTCGCTCTGATAACAATTGAAATTCTGGTATACAAATAACAATGTCCTAAGACATGTTGAGATAGAGATCTTTGTGTAATAACACTTGGACTTAATAAAGCACATTGATATAATACTTATCAGAACAACGTCATGGTAGATGTTCTAACATCTTATATGACATGCTAATCAACAAGAAAAAACTGAATAATGTAAAATGATAATAACACAAAGATATGATGACTCATTACGGTGTATAATAACACCTACTCTGGGGGTTACTGTTGTTGTGGTATAGCGGCAAGCAAAAAAGTAAAGTATTTAATTTACCAGGTGATATAGGTTACATCGTATCGTATCCACAGAGATTGGGTATTGAATCGCCATTCGACAATTTCTCGCATTTATGAGTTTGGTTTTAAATGGGTTTGTTTGTAAGGAAATGGTAAAAAATATCAACAGCAAATAAATATAAACAAAAGGAAAATCTAAGGAAGAACTTATCAAGCATGTATATATACTACTTCTCAAAGACTTAAATCTATCGACCTGTCATACTAAACCTAACAATAGTCATCAATGTCACTATGTATCACTCACATCCTAAGTCATTTCTAACCTAAATTGAGAGGCCGGTTGCGTCACCTCGGTAACAATATCTCAACCACCTCAATAACATAGAAGTCAAATGTGCTCGCTTGCATCGATGATCTCTCAGAGCGACACAAACAACACAAAGGCATTAAGCTTTGATACCCAAGTAGATGTCGGCTCTTAAACTATCTCTAGAGTTCAAAAACTAATAGATAATCATCGTAGATAAGAATCTAAGCAGTATATGTCTATAACAACTCAAATCCCTAAGCACAGAGCAAAAATCCAGGACAACAATCCACAAAGATTCATAAAGAAAGTTTTATATAACGCCAAGGGTGACAAATATACATCAGTTCAAAGAAAATATACATACAAACCCAACTAATAGATATTACACAGGGAGGAAGAGAAATGAACCGCGGATCTAACAGTTTGTCAGCACCAATCAAAGAACAATCCACCTCGGATCATCTGTATGCAAGTTCCATAGTTGTTATCTAAGCTAATCCACTACAAAAATGAAGTTTATGGAGTTGGGATCAAAAACTTCCCCAAAACCATACCTAAAAATAAACTGAAAATGAAGTTATAAAACAAATCTCAGCAGACAGCGCTAAGTGGGTTGCACGATATTTACACACTAAACTGCGCTAAGCGGACTTCAAAACTTTATTTCTGCCAAAACAGTAAAACACAAACATCGCGCTACAAAATGCGATGAGCACCACTCGCACTTAGCAGCCTATGTGCGCTAAGCAGGGTCTCCTGGACAACAAGGTCCTAAAACTGGTCTTTTATTTTGAAAACACGCATCCGGAGCCATGCCTTTCACACTTTATTCCTCAATGCTCCAAAATTCAAAAAAATACCTACAAAATGAATGGAAAAACATTAAACGGTACACTATGTACACAAAAACACAAACTAAACGTATTTACACAAAAGTCTGGTTTATTCAACGATATTAACAACAAAAAGTCTATAAGTGCAACAAAAAGTATACACAAAAGTAACTACAATTTGCACTTATCAAACTCTCCCCAACTTAAACTTGTTTGTCCTCGGACAACTTAAAGAACCAAAAGTAGCAAACCAAAGAATCATGTATCAATAAGTTTTGAAAACGAATACAAATGTGATGGCTCAAATGAAAAACACTACACACGAAGAAACATACTTAGCACTAAACTATGACGATAACATAAACAAGAAACAAATGTTAAATACAAAGAATATGACAAACATTCTAAAACAATACTAGTTCACATCAATCATCGGCAGATAAAAAATACACAAAATAGGGTATTTTCACTCATTCAACAATCTTGTAAACAATAGACTAAATTATGCATTCATCCAAAAATTTACATTTAAAATACACAGGCAAGAATCTCAAGGGATTTTCAAGGTTGTAATGTGGCTTGGTTAACAAACAAGGGATAAGTCCTAAAGCTAATCGAAACAAAAACTTGCCTAAACCTAAGGGAGTTATCAACTCACAAAGACTCAAGCAAAATAATTTCAATTAAACTTCTTCTTTACCACAAGTTTCACATCAATACACATCACTTATTAATACAACATTATTCCATACTCTTTTTGTTTTTCTTTTTCAAAGACTTTCTATTTTTTTCTTCTTTTTCTATCTTTTCTTTTTCACATTTTTTTCTTTTTCTTTCTTAACCTCATAGTAATACACACAAGCACATAAATATTTCTCTCTAACTTGAATTCAACCATCATCATAATGTGAATACTCCCTACTTTCTAAGGCAAGGTAAAAATTCAACTAAAAATCATAGTTGAGGGTTCAAGAAAGCAAAAGAGTCAATATCCATACAAAAAGATGAATCAAACACTCATAGACAAGTATTTAGAAAAAATAACATGGATATCGACAAAAAGGGTGAAAAGGGGTTACTAATGATCACATGCTCACAAGGTGAATTGACTATTTGGCTAGGTAGTTGTGTTCAAAATGAAACAAAAATGTCTTGATCCTTTTCTTTCATTCATACAATCAAGACAAACAAAAGATTAAGCATAATAAAATCCAGTTAAAACAAAAATTATGGCCTCCAGCATATGTGAGCAATGGAAAGCTACCTCACAAAAAGGGTAGGAACTAAAGTGATTCACAAATGAACAAGTATACAAAAGAATGAATGGCATAAAAATTGTAAAAAGTCTAAGTATCATGAATATGATAAAATATAGAAAGCGATAAACTTATACCTCGAATGTATACAAAACTTTAACAAAATTATTACCACACATTCGCAAGTTGAAACACTCAAACTTGGAAAATCACCAAAGCGACTTCAAGCTATCGAACTAAAATTTGAGTCCAAACAAAAATAATAGAATTAATTATACTAATATTATTTACTACTACAAGGCCTAAGTGAAAGTGAGAAAAAGGAAAACCAAATGAAAAATTAAAACAAATTCACTGGTTCTGCACAGTAGAGCACGCTAAGCGGCACAAAGTGCTCTTAGCGCGCTACATCAGATGTAGAAAAACAAGACAACAACATCTGGTGCAGCTGCTATGCAACTCCACAATCACTTACACACTCTATGCACAAAATTTTTGCAACATATAAACTTCCTCAAGCTAAAAACGATAAGCTTGCAGAAAAACACAATTTGACATAACAAAAAAAACGATTTGAAAGTGAATTAACAAGTTGAAAAGTGAAAATTTTGAAATTTAAAAACTAATCCAAGTTCAACTTGTTAAAACACAAATCAACACATAACAAAAATGAATACAAACAAACATGCTTGTTTTACGTCGTAAGCTTGACGCCTTTATTGTGTAAGCTAGTAACCTCTTCTCGTCATGCCATGGTATTGTCACACCGCGAAAACCTAAAGAAAGTGTCCTAACAACCACATAACAAACGTTACGAAAATGAGACCGTTTACAACAGTACTTCAAACAAAGAAAAACACATATATTCACAAGTATCATATACAAGTTAATTTACAATTTCTATGCAACATATACATTAATTATAAAACTCAAAAACAAATAAACTATCACAATGTGAAATCAATAGAATCAATCCCCAGAAACGGCGCCATTTTGTTGCAGCGGTATAGCGACAAGAAAAAAGTAAAGTATTTAATTTACCCAGTGATATAAGTTATATCGTATCATGTCCACATAGATTGGTTATTGAATCGCCATTCGAAAATTTCTCGCATTTATGAGTTTGGTTTTAAATGGGTTTGTCTGTAAGGAAAGGGTAAAAATTATCAATAGAAAATAAATGTAAACAAAAGGAAAATATAAGGAAGAACTTATCAAGCATGTATATATACTACTTCTCACAGACTTAAATCTATCGATCTGTCATACTAAACCTAACAATAGTCATCAATGTCACTATGTATCACTCACAACCTAAGTCATTTCTAACCCAAATTGAGAGGCTGACTGCGTCACCTCAGTAGTGATCTCTCAACCACCTCAACAACACAGAAGTCAATTGTGCTCGCTTGTGTCGACGATCTCTCAGAGTGACACAAACAACAGAGGCATTAAGCTTTGATACCCAAGTAGATGTCAGCTCTTAATCTATCTCTAGAGTTCAGAAACTAACAATTAATCATCCTAGAGGAGAATCTAAGCAGTATATGTCTATAACAATTCAAATCCCTAAGCACAGGGAAAAAATCCAGGACAACAATCCACAAAGATTCATAAAGAAAGTTTTATATAACACCAAGGGCGACAAATATACATCAGTTCAAAGAAAATATACATACAAACCCAACTAATAGAGATTACACAGGGAGGAAGAGAAATGAACCGTAGATCTAACGGTTTGTCAGCATCGATCAAAGAGAGATCCACCCTAGATCATCTGTATGCAAGCTCCATAGTTGTTATCTAAGCTAATACACTACAAAAATGAGGTTGATGGAGTTGGGATCAAAAACTTCCCCAAAACTATACCTAAAAATGAATTGAAAATAAAGTTGTAAAACAAATATCAGCTGACTACGCTGAGCGACCTTAACACGCTAAGTGGGATGCACAATATTTACACACTAAACTGACCTAAACCATGCTAAGCGCGTTATCCGCTAAGCAGGCTTCAAAACTTTGTTTCTTCCAAAACAGTAAAACGCAAACAGCGCATTACAAAATGCGTAGAGCGTCATTTGTGCTTAGCGGCCTTTGCGCGCTAAGCGGGCTCTCCTGGACAAAAAGGTCCTAAAACTGCTCTTTTATTTTGAAAACACGCATTTGGAGCCGTGCCTTTGACACCTTATTCCTCAATGCTCCAAAATGCAACAAATACCTACAAAATGAATGGAAAAACATCAAACGTTACACTATGTACACAAAAACACAAATAAACACAAACTAAATGTATTTACACAAAATTCGTGTTTATTCAACGATATTAACAACAAAAAGTCGATAAGTGCAACAAAAAGTATACACAAAAATAACTATAATTTGCACTTATTAGCTATCAAGCTAGGAAGAAGATCCCACTATCAGTAGTATTATTTTATGTAAACAACCTCAGGTTTACAGGTAAACAACCTCCATTTTACCTAATCACTACCCAATATAATATTTATCTCACAACCCAATCTAAGATAATATAAACTCATCTCACTCCCTAAATCACCTCAATGATATCTAACAATCACAACCTCTGGTGACTGCATCAAACTACTTGAAAGACACCCCTTTCAAATAAATTTTCTGCCAATACTCTTGACTAACAAGCATACTTATATTTGCTTCACAGCTTCATCCAAGAACAATATACAATTCATTACCTAAAGGCTTTGGAATGTGTATAAAAACTATGTCTACCACGATGTATCAAATCGATACAAAGGGTGACTTACAACACAAGAAAGTACTCGACTCTCAAAACACCAAACCCTTTTTTTTTCTTCAAAGTTTTATGTGAGGATTATTTAAACAGCCCTAGCTATAACCCTTCCTTTTATATTCTTCATATGTCCATGGGCTTCGAATCTTCTGTTAAAATATTCCTTGATCCACTGCTAAGGCACTCCTTAAATCTTGAAACAGATTTACCAAAATCTAGTTGTAGTAGTCTAAGATGTCGAGTTTTCATGGTAGGACATCTTGTTCGACATGTTGTTCTTCACATATTTTTAAATTTTTTTTAGCATCTTGATTTACCAAAATTAGTCAAATATTTAGTTCTTAAATCTTTAGAGCTTTTAAAGCCCAACTCCCTTCTTTAGGAAAGGTTGGATAAGGATGAAGCAAAAGTTGATCGCCAAGATGCCTCTATCAATGCGCTTACCAGCATGATGAAGGATTTCATGGCCAAATTTGTGCCTCCTCCTCCTGCACAAAGCCCTTAGACCTTATTTTCCCTTTGTTTTTAGAACTAAGATGTTTTCTATAACTTTTTTGTAACTTGGTCTTTTGGTTATTGGAATTATGTTTTCTTTTTCCTTTTATAAATATTTTTTATTTCTGACAAATGGGGAGAAAGTGATATGATTTTGATATAATCTATTCTCATTATTTGCTCCTAAACATTTTAAATGTTTGTGCCACTAATGATGATTGACTCAGGAACTTTGAGAAATTTCACTGCAAACAGACAAATTCAGATGCTCTGAAGGAAATTCAGAAGCTAAAGATCCATAAGTCATGCGTTGTAAAATTTCTGAAAGAAGAAAATTCAACTAGAATTGGATGCTATCACACACTGATACCGTCAACCAGTCTCTGGTGGGACATCAAGACTCTGATGATGTTGTGATCAAGTATATCTAGATTGTGATACAACACTTTGATACTATCAATCAAACTTTGTACACCATAACATTGTGAAAGTATAACCAGAACCTGAGATGGAGATTTTTGTAACACTATTCAGACTATGATGGTAAACCAGATCAGATACCTTATCAAACTCTGATAGCAAGCTAGAATCTGAGACGAAGAGTTTTGCATCGCTAAGTCAGGAGTATGATAGGTCTTTAATCAGGGAATTATTCCTTCATTCTAATTAACCTTATGTTATTTCTCAAAACTTCTTTAAGTCTTGAACTCAGGGGATGTCCTTGAACAAGATTAAACAAGTTCTAGGAATATATAACTCAGGGGTAAGATTAAATCTTTTTTTTATGAAAGTCGTTACATTGTTTACCCAGAATATTAATATACTAATTTGTTTACAAAGTACATAGGTTACCTAGATTATTAAAAATACATTGTATGGAAAAATCTTCGTTGATATCAATATTTAGTTCTCCTCAAGATTGTCCAGATCCCATGCAAGATGCTAGAGATTCATTTCCCCATGAGAATGAGAATATTTATTTTTCACTGATATCCATCTTCTGAAAGGTTAAGCTCCATTCTTTGTTTAACTTTTCAAAAGTTGAGCTCCATTCTTTGTTTAACTTGAAACAAGAATTATTTTTCGCACTTACAATCTATCAAAAGAGAAAAAATACAACATCAACAACAACAACAACAAAAACAAAAACAACGTCATCAACACCATTATGTGAGATAGATTGCAAGAGAAAAAATATTTTGTTCTAGATAGAAGAACATTGAATAGTTTTTGTCTTGTAATCCATCCTAAATAATGATGCGTGTGAGTTTGGGGCGGCTTCATATAAGTAAGGATTAGATTAAAAACTGTTTAACGATTGCTTTTATAGTGAAATATCACTATTTAATTACTATGTTATATCAAAAAACTAAAGGGTTGGTTCACTTAGTTTACACTTATAAAAAAATAAAAAAACATAAACTGCAATGGTTGAGATTAGAAGTGTGTCATGATTTGATTTTTCCCCTCAGTTATTTTAAAAATTGAGGGAATAGTTGTTTTTTATTTTTATAAATAAATAAAGATGGTGCACCATAACATTATAAATCGGTTTTTCTTTGGGTGAAGTGAAAGCTTCGTCATAAAAAACGTTATTTGTTGTAGTGTATGTAAGAATTATTGGATGCAAATGTGAGTGGTTAAAGTCACATATTGCCTATGAATGAGTGGAATGATTGATTTATAAGAGAGATGGCCCATTTATATAACACCTAAAGGTTTTAGGTGGATATGTGGCATCTCTCTCTCTCTCTTGTGGTCCAGGAGCATTGGTTATATTGGTTCTCCTGAACTACCCAACAGTGGTATCAGAGTTGTGGTTCGGCTTGGTGGAGGAGCACGAGCTATATTCGATCTTGGATCCTGTTATAAAATATGTGGGACTCACACTTGTGGGGTAGAATGTTGGGTACAAATGTGAGTGCAATGTTGGGATCCCACATTGCCTATGAATGGGTGGAATGCTAGATTTATAAGAGAGAGGATCCATTTACCTAACACCTTAAGGTTTTAGGTTGATATTGTAAGAACAAGATTTAGTTCTGCATCTGGACTTGAGTTTTGATGATAACATTACATGTTTGATTAGATAATAATTTAGTAACCTAATGGTTTGTTTAGTGTGTAGCTTTTACTAACATGTTCTAACTCTAAAGAAGTGACATGTGATGTCATCAGATTTTGGACTCAACATATTAAAGAATAGAAGTTTGTGTTTCACGACTTAGAATGCGTATTAAAGCAACAACTCTGATTGAACATTAGTTTTATTTCTTATAACTATGTCTTTGTTCTAGGCTTCTGATACGTTCTAAAGATCTGAAGATTCCAAGTTATCTTGCCCAAGTTCTGAAGATTCTAAAGACAAAGTTATGTTGAAAAAGTTCTGGAGATTCTGAAGACCAACAGTTCTCTAGACCAACTTCTGAAGACTCTAAAGACAAGTTTATGTTGAATAGAGTTCTCAAGACTATGAAAAAAATGTTATGAAGACTTTGAAGACAAGGTTCATGTTGAACAAGTTCTGAAGACTTTGTTGACATGGTTCTGGAGACTTTTTTTTTATCCTTTTACACATGGTTCAACCAATAAACATCCAGAAGCCTCTAAAGATCAGAAGAGAAAATAAAAAGGTTTCACGTGAGTTGTAGTATTAGGTACAACATCACCTCGCCTCCACTATGCTAGTTTTGTGGCGCAAGGATAATACTTTTGTATTAGGTTGTATGTCACTCTCTCAATGATCGTTACAAGAAGACAACTGGAATTTTGGTATTCTTATTCTACCCTCTAGTGGATTTCTTTTCAGTTATAAAAGGAAGACTTGAAAGAATTGGAAATGTTGAAGAACTTTGAAGAAACTCACGCTTATTCAAATTGCTAAAACGCTACCAAAATATCTCTGTAATTTTTGTAAAGCAAGGATTTGTTGCTCATTAACTTGCTAGCAATAAATTTTTGTTTGTTATTGCTTAACACTTATGTGTTATTATTTGTACCTAAATATTATGTAATTCACTTGTAAGAAGAAATCATGTAAACACAAAATATATATATTCAACTGTAAGAGTATTGTTCCTTGAGTGACTGAGTGAAGGTCTGTAGATTCAAGAAGACAAAGACAGTTGGTTTTTATGATTGGTTCCTTGAGTGACTAAGTGTTAGTCTGTATACTCAAGAAGACAAAGACAATTGGTCTTTATGGTTTTCAACAGTGACAGATAGTCTTGTTACGGTTTTGTAATCAGTTTGGTTATAATGGATTAAGTCCTTATTGAGAAGGAAAATCACTTTGGCGGGTGGACTAGATTAACTTTGTTAACAGTGAATCAAGATAAAAATAATTGTGTTCATTTATTTTTATTCTGCTGTTGAGAGTTTGTGATTGAGTTTGGAGAATTTTTATTTGATGAACTCAATTCAAGCCCCTCTTTCTTATATTTCTTGCACCTTCAGATATATGTCATCTCCCTTTCTTGTGGTCCTTTAAAAGTGTAGCTAGAACTAAAATAACCACGACTATAATTTTTAACAACGGTTTGACCATAATTTGTGAAATATGGTCTATGCGGCCGTTGCCTATTTCCCGTGACCATGGTTTTTTACTTTAACCCACATAATTTTAATAATCATCGCCTAAGATAAGTGAAGAGGGTGCGGTTTTGTTTTCCTTACTTTAGGCAACGGTTTATTGAATTTGGTATAGGTCATGGTTTATTTACTTGCTTTAGGCTGCGGTTATATGGAGTCTTCCAAAAGAAAAAACATAACTAAATAAATATGATATTCTAAAAAATAAAACAACCAAGTTTTTCATTTAAAAAAACTGAATCCTTCAAGCATTCCATTAGTTTCATTCATATTCACGATCTTCCAAAAAAACAAGTCATTCAAGCATTCCACTATATTCATTCATCATTCATTCATCTTCATGATCTTCGGATCCAAACTATGGCAAAAAAAACATGACAACATTAATAATTTTAAAGGAGTATGTGCAACAAAACTTTCACAAAAGATTACGAACAACACAAGTAATCTATATTGCCTTATAGAATTGTTTTTCATTTGTTATCCACTCATCTTTTTGCAAATTATCGTATGCCCCTAAAACCTATTGGTATTATGTACTAAAAAAGACAAAATAATGCATAGAAGTTGAGTCAGTAATCCTAAATTCCTAATGGTGAGAGAGTACCAAAGAAATATAAAGAAAAAGGATGTAATTGGATGAAAATTATAATAAATGGGAGAATCAATTGTACATCATTCCAATGAAAGAATATGAAACAAAACAAAACCCCATCATAGTATGATGGATTCTGTAGGTGGCCAACATAGTCAAACTCAGTAATTTGTGCATTTCAACTTGGCATAAACAAATATACTTACACATGAAACAAGAGGTGGGCAATACTATTTCTTTCTTAGTTTTTGTGAGTTTTTGGATTTGAGATTTTTCTATTTAGTAATCTATTTTTCTACTTACTAAAAAAATCTAAATTTATAGTCATATAACTCAAAATGATATATCATACCTTTCTAGGAAGATGGGTCGAAGTAGAGGAATGGTGTGCTGCACTATTTTCAATTCCTAAAGCATGCTCCATCATGTTATCCACGGCATCCTCACTTAAATTTGGATTTTGTTGCTTCAATACAGATTTTAGAAGGGATTTGAATGCTTCCGTCCTTTTCTTTGTGAATGACTCATATATTTTCATCCTCTTTTTTATGATATTTGTTGTATCTCAAAATTTTTCCACTCATTTTATTCAAAAACATTTCTTAGGGTTCTCAAATGCTCAAGATTGCTCAAAAATTGATCAGACAAATTCTCTTCCTAAACGATGGGTCCACAACTAGGGTTTCATCTTTCATAAGGAATTTTGGGTTTCTAAGGTCTCAAGTGGTTTTCATGGTTCTATATATGTCTCAAGAAATTATCATACCAAGTTTCAAGTCTTACATCACAAGTTTGCTCAATCAATGGCTCAAATGACTGAAAAGTCAATTGTATTGGGTAAAAAGTCAACTGTGGTCAACATACAGTCAAACCTCAAGATTTTTGGTCAACATCACCATTTTGAAGCCACATTCATCATTTGATCAAGGGTTGATCATGATGGATTAATAAAAACCCTCAAATCATCAAAAGTCAAAAGTTGTCAAATTAGGGTTTCCTTAGGAGAAATCAACTGAACTTTGACCAAGCATAACTTTCACATGCTTCATCAGTTTTTCCCTGACCAAAGCTCATTTTGAAGGAAATTCAATTCTCTACAACTTTTTATATATAAGCTCAAGTCCAAAAAATGCTTCATTTGAGAGATATGAGCTAATACATTACAGGTCATTTCAAAAGTCATAAAAAGACACTTTTTGTGAATATAACTTACATCAAGATAACATCTTCAAATGAAAAAATGATCAAAAGACTAGTTGTATAGGACATCTTGATCTTTCCAAAAATTCAAATATCACCTTCAAAAGATGAAAATTGAGATAGTTATGACTAGTGCAAGTTGGGAAATTTTGAATAAATACATGAAGTTCAAATTGAGCAAATTTGATATTTTAGGCTAATGGGCCATTACTTCATAGTCTAGATGTGTTTTACAACTTATAATGAACCTCATATCTTACTCTTACACCATTTGACCTTTTATTTAATTTACTTTGATTTTTTATCTATTATTAATTCAAAATAAATTAAATAAATGTCAAATGATTGGACTTAGGCGCATGGCTTTGGTCTTGGGCCAAATTTGAAGCCCAAAAAGCTCATATATAGCTAGCAACTCGTGTGACGTCATGGAAAATATGGTTTACTCAAGATAGAAACTTTCCATGCAAAAATTCAAAGAAAATATTTTCATCATAATACACAAAGATATCTCTCATATTTGTTGACCTAATACACTCTCCTATATATATTCAATAAAATCAAATCAAAAGGACCATGCATGCAAGCCTCTTTGAACAACCCTAAAGCTCATAAATTTTCATGAATTAGGGAAAACTCAAAACCCTTTCTGCAGTCGTTCTCACTCAAAGCCAACAATTGAATCATTCTCCTGAGGCTTCTAGGAGTTCATCCAAACCTTTTTCCCAGCCAAACCGTGTTCAGAACAAGCTATCTAAGTCGCGTCGATATTGGTAGAATTTTTGAACTCAACACTTTAATTTACACATTGTTGATTGATTTGAAGCATGTGTACATGTTCATGATGATGTTTAGGGTTGTTTAGGACCATTAAGTGCAAGCTCTAACGTAGGATCCGAGTTTCACCATGACTAGGGCAAGAAACTCGTAAACCTTCATACTCGATGATACAGGTCGTGTTGGATGAAACTAACCCCACCGCTGAATTCATAGGGTCCAACATAATTGACCTATGCTCTTTCTTTGTTCGTTTTGATTGGTTTTGTAGGTTTTTGAGAAAAATACCCATCGGAGATGATGGTGTTTTCCACCCTCCACGGTGGTTTGACCTTTCTGGCCAATGGCGTGGTAGTTTGAAGCAACCTGATTAGTTGACATTTGGTGCAGGGTCCCACTGGCTCTGATATTTTTTCTAATTCAAAATAAGCGCAATTTTATTATTTAACATTTTGTTTATGTGTTAATCAACGGATGTACAGCCACCCCAGTGGCAAGCGAGCACGCGTTAAGGCATAAATGTCCCAGGGCGTGGGTTTGATCTTGGTGTTTGCAATATTTTTTTTACATCTTTTCTGTTTTGCAGATCCAATGTAACAACCCATGCGTCTCAACGATACACCTTCTTGTCATCATCCTTGGATCTCAATAGATCCAGATCCAGCGTCTCAGATGTGTCCCCCCCCCCCCACGGTGAACCTCCTGGAGCCATCCTCACTGGATCCGGTGTAGGCATACTGGGCCTTGTCTCTTTGGGCCTAGCGGATTATTTTTCCATACCCCCCATAGTTTGTTATTCAGGCCCAACTTTTCCTTTTTCTTTGTTCTTTTTTTTACAACCTAATTAGTTTTTTCTTTAGTTAACTTAATTAAAATTAATTTAGACTTTAGACTTTTTTAATTTACTTAACTAATCATATTTTAATAATTAAATTAATTTCATTTTTTTAATCGATATTAATTTAGTTCTTTTAGGTATCTTTCACTAACCTTTTTAATTAAATTAAAATCAACTTAGATTTTTTAGAGTTTGTTTAATTTAATTAACCAATTTTTTTAATTAATTAAAATTAATTAGGTTATTAGGTTAATCATTAAATCTTTTTCTATCAAGAAAAACATCAAGATAATTTCCTTTTCCTTTTCCTTTTTACCGCTTCGCGTATTTTATTGTTTTCGCCTTTTCGATTATTGTAACTGCTTACGGTTTGTAATAGTTAATTAGAGTTTCTATCTCCCCCATTTTTTACTATTTGTACCCCCACTTACGAAGCCTTGTAATAGCGTAGGAACCTTTAATTTCTACCTTTACTTTCTGCATTTATCGCTTTCCTTATAATTTTTTAGCTAATAGGATTGTATGGCAAGACATAAAAGCAAAGGATAGTTAACCTAATTGCAAGATAAATAACTGAAAAACAAAAACACTCTTAACACTCGCACCTCTAGGGTAACCTCACTTGTTTCCCTGGAAAGAAAATAGTCATGTCCCTTGAACGTGGGGACGCTTTAGCACTGTCCCTCGATTAAAAATGTCGCAGTCCCTCGATGACCCTTTTGATTCTTCCTTCGGTAAATGATCTTAGTCCCTTAACGAAATTGCTAAAGTGCCCCTACAAGTTACCTTCGATGACTGTACGGTGACCCGCGCATGTCCCTTCAAATCCAACGATATGGATTCTTACAATCTAATGGTAGGATAGCACTATCTAAAGGAGGGGGAAAAGAACGATAAAGACCTTGAGCAGGTAGACAGCTGTTAATCGCTTGCTCACAAAGAAACAAACAATTTTTCACACAAACACTTTCAAAAATAATTTCAAACAAAACACTTTGTATGCATTCTCGGGGACAGTATGAGAATCATTACAAAGTTTTGCCTTACAACTGGCATTTTCAAAATATTTTCAAAGACATTCACAAAGCATTTTCAAAAGTGAGCTAGTGATTAAGAGCCCGTAGATAAAAGAAAAGTCGGTGGCGACTCTTCCTATCCGCAACATTTGTGATAAAATGCCAAACCAAAAGTCGGTTCTCCCACCGTATTATAGAATTGGTGACTCTGTTGGGGACACTAAAAAAAAGTGGGGTTATCTTTAGAGTTATATCACTTTTAAACACTTTCTTTATTTGATTTATTTGCTTTATTTTTAAAGGGTTGTTTGGGTTTATTTCTTGCAAAGATCCTATACCCGAGTCTGGGGGTGTTTTAGGTAAGTAGCTATAGATCGTGGAAATTATACGGCGTAGATCGATATGGTTGAAGTGATGGCTAGGTTAGTGCGACACATTGGTTTGTGTTGGTGTCCCTTGAGTCAGTCAAGGAGAATGTTGGGATGTCGTGTGGTGTTATAAGAACTAACTGGCCTTTAGAACCTTAATTGACCCAACTTAACCATTATAAGGTAGTGAGATGGCCGGCTTTGGTGCAGTTCAAAGTTGGTTGATACTTGATGTTACACTCATTGAGATTCGACTCTCGGGATATTTTGGTCGCAAATCAGATGTTGTGCTAAAATAATGCCTGGGAGAAAGATCGGTGATATGAGACTCCTAGAACCTAGTCACTTTTCTTAGGAAAGGTTGAACCAACTAAACTTAAAGAGGGTACTTACCTAAAAACTCCATGCAAGCCTTAAACCTAAGTCCTTGTATGCTTTGCTTGTGTTTGATTATCTATTTGAGCATGACATCATACCATATCATTTTCACTGACCATTTCAAGGATCTCGAGGGCCTGTGGTGCAGGTTTATTATGAACCAGACGTGTAGCAAGGGGCAAGAGGATTTATTTTCCTCTAACCAAATGGCGTCAAAGTATCATGAACTAAAGTCTAGCAAGGGGCAAGGGGATTTATTTTCCTCAAAGCAATGTCGTCAAAGACCGAAGTACGTTATCTTGAGTCAAAAGCTAGTACCCACTCGACATGGTGAGCTTGATTCTCATATAAGTATGTTCAACGATGCAAAGTCCTTCAGTCAAAGCTGCAGCCAGACTCGACTTCTAACACTTCTTTTCTGTTTATCCTGTGAGATCTTTGAAAATATTGCATATACATATCATGCACGTCATTACATCACAAGTTTTTGATACAGGTTTTCTCATCTTCTTGTTGTTTATTTCAGTAAAAGATGGCTCTAGAACAAAATGTCAAGGGACTCCAAGTACAGAATGCCCAATTTCAAGAGATGCTCCTGAACTTGGCCCAGGGGAAGAAAGAGATGATGGAGATTATCACCAAAAAGAAGAAGACTCAGAAGCTAGTTGCTATCATCAATATGGGGAGAAGGTTAAAAAACCTTCCTAAGCCAGCTCAGAATTGTGTTATTTCTTCCGAGGAAGAAGATAATTAAGAGGAAGACGGTAGAAGTATCAAGGCTGAAGGAGGAAGCAACATTGGCTCTGGTAAAATTCCTGAGGATGAAGATTACTCTGATGAACAGTATCCTCCTGTTGATGATAGGTACAAACAGTTGGAAGATCGCCTCAATGCTATGGAAATCCAGAAAGTTCCTGGACTGGATTTTGAGGAGGTGGGTCTTACTACGGGGGTTTTTATCCCTCACAAATTCAAGACCCCCACTTTTTCTAAATATGATGGTGTGTTTTGTCCTAAGCTTCATCTGCGGTCTTAGGTTCAGAAGATCCAACCCCATATTGTTGACAGAAAGTTATGGGTTCACTTTTTTCAAGAAAGTTTATCTGGGACACAACTTGAATGGTTCTATCAATTGGAAGGAACCAACATTCCTACTTGGGAAGAACTGGTTGTTTCTTTTTACAAGCAGTATCAATATAATGTTGACCTTGCACCGACTCGTGTGCAATTACAGAATATGACTATGGGCTCAAATAAAGGATTTAAAGAGTGTGCCCAGAAGTGAAGAGATCTGTCTGGAAGAGTTCAACCTCCTTTATTTGATAGGGAGTTGGTTGATATGTTCATGGGAACTCTTACAGGTCCATTCTTTAACCATCTGATTGGAAGCTCCTCATCTGGTTTCACCGAGATGATTTTAACTGGGGAACATGTCGAAAGTGGTATCAAGAGTGGAAATATTCAAATGGTTGCGTCTTCGAGTGTTGTAAAGAAGACGTTCAATAATAAGATGGAAACCAATGTTTTTTTATGGCCAGAAGGGTCGTGTTAAAAGTGATCGCAATCAGTCTATAGAAGGGGTGTTAATTTCTAATCTCGCGTCTGTTCAACAACAACAACAACAACACTAAAGAAGTCAACGTAGGTCAGACGCTATGAGAAGACAGTTTACAAAGATCAGCATTTCACTATCTCAGGAATTATAACATTTGCTGAAAGAGGGGCTGATTACATTAAGGGAGCCTCCTTAGAATCCCAAGACCTCCTCTCCCCGATATAATATGAATGTGAATTGTGCTTACCATTCCAACAGTCCTGGGCACGACACCAATAACTGTTGGGCCATGAAAAACAAAATTTAGTATATGATTGATAACAAAGAAATTGAGTTTAATCCTCCGGACACCCTGAATGTGATTACTACACCTATGTCGAAGCATGACAAAGGCATAAGCGCTATTGATGATGGTCTTTATCTTGCTACTGTAAATGAATTGGTTACTCCCCTCCCAATCATTAAAAAGAATTTGTTGCGGGTCAGTTTATTTACTGACTATATTGAAATATGTTACTATTGTGCAGCCCAACCTAATAGACGTAAGTTACTTAAAAAGGTATTCAACGCATAATGGACAATCACATAATTCTGATTGAGAAGATTCTGTCTACTGAGAATCTGTTTCAAGACTTATCTGCAATTTATGGCACTCCTATCAAGATCACTTCCAAGGGTCATGCAATGATCACTGCCAATCCCAAAGTTGCTCCTCTGATCATCACTACACCTGGACTTATCTCATATTCTTCAGATAATGCTATCCCGTGGAACTATGGATCTGATATCTACTACCATGGCATCAAGAAAGAACTACCGACTATTGAAGATGAAGTTGCTGACCCTGACATTGACAATATTGTTGGGAGCAGCAAGGTTACTAGAAGTCAAAGGGTTTTCTCCTTGGAAATCTCTCCAAAGACTGTTGTTACACCTGTTAAAGTTACGGCTACCGGGTCAACTGCTGAGACTCAGAACAAAGAGAAAATAAGAGGGCCTTCCCAGACGGAGGTGCCTAAAGAAGTTACAGTTGAAGATAACTATAGGATATAATTGGAGGAGGTTTTGAAGATTATCCATAAGAGCGACTATAAGATTGTCGAACAGCTGTGGAAGACCCCACCTAGAATCTCCATGTTATCCCTGTTACTATGTTCTGAAGCCCATGCACAGGCTTTAGTGAAATTCTTGAAGACTGCCCATGGGCCACAAGAGATTTTCTCCAATCAATTTGAGTGTTATGTTTCTAGCTTAACAACTGACAATGGGTTAGGTTTTTCTGATGCTGGCCTAACTCCTGAGGGAAGAAGTCACAACAAGGCCCTGTATGTATCCATTGAATGTAGGGGTACAACTCTAGCTCATGTATTGGTTGATACTGGTTCCTCGTTAAATGTCCTACCAAAGGGTGCTCTTGACAGACTTGATTATGAAGGGGTTATTAATAAACCCAGTGATATTATAGTTTGAGCCTTTGACAGATCAAGGAGGATGGTACACAGGGAAGTAGATCTTCCAATCAAGGTAGGTTCGCAGGTCTTTGAATCTACCTTCTATGTAATGGATATTTGGCCAGCTTACTCTTGCTTACTGGGACGCCCCTGGATCCATGGGGCAGGAGCTATTACCTCAACCCTACACCAGAAGCTGAAGTACCCCGTGCAAAGAAAGGTTGTTACAGTCTGCGGCAAAAAAGTGTATATGGTTAGTCACTTGAACTTATTCTGGTATGTGGAGATGGACGGCAAATTCATTGAAACTCCCTGTCAGACTTTTGAAGTGATTCCCCATACCGCTACGGAAGACATTTCTGCAATCCCCAAGGTGACCAGGGTTCCTCCCAGGATGGATTCTTTGAAGGATGGTAGAGATGTTGTAGAATAAGGTGGTTGTACTACTTTGGGTCAGCTTCCTAACATTCCATATTAATCTGACGAATTTGGTTTGGGTTTCACTGCAGAGGGTCAAAGGGATGTTCGTCACGCTCGTGCTGGAAGACCATAATTCCTTGTCAACAACAATGAAGTCAACGCTATATAAGATGCTGACAGTGATTATGACCTTGACAGCTGGATCTTTCCTACCATCGGCAACAAGCCCAACAAATAGAAGACTCGAGACATTATCTCTATATCCTTTAGTCACAAGTAATAGCTACATTTCTGTTTTTATTGCTTTCAAAGTTTTGGTTATGTAATATTTAAATAATGACTTTAAGCCTTGTGTCTTACCCGGGGCACAATGGTCCATTTGTTAAGGTTTGTCATTTCATAAACATATTTTCATTTAATAAAAGCATTGGACATTTTGCATTCAAACTTTGCGCTCTCTGTCTTTCTTTTACTTTATTTCACTTTCAACAATAAATTGCAAATCAACATCCATTTTGGATCCCGTTGATAACGATTCTGCTATTGCCACTTATGACTTCGAAAATCTGATCTACCAAGTCGAGAATGAAGGTAAGGAATATTGTGAAATACCTGGAGAGATTTCTAGAGTGTTAGTGCAAGAGGAAAAGGTTATTCAACCACATGAAGAGCCAGTTGAATTTGTAAACTTGGGTACTGAAACAGACAGAAAATAAGCCAACATAGGCGCCAATTTAGAGGGCGGTATCAAGAACAGGTTGATCCAGATGTTGCATGAATATGTTGAGATCTTTTCTTGGTCGTACAAAGACATGCCAGGGCTTGGTACCAATATTGTAGTTTATCGTCTGCCAATGAAAGAGGGTTGTTCTCCGATAAAGCAGAAGGTTCGTCGCATGCGTCCCGAGATGTCAGAGAAGATAAAGGTCGAGGTTATGAAGCAATTCAACGCAGGTTTCTTAGCAGTGACATCCTATCCTTAATGGGTTGCAAATGTGGTACCAGTACCTAAGAAATATGGCAAAGTGCGTATGTGTGTGGACTACAGGGATCTGAACAAGGCGAGCCGCAAAGATGACTTTTCGCTTCCACATATTAATGTTCTGGTTGACAACACCGCTCAACACAAGGTATTCTCCTTCATGGACGGTTTCTAGGGTTATAATCAGATCAAGATGGCACTTGGAGACATGGATAAAACCACCTTCGTCACACAGTGGGGCACTTTCTACTACAAAGTTATGCCTTTTGGGTTGAAGAATGTTGGCGCAACATATCAGCATGCTATGGTAGATTTATTTCATGACATGATCAATCACGAGATAGAGGTTTATATTGATGACATGATAGCTGGATCTCAGACTGAAGAAGAACATCTTGACCATCTACACAAGCTGTTTGAGAGACTGAAGAAGTACTAGCTGAGGTTAAATCCGAACAAGTGCACCTTTGGGGTGAGGTCCGATAAGCTCTTGGGTTTCGTTGTTAGGGGTAAAGGTATCAAAGTGAATCCTGCCAAAGTCAAAGCTATTCAAGAAATGTTCGCTCCCCGTACAGAGAAGGAAGTCAAAGGTTTTTTGGGACGACTAAATTATGTTTCCTGATTTATTTCTTATTTAACTGCTACTTGTGAGTCAATCTTCAAGTTGTTGAAGAAAGATCAGGTAGTGAAGTTGAACGATGATTTCCAGATAGCCTTTGACAAAATCAAGGAGTATCTCCAAGAACCTCTGATTCTGATGCCACTAGTTGAAGGAAGACTTTTGATCATGTACCTAACAATGTTAGAGAACTCGATGGGGCGTGTATTGGGCCAACATGACGAGTCTGGTCAAAAAGAGCATGCAATATACTACCTTAGCAAAAAGTTTACCGACTGTGAAAAAAGATACTCACTGCTCGAGAAAACCTTTTGTGCTTTTGCATGTGCTGCTCACTGACTAAGGCAGTATATCTTGACCCATACTACTTTGTTGATCTCTAAAATGGATCCTATAAAATACATGTTCAAGAAGCCCGCTCTCTCCATAAGGATATCCAGATGGCAAATGGTCTTAACAAAATACGACATTCAGTACACCACTCAGAAGGCAATTAAAGGAAGTGTATCGACAGATCATTTGGCTCATCAAGTTGTAGACGACTACCAATCTATGAAAATAGAGTTCCCAGATGATAACATTATGCTAGTTACAGATTATGAAGAACCTGGACCGTATGACGGACCTGGGCCAGGATCTCGATGGATTATGGTTTTCGATGGAGCTTCTAACGCACTTGGAAAAAAACTGGTGTTGTGATTATCTCTCCCAAGGGTTGCCATACGCCCTTCACCGCTAGATTATGCTTTGATTGTACCAACAACATGGCCGAATATGAAGCATGCATCATGGGTATCAAAGTTGATATTGATAAGATAGTCAAGTTCTTGGACATATATGGGGACTCAACCCTAGTGACCAGTCAGATAAAGGGAAAATGGGATACGAAGCACCTAAATCTCATTCCTTATTGAGAACATGTGTTGATCTTAATCTCGTACTTCGAGGAAATCACTTTCGAGCATATCCTGTTAGAACAATGTTTGAATCTACTACCCTATATTTGAGTTTTGATGATAACAAAGTGAAAAGATATAGTATTTATATGTTTCATGTTTGAACTATATGCTGCCTAAAATTACTATGCTCTGACTTGCAGATACGCTGATTAAAATAAGCAAGATCACTTATTCAGCATCAGAAGTTGCTGAATCAGAACGTCAAGATCAGATGATCAACTCACGTACATGCTGAAGCTTGATGAACAGAACTGCGCGTAAACACTCTGATACAGAAACACAATAGTTCATCAGCAGCGAAGCAGAATCAGAATGAGCCAAGCCAGAACGTGCATTGAAGAAGCAACGGTACTGTGCATTGAAAGCTAATTAATCCCAACGGCCTCATTCTAGACAAGATCTGCTCAAAAAGGAAAGCTTGTTATTAGCATTGAATCAAGAATATTGCATTCAACGTTCATCTTCTCAAGTGCTATATAAACAAGGCTTCGAAGATTATAATGGCTAATGCTCTCAAAATCTCTACACGCACAAAGCTGAACAATAATCTTCATCTACCAGTTTTGCTAAACCACAAACTCTGATACTTCATTATTGTTTAGCAATCTAGTTTCTAAGCTTCATTTTGTGTATACATCACAGTTGTGATAAAGTTTTGTAGAAAACATTCACACACATTGTTTTATACCTTTGTAAGAAAGTGTTGCCTTGACAAACCGGATTGTGGTTTGAATCAAGAAGGCTTTAGCAGTTGTTAAAGCAGTCTGTAATATTCAGTTGAATATAGTGAATTAAGACCTCGTTGGAGAGAGGCGAAATCACCTTGACGGGTGGACTGGAGTAGTTTGAGATCAAACGAACCAGGATAAAAATATCTTGTCAATTGCTTTAGATTTCAGTTTTACAATTCAACCCCCCCTTCTTGTGTTTTTCACCCCTTCAATTGGCATCAGAGCGCCTGGTTCTGAGCTAAAACACTTAACCGTGTCAGTACAAGATCCAGCGTCAGAAAAACACAATGGCAGGAAACAATTCTCACTTCAGCAATGACAATAACGAGGACAGAGACAGATTCAGTGGCAAACCTCCAGTCTTTGATGGAGAAAACTTTGATTACTGGAAAGACAGAATTGAAAGCTTCTTTCTAGCACATGATGCTGATCTGTGGGATATGGTGACAGATGGATACACGCACCCTGTGAATGCAACTGGTCAGAAGATTGATAGAAAATCAATGACTGATCAACAAAAGCGTGACTTCAAGAATCACCATAAGGCCAGAACCATCCTTCTCAGTGCCATCTCCTATACTGCGTATGAAAAGATCTCCAACAGAGACACAGCTAAGAACATCTTTGATTCTCTCAGAATGACGCATGAGGGCAACGTTCAAGTCAAAGAAACAAAAGCTCTGGCGCTCATTCAGAAGTATGAGGCGTTCAAAATGGAAGAATCTGAATCCATTGAAACTATGTTCTCTAGATTCCAGATTCTGGTAGCTGGTCTCAAAGTTCTGGACAAAGGATACTCTACTGCTGACCATGTCAAGAAGATAATCAGAAGTTTACCCAAGCAGTGGAGGCCTATGGTTACTGCTCTGAAGCTAGCGAAAGATCTCAACAAAATCACTCTGGAGGAACTTATAAGCTCCCTCAGAAGTCATGAGATAGAGCTAGAAGCTGATGAGCCTCAGAAGCAAGGTAAGCCTTTAGCATTAAAATCTAACAAAAAATTTGAGTCTAAAGTTTTGCAGGCAGTTGAAGAAACATCTGATGGATCCTCATCAGAAGAAGACGAACTTTCCCTTCTCTCCAGAAGAGTAAATCAACTGTGGAAGCAAAGACAAAGGAAGTTCAGGAATCCCAGAAGATCCGATCAGAACGAGTCTTCTTCCAGATTCAGAAGGACAGATTCTTCCTCTGGATACAGAAGATCTGAAGGCTCCTCCAGTAGCAAGAAGCCAAACACAAAAGACATCATCTGCTACGAGTGCAATGAGCAAGGACACTACAAGAGTGACTGCCCAAAGCTTCAGAGGGAAAAGCCCAAAAAGAAGTTTGGAAGAGAGAAGAAGAAAAGTCTCATGGCCACATGGGATGACTCTGACTCGTCTGAAGCTGACTCAGAATCAGATGATGAAAGGGCAAACATAGCGCTCATGGCTAAAATTCCAGATGATAGTGAAGCTTCTGAATCAGACTCCGAATCAGACACAGAAGAGGTATTCCCTAACTTCGCTGTTAATTTTACAAAGGCTGAACTTGCTGAAAGCCTCAATGAAATTCTGGAACGTTATCAGCAGATTAGAGCTAAATTCAGAAACCTGAAAAGGAATCTTGAATCTGACTCTAATAAGTCTGAGAGTCTCAAATTGGAAAACTCTGAGCTGAGAGATAAAATTTCAAAATTAGAAAACTCTTTACAAAACTCTCAGAAGGAACCAATTTCTGAAACTCCCAGCAACGCTGATGAGATCATCAAGGAGTATGATCACAGTTTCCAGAAGTTCCTTGCTAAAAGCATAGATAGAAGCAGAATAGCTTCAATGATCTATGGAGTTAGCAGAAACGGCAGGAAAGGAATAGGATACCTAGGTAAGGTTCCTACACTGAAGAATGTCATGGATTTAACCATTAAACACACTCCTCTAAATTCACACTTTGTGTATGGTCACACACATGACATCAAATATACTAGCAGTAAACACTCTGTGAAACCAAAATTCAACCAGAGTTTTGGTAAAACTAACAAATCAGGACCCAAGAAGATCTGGGTACCTAAGGATAAAATAATACATGTTGCAGATATCTTTAGCAGCAAGTCAGAAACACCAGTCATGGTACCTGGACTCTGGCTGCTCACGACACATGACGGGAAGAAGGCATATGTTCCAAAGCCTGGAACTTAAGCCTGGATGCCACGTTGGCTTTGGAGGCAATCAGAGGGGAAAGATTATTGGCTCTGGAACTGTAGGTAATGGAAATCTTCCCTCTATTAATAATGTTCTGCTAGTAGATGGATTGATGCATAATCTGTTATCCATAAGTCAATTAAGTGATAACGGTTATGATATAATCTTTAATCAAAAATCATGTAAAGCTGTTAGTCAGAAAGATGGGACTATCCTGTTTAATGGTAAGAGGAAAAACAACATTTACAAAATCAAACTTTCTGAACTAAAGAGTCAGAATGTAAAATGTCTTCTGTCTGTTAACAACGAGCAGTGGATCTGGCACAGAAGATTGGGGCATGTTAGCATGAGAAGAATATCTCAGATTAACAAACTCAATCTGGTCAGAGGACTTCCTAATTTGAAGTTCAATTCAGATGCTCTGTGTGAAGCATGTCAGAAAGGAAAATTTGCAAAACCTTCTTTTAAATCCAAAAATGTTGTTTCCACCTCTAAGCCATTAGAACTTCTGCACATTGACTTATTTGGACCAGTTAAAACTGCTTCAGTCAGTGGTAAGAAGTATGGGTTAGTAATCATAGATGACTATAGCAGATGGACATGGGTAAAGTTCTTAAGACACAAGGACGAGTCACACTCTGTGTTTGTTACCTTCTGTAACCAAGTTCAGAATGAAAAAGATCTTAGAATCGTTAAAGTCAGAAGTGATCATGGTGGAGAATTTGAAAATAAAGATTTTGAGTCATTCTTCAATGACAAAGGCATTCTGCATGATTTCTCTTGTCCTAGAACTCCCCAACAAAATGGAGTTGTAGAACGAAAGAACAGAACATTGCAAGAAATGGCCAGAACCATGATCAATGAGACAAACGTTGCTAAGACTTTCTGGGCAGAGGCAATAAACACAGCGTGCTACATTCAGAATAGAATCTCAATAAGACCTATTCTGGAAAAGACTCCATATGAATTGTGGAAGAACAGAAAGCCCAACATTTCGTATTTTCATCCATTTGGATGCACTTGCTTTATATTAAATACCAAGAATTATTTGA
Source organism: Vicia faba (assembly GCA_948472305.1). Taxonomy (NCBI): domain Eukaryota; kingdom Viridiplantae; phylum Streptophyta; class Magnoliopsida; order Fabales; family Fabaceae; genus Vicia; species Vicia faba. Next base: position 1,306,445,916 of record OX451741.1, read on the forward strand.
ACAAGTTTGATTCTAAGGCACAGAAGTGTATTATGTTAGGATACTCTGAACGCTCAAGAGGGTACAGAGTATACAATACAGAAACACAGATTGTGGAAGAATCAATCAGTGTTCGTTTTGATGATAAGCTTGACTCTGAAAAGTCAAAGCAGAATGAAAATTTTGCAGGTATAGAAATTGAATTTGCAGGTTCTGAAGACAAGTCATCAGAAGCTCTCAACACAGACATTCCTTCAACGTCTGAAAGGAGCACTGCTAGAAATCCTCCAACAGCTGCTGATCAACCTCAGAAGAGATTACCCAGAAGCAGATTGGATCACCCAGAAGAGACTATCCTAGGAAGAAAGGAAGATCCAATCAGAACAAGAGCAAGCTTCAGAAACTCTGAAGAAACTCTTATGGGACTTGTGTCTCTGATTGAACCTTCTTCTATTGATGAAGCACTTCTGGATAATGACTGGATTCTGGAAATGCAAGAAGAGCTGAATCAATTCACCAGAAACGACGTATGGGATCTCGTTCCCAGACCAAAAGGATTCAACGTCATTGGAACAAGATGGGTGTTCAGAAACAAGCTAAATGAACAAGGTGAAGTCATCAGAAACAAAGCACGACTGGTTGCACAAGGTTATAGTCAGCAAGAGGGGATAGACTATACAGAAACCTTTGCCCCAGTCGCCAGGTTAGAATCTATCAGACTTTTAATTTCATTTGCTGTTAATAGAGGCATCACTCTGTATCAGATGGATGTCAAAAGTGCTTTCTTAAATGGTTATATAGAAGAAGAGGTTTATGTTCACCAACCCCCAGGTTTTGAAAATACAAAACATCCAGAACATGTTTTCAAACTAAAGAAGTCACTGTATGGTCTGAAACAAGCTCCCAGAGCTTGGTATGAAAGGCTAAGTAACTTTCTGCTTGAAAATGAATTCACCAGAGGGAAAGTGGACACTACTCTATTCTGTAAAACAGTTAAGAGTGACATTTTAGTCTGTCAAATTTATGTTGATGATATCATTTTTGGTTCTACTAATCCTTCTCTTGGAAGAAAATTTGCTAAGTGTATGCAGGCAGAATTTGAGATGAGCCTCATGGGGGAACTGAAATTCTTTCTAGGAATTCAGATCAATCAAACTCCAGAAGGAACTTACATTCATCAGAGCAAATACATCAGAGATCTTCTGAAGAAATTTGACCTCTCAGAATGTAAGCCATCAAAGATTCCAATGCATCCCACGTGCATTCTGGAAAGAGAAGAGGTAAGCAAAAGTGTAGAACAGAAAGTCTACAGAGGTATGATTGGTTCTCTCCTCTATCTGACTGCTTCAAGACCTGATATCTTATTCAGCGTATGTATTTGTGCTAGATTCCAATCAGATCCTAGAGAATCTCACTTAACAGCTGTTAAGCGAATTTTCAAGTATCTGAAAGGTACTACTAATCTGGGTTTGTTTTATAGAAAATCTAGTGATTATAGCTTAGTAGGCTACTGTGATGCTGATTTTGCTGGAGACAGAGTGGAACGTAAAAGTACTTCTGGAAGCTGCCAGTTTCTGGGAGAAAATCTGATCTCGTGGTCCAGCAAAAGGCAATCAACAATTGCTCTGTCAACAGCAAAAGCTGAGTACATAGCAGCAGCAGGATGTAGCACACAAATGCTCTGGATGAAAAGTCAGCTTGAAGACTTCCAGATTTTTGAGAGTAACATTCCTATACTTTGTGATAATACCTCTGCTATTTGCTTAAGTAAGAATCCTATTTTACATTCTAGAGCTAAGCATATAGAAATAAAACATCACTTCATTAGGGACTATATTCAGAAAGGTATTTTAAACTTAAAATTTATAGATACAGACCATCAATGGGCTGATATCTTTACTAAACCCCTTTCAGAAGATAGGTTCAATTTCATTCTGAAACATCTCAGCATGAAAGTATGCCCAGAGTGAAAATGTTTTAATTCCATATATTTACCTTCAGAATGTAATTACTTTACTGTGAACTTCTGATCAATCTCCTTTCAGAAAGATAGAACATGCAGATTGTATCAGATGCAAGTCTAAAGATCTGAGAGTCTAATCTCAAAGACAGACGTGCTGATCACTACATCAAACAAGTGTCATCCAATCATCAGCAAATCTCTGAAGCAGAACGCGTGCACGCTTCTGAGAAGGCAAAGCGCTGATTGGGTGCATTGAGACACATGTCTGGTAACCGTTTTTAAGTATCTTTCTAAAATCCCCCAAAATCAGCAAGCATTTAATGAAAAGTAATCACGCTTGTTAAATGGCAATCATTATTTTTTTTCTCTCTCTTAAAAACGTTTAACTTTTCAAAATAATTTTGAAAAACTCTATTTAAGCACATTAATCCTTCATTCTTATTCTTTACGCTTTCTCATAATCACTCAAGCATTTTCTGCATATTTCTGAGTCTATCTCCTACAAACCTTTTTCTCTCAAATCATTCTCAAAGCCTTTTTAGTGTGAACAATGGCATCCTCCAGCATTTCTGCAGGCAATCAGAAGAAAGCAACTTCTGAGCAATATCAGGTGCCCCTCAGAACTCTTCTCACACCGGTAAAGAACCTTGAAGTGCTCTCTGAGTTAATCATCGACTTTGAAAGTTTGAAGGAAAATGGATTTGACCTAACTGAAGAAATTAGGGCTCAAAAGTGGGAGAGGTATTTCGATAGGTTGGTTGGACCAACATTCCCAGTGCTTGTCAAGGAATTTTGGATTCACGCCAAGGTTTCTAAACATCTAGTCATCTCTTCTGTTATGGGAAAGAAGATCGTGATTTCTGAAGATCTCATTGCTAGGCTAATCGGTCAAAGTGGTGGTGGAGTCCGTTGTGTGGACATGGCTGAAAGATGCCCTGATATAGGTGTGGTAGCCAACAGAATTTTCACTCTTGGAATGCCCAGCAGCAAAATTAAGGATCTGAAGGATCACTGCAGAGTATGGGCCAAGATTGTTCTGGGCTGCTTCAACAACAGGAAACCAACAAGTTCTCCTGATTATATAAACGTGGATCAGCAGTTTCTGATCTACTTTATTGATCAGAGGGTAAAGATCAATCTGGCACACTTCTTGTTCAACCATCTCAAGACCAGTGTCAAAGAGACAAGAGAAGAAGAAAGAACCAAGAGAGACTGGATACCGTTTGGAAGGCTTATATCAGATATTCTGACAGAGAATAGGCTGATTGAACATCTGATCGAAGCTCAGGAGATGAGCACTATTGAACCAACTATTGGGAAACCGCTGAACGCTAAGAATCTGAAAAAGATGAAGCTGATAGAAAATATTCAGAAGGAACCCAGAGCTACTTCAACTGCTGATATCTCCAGCAGAAGAGTGCCTCTGAGTGATTTTCCGGTATTTTCTGAAATGGAATCCAAACCAGAGTTGTTTCTCAGGTATCCAGATTCGTACAAGGAAGAAGATACAGGTTCAAAGCTGAAGATCAAAGATCTGAGTCAAATCCAACCAGAAGTGACTCAGAAGAAGACAAAGAAGAGGAAAGCGCCAGCAGAAGGATCATCTCATCAGACTCCAAAGAAAAGAGGTATTTCATCTGCTGCCCCTATCTCAAAATCTTTTACCATTCCAACATCTGCTGCCCCTTCTCAAACCTCTCACAGAATATCAATCCCAATCCCTACCATTGATGAAACCATACCAGAAGACCCTTCTGAGGCATTACTACTCAGAAGACCCAGAACCAAAATTCCCAAACAACCAACAGTTTCAACAACACCAGCACTTGACCAAGTGCTAGCTGATATTGAGCGTGAACATGCTTCTGCTCAACCAAATTCTGAACCACCAAATATTCCTCCTCCACAACCAGAACAACAACCTGAACCACAACAACAACAACCTCTTACAGAAGAACCTCTGATCCCTGAGCAATCAGAGATTCCACCTCCTCAACCAGAAAATAATCCACCTTCACCACAAACAGAGTTTCACCATTCCAAAACCCCTTCTCCTCATAAATCTGACCCTCACTCACCTCAACCTTCACCGCTGGCAATCCAGTTGCCATGTGGAACCACTATTGTCATGCCCCAGTTACCATCTTCAGAGGAATCAACACCTCCAAATACTCCCAAACCACCATCCACTCCAATCGAAATATCTGACTCTGATTCTGATACCCTTCCTCCAAAACAAACAGCCTCTCAGCAAACCTCTGAAAACCCCAGCAGAACTTTCATTGACTTAACAAGTCTTGAACGTCTTGCTGATTTAAGACACAAAATTGCCATTCCCAAACCAAAGCAACCAGATGTTGGCTCTGGTATTTTGAATTTTGAAACAGGTGTGCTGCAATGGATTGCTTCTTTGAAGCAAGTCTGTCCTGGGATGATTGACCCAGCTGCTTCTGATCAGCTCTGGTCACAGTTCAGATTATGGGTACGTGCTGAAGCCCTCAAGTTGCAGGATGTCAACTATGAGCAGGCACAACAGAACTTCAGCAAGCTGCTGAAGGAAGTTGAAAGTCAGCTGCCTCAGGAAGTTGTGCTCCCTCTGGACAGTGAATCTTGGTCTGAGAAACAGCAAGCTGCACAGGTGCAACCATCAGAAGAAGACAAGACCATTCAGGCTGAAAGTCAAGCAGAAGATGTCGCTGAAAGTTCTGAGAAGCCTCCTCCTTCTGATACTTCTCAAGCTGCCTTGGACAGGCAGACTCTGGAAGAACTAAGGCTGAATGACTTGCGTCTCCAGCAGCGGATGGACGACAATGATCAGAAGATGAAGGCAAGAATGGATGTACAGGACAGCAAAATTGACATTGTTGTCAACATGGTTCAGAAGCAGAATGAAACTTCTGAAAAGATTCAAGCGATGCTGGAGAGCCTGTTCTCACGCATGCCCCCTCAACCTTAAATCTTTTTCATGCATAATCATTTTAACTATGTTCTGATGTCCTGTTTTGACTATGTTTTTGTAATGTTCTTTTGCTCTGATTCTGAACTATTTTAATATAATTTGTTTTTCTGATCTAAATTGTTTTAGCACATCACCAACACTTTTTGATTGCTGACAAAAAGGGGGAGAACAAGAATGATATTTAAAATCAATAACGGCTAACTAGACAGAAATTCTCAAACATTCTAACTCTATTACTTGAAATGTTTTTCTGTTTTGTTTAAAGTCTACAGGCACAAGGAAGCTCCTGAACACTATGAAGACTAGAAGCTCTGATCAAAATGTAGAAGCTCTGATCAATGTTGCTCTGATCAAATATGAAGTTCTGATCGACCTAATACTCTGATCCAAAGCAAAGCTCTGACAGAAAAAGCTCTGAAGCTCTGCTCTCTGATAAGTCAAAGACTCTTATAATCTGATGTTCAAAGAAAGAAAAAGATCTGATCCTGAAGAACACGTATCATCAAAGGGAAGTAATCAACTCAGGGGGAGTATCTCTTAACTCTGATATCTCCTTACTTCTTAACTCTGAAACATTTCCCAGACACCTTTTCACGTTATTTTTCATTTAAAATATCTAGTTTTTGTCATCATCAAAAAGGGGGAGATTGTTAGAATAATGTTTGAATCTACTACCCTATATTTGAGTTTTGATGATAACAAAGTGAAAAGATATAGTATTTATATGTTTCATGTTTGAACTATATGCTGCCTAAAATTACTATGCTCTGACTTGCAGATACGCTGATTAAAATAAGCAAGATCACTTATTCAGCATCAGAAGTTGCTGAATCAGAACGTCAAGATCAGATGATCAACTCACGTACATGCTGAAGCTTGATGAACAGAACTGCGCGTAAACACTCTGATACAGAAACACAATAGTTCATCAGCAGCGAAGCAGAATCAGAATGAGCCAAGCCAGAACGTGCATTGAAGAAGCAACGGTACTGTGCATTGAAAGCTAATTAATCCCAACGGCCTCATTCTAGACAAGATCTGCTCAAAAAGGAAAGCTTGTTATTAGCATTGAATCAAGAATATTGCATTCAACGTTCATCTTCTCAAGTGCTATATAAACAAGGCTTCGAAGATTATAATGGCTAATGCTCTCAAAATCTCTACACGCACAAAGCTGAACAATAATCTTCATCTACCAGTTTTGCTAAACCACAAACTCTGATACTTCATTATTGTTTAGCAATCTAGTTTCTAAGCTTCATTTTGTGTATACATCACAGTTGTGATAAAGTTTTGTAGAAAACATTCACACACATTGTTTTATACCTTTGTAAGAAAGTGTTGCCTTGACAAACCGGATTGTGGTTTGAATCAAGAAGGCTTTAGCAGTTGTTAAAGCAGTCTGTAATATTCAGTTGAATATAGTGAATTAAGACCTCGTTGGAGAGAGGCGAAATCACCTTGACGGGTGGACTGGAGTAGTTTGAGATCAAACGAACCAGGATAAAAATATCTTGTCAATTGCTTTAGATTTCAGTTTTACAATTCAACCCCCCCTTCTTGTGTTTTTCACCCCTTCATATCCCACAAGAAGAGAACCAGTTGGCAGACACACTAGCTACAATGTCATCTATGTTCAAAGTCAAATAGGACAATGAAGCTCCTCGAATTACCATTGAAATATTAGACGAATCGGCACACTGCTACGAAGTTGATACTGACAGAGTAGAAGAGAAACTTTGGTTTTATGAAGTGAAGAGATATCTTGAAGCTCAAGAGTACCCTGAAGGAGCATCTATCAATGACAAGAAATTCCTACGGAGGTTCTCTGCCAAGTTCTTCCTAAGCAACTAAATTATGTACAAGCGCAATCACGATTCAACTCTGCTTTATTGTATGGACAAGAAGGAAGCTGAAAAGATTATGGAAGATATACACGAAGGTATCTTTGGCACTCACTCCAGTGGTCACACTATGGCTAAGAAGATTCTGAGAGCGGGTTACTATTGGTCAACTATGGAAACTGATTGTCACCACCACTCATGAACTTGTCACAAATTCCAGATCTACACCGACAAAGTACATGTGCCTCCAGTACCTTTGAATGTCTTGACTGCTCCTTGGTCGTCCGTAATGTGGGGAATGGATATCATTGGATAAATCAATCCAACTGCTTCTAACGAACATTGTTTCATCCTCGTCGCCATTGACTATTTCACGAAGTGGGTTGAAGCAGCATCATTTGCCTTTGTTACCAAGAATGTTGTGGCCCAGTTCATTAAGTATAACCTTATCTATCGTTATGGCATCCCCGAAAGAATTATCACGAACAATGGTACCAATCTCAATAACACCATGATCACGGAACTCTACACGCAGTTCAAGATCAAGCACCACAACTCTTCTTCGTATCGACCAAAGATGAATGGCGCAGTGGAAGCCGCCAATAAGAACATTAATAATATTATACAGAACATGACGGTGACATATAAAGACTTGTACGAGATATTACCATTTGCTCTTCATGGCTATTGCACCTCGATACGGACATCAACTGGTGATACCCCATTCTCTCTAGTCTACAATATAGAGGTTGTCCTACCTTTCGAAGTTCGGATTCCTTCTCTGAGAATTATGAAATATGAGGATTTAGACGAAGATGAATGGATTCATACTAGGTTGGACCAGTTGGGTTTAATTGACAAGAAAAGGTCGGTGGTTGTCTGTCACAGTTAGATGTATCAGAAGCATATGATTAAAGCCTTCAACAAGTAAGTCAAGCATCGGGTATATCAGGCTAGTGACTTAGTAATAAAGTGCATCATTCTACCACAAGGTGACCCCAGTGGAAAATGGACTCCCACCTACGAAGGGTCATTTGTAATCAAGAAAATATTTTCAGGCGGTGATACGATACTAACCAACATGGAAGGTGAAGATCTTCTGCACCATGTGAACACGGACATAGTCAAAAGATACTACGCATGAAAGAGACCCACTAGGTTCACTTGTGTTTTACCCCAAAATTTTCCCTCCCATTTTATTCAAGAAATTCTTCTAAGATTCTCAAATACTCAAGGATTCTAAAGAGTTGATAAGACAAACTCACCTACTAAGCAAGGGTCTTCAATTAGGGTTTGTTTCTTCTCAAAGAAGATTGGTTTGAAAGGGTCTCAAATTACTTTCATGGTTCATCATAGGTCCTCAACAATGCTAATGTCAAGTTTCAAGCCTTGCATCACAAGTGTGCTCAGTCAATTGCTCATATGACTGAAAATCAACTATATTGGACAAAAAGTCAATTGTGGTCAATATACAGTCAAACTTTAATATTTTTGGTCAACATCAATATTTTGAAGTGATATTCATCATTTTATCAAGGATTGATCATGATTCCTCAAGGAAAACCCTTAAATCATCAGAGGTCAAAATTTGCCCAAATTAGGGTTTTGACTAAAGATGACTGGTCATTGACTTTTGACCTAGTGCATGATCTAATGGCTTAAAGAATGATCTTAAGGACTCAAATACAACATCTTGACCTAGTTACATGGCTCAAATACATTTCCAAAGATGTAAATGATTGATAGTTGAAAATTTGAATCAATTGATGAAAAGTCAACAGTCACTCAAAAGTCAAACTTTGACTTTTTGGTCAACATTGGAATTCAAAAATCAAGAATCATCAAAACATTTAAAACTATCAAACTTCATCATCAAGAATTAAGAAAGTCAACATAAAGTTAAAAGTCGAGATTTTTAAACACTTAGAAAAAATTCAAGTGTTTATACCTAAAAAACCCTAACTTCACAAGCAAGTTTCCTCAAGATACAAGTTGATTCAAAGAAAACTTTCAACATGAAATTTGTAGGGATTGATGAATTCTACAAATTTGTCAATGAGGATTGATTTCCAAAAAGTGCTTGAATTAAGAGATATAAGCTCATGAAGTTAGGATGTTTTTTATCCAACACTTAAAAATATTTTTACAAGTTTTGATCAGTTTTTTGTCCCAACTTCATGGCTATTTTGCACCAAGATCCAAATTGATTTAGAAAAAACTCACAACATGAAATTTGTAAATCTTTATTCAAGCTTTCCAAAATGTTCAAGAACACAATTTTATCATGTTTAAGCTAGGAGATTCGAAGACATGAAGTTGGGCATCCATTCTTGAAATTTCAAGTCATTTTGTGAAGAACTCAAGACCAAATCTCATAACTATGCTGCATATTCTCACTTTTCAGGTCCATAATCCAAGTGTTTGAGCCATTGTCCAAATTATTTTTCCATTTATGGCACAAAGGCACCATTGTCATTTACATAAAGCAAGCTTTATGTAAATTGTCAATGCATTGAGCCTTGTAACTTATATCTCTGATCACAAAAAAGATCAAAAGAATGAATCAAGTCCCCTTTACTCAACAAACGGATGCCATGCTTGTACTTGAAACTTAGAAACATGAAAATTCACATAAACTTGGTTTTTCACATTCTACCAAACCATAGCACGTTATCCTGAAAATATGGTTACTTGAGTATTCCAAACCTCTTTCCTATAAATAAAGAGGCCATTTGCAAGCTAACACACGAGTTCACAAGTCGTATAACCCTCTCAAACTCTCTCAAGACAGAATTGGCCAAAACCACCATTTTGGAGCTTTTTGAAACCTTATCTTCGAATCTCTCAAACCTTATAACTTTTGTCCAAACCAACCATCCAAACATTTCATATACATCATGCATAGTTGATCCAAACCCCTGCTTCATCACTTTAACATCTTCTTCATCATCCACCATTTTAAAATTCCAATTGTGCAACTTGACTTGGTTGGAGTGATTAATCCACTCTCAGCACCAAGTGAACATCCAAACAGCTTCCTCAGGGTCCAAGCAAGCTCACCAAATCATCATTTCACCTCTGGAAGTCGTGTAGAGAGTATTCAGATTTCGTATCAAGAGGTAAGTTTTCCAAACTTTGATATCTTGATTTAAGCATCATTTGCAAATACATTCTAAAGCAAAAATGTAGATATCTTGTCTATGAAGCTAACCATGTCTTTAAATTGCATTTTAATTAACTAAGTGATGAGAATTTTGGAACTGAAGTTTATGAAGTATTAGGGTTTCAGTTTGGTACCAAGTAAAATACGTCCTAACATTTGATTTATAGCTTTTAAAAATTATATGGTTGGATTCCTTGTTAAAATCAAGCAAGTATGATGTTTATATTTTTTAATTTGGTTGAGAAATGAGCATTTTTTGAAGAATCAAAGATGGAAGTTATGTTGTTATACAGCGCGAGGAAGAAGAAGGCCATGGCGCCATATTTCAAATTTAAAAACTGAGTTTATAATATATTTATTTATGGTTGTTTCATAACCGGATGAAACAGCCACCCCAGTGGCAAGCGTGTGTGTTGTACCCCAAAATTTGCCCTCCCATATTCTTCAAGAAATTACCAAGCCAAGCTGCAAAAGTCCCCAAGGGTTGTGCAGTCCAACTGTCTCCTATACAGTCAAAACTAGGGTTTGTGTTATGATCAAGGGAAGGAAGTTTTCAAAGGCTCAATCAAGTCTCATATGCCTACAAACATGGTCAAGTATCCTCATATCAAGTTTCAAGGCATTCAGCTCAAAATTGCACAGTCAAAACCCTAAATTGCACTACAGTCAACTGTAGGGGCAAAATGGTCATTTGACAGTCAAAAGTTCAAATTTTTGGTCAACATATCATTTTGAAGCCACAAACATCATTTGATCAATGCTTGATCATGATTCTCAAAATTTGGCTCAGAAATCATCAAAGATGCAAAAGTTACTATATTTGGACAGCTGAAAAAGTCAACTGAAATTGACCAGGGCATAACTCTCACATGGATTCTCAGAAAAATTCCATCCAAAGCTCATTTTGAAGAGAAAGACATTTCCTACAACTCATCTTCATACTTCAAGTCCAAGAAATGCTCTCACAAAAAGTTATCAATTTCAACATTATAGGTCATTTTCAAAAGTCAACAAAAAGGGACTTTAAGTCAAAGGCCATAACTTGAGATTGGTAAATCAAAATGGCATGGGACTAAAGACATTGGTTAGAGGACTCAAAAACCTTTCCAAAATGTCCAAGAACATGAGAAAAGCTTAAAAATTGAGCAAGTTATGCCTTGTGGAAGTTGGGAAATTTTTGGGAATTTTGAAAAGTCAACTTTACTTCAAATGACCTAAATTTGCTAATGGGCCCATTTTTCTTCCATGATTCATCATTCCAAGCATGTGCACGACCACTTGGCCCAAAGGGAAGTATTTTCACATTTTTTATTTATTTATTTGAATTATTATTCATATTAATTCATTTAAATTATGTAAATATGTGAAAAATATCTAACATGACCTAACCAATCTTTTTATGCATGTTTGATACTCAAGATTTCGTGTAAAACTAAATAAGGAAAGATTTGGACTAATTGGATCATGATTTGCACAAGAACATGTGAAAAAGATATGAAACATAATGGTGGAAAATCAAATATTGAAATCCTTGAATGCAAGAGATTTTGGCCAGTTTTGTTGACCTAAATTGTTCACTACATATGCTTGAATCAAAACCTAATCAAAATGGACGGAATGCTGCGCTCAAAAGCTCATTGCAAACTTGGAATCTTCACTAAAAACTCAAAACTGTAAACCATTTTTTAGGTCGATTCAGGCTACCATTCCTTTTCCAATAGCTTCCTCAAGGTTCCCAGAAGCGATTCCAATCCCTAACATCAACTCAAACGCAAAGAATTGGTAAAACGGATTCAAACTGTACCAAGAAAAATCCATGATCGTACTTTGATTTATAGGCATCCTCATTGCATTTTAATTGTATATTCATGTTCCTGATGAAGTTTGTAAGCTAACCATAACCTTTAATTGAAATTTCATGCGTTCTAGGCCAAGATGCCATGTTAGTTTTCTAGGGTTTTGCAGGACGGGAATTTGGGGCTTTTGCAAAGAGAAAAAATTAAGACTCCAGACCGCCACCATTCCATTCAGCAAACCTAGACGAAGAAGAAACACTTGTCGCGATCAATTTATGGTCCCTACAGCGCTAATCGCTATTTTCCAGAAACGTGCCTAAGAGAGCATTCAGAAAACCGTTGCTTAATGTTTTTTTGTTTCAGGGATAGTGGAGACGACGATGCGTTGGCAAGCGGTGATAGGTGGATTCAAAAGTTCGCGCGCTGATTCCCACTAACCATCATTTTCTTATTATATTATTTTTGGCTTATTTAATATACAAAGCAAGCAACTTGGCTCAGCGGTACAGGTGTTAGCTGGTGATGCTCATGACCTGGGTTCAAGTCCCAGGTCTACGTTATCCCAATATTATTTTTCACCAAATGTTCATATGCAGTTTCAAGGGTTAAGGCGCATCATACACATTCCTGATCAACCATCCACGTGCGCGCTGAGATCCAATCAAGGGCATAGATTGAAAGCACACCATGGACGTAGGTCAACATTGCTGTAGGCTGTTCAAAAAGTCAAACGGATCAACACTTAGCTGGGCCAAATTACTGGATCCATACCTCTATTTGGGGACTACCCCCCCCCCCCTGGTTTGCAATTCTTTTTATTTTTCTTATATTTTATTTTAATTATTATTTTATTTTCTTGATTGTTTAATTTAATTAATTATTGCTATAAAATATAAAAATACACAAAAAAATCAGAAAAGATGAAAAAAATATAATATTTTTTATTTTAATTATTTTCATAAGCAAATTGCATATAAATAAATTTAGTATAAATTAGGGTTTAATATTAATTCTTTTCATAAAAAAATCAAAAAGATATAGAATTAGGTTTAATCAATTTTTATTCCTTTTTTTAATTTTTCTCCTTCACAATAATGATACTTATTTATTTATTTTTCATAATTAAAATTGTAAATTAACTTAGGTTTAAATTAGGTTAAAATTCAATATTTTCGTAATAAACTTAAAAGCCATTAGAATTAGGGTTTGCCTTTTATTTTAATTTTAATTAATGCTTTTTTTATTAAATCTTAAAAAACACAAAATACCAAAAACATTCTTCTTTTAATTTTAATTCTGATTCCTTATTAATTTAATTTGCAAAAGGGTCCAACGCCCTCGTTCGTAATTTATTTAATTTCGCGTTTATTTTTAGTTCGCTTAAATAATTATGTATCTCTCCCAAAGCGTTGTAACTTAAACTTCTCGCACTCTTCAATTTCGTTATTTACTTTGCTTTATTTATTTTCCGTCAAATCGGGTCCGGTTTAATTTTGGCGATGTGGACCCGCGCCATTTGTAATAGCCTTAGATTTACTTTCCCGCAAATATTTTTTAACTGTTAACAAAAAGCATGAAAGAATGTATGGACTTAAATAAAATCAAGCGTAGATCACTTTAACATGACAAGACAAATATCAATGAAAACGACACACAAATCGCACACACCACCCCTAGGGTACGCCTCACTGTTGCCTTGCCTCGAAAGGTGATCGTCGAGTAGAGGATGTCTTAGTAAGTCCTCATGATCCGGGAACCTGGCATGAGGGTAGCTTCTAAGGTGTCTTCCCATTGCTCTGGTGATCACCATGTCCCTACAAACTCGAATTGACCCGAACACCTCCAACGGTGGTGCTACCTACCTCTCAATGGTGGGATGGCACTACTTTAAAGGACATTTACACAGACGAATTCCTTAGGGTAGGTAGGTTCTCAAGGATACTTGCTCTAATTTCAAACAAAAATACTTTTCACACCAACACATTTTCAAAAGCTTTCAAAGCAATTTTTTCAAACACTCTAACGTACGAGTCGAACTGAAATTTTTTCAAAGAAACTTTTTAAAACCCACAGTTGAAAAGCAAACAAACCACTTTTGAAAACACAAATGAGCAAGTATCTAAGAGCCCATGGATAACCATGGATAGAAAGGGTGCTAATACCTTCCCTTTCTATAACCTACCTCCCGAACCGAGAGCAATCTCTTTAAGGAATTTTTCTGTGCTTTTGTCCTTTCCATTTGGAGAAAATAAAAGACGGTGGCGACTCTTGCTTCCGCGACATTTTGCGAACCAGCTTTAAAACAGTCAGTTCCAGATCCACCGATCACAGAACTGGCGACTCTGCTGGGGACCAAACTTAAAGTGGGGTGTACCTTAGGATTAAGATCACTGTGTTTTCAATTGTCTTCTTTGCTTGCTTTACTATTTGTGGGTTGCATGGGAGTTACATAGATCCTAACCCGGATCTGGGGATACCCTGTTTAGGTAGCATAAGCTGTGAGAGACCTGTCCGGCGTATACCGACATGGGTGAAGCAGTGGCTACGTTGGTGTGGCGCCTTGGTCTGTACCGATATCCCTCGTGTTGAAACGGGGAGAATATGGGTCTTCCAAAGAGTCATTAAGCACCAACAGACCTTAGAACCTTAAATGACCCAACTTGGCCATTAGAACAGTAGCAGTATGCTACGCCCATTGAGGCTAAACTCTCGTGATGGTTCTGGCCGCAAGAAAAGATTGCGATGCTGGAGTTATGACCGATTGAGGGTAGTCAATGATATTGGGATCCTCTAAGAACCCGGTTACTTTGATAGGACAGGTATGAACCCACCAACTGAAAGAGGGTAATACCTAGACCTCATGCTGGCCTAAACCCTAAGGGCTCTCTTGTGTGACTTGTGTGCCTTCGTACTTGACTACTTGCATGCTTGTTACCTGACACTTATTTCTTGCAGGTCTTGTTTATAGTCCTTAATTGGGACTCATAACAGGGTACTAAGTTTCTTGCAGGTCTTGTTTATAGTCCTTAACTAGGACTCATGACAGGGTTTACCAAATTTCTTGCAGGTGTTGTTTATAGTCCTTAACTGGGACTCATAACAGGGTTTACTAGATCTCTTGCAGGTTTTGTTTATAGTCCTTAATGGGGACTCATGACAAAGTATACTGAATTTCTTGCAGGGTTTGTTTATAGTCCTTAATTGGGACTCATAACAGGGTTCACCTACATCACCCCATGCATAGCATAACATCATACCATTGCATACCATTGCACACATCCTAACCCATTTCAAGGATCTCAAGGGCTTGTGATGCAGGTCATGATAAACCAATTATCCAGCAAGGGGCAAAGAGGATTTATTTTCCTCTAGCTAAGGTTGTCAGGGGCTATGACCCACTGGATATGGTGAGCCTTTGACCCTTGACGAAGGACTCTCAACAAAATGAAGTTCTTACAATCAAGCTACCGGATCCAAATGCTAACAAATTTTTGTCTACCCCGCGAGGTCCTTGAAAACATTACATGCATGTCATACATCTCATTGCATTGCAGGTATCCCTTTGACAGGTTGCTTACCCTTCTTCGCTGTTTATTTCAGCCGACCGTCATGAATCCTGAATCATCAGCTGGGCAGTCCATCAAGGCCCTCCAGGCTCAGAACGCCCAGTTCCAAGAGCTGATCATGAATTTAACCCAGGGGCAACAAGATCTGAAGGCTCTCCTCTTGAAGAAGGAAAAGAAGAAGAAGAGGACTGTTTTGTTCAGCCCTAGACGCAGATCTAGGAATACATCGCAGGAGGAAACTGAGAGGACAACCCCGTCTGTGAGGGAAAGCAGTCACCATGAGAGAGAGGTGCCTAGTCCAGTGGTCTCCGACAACGAGACAGATTTCAACGACGAACAGTACCCTCCTGCTGACGACAAGTACAAACAGTTGGAGGATAGGCTGAATGCTATGGAAATCCAACAGGTACCTGGGCTGGATTTCGGAGATCTGGGTTTATCAACTGGTGTGATTATTCCTCGGAAGTTCAAAGCACCATCCTTTACCAAGTATGACGGGGCGTCTTGTCCCAAGCTACATCTCCGGTCCTATGTTCGGAAGATTCAACCATATACGGTGGACAAGAATTTGTGGATCCACTTCTTCCAGGAGAGTCTTTCAGGGACTCATCTCGAATGGTTCTATCAGCTAGATGGGACCAAAGTTCGTAACTGGGAGGAGTTGGCTACTGCTTTCTACAAGCAGTATCAATATAATGCCGACCTTGCTCCTACGCGTACCCAACTCCAGGGTATGTCGTTAGGATCAAGCGAAGGTTTTAAAGAATATGCGCAGAAATGGAGGGATCTTGCTGGAAGGGTACAACCACCTCTGACTGATCGGGAACTTGTTGATATGTTCTTGGGGACCCTGTCTGGTCCGTTCTACAACCATCTAATTGGGAATTCGTCTGCCGGATTCACAGATCTTATCTTGACTGGAGAGCGAATAGAAGCTGGCATCCGGTCTGGGAAAATTCAAGAGGCTGCACCATCTGATAAAAAGCCTCATCATGGAAAGAAAGAATCCAATGCTGTGCACGGTAAAAAGAGCCGTCAGGAGGTAAGGGCAATCCAGATCTCCAATCCCGGACCTGCCCAACAAGGACAGGGGCAGCAGCGAAAGGAGAAACGACAGTACACCAAACTCAACATGTCGCTGGATCAAGCACTGCAACAAATGTTGAAGGCAGGGCTGATCACCTTAAGGGCTCCTCTCCGGAATCCGAACACTTCTGCTCCCAACTATCATCCCAATGATAGGTGCGCATATCATTCTGACAGCCCGGGGCATACTACGGACAACTGCTGGCCTCTCAAGAACAAAATTCAAGACATGATCGACGCCGGGGAGATTCAGTTTGAAGTGCCTGAGACTCCGAACATAATCACTGCTCCGTTGCCCAATCATTGAAGCCTTTTGTTTATTTGAGTTTTGAGTTGTATTTTTCTTTGCTTATACAAACAATTAATGTCATAGCAAACTCTTTTATTCTATTAATGCATCGCATACGTCTGTTTTGGGAATTAATACAATTGTTTTCATTATATTCAAATTTCTTTTCATATTTTTTCTGATGTCAACTCTGGATCTAAAATTCTAAGCCTCTTGAGGGAGGATGACGAAAATGATACCGCTGTCTTTACAGTATGCTTTTGAACAGACCCCGCTGATGAGGTACAGGCATTGTTTCAATCCCTAAACACTGGAGTTATAAGGATGATAATCCCTCGTCAACCCATCTGAGCCAAAGAAGTAGGAGTTTTTATTTTCGAAAATTAAAACCCTTTATCATAACCTGGGGCAGGGTAGTTTTCTCAGTTGATCCAAGTGCATAACGAATGGCACCAAAGAGGTCCTTACAAAGAAAGACAGTGATGGTTCTGAATAATCAATAAAGAAAGGCAGTCATTATCTCAAAAAATAAAAAACCCATTAAGTCCAAACCAATAAAAAGGGACTTATGAAACTGGGGCATCCCGCTGACTGTAATTCCAAAAAGGGAACAGTTCAGGCAAAAAAAAAGGGGATAACAAAATCAAGAAAGAGGTCTCACAAACCCTCAACCAAAGCAAAAAATGACTGCCTATTCAAAAGAAATCATCAACATCTGAACCATTATTGGAACATCAAAGCAAAGACTCAAGCAAGGTCTAACGCACGATCAACTGAGTTTAGGTTTGGAGAACATCACGAAGAGCGGGTGGGTACAAATAAAATTTGAGCCTTTATCCTTTGTTTCTTAAACCGTGAACCAGGCCACGTTATAACCCTTAAAAGTCCTAGCTGAAGCATGGGTGAGTTCGAAAGCATACTGTGACGAAAGGTATCCTGACTCCTTAAGGCTCACGTTAAAAATACGGAGTTGACATCACGTTTACAAACAATCACTTGTTTTATGGAAAAGAATGCATTTTCAAAATCTTCAAGACAGACATAAGCTTTGCATTTTTAACATAACTTTGTTTGCATATGACTTTTTGTTTGAACAGCAGGGAAATTCGCACAATGAAAGTCTAATGAACAAAAGTATCTCCAATCAAGGGGCATGGCATGACTTTTGTCCATCATCTGGGGCAGTTAAGTCAAGATTCGGAGAATCTCTCAAAAGGCCAAAAAGCCTGGGGCAAATCTCTGCCTGAGTCACTTGGGGCACTCCAGCAACGAATCTTGCACGATCAGACACCTTCTGGTAATATGACAACACAAGCAGCCAGGGGCACCTACCTGCATTCTAAGAACGGACATAGCCGAAAAAATACTACGCAAAATCAAAGACCCGCTAGGCAAAGATAAGGGCTTCCCGGTGAACCAAAAGGGTTCGGGCAAAATGAAGGGATGAAATGAAAAAAATCGGTACACCCGGCAAGTCGAAAACCTGAAAAGGCGGCTTGAGCAAAAATGGGTATCCCGGTGGACTGAAAACCCGAAAGGGCGGTCCAGGCAAAAATTAGGGATCAAAGCGTATGACTATGTCCTGCCATCTGTCTGCCAGAAGAAGGTTTGTCCATCAACGACTATCAGCACCCCCACAAGTGCCTCCCCCATAGAAACAGGGGCAATGAAGAGTGGTCTAAGCAGTCTGATTGTTCTATCCTCCAAGGCATCAGGGTAGGTTCCGTTGAAGAACATAACCAATACAGTTCAAAACTCCCCAGAAGAGTCCAATCCAGTTCCCCAGGAAAAATGGAATTCACATCCCCAAGCAGTAAGCTTATCCCCCAGTAAATTCTGGAAGCTTATCCTCGCAGAGCACGAACGCGTCGTCCGGCTTGAGTTAAAGAGTTATTTCCTTAACAGGATATAACTGGGTTATCCTCAGCCAAAAGCCACGGAAAGGTCGTCGTCGACGTAGTTCTTTCCTATCCCCAGCGAAGTCCATCAATACTTCCTATACTACAGGGGTATCCCCAGCAAATTACTATCAACATTCAGCAAAGCATCTCTATCCCCACAGAGTATTGCTTCCCAGCATGGTCGCTAGAGTATCTTTTCTCCCCGCAGAATCTTCCACTTACCAAGTTTATTCCGCAGCGGAGTCATCTTCTCTTACCGGTATTCTTGCAGCTATCATCCCCAGCGGAAGTAAAAGCTTATTCTCCAACATCAGCCCAGGATATGACTTCCCGGCACCCGTCAAGGATTCACTCTCCTAGACAAAATACATTCATAAACATCACATCGTCATGCATATGCATCATGCTACACGAATCTCCTTAATTTTGAAAACATACAGTTCATGCATCATGATTTTGCATACAATTATGTTTTGCCTTTTCAGGAAAAAGATCAATACAAAAATGACTACTATCAACTATCGCAATTCTTTCTAGATATAGTTTCAGATATGATCCAGAGATGGTGACGTTCTGATGCTGCTTCCAGATATCCTTCTAGATATAGTTCAGATATGATCCAGAGATGGTGACGTTCTGATACTGCTTCCAGAGTTTCTTTCTAGATATAGTTTCAGATATGACCCAGAGATGGTGACGTTCTGATACTGCTTCCAGATCTCCTTCTAGATATAGTTTCAGATATGATCCAGATATGGTGACGTTCTGACGCTGCTTCCAGATTTCCTTCTAGATATAGTTTCAGATGTAAACCAGATATGGTGACGTTCTGATACTGCTTCCAGGCTTCCTTCTAGATATAGTTTCAGATATGACCTAGAGAT
Source organism: Vicia faba (assembly GCA_948472305.1). Classification (NCBI taxonomy): domain Eukaryota; kingdom Viridiplantae; phylum Streptophyta; class Magnoliopsida; order Fabales; family Fabaceae; genus Vicia; species Vicia faba. Next base: position 1,306,465,346 of record OX451741.1, read on the forward strand.
GGTGACGTTCTGATGCTGCTTCCAGATTTCCTTCTAGATATAGTTTCAGATGTAAACCAGATATGGTGACGTTCTGATACTGCTTCCAGGCTTCCTTCTAGATATAGTTTCAGATATGACCCAGAGATGGTGACGTTCTGATGCTGCTTCCAGATATCCTTCTAGATATAGTTCAGATATGATCCAGAGATGGTGACGTTCTGATACTGCTTCCAGAGTTTCTTTCTAGATATAGTTTCAGATATGACCCAGAGATGGTGACGTTCTGATACTGCTTCCAGATATCCTTCTAGATATAGTTTCAGATGTAAACCAGATATGGTGACGTTCTGATGCTGCTTCCAGATTTCCTTCTAGATATAGTTTCAGATGTAAACCAGATATGGTGACGTTCTGATACTGCTTCCAGGCTTCCTTCTAGATATAGTTTCAGATATGACCCAGAGATGGTGACGTTCTGATACTGCTTCCAGATATCCTTCTAGATATAGTTTCAGATGTAAACCAGATATGGTGACGTTCTGATACTGCTTCCAGATTTCCTTCTAGATATAGTTTCAGATATGACCCAGATATGGTGACGTTCTGATGTTGCTTCCAGATCTCCTTCCAGATATAGTTTCAGATGTAAACCAGATATGGTGACGTTCTGATACTGCTTCCAGATTTCCTTCTAGATATAGTTTCAGATATGACCCAGATATGGTGACGTTCTGATGCTGCTTCCAGATCTCCTTCCAGATATAGTTTCAGATGTAAACCAGATATGGTGACGTTCTGATACTGCTTCCAGATTTCCTTCTAGATATAGTTTCAGATATGACCCAGATATGGTGACGTTCTGATGCTGCTTCCAGATCTCCTTCCAGATATAGTCCAGATGTAAACCAGATATGGCAACGTTCTGACACTTATTCCAGTTGAAGATATTTCAAGGCCTTCTCTAGTCCAGCTAAATCGACTCCCAACAGATTTTTCTGATGAAGACTCAATAGAAGTCTTCAGATGGTCCCCTCTCCGACGGTGTGTGAGGTGGTAAGTCCTTTTCAGATGTTTCCCTCTCCGACGATGAGTGTGAGGTGATAGTCTCCTATGGTTCCCTCTCCGACGGTGTGTGAGGTGGTAAGTCCTTTTCAGATGTTTCCCTCTCCGACGATGAGTGTGAGGTGATAGTCTCCTATGGTTCCCTCTCCGACGGTGTGTGAGGTGGTAAGTCCTTTTCAGATGTTTCCCTCTCCGACGATGAGTGTGAGGTGATAGTCTCCTATGGTTCCCTCTCCGACGGTGTGTGAGGTGGTAAGTCCTTTTCAGATGTTTCCCTCTCCGACGTTGAGTGAGGTGATCATTCCTTTCAGATTATAATTGCCTATGGTTCTCTTCCCAATACTGCGAAGATGGTATTTCCCACTAAGATTTTCTCAACGAGCGTTGTTGAAGTTAAAATCACCCAAGGTTCTCTTACCATTCATGCTAAAGCAGTAACCATCCCTGGTTCATTCATCATCTTTTGAAGCTCCAGATCCAGCTCCTGTAACCAGTCAGGACGCATCTATACCAAGCATCTAAAAATCAGCTCCTGCAACGTGTCAGGTACTCATTTGTTCTTTTGCAGGTATGCAGGTTCTCGCTAAGGAATCTCTTACGCGATCAACATCCAGATGGCATCTATAAGCCCATCATCCTATCCAGCAATCTCCAAATGGCATCTATAAGCCCATTCCCCCATCACACAGCTAACATGTGAGCGCAAATTTCTGGGAACTCTAGTGTCCAATCATCTTCTACCCTCGGATTACGAAAGGCACGTCAGCCAATCTGCATCCTCAGGTCTAAGAAGATTGAACAGGGGCAACTGTTGTACCCCAAAATTTGCCCTCCCATATTCTTCAAGAAATTACCAAGCCAAGCTGCAAAAGTCCCCAAGGGTTGTGCAGTCCAACTGTCTCCTATACAGTCAAAACTAGGGTTTATGTTCTGATCAAGGGAAGGAAGTTTTCAAAGGCTCAATCAAGTCTCATATGCCTACAAACATGGTCAAGTATCCTCATATCAAGTTTCAAGGCATTCAGCTCAAAATTGCACAGTCAAAACCCTAAATTGCACTACAGTCAATTGTAGGGGCAAAATGGTCATTTGACAGTCAAAAGTTCAAATTTTTGGTCAACATATCATTTTGAAGCCACAAACATCATTTGATCAATGCTTGATCATGATTCTCAAAATTTGGCTCAGAAATCATCAAAGATGCAAAAGTTACTATATTTGGACAGTTGAAAAAGTCAACTGAAATTGACCAGGGCATAACTCTCACATGGATTCTCAGAAAAATTCCATCCAAAGCTCATTTTGAAGAGAAAGACATTTCCTACAACTCATCTTCATACTTCAAGTCCAAGGAATGCTCTCACAAAAAGTTATCAATTTCAACATTATAGGTCATTTTCAAAAGTCAACAAAAAGGGACTTTAAGTCAAAGGCCATAACTTGAGATTGGTAAATCAAAATGGCATGGGACCAAAGACATTGGTTAGAGTACTCAAAATCCTTTCCAAAATGTCCAAGAACATGAGAAAAGCTTAAAAATTGAGCAAGTTATGCCTTGTGGAAGTTGGGAAAGTTTTGGGAATTTTGAAAAGTCAACTTTACTTCAAATGACCTAAATTTGCTAATGGGCCCATTTTTCTTCCATGATTCATCATTCCAAGCATGTGCACGACCACTTGGCCCAAAGGGAAGTATTTTCACATTTTTTATTTATTTATTTGAATTATTATTCATATTAATTCATTTAAATTATGTAAATATGTGAAAAATATCTAACATGACCTAACCAATCTTTTTATGCATGTTTGATACTCAAGATTTCGTGTACAACTAAATAAGGAAAGATTTGGACTAATTGGATCATGATTTGCACAAGAACATATGAAAAAGATATGAAACATAATGGTGGAAAATCAAATATTGAAATCCTTGAATGCAAGAGATTTTGGCCAGTTTTGTTGACCTAAATTGTTCACTACATATGCTTGAATCAAAACCTAATCAAAATGGACGGAATGCTGCGCTCAAAAGCTCATTGCAAACTTGGAATCTTCACTAAAAACTCAAAACTGTAAACCATTTTTTAGGTCGATTCAGGCTACCATTCCTTTTCCAATAGCTTCCTCAAGGTTCCCAGAAGCGATTCCAATCCCTAACATCAACTCAAACGCAAAGAATTGGTAAAACGGATTCAAACTGTACCAAGAAAAATCCATGATCGTACTTTGATTTATAGGCATCCTCATTGCATTTTAATTGTATATTCATGTTCCTGATGAAGTTTGTAAGCTAACCATAACCTTTAATTGAAATTTCATGCGTTCTAGGCCAAGATGCCATGTTAGTTTTCTAGGGTTTTGCAGGACGGGAATTTGGGGCTTTTGCAAAGAGAAAAAATCAAGACTCCAGACCGCCACCATTCCATTCAGCAAACCTAGACGAAGAAGAAACACTTGTCGCGATCAATTTATGGTCCCTACAGCGCTAATCGCTATTTTCCAGAAACGTGCCTAAGAGAGCATTCAGAAAACCGTTGCTTAATGTTTTTTTGTTTCAGGGATAGTGGAGACGACGATGCGTTGGCAAGCGGTGATAGGTGGATTCAAAAGTTCGCGCGCTGATTCCCACTAACCATCATTTTCTTATTATATTATTTTTGGCTTATTTAATATACAAAGCAAGCAACTTGGCTCAGCGGTACAGGTGTTAGCTGGTGATGCTCATGACCTGGGTTCAAGTCCCAGGTCTACGTTATCCCAATATTATTTTTCACCAAATGTTCATATGCAGTTTCAAGGGTTAAGGCGCATCATACACATTCCTGATCAACCATCCACGTGCGCGCTGAGATCCAATCAAGGGCATAGATTGAAAGCACACCATGGACGTAGGTCAACATTGCTGTAGGCTGTTCAAAAAGTCAAACGGATCAACACTTAGCTGGGCCAAATTACTGGATCCATACCTCTATTTGGGGACTACCCCCCCCCCCCCCCCCCTGGTTTGCAATTCTTTTTATTTTTCTTATATTTTATTTTAATTATTATTTTATTTTCTTGATTGTTTAATTTAATTAATTATTGTTATAAAATATAAAAATACACAAAAAAATCAGAAAAGATGAAAAAAATATAATATTTTTTTATTTTAATTATTTTCATAAGCAAATTGCATATAAATAAATTTAGTATAAATTAGGGTTTAATATTAATTCTTTTCATAAAAAAATCAAAAAGATATAGAATTAGGTTTAATTAATTTTTATTCCTTTTTTTAATTTTTCTCCTTCACAATAATGATACTTATTTATTTATTTTTCATAATTAAAATTGTAAATTAACTTAGGTTTAAATTAGGTTAAAATTCAATATTTTCGTAATAAACTTAAAAGCCATTAGAATTAGGGTTTGCCTTTTATTTTAATTTTAATTAATGCTTTTTTTATTAAATCTTAAAAAACACAAAATACCAAAAACATTCTTCTTTTAATTTTAATTCTGATTCCTTATTAATTTAATTTGCAAAAGGGTCCAACGCCCTCGTTCGTAATTTATTTAATTTCGCGTTTATTTTTAGTTCGCTTAAATAATTATGTATCTCTCCCAAAGCGTTGTAACTTAAACTTCTCGCACTCTTCAATTTCGTTATTTACTTTGCTTTATTTATTTTCCGTCAAATCGGGTCCGGTTTAATTTTGGCGATGTGGACCCGCGCCATTTGTAATAGCCTTAGATTTACTTTCCCGCAAATATTTTTTAACTGTTAACAAAAAGCATGAAAGAATGTATGGACTTAAATAAAATCAAGCGTAGATCACTTTAACATGACAAGACAAATATCAATGAAAACGACACACAAATCGCACACACCACCCCTAGGGTACGCCTCACTGTTGCCTTGCCTCGAAAGGTGATCGTCGAGTAGAGGATGTCTTAGTAAGTCCTCATGATCCGGGAACCTGGCATGAGGGTAGCTTCTAAGGTGTCTTCCCATTGCTCTGGTGATCACCATGTCCCTACAAACTCGAATTGACCCGAACACCTCCAACGGTGGTGCTACCTACCTCTCAATGGTGGGATGGCACTACTTTAAAGGACATTTACACAGACGAATTCCTTAGGGTAGGTAGGTTCTCAAGGATACTTGCTCTAATTTCAAACAAAAATACTTTTCACACCAACACATTTTCAAAAGCTTTCAAAGCAATTTTTTCAAACACTCTGACGTACGAGTCGAACTGAAATTTTTTCAAAGAAACTTTTTAAAACCCACAGTTGAAAAGCAAACAAACCACTTTTGAAAACACAAATGAGCAAGTATCTAAGAGCCCATGGATAACCATGGATAGAAAGGGTGCTAATACCTTCCCTTTCTATAACCTACCTCCCGAACCGAGAGCAATCTCTTTAAGGAATTTTTCTGTGCTTTTGTCCTTTCCATTTGGAGAAAATAAAAGACGGTGGCGACTCTTGCTTCCGCGACATTTCGCGAACCAGCTTTAAAACAGTCAGTTCCAGATCCACCGATCACAGTGTGTGTGTAGGGCGTTAGTGTGTCAGGGAAAGGGTTCGATTCCTGCCTCTGGCATTTTATTTTTCAACATTTTCTTTATTGATCAGGTGTGAGCAAGCCTAGCGCGCCTATCATAAACCCTTTGTCAACACCATCATATCATCATACAATCAGATCCCACGCTCCAAATCAACGCCTTCACCATGAGCCCTCATGGATCTTCCCCACTGAATCACAAACAACGCTTGGACTTCCTTGTTGTTGGGCTTGGAATTTTTGGTTTCTCACCTCCCATTTTTCTTTTACAGCGCCAGGACGATTCTAAATTACTTTTTTATTTTATTTTCTGTTTCAAATAAAAAAACTTGTTGTTGGGCCCAACACATTTTTTCCTTTCATACCCCCATTTTCTTTTACAAACACAGGCCCAACATTTTATTTCTTTTTTATTTTAATTATTTTTTTTTCATTTCTAGATCATTTTCATTTAATCAAAAAAATCATAAAAATGATTTTTTTAAAATTAGATTTAGAATTTTTTTAATTAGTTAATTTAATTCTTGACAAATAAAATTAATTTAATTTAATCACTTTGATTTTTTTAGAATTAGGTTGTATACTTCAAAATATCCTTTTTTAAATAAAACACCAAAATTATTTTCTAAATACTTAGAATTCTTTAGATTTTAATTAATGAATTTAATAAATTAATTAATTACACTTTGTTTTATTTTAAATAAATTGTAAATAAATTAGAATTAGGTCTAACTTTTTATTTTATCATTTTAAATATTTTCTAAACAAAGAAACAAATAAATATTTTCTTAAATACTTAGAGTTTTTAGGGTTTTTTCATCTTTCCCCTTTCTATCTCCACGCATTTGTTTATTTTTTGCATTAACATAATTATGTAACTGTCAAAAGCTTGTAATAGATAATTAGGGTTTATTGCTTTCCTCCCACATTCATAAACTTGTACCCCCATCCCGAAGCATTGTAATAGCGTAGGACATTTAATTTTCACAATTTACCGCTTCCCTTATTACTGTTACTAATTAGGGTTTAAATGACAAGAGTAAAAGCAAACATTAGAAAACCTAATCTCAAATAGAAAAATAACTGAAATCAAAACATTTCGCGCAGGCGCACCTCTAGGATAATCTCACTTGTTGCCTCAGATTTAAACAGCCATGTCCCTCGAACGTGAGATGCTTTAGCAAAGACCCTCGGTTAAAAGATCGTAGTACCTCGATGACCCTTCGATGCTGCCATCGTTAAACGATCTTAGTCTTTTATGACAATTGCTAAAACATCCTACAAGTTGCCTTCTATGATTGTAAGATGACCCACGCATGTCCCTCACATCCAATGATAGGGATTCCTACTAACCAATGGTAGGATAACACTATCTAAAGGAGGAGGAAAATAGCAAAGACCATTGAGTAGGTAGATCGCTCATAATCGCTTGCTCACAAACTAAAACAATTTTAACACTTCACACTTTTAAAACAACTACTTTCAAAAACACTTTATAAACACTCTTGAGGACTGATACAAGGGTTATTATAAAGAAAATAACCTCACATGGGCATTTTTTAAAACACTTTCCAAAACAAAAAATATTTTCAAAACAAACATTTTGTATACATTCTCAACGATACGAGAATCATTACAAAATTTCCGCACTTAGGCATTTTTTTTTCAAAATATTTTCAAACATACAAACCCAAAACATTATTTCAAAGTGAGCTAGAAATTAAGAGCCCGTAGATGACTACGGATGAAAAGGGTGTTAACACCTTCCCTTTTCATAATCTACCCCTCGAACTCAAGAAAATTCTCAAAAGGTCTTTCCTGTTCTTTTCACCTTTCCCTTTATTGGATAAAAGAAAAGTCGGTTGCGACTCTTGTTATCCGTAACATTTGCGATAAAACGCAAAACCCTAAAGTCAGTTCTCCCACCATATTGCAGAACTGGAGACTCTGTTTGGGATTTCTAAAAGTGGGGTTACCTTAGAGATAGTTCACATTTAAATGCTTTGATTGTTTGACTAGTCTGCTTTACTTTTGAAGGGTTTCTTGGGTTTATTTCTTGTATAAGATCCTATACCAGGATCTGAGGGCATGTTAGGTAAATAGAAAAAGATCGTGAAAACTATACAGCATAGACCGATATGGTTGAAACAATGGATATGTTAGTGCGACACATTGGTTTTTGTTGGTGTCCCTTGAGTAAGTCAAGGAGAATGCTGGGTTGTCGTGTGGTGTCATAAGCACTAACTGACCTTAGAACCTTAGTTGACACAACTTAGCCATTATAAAATAGTGATATGGATGGCTTTGGTGAATACTGAAGTTGGTTGATACTCGATGCTACACTCATTGAGATTGGACTCTCGGGATATTTTGGTCGCAATTTAGATGCTTGTGCTGAAACAATGCCTGAGAGAAAGATCAGTGATATTGAGGCTCCTAGAACCCGGTTACTTCTTTTAGGACAGGTTGAGCCAATTAAAAATTCAAGAGGGTACTTACCTACAAACCCCATGCAATCTTAAACCTAAGGCCTTGTGTATCTTGTTTGTGCTTGATTAAATTGTTCAAACATGGCATCATAACATCATGACATCATTATACATATCATTTTCACTAACCATTTCAAGGACCTAGGAATTTATCTTTGTTCTGTTTTGTAGGTTATGGCTTCCGCTCACATAAACACTATCCGGATCAATTTTGTAAGGATACCTTCTCAACTTAAAGAGTTAGTCTCAAGGGTTCCTGAAAGTTCTCCATCCATCAAAATGCATGGTCGACTACTCAGCTTGGTTACCTCGGGTTTTAAGAAGACATGATGAGTGTTCTATTCCAGTTCTTTGACCCCGTACATCACTGCTTCACATTTCCAGATTATCAGTTGGTACCCATAATGGAGAAGTTTTCTCAATTACTGGGAATACATGTTCTCAATCAAATACCTTTCACCAGTTTAGAGAAAGATCCACAACCTGAAGAAATTGCATCAGCCTTACATCTGAAGCGGACCGACATTGTAGCTAATTGGGAAACAAGAAGTGGAGTCAATGGTTTTCTAGCTAAATTTCTTTTAGAGAAGGCTCGACTATTTTTGGATTCTATGAGTTTTCAAGCTTTCAAAGAATTTTGGCTTTACTAATCTATGGGTTGGTGCTATTCCCTAATCCAGACCAACTCATAGACGTGAACACCATCAAGATATTTTTTCTCTGAACCCCGTGCCTACTTTGCTCGAGGACATTTTGCATTCCCTTCACACTCATACCATGAAGAAACGAGGGACTCTTATGTGTTGCGTACCTCTTTTATCAAAGTGGTTTATTTCACACCTTCCCTGATCTGTATTGAAGAATGAATAAGGTTTGAGGTGGTCTCAAAGGATGATGTCGCTCTCTCATTGGGATATCTATTGGTGTTCTCGATCTCTGGAGGATGTTACTATTATTGACCGTTGCATGGAATTCCCTAATGTTCCACTCCTGGGAATTAGGGGAGGTATTACTTACAACCCTTCTCTGGCTCTACGACAAATTACTTACGCTCGAAGAGATGGTCCTCATGACGCACTTATCCAGGGTATCATGTTCGACTACGAGAAGGATTTTCAAGGTTATCATCAAAGGTTTAAACGTGCTTGGGGCATGGTAAACAAAGTTGATAACAATACTTTAGGACAAAATAATTCTATCCCTTTGGAGCCATATCTCATGTTGGTATGAGCTCGTGCTCAAAACCTTATGATGCCATATCCCGAGGGGGATATTCCTTATACCATTCTTCATCCAGATATGCCTACTAACCTTGAAGAATTGCAGAAGTTATGGATTCAACTTAAGGAAGAACAGGACACCTTTGAAACTCAATTCTATGCAAGTGAAAGGAAAGTGTTGGAGGTGACAAAGCAACTTCGTGAGGAGAAAAGCCTTAATGCATACATCGACACGAAGAGGAAGCGTCTGTGGGAGACTTGAGTCTTAGGTTTTAGGAGTTCATTTTGTTCTCTCTTTGAGACCTTTTTTCTTTTTTAATGTAAGCCCAAGAGGCAATAGTAATTTTGAACTTATTAATGAAATCTTTGTTTTTGTTTCCTTTTGACTAGCAAATTTAAATCTCCTAAGGTCCTTGAAAATATTGCATCTACATATCATGTATCATTTCATGAGCAGGTTTTCCAATGTAGGTTTCCTTATCTATTTACTATTTATTTCAGTATAAGATAGCTCTTGAAAAAACTATCAAGGATCTCCAAACTCAACATGCACAATTTCAAGAGACTCTCCGGAATCTGGCCAAAGGGCAACAAGAGATAACAGCGCTCCTCACCATAAAAAAGAAGACTAAGAAGCAGGTTGTTATCCTCAATATGGGGAGAAGATTCAAAGGTCTCGCTCAACTAGTTTGACTGAATGATGTTTCCTCTGAGGAAGATGACAACCAAGAGGAGAATGGTAGAAGTGTCAGGGGTGAAGATAGAAACAATCAGAGTTCTGAAGATGAAGATTACTCTAACAAAAAGTATCCTCCTGCAAATGACAAATACAAGCAGTTGGAAGACCGACTCAAAGCTGTGGAAATCCAGAAAGTGACTGGATTGGATTTTAAAGAGCTAGGTTTGATCCCAGGGGTAGTCATCCCTCACAAATTCAAGGTCCCTATCTTTTCTAAATATGATAGGGTCTCTTGTCCCAAACTTCATATGAGGTCGTATGTTCGAAAAATCTAACCTCATACTGTTGACCGAAAATTGTAGTTCTATTTCTTTCAAGAAAGTTTGTTCGGTACTCAACTTGAATGGTTCTATCAGCTGGAAGGAACCAACTTTCACACATGGGAAGACCTGGCTGCTACTTTCTACAAATAGTATCAATATAATGCTGACCTGGCACCGACTCGTGTACAATTGAAAAATATGTCCATGGACTCAAATGAAGGGTTCAAGGAGTATGCCCAAAAATGAAGGGAACTAGCTGGAAGGGTACAACCTCCTTTTACTAACTGGGAATTGGTGGATATGTTCATGGGCACTCTGACGGGCCCATTCTTTAATCTGCTGATTGGGAGTTCTTCATCAGGGTTTACTGAGCTAATTATGACTGGAGAACAAGTTGAAAGTGGTATCAAGAGCGGGAAAATTTTGATGGCTACATATTCTAATGTTGTGAAGAAGCCCTTCGTTGGTAAAAAAGAAACTAATGTTGTCTATGTCCAGAAAAGTCATAGTAAAAATGATCGTCATCAGTTTATGGGAGCACTGTTGATCTCTAACTCGGCGCCTGTTCAACAACAACAACAAGGAAATCAACGTAGGTCAGACGCTCCGAGAAAACAATTCACCAAAATTAGTATGCCTTTATCTCAAGCATTACAACATTTGTTAAAGGATGACCTCATAACACTCTGGGATCCTCTGCATAATCCCAACACATCCTCTCCAAAATACAATTTAAATGCAAGATGTGCCTATCATTCAAACAGTCTTAGGCACGACACCAACAATTGTTGGGCCTTGAAAAACAAAATTCAAGACATGATTGATAACAAGGAAATTAAGTTCGACCCTCCTGAGACCCTGAACGTGATTACTGCTCCTATGCCGAAGAATGACAAGGGCATAAGTGTTGTTGAAGATGTTTTGTATGTTACCTCCGTAAGTGATGTGGTTACTCCTCTCTCAACAGTCAAGAAGAATTTTCTACAAGCCGGTTTATTTTCTGGTTGTGTTAAAGAATGTTATTTCTCTGCAGTTCAACCCAATGGTTGTGGGTTACTGAAGTAAGGAATTCAACGCCTGATGGATGAACATGTAATTTTGATTGAAAAAGTTCCGCATACTGAGAATTTATGCCGAGACTTGTCTGTCATATCTGGCACTCCTTTCAAGATCACTTCCAAAGGTCCTGTAAGGATTACTACCAATCCAAAAAATTTTCCCTTAATCATTACAAAACTTGGGCCCATCATATATTCCTTGTAGGAGGCTATTTGATGGAATTATGGGTCTAACATCTATTACCATGGCATTAAACAAGAGTTGTCTGACAAAGATGACGAAGAGGTTGATCCCGACGTTGACAATATTATGGGGACCAGGAAAATTACCAGAAGTGGAAGGATTTTCTCTCCGGAAATCTCTCCACCTGTTCAAGTCATAGTTACCAAGACAACTGTCGTAGCTCGAGGTAAAGAGCCAATGATAGAGCCTGCCTGGACGGAGGTGCCAAAAGAAGCTACGGTCAAGTATACCTCTGGACAAGAAATGGAATATGTTTTGAAGATCATTCGTAGAAGCGATTACAAAATTGTTGAACAGTTAGGGAAGACCCCATCCAAAATCTCCATGATATATTTACTACTATGTTCCGAAGCCCTTGCGCAAGCTTCAATGAAATATTTGAAGATTGCTCGTGTACCACAAGAGATTACTGTCGACCAATTTGGAAGTTATGTTGCTAGCTTAACGACTGACAATGAATTAGGTTTCTCTGATGCTGACCTGAATCCAGAGGGGAGAAATCATAATAGGGCCATGTATGTCTCCATTGAATGTAGGGGCACTATGTTGGCTCATGTGTTAGTTGATACAAGCTCTTCTCCTAATGTTTTGCCAAAAGGCGCTCTTGGCAGACTGCATTGTGAAGGAGTTGTGCTGAAACCTAGCGACATCATAGTTCGAGCCTTTGACGGATAAAAAAGAATGGTACATGGAGAAGTGGACCTCTCAATCAAAGTAGGTTCAAAAATATTTGAATCCACCTTTTATGTAATGGACATCCGGCCAACTTATTCTTATCTGTTAGGACGCCCCTGGATCCGTATGGCAGGCATTGTTACCTCCACCTTGCACCATAAACTAAAGTATCTTGTGAAAGGGAATATTGTTAATGTCTGCAGAGAAGAGAAGTATATGGTCAGCCATCTAAATTAATTCTGATATATAGATATAGATGGTGAATTCATTGAGACTCCCTGCCAAGATTTTGAAGTAATTTCCCCTGCTGCTGTAGAAGATGTTTCTGCCATTCCAAAGACTACCAGGGTTCCGCACAAGATGGCTTCCTTGAAAGATGCCAAAGCAACTATAGAGGAAAGTGGTTGTACTATTTGGGGTCAGCTTCCTGATATCCCTTACAAATATGATAAGCTTGGTCTGGGCTTTACTGTAGAAGGTCAAAGAGTTCTTTGTCGCGCTCGAGCTGGAAGACCTCTATTCTGTATCAGCAATAACATAATCAATGTTATTGAAGAAACAGATAATGATGGTGACTTTGACAACTGGATCTTTCCTACCAGTGGCAACAGACTCGGCAATTGGAAAGCAGAAGACATTATCTCAATCTTCTTCAGTCAGGAGTAATAGCTATTTCTGTTTTTTATTGCTTTGAGAAGTTTGGTTATGTAATTTCTATTAAAAATGACTTTAAACCTTGTGTCTGGCCCGGGGCTTAATGGTTCATTTGTTAAGGGTTTTCATTTCATATGTCATATTTTCATTTAATGAAAACATTGGACGTTTTGCATTCAAATTTTGTGCTCTCTATTTTTATTTTACTTTATTGCACTTTCAAATAGCTATATGTTCTTACACACACCTACACACTACATTGCAGATCCCCATCTACTCCAGATCTCGTTGATAATGATTCTGCTATTATCGCTTATGACTTTGAGAATCTGATCTACCAAGTCGAGGACGAAGGTGAGGAAGATTGTGAAATACCTGGAGAACTTTCTAGACTCTTAATACAAGAAGGAAAGGTTATCCAACCACATGAAGAGTCGGTAGAAGTGGTCAACTTGGGTTCTTAGATAGATTAAAAATAAGTAAAGATAGGCGCCAACTTGAAAGGCAGTGTCAAGAAAAAATTGGTTCAGATGTTGCACGACTACATTGAGGTATTTTCTTGGTCAGACGAAGACATGCCAGGGCTCGACATTGATATTATGGTCCACCGTCTGCCAATGAAAGAGGGTTGTTCTTCGATTAAGCAAAAGGTTCGTTGCATGCGTCCAGAGATGTCATAGAAGATGAAGGCCTAGGTCATGAAACAATTCAGCGCGGGTTTCTTAGCAGTGACATCATATCCTCAATGGGTTTCTAATGTTGTTTTGGTACCAAAGAAAGATGGCAAGGTACGTATGTGTGTAGCTTACAAGGATCTGAATAGGGAAAGCCCCAAAGATGACTTCCCACTTCCATATATTGATGTTTTAGTCGACAACACTGCTCAGCACAAGGTATTCTATTTCATGGATGGTTTCTCGGGTTATAATCAGATCAAGATGGCGCCTGAAGACATGGAGAAAACTACCTTCGTCACACAGTGGAGCACTTTCTGTTACAAGGTCATGTCTTTTGGGTTGAAGAATGTTGGAGCAACTTATCAGCGTGCCATGGTAGCCTTATTCCATGACATGATTCATCATGAGATAGAAGTCTATGTCGACGACATGATAACAAGGTCACAGACTAAAGAAGAACATCTTGATCATCTACAGAAGTTATTTGAAAGGCTGAAGAAGTACAAACTAAGGTTAAATCCGAACAAATGCACCTTCTGGGTGAGGTCTGGAAACCTCCTAGGTTTCGTCGTCAGGGGTAAAGGTATTGAAGTTGATCCCGCAAAATTTAAATCCATTCAAGAACTTTCGGCTTCCCACACCTGTAGCGATAAAAATGTTTAAGACTAAGCCATTGGATTGACTAGACTTATACAAATCAAAATAAAAATAACCACCACGCTTTATTGTTTCTAAAGGAATGAGAAAAGAGTGAATAACCCAAAAAGAGGGGGAAAGATTCTAGGTAAGGGGGTTTGTTATGAAAAGGGAAGGTATTAGCACCCTAAACATCTACGGTACTCCGCAAGAACCTCTTTGTAAAATCTGTATATTTTGGCTATAAAATGTTGTATAAAAAATGGATGGTGGAGGTGAGAAAAGAATTATATTTTTTATGATTTTTGCACCCGCCGCGGTTGCGAACCTTTAGTGCCTACGTACCACATTTTCGTGCAATAGGGGATCAGGGTACACGTAGTTCCTCTTTTTAAAAATTTTAAAACACAAATGTGTTGGTTAATTTTATGAGATAAAACATCATCGTCATTGTCCGTGTGGAAAACATACCTACTACCTACAATCATGAGAAAGGAGAATTTGCATCATCTCAAAGTGGAGGATATGGCTTGGATTTTAAAATCAACAATTCCTCACTCAACACCCAAGTGGAAAATATCTCTCTTCACTACATATTGTAGAAGTATAGTTGTTTGCATCACTACAAGGATTGACAAGAGTTCAATCTTTTTTTGAGAAAAGTTTAAAGATAAAAGCCAAAGTGGAAAAATGGTTTGAAATGAGATTGATTGACTTTTAGTCTTCTCACAAAAAGGATGTCAAAGTATTATTAACTTGATTGAAGTTTATTTATGAAAATGTTTGAAAATGCATGGACCTAAGTCCAAGTTTATTATGAAAGTGGTTCAAGTTTAAATGCAAGCAGGGTTTTCAAAAGGAGGGAGAAGATTTTTGAAATTAAAGAAGATGGGAGGAGAAGAAGAGGCTATCCTAAAGAATAAGGTAAAATATAGGGATAAGAACCATCTAACCAACAAGAAGCCAATACTTGACACTATGAGCCAAGATAGAATTCCTATTCTTTAGATTGAAACAAAACAAGCAAAAATACTATACCTCTTGAGAGAACCAAACTTCAAGTGTATTAAGTCTTCACAAAAATTGGGCAGAGTAATGGCTGCATACGGGTGAATTCTAGATTACAAACAAAGGGAGTAATCATAATAACCTGCACACAAAACAAAAAAACAACCCAATGTCTTGAGGTAAACCTCAAGAGCTCCAGACAAAATAATCAGATAAGATCACAAGGTCCCCAAACATAGGCCAAGGTTTCTAATCCTAATTCCAAAAAGTCCAATACTCCATAATGTCAAGGATAGTAACCAAATAGTCCAAGTATCATTAAAGATTTTTAGGGTTTGTGTTGATTATTAGTTGTTTTCAAAAGAAAATAAAAGCTCAAGTGAGCAAAATAAAAATGATAAGAAAGTAAATACTCAAATGAGCAAAGATGAAAATGGCATGAAATGTAAATGCTAAAAAAAATAGTGCATAAAAATAAAAGGGCATATAAAAGAATAAAATTATTAGTGATTAGTGGTTAGTTGGATGATCATCTTGAAACTTGAATTTGGAACTCATTAGAGGATTGGTAGAACCAAAGCCTCCACACAATAAGTTGCATTTTCTTTTTGTCAAGTATATCATCCATTTGGATTTCTTATGAGTATCATTTAATGATCAAAAATATTTAACTGATCCACGTTGACCAAAGGTATTGTAGATCCATTAGAGGATTGGTAGAACCAAAGCCTCCACACAATGAATCTCAAGGTTATTGGATCAAAGAGATCAAATTAACATACTTGGGCTTGCAAACATAAGTTTGGGTCACGAATGATCATTTATTCGAATCGAGACAAAATTTAGCGCTATGTTAAGCAATCGTAAGTGGACTTATATAGAAGTCGCACCTATTTTGAGGCCGGTCAATAGCAATATATGCACCATTTGTTTTGAGACATGATATAGAGATCATGCTCCAACAACATCTACTGCAATAAGAAGGGGATAAGATGAAGAGGGGTGAGAGAGGATATACAAACCACTTTTTGATTAAAATCATTCATCCACTTTTGGATTAAAATCATTCATCCATTTTTGTGGAGTTAAACTCAACACCATGGATCCAATGATGTTAATAAAGTTCATGATCAATAATTTAACCCAAGATCAGCCAGAAAATAATCACAAAATAATATTACAATTTAATATAAACAAAAAGGTTTAAAAATAATGTTCAAAAATAGAAATAAAAGAGAAAAATATCAACTATGTTCAAATTAATCAAGAAATAAAAAGTATGACCATAGAAAAATCAGAAAAGAGCTCAAATGATTTTATAAATTATTTTGGTAATTTTTTAAAGTCACAAACTATTTTAAAAATTAAAAGAAATGGGTAAAATAAACCAAAAATGATTTTAAAAAATAGCAAAGTAAGAAACAAAAATAAAATAATGTCACTAATATTTGTAACAATATCAAATAAAGTGTAAATTTATAAATAAAAAATACCAAAATACAAAATTAAATTGTGAAAAAATAAAAATCAGATACAGAATAATCAAAAATATTTTTTCATAATTTTTTCATATTTTTTGGACTAAAAATGAATTTTCTATGATTTTTTGAAGTTTAAAACAATTAAATATAAAAATCAGAAAAGAAAATAAAAGTCAAAAATATGTGGACCTTTGGATGAGAGTCAAAACACGTTAGTAATCAAATCCAAGGGATCTGGCGCGTTGTGCATATCATGGTCATTAGTAAATAACGCACTGAATCAATTATTAATTCAGAATTCAAAAATAACAAGTGGCGTGCCATCATTGGTTGGAAGATGACACGTTGGTCATTTTCAACCTACAGCCAACGTGAATTGCAGGTCTCTTAAATTGTAAAATCAGAAGCTCAAACCTATGACATTTGCTTCGTCTCTTCAAGACGAAGACAACCACACCCTCGCGCCAAATTTATATAAACCGTAGCTCAAGCAATTTGGAAAGAAAGTTTTGAAAAGGGATTTGAAATTTCATGGTCAAAACGTGTTTCCAGTAAAAGGTAAGTGTTTTGACTAGAACCAGGGCAATGAGAGCATCACAATGATATCAAAGTTTTGGAGAATTGATGAAGGAATCTACCTATTGAAATTGAGTTGCAGAGCTCTGAAACTGGACTTCTATGGAGCAATATAGGGCACGACTCTTGAATGTAATTATATGGTTAGCTTCAGGGAAGATCAAGGAAAGTGAATTGATGAAAAAATTGGATTGAAAAAGGCTTGTATATGGGTTTCGAAGTTGCTGAATTCTGAGTTATGGAACAAGTTTGGCAGGGTGATTCTGGCTATCTAAGCTTGAGAAAATGAATGGGATAGTTCATGTATTTATAGGAGAAGCAAATGGGATCAAAAGGAAGAGTGAATGATGCATTTTGGAGGGAATTCGAGCAAACCTGATGCACGAGTGAAGTGTGATCTAATTTTCACCAAAACTCATCCAATCCTTGCGTTTTTAGGTGCTAAACAATTCTGGAACTTCACTAAAATGTTTAGAGGAAAAAAAGCGTGGAAAACTTGTGATTAGAGGCCACATTATGGATTTTAAGATTCTGACTTGGTGAGAAATTCAGTTTCAAAGTGCCAACTTCTGACCAATGGCATTTTCAACTCAAGGGGTCTTAGGGCATGATTCTTGATGCTTCAGAAAGATGAGGTTACAAGCTTTGCAATGGAAAAATAATGGAATCAAATGTATGCTTGAGCTGAAAGTTATGTTGAGTCAAAGTTGGAGAAAAAATGTTGACTTTCCATACTTAGAAATATTTCAAATTTTCCTTCAAAAATGACTTATAATGTCTTGCATCCAAACATAGCCTTCCACTGGGAATTTTCTCTTGACTAAAAAAGATGGCATGAAGTAGACCCCTTGAATGACATTTTGGGACTTGAACCATTCAAAATATCCAAAAATTGAGAGAGTTATGAATTGTTGAAGTTGGCAAAAAATCATGAAATGACCTATAATCTTTTGTATCCTTAAGGAAATTTCCTTCCATTTTCTCACTTTGCAGATAAAAGAAAGCAAAAGTTTTACATCTTCAAGATTATTATGGAAAAGTAATGGGCTTAAGGTGATAAAAGTTGACCAAGTTATGCTCATTTGAAGTCACATATGGAAAATTGGGTATTCATCTGGAGGACTTGTAATCTTTCTTCTTCATCAAGTTTCTTCCACGTGAAAACTCCTTGGAACTTTTGAAGTGATTTATTAATAACCCTTTGAAGAGAATAATGTCTTTGGAATCACTCAAAAATACTAAAAGATGAGCAAGATATACTCCTTTGAATTTCAAAACCCTAGCTCCTAGATCAAGAAAATGCTTGGAGGAACCTTGACAATTTTGAACTACCTTCTTGTACCAACATCCTTGCTTTGTAAATAGAAGTTGTTGAGGATTAAAAATTAGAATTCATAGCCACCAAAACCACTTCCATATCTTGATAATTTAGAGAAATATGCACTTGTGATCAATGGGAACAAGGCCTTGTCCAACCATGACAACTTCTTCAATCAACCCCTTGCACTTTTGAATCAATCTTGATAACTTGGAAATGTAGTGAACCAAAATAACCTTGCCATGCCATCCTTTCCAAAACAACTTCAATGGTGAAGTTTGAACTTCTCAAGCTTCATTGACTAGGTCATGGAAATAAACTCATGAATCCATGGATCAACTTGCTAAGCCCTATTGCCTTTACCTACATTGTTGACAAGTAAGACAAACCAACATTGCATTTTATTAATTAAAAGAAGAAATCAAGAAAAAAATATTCATGATCACAAAAGAATACAAGTCAAGGTGATTGGTGATTCCTCAAAGAGCAAAGCTAAATATATAGAGGGGAACCAAGAATCCTAATGTGATCTTGTTGTGAATGAATCAACATGGTATGATGAAGGGATCTTAGGGGAAAAATTGGGGTACAACAGCTGCCCTTATTTAAGTTTATTCTATCCGGAGATACAAAGGTTAAAAATCTTTGTGTCGACGTGATCGAAGATACTTAAATATAAAACAAACCCTATTTTTGGCCCTAAGATGCCATGCAAATGTTTATGATCATGAATGCATATGAACAAGACCAAAGAGACGCAGAACACCATTGGGGATGTAACAATAATAAAGATACAAGAGAGCGACCCGCCCAGGAAAATAAATCACTGGTGGATCAAAAGACCTGACTCAGAGAGGATGCTAAAATGGTCAAAGGATACACCAACTCCTATTGGAGGTAAAGCTACCAAAGTTCACTGAAGGTAGAAGGAAAAGAAAAAAACAACATTGACATTCACTGACGGTGAGCTACCAGCATTCACTGAAGGTAGAGGGAAAAGAAATATCATAGCATCACCGTTCACTAACGATAAACTACCAACATTCACTGAGGGTAGAAAAAAGATAACAATCATGGATGTTCATTGCCAATGACCTACCAACTTTCACTGAAGGTAGAAAGAGAATATATCATAGCATCGCTATTCACTGATGATGAACTACCAATGATCACTAAGGGTAGAAAAAAGATAACAAGTACCAACTTTCACTGATGGTGATCTACCAACTTTCACTAAAGGTAGAAAGAGAATATATCATAGCACCGCCGTTCACTGATGATGAACTACCAACGTTCACTGAGGATAGAAAAAAGATAACAAACACCAACTTTCACTGATGGTGATCTACCAACTTTCACTGATGATAGAAAGAGAATATATCATAGCACCTCCATTCACTGACGATGAACTACCAACGTTCACTGAGGGTAGCAAAAAGATAACAACCATCGACGTTCACTGCCAATGACCTAACAACTTTCAATGAAGGTAGAGAGAGAATATATCATAGCATCGTCATTCACTGACGATGAACTACCAACATTCACTGAGGGTAGCAAAAAGATAACAAACACCAACTTTCACTGATGGTAATATACCAACTTTCACTGAAGGTAGAAAGAGAATATATCATATCACCGTCGTTCACTGAGGATGAAATACCAACGTTCACTAAGGGTAGCAAAAAGATAACAATCATCGACGTTCACTGCCAATGACCTACCAACTTTCACTGAAGGTGGAAAGAGAATATATCATAGCATCACAGTTCACTGACGATGAACTACCAATGTTCATTGAGGGTAGCAAAAAGATAACAAATTTTCCTAAAAATTCTGGCATTTATCCTAGAACGGGTTTCAACTTCTTCTTTAACCGAGGAACTTTGCCTGGAAAGGGTAATATGTAAGTTATCTCAAATAAAGAGACCTCCACTTGCAAAGATTTCACAGCGAGTTGTTTCTGCGAATTTGAAAGTCTTGCCACCCACTTGCGTAAATTGACGATGGACTGCAAACTATCCACTCATAGAGGAGATAGAAAAAAAGTTACGTCAACTTTTACAGGGAAGCACAAGTTGCTCAAATAAAGAGACCTGCTACTTATTGTCATGGAGGATTGTTAAGAGAAATGACTTTCTGGGGATAGAAATATGACTTCCTGGGGAAAGGCCACGATATTCCTGCTGAGGAGATAAAGTCTTCTCATGCAAAATAAATGTACCAACCAAAACTTGAAGTTTTCAGAAATCCAAAGTAAATAATATTGTTGTGGAATCACAAATTCAAACCAGAAATAAACTGGAATGAAACAGCCAACCAAAAAACATCCTTTGAGAAATAAACTCAAGAGGGAAAACCAAATCTATCCAAAAAAGGAGTTGTATAGGAAGGCTAAAGCAAAATCTTCCACGAGGGACAACTCAGTGGGGAAATTGAAAGAATATACGCTTTCTGCTTAAGGCCAACACTCTATTGAAGAGAGGACAACGTAACTCTGCAAAACAGGGTGATATGTCAACAAAAATAGTAAAATGTTAATGAACAATAATTTTCCAACTTTAGCTATGCATGATGTATGTATGAATGTATGAGTGTTATCGTGTGTATGCTGACAAAACAAATATACAACACTGGGAGTAACCAGGAAAAACCAACTCTGGCACAAACAACACTCGGCTAAACCACATCTAAGATGATTATTCCAAGAAAAAGTAAATGCCAACTGAAGAAATAAAACCTACTGCCTGCTTTAGCTTTACTGGGGAGAAACATAATCCGGAAGTAAACAAAACAAAGTGACAGAATAGTACAGATACAGGGATAGAACATCCTTCTTCAGGCTCCACTGGGGAAACAAATGTTTTCAAAAGTAACACTTTTACTGGGGATTGCAAAACCAGTCTTAAGTAAAGCAAATGGATATCAAATCATCAAAACATTCACTGGGGCATTCAGGTCTACTTCATTGGGGAGATTAACACCACATCCTCAAAGGGAAAACCATAATATGTTCTTCTCTAGAGAAACCAGGGACCTGTGTTCTTCAAGAGTGATTATGGTACCAACTTCTCGGGAGAAAGAACTTCCATTAGACCGAATGAAAACATCACTGGAGAAATCTCGGATTGAAACTTCACATCATGAAAAAATCATAAAAGAGGAGAAATGAATCCAAACTTGACTGAGGATACCGGAGTCATGAACCCAATACGAAGAATCATCCTGAGTAAACCTTCCCGAGGGGAACAAAAACTTCTTAAAACAAACTGAAATTTGTCCATTCCTGGGATCACCATTTTGTTGTTATTGTTTTTTTTTCGCATCACAAATTCCAAAGTAAAAGAAAATTGTAAATTCTTTTTGAAAAAGTCGGTTTTGTTATTTAATCTTTTTGCTTTGAAAGTTACTATCAATAATAAATGGAGTCTTTGCAAGCTAAATAAAATAAGAAATACAAAGAATTGGGTAAAAGCTCAAATTTCATTAATAGAATGGTAGTTTGTGAATGGAGAGACTCCATGGATAATTACAAAGTTCGGAAAATGGTAATATATAATGGAAAAGATACATTGAGATACAATGACCACTATCCCCTCTAACAACTTTTGAAATCCTGAGCAGCAACTTCTGTTGAAGTGTGATGAGAATTCGAGAAGATTGTTGCTCCAATGATCAAGTCTTGTCTGATGTAGTTACTTGCCAAGAAAGTCCCTAACTTTTTCCTAAGCTGCCCTTGCGGGTTTTCAGCTTAGCGGGAAATTTATTCTGTTTATGTCTCTAAATTTTGCCTAGACCGCCCTTTCGGGTTTTTGGCCTACCGAGACGCTCTTTTTTGCCTAAGCCGCCATTTCGGGTTTTAAACTTAGCGAGCTGTTCTTTTATTTCTTTAGGCGAAGTAATTCTTGACTGCATCAGCATTCATCAGACGTGGGAACTCCTTGCCATCCATAGTTTCAAAATTGGGAGTCCACTTGCCCCTAGAATCAGTGTTGAAAGACATGATCTTCCTGAGCACGAGGTCGCCTTCTCTAAATTCACGAGGTTTGACCTTCTTATCAAAAGCTTTGTTCATCCTTTTCTAATATAATTGGCCATGATACAAAGTCGTCATCCTCTTCTCCTCAATCAAATTCAATTGGTAAAACCGGCTTTGGACCCATTCAGCCTCTGACAACTTGGTTTCCATTATCACACGCAAAGAGGGAATCTAAACCTCGACTGGGAGTACATCTTCCATTCCATACACCAGGGAGAACGGGGTTGCTCCTTTTGAAGTGCGGACAGATGTTTGATATCCACGCAGAGCAAAAGGGAGCATTTCATGCCAATCTTCATAAGTAACAACCATCTTCTGGATAATTTTCTTGATATTCTTATTAGAAACTTCAACAGCCCTATTCTTCTTTGGCCTGCATGGAGATGAATTTTGATGGACAATCTTGAATTATTTGCACAGTTCTATCATCATTTTATTGTTCAAATTCGAGCCATTGTCAGTGATAATTCTGCTCGGCACACCATACTAACATATAATATTATTCTTGATGAAACGCATAACCACCTGCTTAGTAACATTGGCATATGAAGCAGCCTCCACCCATTTGGTGAAGTAATCAATTGCTACCAAGATGAAACGATGTCCATTCGAAGCTTTAGATTTTATCATCCTTATCATGTCAATACCCCATATAGAGAAAGGCAATGGGGAAGAGATCACATTGAGAAGTGTTGGAAGCACATGGATCTTGTCTGCATAAATCTGGCATTTATGACACTTCTTTGCAAATTTGTAACAATCAGATTCCATTGTCAGCCAATAGTAACCTGCCCTTAGCATCCTTTTATCCATCGAATGTCCATTAGCATGAGTTCCAAATGAACCTTCATGAACCTCATGCATCAACATGCCTGCTTCGTGTCTATCCATGCATCTGAGCAAGACCATGTCATAATTTCTTTTATACAACACATTTTCACTGAGGAAGAAACTGCCTGCCAATCTTCTCAATGTCTTTCTATCTTTCTTCGATGCACCGATCGGGTATACCTGAGTCTGAAGAAAATGCTTGATATCATGATACCAAGGTTTTTCATCTGTTACCTCCTCTGTTGTAAACACATGAGCGGGCCTATCCAGTCGTCGAACCGTGATTTGAGGTATATCATTCCTAGTATTCACTTGGTACATAGAAGCCAGAGTTGCCAGAGCGTCTGCCATTTGATTTCATCTCTAGGAATGTGATGGAATTCAACTTTGTTAAAGAAGGGTAACAATCTTCTAGCATAATCTTTGTAAGGGATCAATTTGGGGTGACGAGTATCACATTCTCCTTTAATCTGATTTATTACCAAAGCTGAATCACCATACACATCTAGAATTTTAATTCTGAGATCAATAACTTCTTCGAGACCCATGATGCAAGCCTCATATTCTGCCATATTATTAGTACAATCAAATGTTAACCTTGTGGTAAAAGGAATGTGCGATCCATGTGGAGTGACAATCAGAGCACCAATTCCTTTAACATAAGCATTCACAGCTCCATCAAATATCATACTCCAACGAGATGCAGGGTCAGGTCCTTCCTCAGATAATGGTTCATCACAATCTTTTATTTTCAGGAACATCACATCCTCATCGGGGAATTCATATTCTACAAACTGGTGATCCTCTATTGGTTGGTGAGCAAGATAATCTGCCAACACACTGCTTTTAATAGCTTTTTGAGTGCAGTATTCGATATCATATTCAGATAACAACATCTGACTGCGGGCAATTCTCCCAGTAAGAGAAGGCTTTTCAAAAATGTACTTGATTGGATCCATTTTGGAGATCAACCAAGTAGTGTGATTCAACATATACTGCCGCAAACATTTTGCCGCCCAGGCTAAAGCACAACATGTCTTTTCCAGTATGGAATACCGCGACTCACAATCAGTGAACTTTTTACTGAGATAACAAATGGCGAACTCTTTCTTCCCTGTTTCATCCTATTGTCCTGGAGTACAACCCATGGATTTATCTAACACTGTCAGATACATAATCAACGGTCTTCCTTCGATGGGAGGGAGCAAGATAGGAGGTTCAAGCATATATTCTTTAATACTTTCAAATGCCCTTTGGCAGTCATCTGTCCACACACAACCTTGATCTTTCTTTAACAACTTAAAGATCGGTTCACATGTTACAGTCATATGGGAAATAAATCTGGAAATATAATTCAAACGCCCGAGGAAACCTCTGAATTTCTTTTCAGTTCTTGGCGCTGGCATATCTTGAATTGCTTTGACTTTATCAGGGTCAACTTCAATTCCTTTCTGTATAACAATGAAGCCCAACAATTTTCCTAATCGAACATCGAAGGTGCATATATTTGGATTCAAGCAGAGACGATACATCCTCAAACGCTGAAACAACTTCAACAAACTCTACATGCCCTTCTTCAGTCTGGCATTTAGCAATCATATCATCAACATATACTTTGATTTCCTTGTGCATCAGATCATGGAATAGGGTTGTCATAGCGCTCTGGTACGTTGCACCAGCGTTCTTCAATCTGAAGGGCATCACTCAGTAACAAAATGTTCCCTAGGGTGTGATAAACATTGTTTTTTCCATGTCCTCGGGAGCCATTCTTATTTGATTATACCCGGAAAATCCGTCCATGAACGAGAATACTTTGAATTTTGTTGTGCTATCCACTAACATATCAATGTGTGGCAATGGAAAATCATCTTTTGGACTAGCTTTATTTAGATCTCTGTAATCTACGCACATGAGGACTTTTTCATCTTTCTTTAGTACTGGGACAATATTGGCAATCCATTGAGGATACACTGACGTCACAAGAAAACCAGCATTAATCTAATTTAGAACCTCCTCTTTGATTTTCACTGCCATATCTGGGTGAGTTCTTCTCAACTTTTGTTTAATTGGCGGACGCTCTGGCTTCAACGGCAAATGGTGCTCTACAATATCTGTATCTAGACCAGGCATATCTTGATAATACCAAGCAAAAATATCCACATACTCTTTCAACAGCTCAATCAACTTGCTCTTCAGATCAGGATGCAGCAATGCTCCAATCTTGACTTCCTTCGGATCTTCTTCTGAACCCAAATTGATCACTTCCAATGGCTCTTTATATGGCTGAATGGTATTTTCCTCGTGCTCAAGCACCCATGAGACCACTTATGGAATCTAATCATAATCTTCTTCTTCAGCCCCATACACAGGACATTAAAAGTTGGGAGAGGGTGCAGGGTCATTGTATTCAACGGGTTTTTTAATTAATCTGCACATATGACTTATGATTGCTTTTAGAAACTGACACATATAACAAGTGATCATGCAGATTGAATTTCATTTATTATTTATTTTGAAAGGTTTTTTTTATTACCATTTTCCAAGAAAAAGCAGAAAATAAAGATACAATTTGGGAAACAAAGACAACTTTTATTATTGATTTTAACAGTCATAGCAAACAGATAAGCCCTACAACATTAATACTTCCACCTTGGGAAGAGTGAAAGCCTTTTTCAGAAAGATTAACAAAACAAATTACTTTGAAACATGCATGCAAGAGGGAACATCAATGGTGATCCAGTTCTGAACCCTAACTCCGTGCGTCCCATAATTCGGCATTTCGTGCTCTACTTCATCTTCTACAATGGCATTGATCCTGGAAACAGTTGATGAAGATAACCCCCACTACGGAAGATATCTCGATACTTGCTCGCAGCAGACTTGGGCTCCATGCCCTTACCTTTGTCATTCTTCAAAGAGAACCCCAAGCCAACTTTGTTCTTGTTCACAGGTGGATCCACAATCTGTCCCCACACTTCACTATGACCCTTACGCATAACCTGTGTTGTACCCCAATTTTTGACCTAAGATCCCATTTTTATTTTTGCATTTTTAAAGATAAGTCAAGGTTACGAAATACGGTCGGTTTTAACGTCTTAGAACCTTGTTCTACAGGTGTGATTAAACCGTTAGTACATACCTTGGGGGTGTTCCTTACCTTGACTCCATGCTCGTGACGTTGAACCTTTCGACTTTATTTGTGACCTTGCTTGTGGTTGTTGCATAGCCATGCATTCATGCATCCATAAAACCTTTTTCACTTGACTTTGAAGGAATTTGGAGGTCTTTCTTTGTAAACATCACAAGTTTCGTCAAGCTCAATGGATCTTGGGTGTTGATAGGGCGAAAACCCTAATCCACCAAAATGGATGATTGATCTTGATGATAACTTGATCAATGTTTGGAGCCAATTTAAAATTCATCTTCTATCTTCATACTTTGATGTTTACAACTTAATATCTTGAGTTCCTTGAAAATCAAATAAAAACTCTCTTTTGCATATCATACATCATTCTACATTCTTGTTTCACTGTCAAAGGTCTTTTTCCGAGTCTTATTTTTCCTTTGGTCTCACCAGTACAACACTCGCGCTAAGAAAACAATGGACAATATCAAGCAAGAGGTTTCTGAACTCCATAGAGAGATGACTATTTTGAAAGCTAGTATGGAGCACTTAATTGGTTTGGTTGAAATTCTGGTTGCCGCCCAAGTCAATCCTTCTAGGAGGGAGGAAGCGATGATAAAAGTCTTCACTGAAACTCTAAAATCATTCTCTCACGAGAAGGTGATGGTTAATGCACCTAATGACTTTCCTGACAAGGTGAATGTGGGAGTGCGTCTAGAAGAAGATGTCTGAAAGGGATGTTTATATGAAGATGGTAGCTCAGCTAATGGTGTGAAGAAGTTTGATAATGACTTTTCCAAGAATAGAACCAGAGGAAGAAATAATCATCGTCAGAATCATCATGTTTCTCCTATTCATCAACAGAATCGGCAAGTTCCTAATCAGAGGAAAACCCAGTTTGATCCAATTTCAATCACCTATACAGAGTTGTTCCCTATCCTGATGCAGAGGAATTTGGTTCAGACCCGACCTCCATCGAAGGTTCCTGAGAAGATACATTGGTACTACAAAGCTGATTTGGCTTGTACCTTTCATCAAGGTGCTCCTGGGCATGACTTGGAGGGTTGCTTTGCTTTAAAGACTGAGGTTTAGAAGTTGGTCAGAAGTGGTATCTTGTCATTCAAGGACGTTGGTTTTGAAGTTCAAATCAAGCACGTGCCGAAAAGTAAACACGATTGATGGTCACTTTGAGTTTTGAAGGATGTTTTCGGTAATTCAAGTCCAGATGGAAAGCCTTCCCAGATCATTAACTTATTTCTGCTTTTTGTAATTTTTCTTGTTTATCAAAACATTGTTTGCATGTAAGAACTTGTTTGCATCTGTATGATTATCTTAATACAATGAGTATGTTTGTCTTGAAGAAATTCATTCGTTTCACTCATATTTGTTTTCAAATTTTAAATTTCTTTTGGCATTATGATACCAACTTGTTGCCCATTCTCTTGCCTAGGCAGAGATTTAAGGGAGGATGATGATCTAAAGAACACAAAATCTCTGGTTGTTTGCTTTTGGATAAAATCTTGCTGATGATGTACAGGCATTGTTTCAAATCCCTAAACACCGGAGATATAAGGAAGATAATCCTTTGCTAACCCCTTTTGAGCCTTTGAAGCAGAAGTTTCTTTTCTATACGAAAAAACCTTGAATTTTAACCTGGGGCAGGGTAGTTTTTAGTTAATCTGACTGAGTGTTCAAAATTTATAAGGAAGATGTTTTTTGAAGAGAAACTACGAGGGCTATCTTTCATGTATAATGAAGCCAGAAGATGTGGAATCACAATGTTATCCCTCATTCATCAAGAAACGAGGCAATCACAATCCTCTCAACAAGTAAAGACAAGCTAATGTCACACATTTTGTTCAAAAAGTCAAAAAAATCAAGAAAAAGAAAAGCCTGCTAAGTCAAAAAAAAAACATGAAAACGTGTGACTTAGGAAAAATTAAGGCATCCCGCTGGACTATCAATTCAAAAATTAGTTCAGGCAAAAATTAGGGAAAATAAAAATTGCAAAGAAAGGACTACAAAGAAAAGTCCTCAGCAAAAAGCAAATTGGTGACTACAAACACGAAGACATGAGGGTGGTTTCTACTCCGAAAGCCTCGTCGTTTCCTTGACCGTCACAAAATCCTTTTGAGAGATGAACACTCATGTTGAATTAACTGAACATAGGGTTGGAGAACATCATGAAGAATGGGTGGGCACCAAATATTTTGAGCCTTAAAATCTTTTTTCTAAAAAACCATGAACCAGGCCACGTTACAACCTTTAAAAGTCCTAATTGAAGCAAGGTTATTTTGAAAGCATACTTCAATGAGATAGTGTTCCTGACTCCCATGAATGTCCTAAATAATTATGTTGGTATCATATGTTTTTCCTACACAAAAATAAATGATGCTCTAACTCGCAAAATTTGTGCGATATCTTTTCAAAATCTTCAAGACTTACATAACTTTTGCATTAGAATTTTCATTCTCATTGTAAACTTTTTCTAACTACAAAACATTTGTTTGATATCAAGGAAGCTCACATAAGCACCAGTGATGAGTTTATTCTTTTAAGGCCTGAAACTATGTTGAGTAATTGGCGGATCACGTCAAGAAAAAATCATATCCATGGGCATGTCACCTGAAGACCGTAAGCACGAACATGTTGCTCCTCCCAGTTAATGCTTTTCCCAACTTGTTTGCTCGTTTGGGGGCAAAAAATTCGAAGACTTTGTTGTGCCGACTACAGTCAATCCGGGGAAATCACGTAGAGATTTGATGAATCTCTCTAAGAGTTTGAAGACACCATAGCATGGTGAATGCCAGGTCTTTTGTAAAATCCTCTTGAGACGATTTCTCCTCATCAACCATATAGCTCGGGGCATTTTAGAGGTGAAGCTATTCGTAAGAATTGTCGTGGATCACGCAGCTTATCAGCAGTAAACTTGGGGCATCCAAAATTAATCCCAGGGGCAATCTAGATTTGTCAAGATATGTTTTTCATACATTATCAGAGGGTGGTGTTCCCAGTATCGCCAGCTAAGCAAGACTTTTTTCCAGCTAAAACATTGTTTGTGTTGTTATCCTTTCAATGGATTGTTGGTGATAGAAGACTGGACTTTGGGTTTTCTACTGAAAATACTTTCCTCTCCATAGAGATTTAAGCCTTGTAAAAGGACTTTACTCCAATGATGGCATGTGTTCTATCTCCAGTAATGTTCCCATCTTGTTGAGATTAGCTGAGTGTCGAGTTGTACTGTGATGTCTTATCATTTTCTGTCCATCTCCCCTGTCTGTTTTGTCAACATACATGACATTCATTCATTCGTTCACACTTGCATCATGCATGCACAGTTGTATTTGTTGATGTCTTTGAGTACGTATACCTTGGTTATGTCTATTCAAATAGCATATTTGATCTTTCCAAATAGAGTGTCGACTTAAGCAGAAAGTGTGCCTCTTTTCTAATTCCCCACTGAGTTAACTCTCGTGGAAGAATCTTGCTTTAGCTTTCCTTTTCCATCTCTGGATAGGATAAATCCCCATTTGAGTTGTTTCCTCATTGGGTGGAGTCTTGTTTGACTATTTTCTCTCCAGTTTATCCCTGGATTGAGCTTTGTCTCTTGTGAACGATACCCTATGGATCTCTCTAGGCTGTGAAACCTAGATGGAGAGTGCATTTATTTTGCAACGTAAATACTTGGTCTCCTCAAGAAGGATTTATTCATGGTTCCCCATTGGAGATGAACTTTATTCCCCAGTAGTGTTATCACAACCTTCTTCTGGAATATCGACATGACAACAAGCGACTGACTCTTTATTTGAGCAGTTTGATTATTTCTGATTTCTCTATGAAAATGGCGGTCTCTTCATGAGCAGTTTGTCCTTCCTCGATGAAATTATTGGTTCTCACCTCCAGCAATATCTTCACGATATTTTATGGGTATCTTTTTGGGAAACAGCAAGCGGCAGTCTCTTCATGAGCAACTTGTGTGTTATGGATACTCTTGACAAACGGCAAGTGGCGGTCTCTTCATGAGCAACTTGTATAGAAAACGGAAAGTGGCAGCTTCTTCATGAGCAGCTTGTACGTTAGTATTTTTGGAAGATAGCAAGTGGCAGCTTATCTATTTGATCAACTTGTGTGTTATTGTTCCCTTGAAAACGGCAAGTGGCAGCTTCTTTATGAGCAGCTTGTGGGTTTTGGCAACAAGTGGCGGACTCTTCATGAGCAGCTTGTATGCTTTAATATTCTTTGAAGACAGCAAGTGGCGGTCTCTTCATGAGCAGCTTGTATGTTATTGACACCTTTGAAAGGAAGCAAGTGGCGGACCCTTCATGAGCAGCTTGTGTGATTTAATATTCTTTGAAGACAGCAAGTGGCGGTCTCTTCATGAGCAGCTTGTATGTTATTGACACCTTTGAAAGGAAGCAAGTGGCGGCCTCTTTATTTGAGCAGCTTGTGTATCCCCAACAATAATGTCTACTCAGCAAATGGCATCCCTTTCGGAAAAGTCCCGTGGGGAAGTTTGTTATTTTATCCTTTTCAAGCGATATCTTGGTTAAAGAAGAAATATGTTACCGTTCTTGGTAAAATTCAGAAATCAGAGATGTTTATCTCCAGCCACAGTGCTGATGTCAATCATTCTCCAGCCACAGTGCTGATGTCAATCATTTTCCAGTCTCAGTACTGATGTCCATCATTTCCTTTTCCAGTCACAGTGCTGATGTAAATCATTTTGTTTTCCAGCCACAGTGCTGATGTAAATCATTTTGTTTTCCAGCCACAGTGCTGATGTAAATCAATCCCTTGCCAGTCTAAGTACTGATGTCAATCATTTCCTTTTCCAGTCTCAATACTGATGTAAATCTTTCCTTTTCCAGCCACAGTACTGATGTAAATCAATCCCTTGCCAGTCTAAGTACTGATGTCAATCATTTTCTTTTCCAGTCTCAATACTGATGTAAATCTTTCCTTTTCCAATCACAATACTGATGTCAATCATATGCTTTTCCAGTCTCAGTGCTGATGTAAATCATTTCTTTTTCCAGTCTTCATACTGATGTAAATCATTTCTTTTCCAGTATCAACACTGATGTAAATCATTCAAGAGTCTCTCATTTGAAGTCTATGACTTTGTTTCCCCAGTGGTGTTATAATCTGTTCCCCTGTAGGATTAATATAATGTGCTTGGTTTCTCCAGCATAGTCTGTCTCATATGGCGTCATTCCCCATAAAATTCAGAGCATTACATTCATATCATATCATGAACATAATCGCGGTATCTTAAGGCCAAAAATTGTGTATTCTATATTTAAGTCCCTTCAATCTCGTCGAAATGAAGATCCCAATCTTCATATCTCCAGATAGAAAAAACTTAAATAGGGGCAGCTGTTGTACCCCAATTTTTGACCTAAGATCCCATTTTTATTTTTGCATTTTTTAAGATAAGTCAAGGTCACGAAATACGGTCGGTTTTAACGTCTCACCTTCGAGCTTTGACTATGCGAAGATTGTCAAGTGTTTTGAACATTTTTAGCATATGTATCACTAATTTCTAATCGCATACAAAGGTGTATGTTCATGTTTTCTTTTGTGTCATGTGCAGAGACAGGTCTGAATCAAGAGCATCAGGTGTCGCGCCTCAATTAAGGTTTTGAGTCCCCCAAGCCAGAAGTACGGTTGATTGTGGATTCTCGAAGACTGATTGATCAAGGCACACTGTTGCACCCTTTATTTCGCCCCTAATTTTTTCAGTCGCACATTCATACCATATTTTGTCATTTGGTCACAATCATTAGTAAATATCTTCATTCATCATATTTTGCATCATTAGTCGTATTTAAGTTGACCAGAAAAGTCAGTTTAAATCAAAGTTTGCATCGTCTTTTAGTTAAAAAACACCCGACATTTCACTTCATTCATTTTTATCTGTTTACTATTTTCTTGCAGTGCTCCAAGTTGTTTATATGTCAATAATAAAAATATTTTGGTTTTATAGACAGACCGTTAAAAGCGATTCAATATTGTGCGAAAAGATAGCGAGAAAAATATTTCAAGTTTTCACCTCTTACCGATCATTTTATGAATCTGCATGACGCGTAGATTATGATGGTATGCTCGCTTTATTTTTTCGGTATAGTTTGAAGTCTCGTTTTTAAACGTAAATGTCCGTATTAGACTGATATTTTATCATTTTATTTTTGACTTCTTGAATATTTTTTCTTTAATCTTTGTGACATGTAGATTATTTTAATGTGTTCATTTTATTTTTTCGGATAAATTTTCGTCCGTTTTTTTTATCGTTTTCGGTCATTTTGGGTCTTTATTTTTCATTCAGAAAAATTCCAAAAAAATTATTTTAAATTGAGTTAATTTTAATACTTTCAGTTTTTATTTCATTTTTATCATTTAAGGACGTTTTTGTCATAAAAAAATATTAATTACACTATACTTGATTTCTATTGGTTGTTGACAAAAGTTGCGGATTGATGCATACTGAATTTATTTTGAACGGACATGATTAATTTGATATCATTTTTTCTCCTTTTCACTTTCCTATTTAAAGCCTATTTCACTCTTTATAAACACACCAAAAAAACAACACAGTGAACCACTTATCTTTCTCTCCATTCCCAAAAGCAATCGCAGTGTCCCTAGAAATATTCCAAGTACAAGGGCTGCTTACAAGCCACTTGATATTAGTAATGAGGCAATGGATACAGAATTCACACTATTACAAAAAGAACGGAAGCTAGGTACTGCATTTGTGAGAACAAGTTGGCGGGAAGTCGAAAAGTTCTTGGCATTGGGGGTTTTGCAAATTGTTACATTGGTACCTAGCAGTTGAAAGATGATTGTAAATGCAACATTAAGCACCAACTGTTCTGGTATTTATGTAATTTTGTTGTGTTGTTACTTTTCATTATTTTTAACAAATTCCATGCCACTAGTCATGATTTAAGTGGTTAGAAAATTTATTTTTAAAACAAAAAAAAAAGAGACGAAAAACTTACAGTAACCACCCCTTTGTTAAAAATTTGTTTTTTTAGTTTAATTTTAATTTCTTAACTTATTTGTTTTAGTTATCTAGTTTAGTTAGTAAAAATTATTTAGTAATCGCATTGTTTTAGTTAAGTAATTTAACCATGGAATCAATTTAGAATTATTTAATAATCTTATAATTTTTAGTTAGTTTAGAATTATTTTGATAACCTTTGAATTTTTAGTTAGCTTAGATTTATTTTAGTAACTTTAGAAACTTAAGTTAGTTTAGATTTAATTTAACAACTTTAGAATTTTAATTTTATAACTTAGTGATTTTATAATTAACTTAGTTTATATTTAAATTAGTTTAGATATAATTTAGTAATTTTAGATCTTTAATAACTTTAGAATTTTTATTTGATTTAGATTTTAACTTGATAACTTTAGAATTTTTTTTAAATTTAATTTAGTAACTTTAGAATTTTATTTGGTTTAGGTTTAATTTGATTTAGGTTTTAATTCAATAATTTTAGAGTTTTCATTTAATTTAATGCCTTTATAATTTCGATTTAATTTAAATGTAATTTACTAATTTTAAAATTTTAATTTAGTTTAGATCTAATTTAGTAATTTTAGAATTATTTTTTATAACCTTAGAATTTGTAGTTAGTTTAGAATTATTTTAACAAGTAATCTTAATTTTTCAATTTAGTTCAAATAACTTTTTTAGATGATTAGTTACATTTATTTGTTTTATTTCCTTGTGGATTTTCGAATGTTTGTAATTTGATGTTTATCTTATTTCGCTTGTTTGCTCAACTCCAAGGAAAAGATTTAAATTTTATTGACTTCACGTCATCAAATACATCCCATCCGATCATGCGAATACCCTTTTTCATTTTTTGTTTGGTTACTATTTTGCTAAACTCAAGATAATTTTCGCAAAAGACCCCATTTTCAAACTCACACCTTTTAAGTCAAAACTTCGACACGAGGTCGTCGTATCTTCAAAACCTCATCCATACCCATTTTGACCAAATAAACCATTTTAATCAAACAAAACAATTTCTAACCAAAAAACAGATATTTCAAAAGGTTCCTGCGGAGTACCGCAGATGCATTGGGTGCTAATACCTTCCCATTGTATAACCAACCCCCGAACTCTCGATCTCTTTCAAAAACGCATTGTATTTTTATTACTTTTAAGTATTATTTTACATTGCATATTTTAGGGTTTTATTTCGCTCTTTTCCCTTTTCCCTTGGAAATAATAAAGCGTGGTGGCGACTCTTGCTTTTGCGAGTTGAGTTAATTAATAACTCGATCTCCGATTTTCACCGCTACAACCTGCTGTGCATCCTTAAGTGAAACCATGTAATTCTCATTTCCTCTTATATTGTCAATGGATAAGGCTTGGAATTTGGTTCCAACAGCAGCTTCATCCGCCTCCACAATGCTGAAAGAGGACAAATGAGATATCAATAATGTTTGTTCCCCATTTATGATCACTACTTTCCCTTCACGTACAAACTTCAGTTTTTGGTGTAAAGTTGAAGTCACAACCCCTGCCTCATGAATCCACGGCCGTCCTAGCAAACATCTATAAGCGGGAACAATGTCCATGACCTGGAAAGTTATCTGAAACAAATGTGGTCCTATATGAATAGACAAGTCTACTTCACCAATAACAGATTTCCTTGATCCATCAAACGCTTTCACAATGATGCCACTCGGGCGCATAGGCATTCCTTGATATTTCAACTTCATAAGCGTACTCCTCGGTATAACATTCAACACGGATCCATTATCAATCATCACATTGGATAGTGAATCATTCTTGCAGTTCATGGAGATGTGGAGGGCCAAGTTGTGATTCCTTCCTTCATCTTGCCATTCATCATCACAGAAACTCAGGTTATTACATGACGTAATGTTCCCTACTACACTGCTGAATTGGTCTATAGGCATGTCACTTTCCATAAAATCTTGGTCCAATACCCTCATTAAAGATTCCCTGTGAGCAGAGGAGTTCATCAATAAATCCAAGATAGATATTTTTGAAGGAGTCTGCAGTAGTTGATCTACAATTCTGTAGTCTCTCATCTTGATTATCTTCAAAATATCATCCACTTCTTTCTCTAACGCAACCCCACTAGTCTCACCTGTAGCCTTCTTGGGTTCAACATTCTCAACAATTTTCTTTCCACCACTAACATCTCTTCGAACAGCTGGTGCAAACACACGACCACTGCGGGTCACCCTGCTATTTTCAGCAATATTCCCAACATCAGGCATTGGCTGGATGGGAACTTCCACTCCATCCTTTAAGATTGTAGCGTTGTATTTGTAAGGAACAACATTATCTGATTTGTAGGGGATAGAACCCAGCAAACTAATCACCAATGGGGTAACAACTGGCTTGCTATAATACTCAATTTTAAGATGGGCGGGTGCCCCAAAACAAGGTACAATGACGTTTACCCCTTCTTCAACACAATCAATCATTATTGAGTCATTTCTGGAAAATAAATCCTCATCTGAGGAGAAATACTCATTTGCGGAGGCATACTCTTCATTCGACTCCTCTTCAGTCAAACGAACCTCAACCATATCAACTTCATGGTAATCATCCCTTTACTTATAACCTTGATAATTTAGTTATCTAACAACAACTGAACACCCTTCTTCACGGTTGAACATCCTCGGGAATCTCGACAGCAAACTCGGCAAGATCCATATTGGTGTTCCACCTGACCAGCCATATGGCGGAAGGTAGCATGCAATTGCATAAGGTCTTCATTCATATACTCTACATAAAAAATTCTGAATTCTCCAGGACATCCAGAAACCATATTCACTTCCTCTTCATACTCTGCCCTAGGCCTTATTATGTGGATAAGGCCCTCGTCCATCATCTCTTGTAAATCAGCCTTTATCTTATCACAACCTTGTATGTCTGTACTGCAAATAGCACAATTGGCATGGTCATGCATATCGTAGCTAAATTCACAAAGGTCTGCATACATTTTCACCAAATCTCCTCTAACCAAATTAATATCAAAAATCCGGAAGTCGCCTGGACAACCGGCCACCATATTCATAGCATTTACTCCCCATGCTTGGGTAGAGGATTATCTTTCACATTAGGTCCCACATCCTTGAAAGATAGAATACCAGCCTTCACTAATTTATGTACCTCAGTCTTCAAAGGGTAAAAATTCTCAACATTATGCCCTGGTGCTCCCTGATGAAAAGCACATGTTTGGTCTGCCTTGTAATACCAAGGCGATGGTGATGGTACGGCGGGAGGTGGTCGGGTCTGAACCAACTTCTTATGAATCAATACCGATAGTAACTTTGTATAGCTCATAGGAATATGGTCATAACTCTCCCTTCTCTGATTATACCCTTGATTCCCCTGCTGGGATGGTCTCTGATACGTAACGGTAGTTAGAGCTGCACCCACAACTGAAGTAACTAAGGCGACTTGCTGATGACGCTGATAATTCCTTCTAGGAGTATTAATCGTCCTCTCTTGCATAACAGCATTTGCATCCCCTTCCTTTTTCTTGGTAAACCCATAAGATGGTTTCTTCATACCTCCAGAACTTTCACTCTTTGTTAAACGGCCCTCTCTTACAACCTCTTCTAAGTGGATACCCATTCCTACCATTTCTGTAAAGTCACTTGGCGCACTTGCTACCATCCTCTCATAGTAGAAAGCACCCAGTGTTTTCAAGAAAATCTTATTCATCTCCTTCTCTTCCATGGGAGGAATCACTTGGGCGGCTACCTCACGCCATCTCTGTGCATATTCTTTGAACGATTCCCTGTCTTTTTGAACCATGACCCTAAGTTGATCACGGTCAGGCGCCATGTCCACATTGTACTTGTATTGTTTGATGAATGCTTCTCCCAAATCATTGAAAGTATGGATATTGGCACTGTCCAAACTCATATACCATTTCAACGCAGCACCGGTCAAACTATCCTGAAAAAAGTGAATCAGCAAACGTTGATCATCAGTATGGGTAGACATTCTCCTCACGTACATGACTAGATAAGCACGAGGGCAAGTGTTTCCCTTGTACTTCTCAAACTCTGGGACCTTAAACTTAGCAGGTATCTTAACATTCGGGACCAAGCATAACACATTCACATTCTGCCCAAAAAGATCTTTTCCCCTAAGGGCCTTCATCTCTCTTTGCATCTTTTCAAACTGCTCTTGAAAATCATCCATTCTGTCATAAAGACCCAAGTCTTCACTCGATGGAGGGAAAGGACGACACATATCATCATTAACAAATGGAACCATATTTATCGAAGGAGGCGTAGCAGGAGCAGCATGCACCACAGGAGGTGCCAGAGTAACAACAATCTGAATAATCGGATTATCTTGAGGACCAAGATTGAAACCTTCAGGTGCAAAATTCTCTGGCATTCCCCATGGATAACCTTGAGGCATGCGATTCTGAATAACAGTTGGAGTAGCAGATATAGGAACAGTCGAAGCTTCAGTAGTTGCCCTTGTTGGTTGAGGTTGGACACTTGGTGGCTGATTCTGAGCAGCCACCAGAGCTTCCATCAGAGTAGTCAGATTGGCCATGCTGGCCTTCAAAGCATAAACCTCCTCGTGCAGCTCACGATTCTCTTGTTCTAAGTTGTCCATCTTCTTTCTGAAATTAACCTGAGTGTTGTAGTGATGAGTCAGCTTGCTAAACGAAGTAAAGAAGCTTGGTAAGACACCTGGATATGCATAAAAAATGCAAGAAATATGTGCAATATGATGCATGATTTGAAAGGCACATGATTTTATTTTATTTAATATTTCAAGGGATTTAAAATTTATGGACATATTGCCAATATCAAAGTAATAACGCATTTGAAATACTGAAAAATTTTATTATAACAACTCCAAAATGGATTACAAGTTTCAATGATCCCAAGTATAAGATGAAAATACAATCTAAAACCCTGAGAAGTAAAACTGACGGAGATCATTCTATACGCTGGCGCTTCCCCGTGAGCTTGGAAATCTGAGCCTTCAATCTCTTCTTTTCTTCCGCATATCTGATGACAACCTCCTTCCCATCACCTGAATCAGGAAGTGAGTGATCAGCATCTGATTAAGGCTTAGGAGAAAATAAATCCCCTTGCCTCTCTATAGACTCTACCGCTCGACTCTCAAGGATCTCAATCAAGTCGTCTTTCTCCTTCAAGTCTGCTCTATAGGAAATCTCTAAAGTTTGGAACTTGTTCTTCCAAGCGTCCTTTTCATGTTGCATCCTAACCAAAGCAAGTTGCAACTCTTCTAGATCATATAATAAGGGAGGAGTGGTCTTCACAAATAGATCAGGCATAGGTGTTTCCCGGGAATACGACATCCTCAACTGAATTGCTCTAGTCTGAACCCACTGAAGATATGGCTCTAAAGAAACAGCACCCCTAGGTCCCAAATCCTTCCTACTCTTCTTATGAATGTGACTCCAGGCCTTCGCAATCTTCTCCCTAGCTTCCCTATGATCTTCTCCCTCCTTCAGAAAGAAACTACTCAAATGAATACTATTTGGTTTATCCCTCATCGGATAACCAAGTTGTCATCGTGCAAGAATAGGGTTATAGTTAATTCCTCCCTTTGTACCAAGAAGAGGTACATTGGGGAAACTACCGCAACTGTCAATAATCTCTATATCCTGGTAAGCTCGATGATACCAATCAATATCCGAGTGAGTAAGTGCCATGATCTTAGGAGCCCAACAGGGTTCCTTCTTGACATCCCAAAAAGCATCAGACTGAGGCATATGAGAGATAAATTATCGGTACAACAGAGGTGTGCAACAGATAATCATCCCCCATGATAATAATTCCGAAGATGAATAGAGTAATAAGCGTCACCCAACAAGGTAGGAACTGGGCTTCCAATCATGAAGATCCTGATAGCATTAATGTCAACAAACTTGTCCATATTAGGAAATAAGAACAACCCGTAAGCAAGTAGAGCAAAGATGGCCTCAAAAAAAGTAACGAGCTTTCTCCAATAAGAAATGAGTTGGTAATCCTCTAATCCCTCCTTTAGTAGTCATATGGGCTTCCACCTCTGACTTCCCCAGATGAATCAAGGCAGCAATCTCATGTGGTTTTGGCTTACCCTCTAAACCAGTAAAA
Organism: Vicia faba; assembly: GCA_948472305.1. Taxonomy (NCBI): domain Eukaryota; kingdom Viridiplantae; phylum Streptophyta; class Magnoliopsida; order Fabales; family Fabaceae; genus Vicia; species Vicia faba. Next base: position 1,306,505,107 of record OX451741.1, read on the forward strand.
AGAACACGATCGGTAACAGGTAAATCCAATAGATAAGAATACTCCTCCAGTGTGGGAATCAAATGATAGTCGGGAAAAGTAAAGCAATGATACATCGGATCATAGAATTAGACCAAGGTCGAGAGATTACCCTCTTTCATCTTCAGCTTTATGAGAGGAATAATGGATTCGTACTTCTTCCGAAATTCTGCAGAACACTCGATCTCAGGAATTAAACTGATCAACTCATCTACCTTGGGATCCTTGAAACTGTACTTCCCGGTCTTTCTCTTTCCAGAATCCATGGTTAATAAGTACCTGAGATATTCACAAATGGTCAACCTTTAAATCCCTTGAAATGTGATTTCTCCAAAAGATGCTTATGAGTGCATGGATGCATGATGCAGCAATCACACACAAGATCACACATATAAGGTTCATAGGTTCAACGTCACGAGCATGAGGTTGAAGGTACTACCCATAAGGTGTTGGTTTAAGAGTTATCACCTACCAAACAAGGTTCTAGAGGTTACCAGAGTCTACATCCTTCCTTCGGATATTACCAACTTCCCGATTAACTTGGTAATTAGTAATATTCTCAAGAAAACCTCGTCCGAGCGTAATATCGCGTGACAACTATTTCCGGATTACTCCGTCATAGCTTTCGCACTACACCTAAAAGTCCAAGATGGGTTTGGTATTCTACGGTCCTCAGCTTCAGCAGGCTCCCAGGTCGAAAGCAGTACATCTTCCCGATTACTCGGTAAACGACACTACAGTCAAAGGGGCCTCCACTGAGTGGGGGATCTCATGCCTCCTTTTTTGGGATTACTCCCTCAAAGTTAACATTACTATACCGCCCGTCCTATTTTAAAGTTTGCCCAAGTACGGGTATAGGACTTATGAGTAATCACCAAGCACCCTGAAAACCAGGAAAATCCAGACAAATATATATACAACATATAACACAAAAAAACAATAATAATATATATACAAATATAAATAAATATAGGCTCAACCCACTTAGAGATGGACCAGCAAGAGGTCAATCATTCCCCAGTGAAGTCGCCATTTTTCTGTAGCGGTAGAAATATTTAAGACTAAGCCATTGGATTGACTAGACTTATACAAATTAAAATAAAAATCACCATCGTGCTTTATTGTTTCCAAAGGAATGAGAAAAGAGAGAATAACCCAAAAAGAGGGGGAAAGATTCTAGGTAAGGGGTTGGTTATGCAAAGGGAATGTATTAGCACACTAAACATCTACGGTACTCCGCGGGAACCTTTTTGTAAAATCTGTATATTTTGGCTATAAAATGTTATATAAATAATGGATGGTGGAGGTGAGAAAAGAATTATATTTTTTATGATTTTTGCACTAGCCGCGGTTGCGAACCTTTAGTGCCTATGTAACATCTTTTCGTGCAATAGGGGATCAGGGTACACGTAGTTCCTCTTTTTAAAAATTTTAAAACACAAATGTGTTGGTTAACTTTATGAGATAAAACATCATCTTCATTGTCCGTGTGGAAAACATACCTACTACCCACAATCATGAGAAAGGAGAATTTACATCATCTCAAAGTGGAGGATGTGGATTAGATTTTAAAATCAACAATTCCTCACTCAACACCCAAGTGGAAAATATCTCTCTTCACTATATATTGCAGAAGTATAGTTGTTTGCATCACTACAAGGATTGACAAGAGTTCAATCTTTTTTTGAGAAAAGTTTAAAGATAAAAGCCAAAGTGGCAAAATGGTTTGAAATGAGATTGATTGACTTTTAGTCTTCTCGCAAAAAGGATTTCAAAGTATTATTAGGTTGATTGAAGTTTATTTATGAAAATGTTTGAAAATGCATGGACCTAAGTCCAAGTTTATTATGAAAGTGGTTCAAGTTTAAAAGCAAGAAGGGTTTTCAAAAGGAGGCAGAAGATTTTTGAAATTAAAGAAGATGGGAGGAGAAGAAGAGGCTATCCTAAAGCATAAGGTAAAAGCTAGGGATAAGAACCATCTAACCAACAAGAAGCCAATACTTGACACTATGAGCCAAGATATAATTCTCATTCTTTGGATTTAAACAAAACAAGCAAAAATACTAGACCTCTTGAGAGAACCAAACTTCAAGTGTATTAAGTCTTCACAAAAACTGGGCAGAGTAACGGCTGCAAACGGGTGAATTCCAGATTACAAACAAAGGGTGTAATCATAATAACCTGCACACAAAACAAACAAACAACCCAATATCTTGAGGTAAACCTCAAGAACTCCATAGAAAATAATCAGATAAGATCACAAGGTCTCCAATCATAGGCCAAGGTTTCTAACCCTTAGTCCAAAAAGTCCAATGCTCCATAATGCCAAGGATAGTAACCAAATAGTCCGAGTATCATTAAAGATTTTTAGGGTTTGTGTTGATTATTAGGTGTCTTCAAAAGAAAAGAAAATCTCAAGTGAGAAAAATAAAAATGACAAGAAAGTAAATACTCAAATGAGCAAAGATGAAAATGGCATGAAATGTAAATGTTAAAAAAATAAATAGTGCATTAAAATAAAAGGGCATATAAAAGAATAAAGGATAAAGTCAATTATTAGTGATTAGTGGTTAGTTGGATGATCATCTTGAAACTTGCATTTGGAACTCATTAGAGGATTGGTAGAACCAAAGCCTCCACACAACAAGTTGCATTTGCTTTTTGTCAAGTATATCATTCATTTGGAATCCTTATGAGTATCATTTAATAATCAACGATGTTTAAGTGATCCGCGTTGACCAAAGGTATTGTAGATCCATTAGAGGATTGGTAGAACCAAAGCCTTCACACAATGAATCTCAAGGTTATTGGATCAAAGAGATCAAATTAACATACTTGGGCTTACAAACATAAGTTTGGGCCACGAATGATCATTTATTCGAATCATGACAAAATTTAGCGTTATGTTAAGCAATCGTAAGTGGACTTATATAGAAGTCGCACCTATTTTGAGGCCGGTCAATAGCAATCTATGCACCATTTGTTTTGAGACATGATATAGAGATCATGCTCCAACAACATTCAGTGCAATAAGAAAGGGATAAGATGAAGAGGGGTGAGAGAGAATATACAAACCACTTTTGGATTAAATTTAATCAAACTATTATTAAAATTATTCATCCATTTTTATGGAGTTAAACTCAACACCATGGATCCAATGATGTTAATAAAGTTCATGATCAATAATTTAACCCAAGATCAGCCAGAAAATAATCACAAAATAATATTACATTTTAATATATACAAAAAGGTTTAAAAATAATGTTTAAAAATAGAAATAAAAAAGAAAAACGTCAACTATGTTCAAATTAATCAAGAAATAAAAAGTAAGACCATAGAAAAATCAGAAAAGAGCTCAAGTAATTTTATAAAAAATTTTGGTAATTTTTTAAAGTCAAAAACTATTTTAAAAATTAAAAGAAATGGGTAAAATAAACCAGAAATGATAAAAAAAATAGCAAAGTCAAAAACAAAAATAAAATAAGGTCATCAATCTTTGTAACAATATCATTGGATCATTCCATAATTTTTTCAGAATTTAAAAATGCATGAAAGTATTTTTAAACATTTAAAACAATTCAGATAAAGTGTAAATTTATAAAAAATACCAAAACACAAAATTAAATTGTGAAAAAATAAAAATCAGAAAGAGAATAATCAAAAATATTTAATCATAATTTTTTCAGATTTTTTGGACTAAAAGTGAATTTTCTATAATTTTTTGAACTTTAAAACAATTAAATATAAAAATCAGAAAAGAAAATAAAAGTCAAAAATATGTGGACCATTAGATGAGAGTCAAAACGCGCTAGTAATCAAATCCAAGGGATCTGACGCGTTGTGCATATCATGGTCATTAGTGAATAAAGTATTGAATCAATTATTAATCAGAATTCAAAAATAACAAGTGGTGTGCCATCATTGGTTGGAAGATGACACGTTGGTCATCTTCAACCTCCAGCCAATGTGAATTGCAGGTCTCTCAAACTGTAAAATCAGAAGCTCAGACCTATGCCATTTGCTTCGTGTCTTTAAGACGAAGACACCACACCCTCGCGCCAAATTAATATAAATTGTAGCTCAAGTAATTTGGAAAGAATGTTTTGAGAAGAGATTTGAAATTTCATGGTCAAAACGTGTTTCCAGTAAAAGGTAAGTGTTGCGACTAGAACCAGGGCAATGAGAGCATCACAATGATATCAAAGTTTCGAGGAATTGATGAAGGAATCTACCTATTGAAGTTGAGTTACAGAGCTCTGAAACTGGACTTCTACGGAGCAATATAGGGCACGATTCTTGAATGTAATTATATGGTTAGCTTCAAGGAAGATCAAGGAAGGTGAATTTATGAAAAAATTAGATTGAAAAAGGCTTGTATATGGGTTTCGAATTTGCTGAATTATGAGTTATGGAACAAGTTTGGCAGGTTGATTCGGGCTTTCTAAGCTAGAGAAAATGAATAGGATAGTTCATGTATTTATAGGAGAAGAAAATTGGATCAAAAGGAAGAGTGAATGATGCATTTCGGAGGGAATTCATGCAAACCTGATGCACAAGTGAAGTGTGATCTAATTTTCACCAAAACTCATCCAATCCTTGCGTTTTGAGGTGCTAAACAATTCTGGAACTTCACTAAACATGTTTAGAGGAAAAAACGCATGGAAAACTTGTGATTAGAGGCCATATTATGGATTTCAAAATTCTGACTTTGTGAGAAATTCAGTTTCAAAGTGCCAACTTCTGACCAATGGCATTTTCAACTCAAGGGGTCTAAGGGCATGATTCTTAATGCTTCAGAAAGATGAGGTTACAAGCTTTTCAATGGAAAAAGAATGGAGTCAAATGGATGCTTGATCTGAATGTTGTGTTGAGTCAAAGTTGGAGAAAAAATGTTGATTTTCCATACTTAGAAATATTTCAAATTTTCCTTCAAAAATGACCTATAATGTCTTGCATCCTAACATAGCCTTCCACCTGGAATTTTCTCTGGACCAAAAAAATGGAATGAATTGGATCCCTTGAATGAAATTTTGGGACTTAAACCATTCAAAATCTCCAACAATTGAGAGAGTTATGAATTGTTGAAGTTGGCAAAAAATCATGAAATGACCTATAATATTTTGTATCCTTAAGGAAATTTTCATCCATTTTCTCACTTTGCACATAAAAGAAAGCAAAAAGTTCACATCTTCAAGATAATTATTGAAAAATAATGGGCTCAAGGTGATACAAATTGACCAAGTTATGCTCATTTGAAGTCACACATGGAAAATTGGGTATTCATCTGGAGGACTTGTAATCTTTCTTCTTCGTCAAGTTTCTTCCACATGAAAACTCCTTGGAACTTTTGAAGTGATTTACTAATAACCCTTTGAAGAGAATTATGTATTTTGAATCACTCAAAAATACTAAAATATGAGCAAGATATACTCCTTTGAAGTTCAAAACCCTAGCTCCTAGATCAAGAAAATGCTTGGAGGAACCTTGACAATTTTGAACCACCTTCTTGTACCAACACCCTTGCTTTGTAAATAGAAGTTGTTAAGGATGAAAAATGATAATTGATAGCCACCAAAACCACTTCCATATCTTGAGAATTTATAGAAATATTCACTTGTGATCAATGGGAACAAGGCCTTGTCCAACCATGACAACTTCTTCAACCAACCCCTTGCACTTTTGAATCAATCTTGATAAATTGGAAATGTAGTGAACCAATATAACCTCGATATGCCATCCTTTCCAAAACAACTTCAATGGTGAGGTTTAAACTTTTCAAGCTTCATTTACTAGGTCATGGAAATAAACTCATGAATCCATGGATCAACTTGCTAAGCCTTATTGCCTTTACCTGCATTGTTGACAAGTAAGACAAACCAACATTGCATTTTATTAATTAAAAGAAGAAATCAAGACAAAAATATTCATGATCACAAAAGAATACAAGTCAAGGTGCTTGGTGATTCCTCAAAGAGCAAAGCTAAATATAGGAAGTGGAACCAAGAATCCTAATGTGATCTTGTTGTGATTGAATCAACATGGTATGATGAAGGGATCTTAGGGGTAAAAATTGGAGTACAACAGCATCTAGAAGGAAGTCAGAGGTTTCTTAGGAGGACTGAATTACATTTCCCATTTGACTGTTATCTGTGAGACAATCTTCAATCACTGAAGAAAGATCAAGTAGTAAAATGGAAGGAAGACTATCAAATAGCTTTTGATAAAATCAAGGAGTACTTATATGAACCTCAGATTCTGATGCCACCAGTTGAGGGAAGACCTTTAATCATGTACCTAACAGTGCTAGAGAATTCAATGGGGTGTGTACTGGGGAAACATGATGAGTCTGGTCGAAAAGAGCATGTAATATACTACCTTAGCAAAAAGTTTACCTACTGTGAAACAAGATATTCATTGCTCGAGAAAATTTGTTGCGCTTTGGCATGGGCTACTCGCTGACTAAGATAGTATATGTTTACCCATACTACCTTGTTGATCTCTAAAATGGATCCCATCAAGTACATATTTGAGAAGCCAGCCCTCTCCGGAAGAATAGCCCGATGGAAAATGGTCTTGTAAGCACAATTTGCCTTCGATCCTTGAAGAAAACTTGTAGACTACATCGCTTATGAAAACATGCAAAAAGAATCATCCAAAAATACTGAATATTGTAGAAGTTACGATCGTTGGAATTCAGGCAACAAAAAAACTTGAAATTAGGTCAAAGCCCACAAAGCGACCTCTAAAGTGATCAAATTTTTGATGATCTTTCGCACATAATCAACTCTTGAATTGTAATGAGAAGTTGGAGATGAAGTCAAGGAGACTCATACACAAAAATAACCACTCAAAAGTATTAAATAATGAAGAAGTTACAATCGTTTGAACTTGATCTTAAAAATGTTGATTTTTTGGTCAATACAGTTGATTTTCGACCATCCGAGCAATTGACTGCACGAACTTGTGATGAGAGGCATGAAATTTGATATGAGCATTCTTGAATACATATGAAGCACCATGAAAGCCACTTGAGACCTTGGAAACCCAATCTTGCATGAGAAATACCAAACCCTAGTTGTGGACCCAATGCTTAGGAGGAGAATTTGTCTGATCAATTCTTGAGCCACCTTGAGCATTCGAGAAACCCTAGGAGAAAATCTTGAATGAAAAATGGGAGGGAAAATTTTGGGGTACAACAGTTGGCCCTGTTCAATCTTCTTAAACCTTAAAATTTAGATTGGCATGTCCTCCATTCGTGACTTGAAGGTAGAAGATGATTGAACACTTAAGTGCATAGAAATTTGCACTCACCTGTGCATGAAGTAACATTGTTGGTCAATTGTACCAGGAATGGGCTAAAAGATGCCATTTGGAGAGGTGACGCAGAGTCATTAGAGATGTGCATATAGATTCCACCCAAAGGTAACCGTTGATAGAAGTATTATAATGAGTCTACGCTCCACTGTATCTGAAGAATGTTTTCCAGAATAAACCTCTGGGAAAGGTGTTTGAGTAGCTGCTTGTCATGTAGATAGTCGCCCCGACGTGTTTCAGGAATTGATTACAATATGCTTTGTTGGTAAACCTGTCCTGTTTCGGGAATTCATACCATTTGGTGATAAAGATAGTCGCCCCATCTTGTTTCGGGAATTGATATTTATCTGAACAAAGAGAAAGAAACATAGTTTCCCCGTCCTGTTTCGGGATTTAGTCTTCAATCAGTTTTTCACAAATAGTTGCCATGTCTTGTTTCAGGAATTAATCTGTTGGTGATAAAGATAGTCGCCCTGTCCTGTTTTAGGAATTTATCTTTATATGACCAAAGAGAAATTAAAATAGTTTCCCCGTCCTGTTTCGGGAGTTAATCTTTAATATGTTAATGTAGATAGTCACCCTGTCCTGTTTCGTGAATTGATCTAGAATCAATTTGTTCTTCACATATAGTTGCCATGTCTTGTTTCAGGAATTACTCAGTGGTTGGTCATCCAGATAGTTGCCCCATCTTGTTTCGGGAATTAATATATGGCTAGTCATTCAGATAGTTGCCTTGTCTTGTTTCAGGAATTAATCTGGAACCTGATTTTTGTTGGCTATTGAGATAGTTGTCTTGTCTTGTTTAGGGAATTAATATTTGACATGGTCACATAGATAGTTGCCTTGTCTTGTTTCGGGAATTAATCTTGGACCTGTTTGAGAATTTTTGATGATATTCGTCTGTTGATTGCTCTTTCCTGAAAAGGTAAAGAGTTAGTTGTATGCATGTCATGATGTATGAAATGCATTGTGTAATGATGTTCTCAAAATATATGAGAATATGCTATATGTGTTTCATATGCATATGATGTGATGTATGAATTTCAAACATTGTTGAAGTTTATTTGTAAACCCTCGCAGTATCTTTGTCTGGGAAAATAAATCCCTGACTATTGTTGGGGATGAAGAGTACATATATCTTCAATTTTGTATAGAATGCTTCCGCTGGGGATTCCTGCTTACTTGTTTGAGGAAACACTGTAGGGGATGTATTGATTTTTGTTTGGGGAGTAGAGTTTGGGAACCTTGGTCGTCCATTGCTCTACTGGGGAATTTATTTCCTATATACCCTGACTGGGGATACAAGAGATGGTTAAACTTGCCACTTGTTTGGGGAAGATAATTCTTATATACCCTGACTAGGGATAAAAGAGATGGATAATCTTTCGACTCGCCTAGGGAGAATAATTCTTATATACCTCGACTAGGGATAAAATAGATGGATAATCTTCTGACTTATCTGGGGAGAATAAAGTTAACAGGTATATGGCCGAATTCCAGGTTTTGCAGCAATTGTCTAGGGATGATAAAGTTAACTGGTATCTGGTCGGATTCCAGGTTTTTCAGCAACTTTATGGGGATAGTGGAAACTTTACTGGGGAGAAGAACAGTATGAGGAATAGACTCGAGATGGGGAATTTGGAGTTGGTTGGGGAAATAAAACTTATTGGGGAAATAAACCTTGTTGTTGGAGAAGTGCTCTACTGAGGAAACAAACTCTCTTGGGGAAATTTAATTAGCTAGAGAGAAGAACTCAGTAGTGATTTTACAGTTTTCAAATTTAGTTGGGGAAGAGAATTTCCATGAAGTGTACTGATTGGAACTCCATATGGAATTATGGGGAAGAGATTATACTCCTTTATTTGCTGAAGTGATCTGTCCATGAGATTGCGGGGAATGTACCCCTATTTGTGAAGACTACTCTATGGGGGTAATCTCATAGAAGTGGCTCTGTGGGGATTTGATGGACAGCTTGAGTGTCATCCCAGCTCCTAAAATATTGAGTAAATGCTTATTTCTGTTCTTATGCATATATTTGTTAATAGTTAATCATGTTCGATATGCATATGTTCATTCAATTTAGTCATTGGACGTTCTTGCAAACAAAATAGAAAAAACAAAAAGTTTGAACTTTAATCCGTATTTGTATTGATAATTTTCCTATAAACAGGCGATTTCGTACAAAGAAACAGAAATCCTAGTAAGAGAAAGTCGTCGTGAAATGAAAAGAGTACAAAGTGAAAACAAAATATATAGCTATGTGGAAGTGATCCCGTTGGGTTCCAACACCGCTATTGCACATATGCCTTTGAACATCTCATCCCTCGCTTTCGGAAGAAGTTGATTGAATTGATCTTGTACCATTTGAACTTTTGACCTTGGTAATAAAGCTTGTTGTAGTGATCTAATGGGACATATTCGTACACTTTCAATCCCTAACTTTTTCCTGGACCGCCCTTTCGGGTTTTCAGTCCACTAGGATACCCTTTTTTCCCAAGCTTCCCTTTCGGGTTTTCGACTTGCCGCGTGTACACTCTTTTGTATATATCCCTAATTTTTTTCCTAAACCATTTTGGTTCGTCAGGATGCCCTTATTTTTTCTTAGGTATGTCAACCTAGCGGATCATTCTTATGCGTAGTATTTTTTTTACTATGTTCGCATTTACAGGGTGCGGTAATTCTTCACCGTCCATGGTGGTTAGTATCATAGCACCGTCCGAAAATACTTTCTTGCTAACAAATGGTTCCTCGTAAGTGGGAGTCCATTTGCCCCTAGGATCACCTTGTGGTAGAATTATTCACTTTATTACCAAGTCACCAGCCTGATATACCTGATGCTTGATCTTCTTGTTGAAAGCCTTAATCATATGTTTCTGATACAACTGACCGAGAGAGATAGCAACCATCCTCTTTTCGTCAATCAAATTCAACTGATCCAACCTAGTCTGAATCCACTCGTCTTCGTTTAAGTCTGCTTCTTTCATAATCCTTAGAGAAGGAATCTAAACTTCGACGGGCATAACGGTTTCCATTCCATAGACCAAAGAGAACGGGGTTGCCCTAGTTAATGTTTGCACTGGAGTATGATATCCATGAATAGAAAATGGAAACATCTCATTCCAGTCATAGTAAGTCACAACCATATTTTTCAAAATCTTCTTTATATTCTTGTTGGCAGCTTCAACTGCATTATTCATCTTAGGTCTGTATGGGGAAAAGTTGTGGTGCTTGATCTTGAACTGCATGCAGAGTTCAGTGATCACGGAATTGTTGAGTTTGGTACCTGTAATATGGTGGGAGAACTGACTGTTATACTGGTTTTGCATTTGTATTCGCAAATGTTACGATAAGCAAGAGTCTCCACCGACTTTTCTTTTATCCAACAAAGGAAAGGGTAAAAAGAATAGAAAAATACCTTTCGAGGTTATTTCTGATTAAGGGGGTGGATTATGGAAAGGGAAGGTGTTAGCACTCTTTCCATCTATAGTTATTTACGTGCTCTTAGATGCTAGCTGTAATACGGTGGCAGAACCGACTTTTTAATACTGGTTTGCGTTTTGCAATTTTTATTCGCAAAATGTCGCGGTAAGCAAGAGTCGCCACCGACTTTTATTTCATCGAATCATGGAAAAGGAAAAAGAACAGAAAAAACCTTTTTTCGAGATGTTTTTGAGTACGGGGGGTAGATTATAGAAAGGGAAGATGTTAGATCCCCTTTTTATCCATGATTTTCCATGGGCTCTTAGGTACTTGCTCATATTTTTAAAATTGCGTGTGTGTGTGCTTGCTTTGAAAATGTTTTACTTCGTGATAACCCTTGTATCAGTCCTCAAGGGTGTGACGAAGTTGTTTTGAAAATTCGTTTCAAAAGGTGTTTGTGTGAAGAGTTTTTATTGAGCAAGTACCTACTAGCATCTACCTACTCGAAAAAAGATCGTTTATGTTCTAGTTCCTTTAGACAGCGCTATCCCACTATTAAGGAGTATGTAGCACCGTCGTTGGAGTTTGTAAGGGACGTTCGAAAGGAACAAATACAATTACTAAAGCAATAGTTAGAAAACTTTAGTAGTAACCCTAGAGTCTTAAGATCTTTTCGAGGCAACGTTTCCGAGGCAACATTTCCGAGGAAACATTCGAATGGGACACTTGATCTTTTAGACAGGAGGGCGACCACTAAAATTTCCTATGCTTAGTCACTGTTTACCGAAGGCAACCTAAGTAAGGTAAACCCTAGGAGTGAATATCTGCAAGTGTGCTTTTTCAGTTAATGTTATCTTTCCACATTAGGGTTTTTTAACTGTTTTAATTTTCATGCATTCTTGCCATACAATCCTATTAGTCATACATCTAGCAGTTAAAGATTGCGGAAATTAAAAGTGCGAGGAAGTAAAACCTAGCTATTACAAGGCTCCGGGGAGGGGGATTAATTACATAACCAAAAATCGGGGATTTAAAGCAAGAAATAAAACCCTAATTTAATTATTACAAACCCTGAACAGTTACAAAATAATGGAAAAAATAATTAACAAGCGCGCGGCAAATTAAATACGAGGGCGGTAATTAATAACTTAAAACCCTAATTGAGAGGAAGAAATTTTTGTGGATTTTTACTTGAGAAAACAATTAAATCACAAATTAATTAAACCTAATTCCCAATTTCTTTTAATTATGAAAGAAGTTGGAGTTGCCCTAAATTAATTAGACTAATTAATTAAAAAATAAAATTTATTAAGAAAATAAGTATTTTTGTGATTTTTTGATTTGTTAATTTAATAAAACAATTTTTGTGTTGATTAAAAAACAAAATAATTAAAGAAAAGAAATTAAAGAAAAAATAGTAGAAATAACCAACGGGCCTGCTGTCAGCAGATCTGGGGGTGCTGAACTTCTGAAACCCAGAAGGATGGCCCAGAGTCTGGCGTATGCGTATGCTGGCACTGGATCTGGCTGGAGATGGATCTAGAAGATGATGATCCTCAGAAGGTGAGGTGTGTTGGATCTGGCTGGAGATGGATCTAGAAGATGAGATCAGAGGGTGCTTGATGATCCTCAGAAGGTGAGGTATGTTGGATCTGGATGGAGGTGGATCCAGAAGATGAGATCAGGGGGCGCTTGATGACCCTCGGAAGGTGTATGTGCTGGATCTGGTGAAAACAATGGAGAAAATGCCAAAAGCTCACGCCTGGGATCGAACCCAGGACATGAGCTTCTGACTTCCTTCCTCTGACCAATTGCGCTGGATGTTAACTTGTTAATATAATAAAAACAAATTATATATTGGGAAAATAAAAGAAGTTGATTCCAAACGCGCGAAATTCAAACGGATGAATGGTTGGATGACACATATTGTCTTCTTCCCTGGAACCGTCGTTTTAGGCTCTGAACCTTTACCTACAGACGCAAGTCTGTTGCTAAAAACCTGTGTTATTCAATAATCAAGCACACGCAATATAAATTCAATTGGGGACCATGAATCAACTGGGTTTGAAACTCTGATCATCATTGTACCCATTATCAGGCCTAATTTTACTTACATCACAAAACCCCAAATTGGAGCATGAAACCCTAGCAATGGCAAAAGCTTGTTCCTGCATTGTAACTTAAATCAAACTATCCAGAAACATTGCAAACATGATGATGAACACAAATATGTAACTTAAACATGCTAAAGATTCAAGAATTACAATAATCAAATTTGAATAATTTTGAAAACTGTGAGAGTGATAGGGAGCGATTCTGGATGTGTAGAGGCGTGCAATCAATTGGAGAAGCTTCCTGAGATGTCCAGGAGTGTATTGTTAGCCTTGAAACTCCTTGAGGACGGCTCTAAGATGGATTTCGATTTCACACTTTTTGTCCAAAGTTTCAGTTTTCTTCTGACAGTTTCACGCCTCCAATCCTTGTTTTTGTGTATTGGAATTGTTATGTATATGTAGTGCACTGAATTAGGTCAACAAAAAGTATTCAAATCTTGGCAAATTAGGAAGATTGGATTTGATTTCCTCATGTATGATTTCTTTCCAAAACTTGCTTCAATCCAATCTTTTTCAACCCTAATGAAACTTGCACGATTTGGTTGGCATGCTAGCTGTACATGGACTCAGAATATGCATAAAAATCTCAAGATTTGATTTGTTTTCATTATTTTACCATTTAATTTGATTTATTTTGATTTAATTGAATAAAAAATCAAAATAAATGATAAAAGTAATAAAAAATGGGTGGAAAAGCTCAGGGGTCGTGGGTCCTATTAGAAACATGTTTCAAGCAAGAAAACATGGGCCCCTTTGGAAAAAATGCAAATTTGATCAATGTTGACTTTTGACAATTTTGCAAAAAATGTCAACTTTGACAAGGCATATCTCCTCCAATTTTAACCCTAGGGAGGTGTTCTTGGACTTTTTAGAAAGCTTAGGATGTCCCCTAAGCAAACCTTTTGGTATCATCTCAATTGAGTCTTCCATGTTCATGTATGAAGCTTTGACCCAAAAGGTGTTTTTGTTGACTTTTCAAAAGGACCTATAATGTCAAAATTCATATCTTTCTATGAGTGCATATTCTGAACTTGTGAGATGAAGATGAATTGTAGGGAATTGTATCCTCTCCAAAATGAGCTTTGGATGGAAAATTTCTGATAAAGTATGAAAAGTTATGCTTGGTCAAAGTTGGGTTGACTTTTCCTACAAAACCCTAATTTCGCAACTTTTGTGTTTTGATGAATTTGGAGCATCCCTTAAGGAATCATGATCAACCCTTGATCAAATTATGGATAACACTTCAAAATGATTATGTTGACCAAAAATCTTGAAGTTTGACTGTATGTGGGCCACAGTTGACTTTTGACCTAATACAGTCGATTCTCAAGCATCTGAGCAGTTGGCTGAGCAAACTTCTTGTGCTAGGCATTAAACTTGACATGGATGATCTTGGGAACATATTAGGACCTTGGAAGGTTGTTGGGATCCTTTGGACTCAAACATCTTGATGAAAAATGAAACCCTAATTTGAGGTATACTGCCTTAGGAGAGAGTTGGTCTAGTCAACCCTTGGACTTCCTTGAGCAACTTGGGGACCTCAATTGACATGTATTGAGTAAAATGAGAGGGCAAATTTTAGGGTACAACAGCTGCCCCTGTTCAATCTTCTTAAACCTGATGATGTAGATTGGCTGCTCTGCCTCTCATGATCTGAAGGTGGAAGATGATTGAACACTAGAGTGCTCAGAAATTTGCACTCGCATGAAGTGGCGCTTGATTTGTGATATCGGGAATGGGCTTACATATGCCATTTGGGGGTCGAGGATTGAAGATTGTCGGAGATAGGCTTAAAGATACCATCCTGGATGTGACGGAGAATTGTCGGAGATGGGCTTAAAGATGCCATCTAGAATTTGACGGAGAATTATCAGAGATGGGCTTAAAGATGCCATCTAGAGAATGTGGATTTCCTGAGATATTCCTTCGACGAGAATCCCTGTTATTGTTGTCAACGAGGAATCTGTTGAGGAATGATGGTATCCGTCTTGGGAGGTATAGAATTTTAGGAGCTTCAGTTGTTCGTTACTCTACTAGGGAATTAACTCCAGAGGTGAACTGCATATCCGGTCAGTGTACAAGTTGCACCGCAACTTACTGGGGAAATGTGAAACCAATCGGGTTTGGTCAGGTCCAGGTCTTACAGTGTTGTGGACTGCTGTCTGGAGAGAAGAGAGAAGGAACCTGGATAGTAAGGTTACTTCGATATGAAAGCCTGGATAGTAGGGTTGTGAGAAGGAACATGGATAGTAGGGTTACTTCGATATGAAAGCCTGGATAGTAGGGTTGTGAGAAGGAACCTGGATAGTAGGGTTACTTCAAGTTGAAAGCTTGGATAGTAGGGTTGTGAGAAGGAACCTGGATAGTAGGGTTACTTCGATATGAAAGCCTGGATAGTAGGGCTTATGGGAAGGAACATGGATAGTAGGTTTACTTCAATATGAAAGCCTGGATAGTGGGGCATATAGGAAGGAACCTGGATAGTAGGGTTACTTAAAGATGAAAGCCTGGATAGTAGGGCTTATAGGAAGGAACCTAGATAGTAGGGTTACTTCAAGATGAAAGCCTGGTGTTGTACCCCAAAATTTGCCCTCCCATATTCTTCAAGATTTGGCAAAATCAAGCTTCAAAATCTCTCAAGGGTTGCACAGTCCAATTGCCTCCTAACACAGTCAAAATTAGGGTTTTGGTTCTGGCAAAGAAATTGAAGTTTTCAAGGGTCCAATCAAGTCCCACATGCCTATATACATTGTCAAGCATCCATATGTCAAGTTTCAAGACTCACAGCATCAAATTGCACAGTCAAAAACCCTAAATGCTTCACAGTCAACTGTAGGGGCAAAATGGTCATTTGACAGTCAAAAGTCAAAATTTTTGGTCAACATCTTATTTTGAAGCCACAAACATCATTTGATCAATTCTTGATCATGATTCTCAAAGCATGGCTCAAAAAGGTCTCAAGATGCAAAGATTCTATTTTTGGACAGTTGAAAAAGTCAACTGCAAATTGACCAAGGCATAACTTCTTCATGGTTTATAAGAAAAATTCCATCCAAAGCTCATTTTGAAGAGAATGACATTTCCTACAACTCATCTTCATACTTCAAGTCCAATAAATGCTCTCACAAAAAGTTATCAATTTCAACATTATAGGTCATTTTCAAAAGTCAACAAAAAGGGACTTTAAGTCAAAGACCATACCTTGAGATTGGTAAATCAAAATGACATGGGACAAAAGACATTGGTTAGAGGACTTCAAGACCTTTCCAAAATGTCCAAGAACATGATCATAACTTAAAAATTGAGCAAGATATGCCTTGTAGAAGTTGGGAAATTTTTGGGAATTTTGAAAAGTCAACTTTGCACAAAAGGCTTCAAAAATGCTAATGGGCCTCAATTTCTTTCATGAATCATTACCCAAAGGCTATGCACGACCCATTGACCTCAAAGGGAGTTATTTTCTTATTTTTGATTAATTATTTGAATTTTTATTATCATTAATTCATTTAATTAAATTTAAATATAAATAAAATACTAAATCATGTTTTTTAAATCTTTTTATGTAGCAAATATCCTCCTCACATGTAAGAGATCTCGTGCATTAATCAAAAGGGACAATATCTTCCATATTTGGCATGATTGGCATGGAAAAAGATTGAAAAAAGATGTGAAAAAATCAAAGATTTAAAACATGAATGCATGGACTTTGGGCTTGGTTTTTTAACCTAATTCCATTCACTTACATATCCATAACCAAAACCTATTCCATTGGACACAAAAAGCTGCGCAGAAAACCAAGAACAAAATTGCATTTTTTTCACAAAAAGTTGAACACTGAAATCCTAGTTACAGGACGATTCAAGGCTTGAAAAGCATTCCAAAACATTGCCAAGACATCCCAGAACGTGTTACAATCAAGAACCAATCTCCAGACCTCAAGAATTGGTAGAACGGGGTCTCACTTTTCATGAACATATCCATTATCGTGTTTTAATTTACATGCATTATTCATGATTTTTAACTGTTGATTTATACTAACAATGATATTTTGAAGTTGTTGGTACCATTCAATTGAATTATGGCTGCCTAAATAAGAATCCACCATTGTTGAAACCCAGGGTTTCAGAAGTTCCAAAAGAGGGTTTTCTATATACGGAAAAATTGGATCCTAAAACATATGCCATTGAAATCGTAACATCCAAACGAAGCTAACTGTGACCTTGCGCCCTTTTTATATTTGACCATGGCCTATTCGCTATTTTTTGCAGGTCTTGTTTAGTGGGGGTTTAAAACCCCCGCTATTTGTTTATGTTACAGGCAGAAAAAGGAAGAAGATGCATGCGTGTCTGAACGTGGTTGGATGATTTGAATGTTGGCGCGTTTTTTGATTGCTTCAGTATAATATTGTTTATTTCATATATATTATTCATGCTTCATTATATTGACAAAGAAACGCGTTGGTGCAGTTGGTGGCTAATGTGTCTTGCAGGTACTGGGACCTGGGTTCGATTCCCAGGTCCCCCCAAACGCTTAATAATTTTTGTCTTAATGCGTTCATGTGCAGCGCCTCTCCCAGGGTTCATCATACAACCCCACATCCAAGCCTGCCAAGTGTCCCTGATGGTCAATCCAATGGCCATAACGTGCAGTCCATGATACACACCCAGTCAACCACATACACACACGCTGAAAAGTCAAACAGGCTTCTTGTTTCATGGGCCAAAAATGCTTCAATAAACCTCCAAATTGGGTCAGACACCCCCATTGTTTGTATTCTTTTTTTTTAATTTCCTTTTCTTTTCTTTTAATTATTTTAATTGTTTTCTTTAAATTCCAATAATTAATTTTCATAATCTAAAAATCAGAAACTAAAATATATTAATTAATTTACTTATTAAATATTTTTTGTAAATAAATGTACATTAATTATTTAGTAAATTAGGTTTTAAAACTTAAATCTTTTTCTTAACAAATTAAAATATGTAGAAATTAGGGTTTTTAACTTTTCATCATTTTTTTTAATAAATAATTTTCTCATCATTATTATTATTATTAATTACTACTTTTGTAAATAAATATGTAAAATAATTAATTAGTGTAAATTAGGTTAAACTTTAATATTTTCTAAATAATTAAAAATAACTTAGAATTAGGGTTTCTTTTAATTTTTAATCCTTCTTTATTTTCATTAAGATCCCAAAAAACCTAAAAAACATTTCTTTCCTTTTATTAAATAAATAATTCAATTTAATTTCAAAAGGGTCCAACGCCCTCGAACGTTCTATTTTCTATTCTTTTCGCACGTTATTTTATTTTCTTATGAATGTTATGTAACTGCTTAAGCCATGTAATAGTCGCTAGGTTTTACTTTCCGCATCTTTTTATTCAAAACGGGTCTTTGTTAATTTGGCGATGTATAGACCCGCGCCTTGTAATAGCGTAGGACTTTACTTTCCGCATTTAAATTTCCGCACTCTTTTAAATTCTAAACTTTGCATGAAAGAATGTATGGCCTAAATTACAAACAAGCGTAGATCACCATGATACATGTACAAGATAAAACATAACTGAAATAACACACAAATTCACACACCACTCTTAGGGTACGCCTCACTGTTGCCTTGCCCTCGAAACGTGGTCGCCGAGTATAGGACGTTTTAGTAAGTCCTTATGTCCATGACATGATCCAGTTGCCTCGAAACGGTTGCCTCGGAATTAAAAAGGATCAATGGCATAAGGGTAGCTTCTAAGGTATCCTACTGTTGCTTTGGTGACCACACTGTCTCTACAAACGAATTGACCCGAACACCTCCAATGGTGGTGCTACCTACCTCTCAATAGTGGGATGGCACTACCTTAAGGACATTTACACAGCCTAATTCCTTAGGGTAGGTAGATGACTCATAGATACTTGCTCTAAAAAACAAATCAAAAACTCTTTTCACACCGACACTTTTCAAAAAGCTTTCAAAACAATTTTTCAAACACTCTTGAGGACTGATACAAGAGTCGATCTGAAATCTTTAAACGAAACTTTTTCAAACCCACTCACACTTTGAAAAGCAAACACTTTTGAAAACACAAATGAGCAAGTATCTAAGAGCCCATGGATAACCATGGATAGAAAGGGTGCTAACACCTTCCCTTTCTATAAATCTACCTCCCGAACCGAGAAACGTTCTCATAAGGAATTTTGTTGTGCTTTTGTCCTTTCCATGTTGGAGAAAATAAAAGACGGTGGCGACTCTTTCTTCCGCGACATTTCGCGAACCAGCGTTAAACAGTCAGTTCCAGATCCACCAATCACACCTGGATAGTAGGGCTTATGGGAAGGAACCTGGATAGTAGGGTTACTTTGAAATGAAAGCCTGGATAGTAGGGCTGTGAGAAGGAACCTGGATAGTAGGGTTACTTCGATATGAAATCCTGGATAGTAGGGCTTATGGGAAGGAACCTGGATAGCAGGGTTACTTCAAGATGAAAGCCTGGATAGTAGGGTATATGGGAAGGAACCTGGATAGTAGGGTTACTTCAAGATGAAAGCCTGGATAGTAGGGTTTATAGGAAGGAACCTGGATAGTAGGGCTACTTCGATATGAAAGCCTGGATAGTAGGGCTGTAAGAAGGAACCTGGATAGTAGGGTTACTTCGATATGAAAGCCTAGATAGTAGGGCTTATGGGAAGGAACCTGGATAGCAGGGTTACTTCAAGATGAAAGCCTGGATAGTAGGGCTTATGGGAAGGAGCCTGGATAGTAGGGTTACTTCAAGATGAAAGCCTGGATAGTAGGGCTTATGGGAAGGAACCAGGATAGTAGGGTTACTTCAAGATGAAAGCCTGGATAGTAGGGCTTATACGAAGGAACCTGGATAGTAGGGTTACTTCAAGATGAAAGCCTGGATAGTAAGGCTTATGGGAAGGAACCTGGATTGTAGGGGTACTTTGGTATGAAAGCCTGGATGGTAGGGCTGCTTCGTGATAAGTTCGTGTAAAACTTCAAAAGGAACCATGATATGATAATGTAGATTAGTTGACCCATTTTATTTCGGGAACTGAGTTTTCCATTAGTTGTCTGTAGATGTGATTTGTATAACTGCTGGATTTGTTGAAGCTAACTGTCTTTTCCTGAAAAATATCAGGGTTAGTTATATGTGGTGTATGAAATGCAGGGCGAGATGATGTTCTCAAAATAAATGAGATTATATTGTATATGATATGTATGCGTATGTCATGATGTATGTTCATGAAATGCTGTCGGGGTATGCTTGTGCCTGGGAAAATAAATCCCTGACTGTTGCTGGAGATTCGCAAATATTTTGTCGGGAAGAGGTGTTGGAGAAGTAACTATGAAAGGACCATACTTTGAGGGAAGAGATAGTCTGTTGGTAGACCTACTGACTTGGAGGAATAAATTTAGCTGAGGATGAAATTCCGTTGCTGGAAGTGATAACCCTGTTGGAGATTGAGCTTTTGTGTTTATAGAAATAAACTCCGCTTGGGGGATGAATATTACTGACTAGCCCGCAATTATGAACTTCGGATGGGGATAGTTACGTTCTGCTTCAGGGAAACTGACATCAATGCCTTTGGATACTTTTACTCTGTGGGGAGTGTAGATGTTACTGGGACGAATACTGAGGATATGACAATGATTTTGTATCAAGACTTTTCTGCCCCTGTACCTGCTAGAGAAAGTGCATGCGGAGGCCTTGTGGATTGAGTGTTATCCCAACTCATGAGGTGCTTAGTACCTGCCGATCGGAATGATAAGTCTTCTACTGATAGGCAAGTGATAAGATGACAGGACATAGTCGTACGCGTTAATCCCTAACTTTGGCCTGGACCGTCTTTTCAGATTTTTAGTCCATCGGGATACCCTTTTTTACCCAAGCTGCCTTTTCAGGTTTTAGACTTGCCGGGTGTACATATCTTTTTATTTTTATCCCTAATTTTTGCCCAAACCCTTTTGGTTCGCCGGGATGCCCTTATTTTTTCCTAGGCCAGTCAACCTAGCGGGTCTTTGTTCATGCGTAGTATTTTCCGACTATGTCCATGTTCACCGGGTACGGAGAATTATCACTATCCATAGTAGTAAGTGTTACCACACTACCAGAAGATGTTTGTTTGATCGTATAGGATTCGTTGCTGAAATTCATGCTCAATGTCCCAAGTGATTCAGATGGAGATTTGCCCCTGGCTATTTGGCATCTTTGAGAGATTCCTTGAAACTTGACTTGACTGCCCCAGATGATGGACAATGATCATGCCGTGCCCCTTTGTTAGAAGTGTTTTTCAACTTGAGGTGATCCTTTTTATTTGAGAAGGTTTTTGTTCATTAGATATTCGTCATGCAAATTTCTCTGTTGTTGAAAAAATATTCATATGCAAACAATGTTATTTTAAGAATGCAAATCTTATGTCTGTCTTGAAGTTTGAAAATTCATTTTTTAGTAAAACAAGTTTTTTTTTTGTAAAAGTGTGATGTCAACTCAGGATTTATAGCAAACCTTATAGGAGTCAGGATACCTTTTGTAACAATATCCTTTCGAACTAACCCATGCTTCAGCTAGGACTTTTAATGGTTATAATATGGCCTGGCTCACGGTTTAAGAAACAAAGGATAAAGGCTCAAATTTTATTTGTACCCACCCGTTCTTCGTGATGTTCTTCGAACCTATGCTCGGTTAATTGTGCGTCTAGAATCCCAGTTGAGTTCTGGAATATTGTCCTTGATGTTCCGGTGATGGTTCAGATACTGCAAGTTTACTTGAAAAAGGCAGTCATTTTTGTTGAGGTTTGTAGGACCTCTTTCTTTTTGACTTTATTATCCCTGTCTTTTGCCTGAACTGTTTCTCTTTGTGATTATAGTCAGCGGGATGCCCCCGTTTTTTTTTTCTTAAGTCTCCTTCATAGGTTTTGACTTAATGGCCTTTTATTTCGAGAGATAATGACTTCCTGTCTTGACGATTATAGGGAACCATCACCGTCTTTTGTTTTGGAAGGATGTCTTTGATGCCATTTATTATGTATGAAGTAGAATATTGTGACTGGATGCACATCTGAATTAACTGAGAAACTACCCTGCCCTAGGTTGTGATTAAGGGTTTTAATTTGTGTGAAAGAAAAACTCCTACTTCTTTGGCTCAAAGGGGTTGACTAGGGATTATCTTCCTTATAACTCAACTGTTTAGGATTTGAAACAACGCCTGTATGTCGTCAGCGGGGTCTGTTCAAAAGCATATTGTAGAGATTGTGGTATCATTTTCGTCATCCTCCCTCTAAAGGCTTACAACTTTTTTAATCAAGAGTTGAATATCACAAAAAGGAACGGAGTTTAAATATAGTGAATACGAATGAATTGATTCAAAACAGACATATGCAATGCATTGATAAAGTAACAAAGTTTGACATGAATAAATATTCGAACAATCAAAAGAAAATTACGAATTGAAAATTCTAATGAACGAAAAGCCCTCTTGTTAGAACTTGTCACTTCAAATGGTGGACCTTGGAGGATTGACAGAAACATTCCAGTTGACCATCTTGTGTGAATTCCAATGCTCCTTCATCAATCAAGTCTTGAATTTTGTATTTCAACCTCCAACAGTCGTCAGTATCATGCCCCGGACTGTTGGAGTGATATGCACACCTTGCATCAGGATTGTAGTTAGGCGAAGAAGTCTTGGGATTCATATGAGGTCTTATCAACATAACCAGATTCATCCCCAACATGTGTTGTAAAGCTTGAGACAGCGGCATGTTGAGTTTGGTAAATTGCTTCTTGGGTGTATCTGGCTTACTCTGATTAACCCGTTGTTTTTGGAGAGGTTGTTATTGGACCCGTCAGGTAGTAGAAATTTGGAAAGTTCCACTCTTCACTAAACCAAACTCTTGTCTTCTTGGAGGTTGATCAATGACTTGGACCCCAGCCTCGACTGTTTGCTTCATATTGTTGTATCCGTCTTGATGAAGTTGGTTGATGATGGCTTTCAGCTCTTCTTTCCTTCGAGCTAGGCCTTGGATAAGATCCATCGGCCCAAGCATCTAGGTTCTCATTGCACCTACCTCAGCTTGCAGTTGTTCTAGTCGTTCGTCCTTATTGCCTTAAGGACTTATCTTGACTAAGTTCCCAACGAGGAGTGTTTTCAACTCTTTCTTCCCCTTGGATAGGTTTAGGAATATTTCCATGAACTGAGCTTCTTGAGTTTGAAGATCTCTGTTGTCTTGTTTGAGAGCCATTGCTGAAATAAACAGCGAGAACATGAGAGACCTGTACTGGAAGACCTGTTATGCAATGATATGTATGACATATGTATGCAATGTTTTCAAGGATCTCGCGGGGTAAACAAGAAACTTTTAGAATTTGATTGCAGCTTGATTGAAGAAACTTTGTGTCGTTGAGAGTCCTTCTACGAGATTCAAGCTCACCATATCAAGTGGTTCATAGCCCCTGACTCAAGTTGTTGATTTTTGATCTTCTGACGACATTGGCTAGAGGAAAATAAATCCCCTTGCCCCTTGCTAGACGTCTGATTTATCATAACCTGCATCACAGGCCCTCGAGATCCTTGAAATGGCTAAGGAAATGTTAAGGCATGATGTTATGATGTGTATGCTATGCGTTTAAGCAAAAGTGCGAGGTGACGTAAGCAAGTAATCCCGGCAAGAAATCCAAGTTATTGGATAAGGACTGTAAACAAAACCTGCAAGGAACTCATGTTGTCAGATGATAACACTGTGCAAGTAGTTCAAGTTGAAAGCACACAAGTCACACAAACAACCTTAGGTTTAGGCTTGCATGGGTTTTAAGGTAGTACCCTCTTGAAGTTAGTTGGTTCAACCTGTCTAAAAAGTAACCGGGTTCTAGAGGATCTCAATATCACTGACCATCCTTTATCGGCATTGTCTCAGCTCAAGCAATCTTTTCTTGCGGCCGAAATATCCCGAAAGTCTGATCTCAATGAGTGTAGCATCGAGTATCAACCAGTTCTTAGCTCTACACTGAGGTCGGCTATCTCACTACTTTCAAATGGCCAAGTTGTGCAATTAAAGGTTCTAAGTTCAGTTGATGCTTCACGACACCACGCGGCGGCCCCGTACTCTCCCTGATTGACTCAAGGGTTACCGGTACCAACCAAAGTGCAACATCAACGTAGCTACTGCTTCAACCGTGTTGGTATACCCCAGCATAGTTCCCCCACAGTTTATTGCTACTTACCTAAAAGGTGTTCCCCAGATTCGGGTGTAGGATCAAATAACCCAAACAGTTCCCATAAATATAAAGCAAGCAAGACAATCAAGAGAAAGCAGTTAAATATGACTTAGATCCTAAGGTTTACCCCACTTTATATTTAATTCCCCAGCAGAGTCACCAGTTCTGTGATAAGGTGGCAGAACCGACTGTTTAATACTGGTTTGCATTTTGTGTTTTTTGTTTGCAAAATGTCGCGGTAAGCAAGAGTCGCCACCGACTTTTATTTCATCCAATCATGGAAAAGGAAAAAGAACAGAAAAAACATTTTTTTGAGATGTTTCTGAGTACGGGGGGTAGATTATAGAAAGGGAAGGTGTTAGCACCCTTTTTATCCATGGTTTTCCATGGGCTCTTAGGTACTTGCTAATATTTTTAAAATTGCTTGTGTGTGTGTGCTTGCTTTGAAAATGTTTTACTTCGTGATAACCCTTGTATCAGTCCTCAAGGGTGTGACGAAGTTGTTTTGAAAATTTGTTATGAAAGGTGCTTGTGTGAAGAGTTTTTATTGAGCAAGTAACTACTAGCATCTACCTACTCGAAAGAAGATCGTTTCTGTTCTAGTTCCTTTAGACAGTGTTATCCCACTATTAAGGAGTAGGTAGCACCGTCGTTGGAGTTTGTAAGGTATGTTCGAAAGGGACAAATACAATCACTAAAGCAATAGTTAGAAAACTTTAGTAGTAACCCTAGAGTCTTAAGATCTTTCTGAGGCAACATTTCTGAGGCAACATTCGAATGGGACACTTGATCTTTTAGACAGGAGGGCGACCACTAAAATTTCCTATGCTTAATGATTGTTTACCGAAGGCAACCGAAGTGAGGTAAACCATAGGAGTGAATATGTGCAAGTGTGCTTTTTCAGTTAATGTTATCTTTGCACATTAGGGTTTTCTAACTGTTTTAATTTTCATGCATTCTTGCCATACAATCCTATTAGTCATACATCTAGTAGTTAAAGATTGTGGAAATTAAAAGTGCAAGGAAGTAAAACCTAGCTATTACAAGGCTTCGAGAAGGGGGGTTAATTACATAACCAAAAATCGGGGATTTAAAGCAAGAAATAAAACCCTAATTTAACTATTACAAACCCTGAACAGTTACAAAATAATGGAAAAAATAATTAACAAGCGCGCGGCAAATTAAATACGAGGGCGATAATTAATAACTTAAAACCCTAATTGAGAGGAAGAATTTTTTGTGGATTTTTACTTGAGAAAAAAAATTAAATCACAAATTAATTAAACCTAATTCCCAATTGATTTTAATTATGAAAGAAGTTGGAGTTGCCCTAAATTAATTAGACTAATTAATTAAAAAATAAAATTTATTAAGAAAATAAGTCTTTTTGTGATTTTTTGATTTGTTAATTTAATAAAATAATTTTTCTGTTGATTAAAAAACAAAATAATTAAAGAAAAGAAATTAAAGAAAAAATAGTAGAAATAACCAAATGGGCCTGCTGTCAGCAGATCTGGGGGTGCTGAACTTCTGAAATCCAGAAGGATGGCCCAGAGTCTAGCGTATGCGTATGCTGGCGCTGGATCTGGCCGGAGATGGATCCCGAAGATGATGATCCTCAGAATGTGAGGTGTGCTGGATCTGGCTGGAGATGGATCCAGAAGATGAGATCAGAGGGTGCTTGATGATCCTCAGAATGTGAGGTATGCTGGATCTGGCTGAAGGTGGATCCAAAAGATGAGATCAGGGGGCGCTTGATGACCCTCAGAAGGTGTATGTACTGGATCTGGTGAAAACAATGAAGAAAATGCCAAAAGCTCACGCCTGGGATCGAACCCAAGACATGAGCTTCTGACTTCCTTCCTCTGACCAATTGCGCTGGATGTTAACTTGTTAATATAATAAAAACAAATAATATATTGGGAAAATAAAAGAAGCTGATTCCAAACGCGCAAAATTCAAACGGCCCAATGGTTGGCTAACACCTATTGTCTTCTTCCCTGGAACTGTCATTTTAGGCTCTGAACCTTTACCTACAGACGCAAGTCTGTTGCTAAAACATGTGTTATTCAATAATCAATAACATGCAATATAAATTCAATTGGGGACCATGAATCAACTGGGTTTGACGCTCTAATCATCATGGTACCCATTATCAGGCCTAATTTTGCTTACATCACAAAACCACAAATTGGAGCACGAAACCCTAGCAATGGAAAAAGCTTGTTCCTGCACCGTAACTTAAATCAAACTATCCAGAAACATTGCAAACATGATGATGAACACAAATATGTAACTTAAACATGCTAAAGATGCAAGAATTATAATAATCAAATTTGAATAATTTTGCAAACCGTGAGAGTGATAGGGAGCGATTCTGGATGTGTAGAGGCGTGCAATCGATTGGAGAAGCTTCCTGAGATGTCCAGGAGTGTACTTCTAGCCTTGAAACTCCTTGAGGACGGCTCTAAGATGGATTTTGATTTCACACTTTTTATCCAAAGTTTCAATTTTCTTCTGACAGTTTCACGCCTCCAATCCTTGTTTTTGTGTATTGGAATTGTTATGTATATGTAGTGCACTGAATTAGGTCA
This sequence comes from Vicia faba, assembly GCA_948472305.1. Lineage (NCBI taxonomy): Eukaryota > Viridiplantae > Streptophyta > Magnoliopsida > Fabales > Fabaceae > Vicia > Vicia faba. The sequence goes on from OX451741.1 coordinate 1,306,531,780, forward strand.
ACAAAAAGTATTCAAATCTTGGAAAATTAGGAAGATTGGATTTTATTTCCTCATGTATGATTTCTTTCCAAAACTTGCTTCAATCCAATCTTTTTCAACCCTAATGAAACTTGCACGATTTTATTGGCATGCTAGCTGTACATGGACTCAGAATATGCATAAAAATCTCAAGATTTGATTTGTTTTCATTATTTTACCATTTAATTTGATTTATTTTTATTTAATTGAATAAAAAATCAAAATAAATGATAAAAGTAATAAAAAATGGGTGGAAAAGCTCAGGGGTCGTGGGTCCTATTAGCAACATGTTTCAAGCAAGAAAATATGGGCCCCTTTGGAAAAAATGCAAATTTGATCAATGTTGAGTTTTGACAATTTTGCAAAAAAGGTCAACTTTGACAAGGCATATCTCCTCCAATTTTAACCCTAGAGAGGTGTTCTTGGACTTTTTAGAAAGCTTAGGATATCCCTTAAGCAACCCTTTTGGTCTCATATCAATTGAGTCTTCCATGTTCATGTATGAAGCTTTGACCCAAAATGTGTTTTTGTTGACTTTTCAAAAGGACCTATAATGTCAAAATTCATATCCTTCTATGAGTGCATATTCTGAACTTGTGAGCTAAAGTTGAATTGTAGGGAATTGCATCCTCTCCAAAATGAGCTTTTGATGGAAAATTTTTGATAAAGTATGAAGGAGTTATGCTTGGTCAAAGTTGGGTTGACTTTTCCTACAAAACTCTAATTTAGCAACTTTTGGGTTTTGATGAATTTGGAGCATCCCTTAAGGAATCATGATCAACCCTTGATCAAATGATGGATAACACTTCAAAATGATGATGTTGACCAAAAATATTGAAGTTTGACTGTACGTGGGCCACAGTTGACTTTTGACCTAATATAGTCGATTCTCAAGCATCTAAGCAGTTGGCTGAGCAAACTTCTTGTGCTAGGCATGAAACTTGACATGGATGTTCTTGGGAACATATTAGGACCTTGGAAGGAAGTTGGGATCCTTTGGACTCGAGCATCTTGATAAAAAATGAAACCCTAATTTGAGGTAAACTGCCTTAGGAAAGAGTTGGTCTAGTCAACTCTTGGACTTCCTTGAGCAACTTGGGGACCTCAATTGACATGTATTGAGTAAAATGAGAGGGAAATTTTGGGGTAAAACACTAGCTCATTTGAAAATACCTTATGTTTGTGTGTTTGAAAAAAATTATTTTGAAATGACGCCTTAGTGCGGTGAACTTTGTAATGTTTCTCGTATTGTTGAGAACGTATACAAAGTGTTTTTGAAAATATTTTTGGAAAGGAGTGTAGGTGTGGAAAATGTTTTGTTTTGAGCAAGCATCTAAGAACTATCTACCTACTCGAAAAGGTTTATTCTTTTCCTCTTTTCCTTTAGACAGTGTTATCCTACTATTAGTGAGTAGGTAGCCCTATCGTTAGATGTTTGAGGGACAATTGAGGGTCATCATACAGTCATAAAGGCAACTCGTAGGGAACTTTAGCAATTTTATTGTAAGGGACTAGATCGTTTACCGAAGGCAGCATCGGAGGGTCATTGAGGGACTACGGTCTTTTTAACCGAGGGTCTTTGCTAAAGTGTCCCACATTCGAGGGACATGACTGCTTTTCGAAGGCAACAAGTGGAGGTACCTTAGAGGTTCTCGTGTGCAAAGTGTTTTGTGTTTCAGTTATTGTTTATCTTTAATGTTAAGGATTTCTAACATTTTGTTTTTAGATCTTGTCATACATGTCCTAGTTACTACACAGTTATATATATACATGCATAACTATAAGTGCGGAAAATAAAATGCGAGAAAGTAAAGGCCTACAGCAATTACATCCCATAAGCAGTTACAAAATAGAAAAAATGCAAGGAAATGTAAACTACAACTATTAGAAAATTACCCATGGGACCTATACATTTGTTTTCTAGAATTTAAATAGCAAAGGAATAATTAAAAAAAAATTAAAGGACAAAATAAAAAACTAAAATTCTAAGCAAGAAAAAATGTTTTTGGTCTTTTTATGAGAAAAAAGAATTTTGTGTTAATAATAATTTGAATTTGATTTATGAAAATAAATTAATCATAAACCCTAATTCTAATTAGTTATTTAATTAAAAAAGTGATTAAAGTAATTAATTAAAATTAATTTAATTAATAAAAACCTAAGTGTAATGTTTTTTTTGTTTTTTTATTAAAATAAGATTGATTAAAAAAGAAAGTAGTTAATTAAAACACAAAAAAGAAATGAAAATGGGCCTGCTGAGAACAAGTAAGTGGAGGGGGTGTGAGGAAGGAGAATAATGGGTCCAAAACGAATGAGTCCAGGAGCTTTTTTCTAATCCAGTGGGGAACGCGCCTTGTGGTGCACCATGGTCATGATTGTTATTTCTGCCTCCATACTTACATGTAAAACATTAGAAAATTGAAGAAAATGCATATAAATGAAACAAACATGTTTACATGGATTTAAAGTGTGAAAATCTTGAGAACACGAAACCTACCAACTTACCAACCGGAATCGATGTGAGGGCATTTTCTGGGGTTGATTTTCAAAGGATAATGATTGATTCTGAATCCTAGCCTTCAGGAGGAAAATGAAAGGTTTGGATCGGTTTGAAAACTGTTGGAGATGCGATATATGATTTTCACAATTTCTTCGAATTTGAAGTATTTTTTTTGGAGAGCTTTGGTGCAAAATTTTGTGTTCTTTTTCTTATGCTTTTGTTTTGTATTTATAGAGGGATGGAATGGTGAGTAAACATGGCAAGAATCCACACATAATGGCCCCCTTTCAAAGCAAAATCAAACATATTAAAATACTTCCAAAATTGTGAAAAACTTGCCCTTCTTGAGATACAATGAACCTGGTCTTTTTCCTCATGCCTTGCACGAATTCTAAGGTCCAATATCAACCCAAATCATCTGCCATGTGTCCATACTTTTTATATATTATTTTATGCAATTTATTTTGTGTTTATTTGAATAAAAATAAAATAAATATAATAAAATAGAGAAAAAATGAAAAGCAAGGTGATAGTTAACTTAAGGGTCCTTGATTAAGTCATAAACATATTTGAATCCCACAAAATAGGTCTATAAACTTAAAAATGCATTTTTGCTCAAAGTTGACTTTTTTTGCATTTTCACCAATTTGTCCGATTTGTACTAGTTATAACTTGCTCAATTTTTATCTTTTGGATATGATCTTGGACTTTTTAGAAATCTCAAGATGTCCCATAAAATCTCTATGTTTACCATTGTTTCGTTTGGAGAAATTATCTTGTTGTAACTTGCCTTGACAAAAAATGGCTTTTTGTTGACTTTCAAAAAGACCTATAATGTATTGGTTCATATATTTCTAATGATGCATTTTTTGAACTTGAGGACAAAATAAAAGTTGTAGGTAATTGATATTTATTCACAATGAGCTTTGGTTAGGGAAAAATGGATGAAGCATGTGAAAGTTATGCTTAGTCAAAGTTCAGTTGACTTTTCCTAGGAAACCCTAATTTTGCAATTTTAGATTCTTGATGATTTGAGAGCATTCCTTGAGAAATCATGATCAACCCTTGATAAAATGATGGATATCACTTCAAAATGTTGATGTTGACCAAAAATATTGAAGTTTGACTGTATGTTGACCATAATTGACTTTTTGACCAATACGGTCGATTTTCAAACATTTGAGCCATTGACTAAGCAAACTTGTGATGCAAGGCATGAAACTTGGAAAGATAATTCTTGATGACATATTAGGAACCATGAAATCACTTGAGACCTTTGAAACCCAAACTTGTTTGTGAAAAGTGAAACCTTAGTTGGAAGTCCATTGCTTAGTATGTGTATATTCTATATTCTAGGAATTATTTCCACTGGGGGTCCCTACTTTCTTGTTCGAGGAAACTCCACTGGGGAACATTGATTTTTGCTCTTTGCTTGAGGAAACTCTGTTGAATCGTGTTAATTCTTGCTTGTGGAGAAGAGTTTAAGAACATTGGATGTTCATTATTCTACTGGGGAGTTTATACCTTGACTGGGAATAGAAGAGATGGATAACCTTCTGGATCGCCTGGGAAGGATAAAGTTGACTGACATCTGATCTGGTTTCCAGGTTCCATAGCAACTCTCTGGGGATAGTGACGACTTCACTAGAGAGACGGATTTTCCAGTGATTTGTAGTAGAAGCACACTCAAGCTAGGGATTGTTAGAATAAATCCATGTCTTGATTGTATCTAAAGATGTATTGAATGGGTGTCAGAATAATATCCATATATGGACTGTATCTGAACCATATATGAAAGATGTACTGAATGAGTATCATAATGACATCCATATATGGATCATACCTGAACTGCATCTAGAAGAGAAATCTAGAATGAGTGCCAGATGAATTCGTGTCTTGATTGTATCTGTACTGTATCTAGAAGAGAAATCTGGAATGAGTGCCAAAATTAATCGGTGTCTTGATTATATCTGCACTGTATCTAGAAGATGATAAACTGTTTGGGAAAATAAAACCTATTGATTGAGAAGTACTCTTGCTGAGGAAACACCCTTGTTAAGGAAATGAACTATGCTGGAGAGCAGAAGTTTGAAGGGGGTTTTACAACCATGGAGGAACAAGCTCAGTTGGGGAAGAGAAACGTCGTGAACTGTACTGATTAAAACTCTGTAGGTTGATGATATTTCCAGGAAGAAGATCATACTCCTTTATCTGCTAGAGCGATCTGTCGGGGAAATTGCGGGGAATGTATGACTTTGTGAAGATTACTTTGTGGAGATAATCTCATGGGATTGGCTCTGTGGGGGTCCATGGAGACTTAAACATACCTCAACTTCTATAGCCCTTGGTGAATGTTTATCAGGGTGATAAGTCTTTTGCTGATAGACAAGTGACGAGATGACGGGACATAATCGTACGCTTTAATCCCTAACTTTTGCTTGGACTGTCCTTTCAAGTTTTTAGTCCACCGGAATACCCCTTTTTGCCCAAGCCGCCTTTTTAGGTTTTCGACTTGCCGGGTGTATAGTTTTTAATATATATCCCTAATTTTTGCCCGAATTTTTTGGTTCGTCAGGATGCCCTTATTTTGCCTAGGCCAGTCAACCTAGCAGGTCTTTTTTTCATGCATAGTATTTTCCAACTATGTCCGCTTTCACAGGGTGCGGAGAATTGCCAATGTCCATAATAGCAAGTATTGCAGCACTGCCAGAAAATGTTTGCTTGATCATACATGGCCCTTTGCTGGAACTCATGTTTAATTCCACAAGTGATTCAGATGGAGGTCTGTCCCTGGCTATTCGGCACTTTTGAGAGATTCCTTGAATCTTGACTCGACTACCCCCAGATCAGTTAGACACCATGTCATACCCATTTATTATGAAAGACCTGTTACTAGAAATGTGTTCCATCTGAGGTGATTCTGTTCATTGAGAGGATTTTCGTTCATTGAATATCCGTCATGCGAATTTCTATGTTGTCGAACAATTAGTCATATGCAAACAATGGAATTTAAAAATGCAAAGCTTATGTCTGTCTTGAAGTTTTGAAAATGCATTTTTAGTAAACAACCAGAATTTTGTAAGAATATGAATTCAACTCAGGATTTATAGTAAACCTTACAGGAGTCAGGATACCTTTTGTAACAATATGCTTCCAAACTAACCTATGCTTCAGTTAGGACTTTTAAGAGTTGTAATGTGGTCTGGTTCATGGTTTAAGAAACAAAGTATAAAGGCTCAAAATTTATTTGTACCCACCTGTTCTTCGTGATGTTCTTCAGTCCTATACTCAGTTAACTATACGTTTAGATCCCAATTGAGTTCTGGAATCTTGGCCCTGATATTCCGGTGATGGTTCGAATATTGAAAGTTTATTTGAGAAGGAAGTCATCATTTCTTTTATAATATTTTTTGTTGAGGATTCATAGCGACCTCTTTTTTTATTTTATTATCCCTACCTTTTGCCTGAACTGTTTCTTTTGTGATTACAGTCAGCAAGATGCCCCAGTTTTTTTCTTAAGTCTCCTTCATAGGTTTTGACTTAGCGGGATTTTCTTTTGAGAGATAACGACTGCCTATTTTAATGATTATGTGGAACCATCACCATCTTTTGTTTTGGAAGGATACCTCTGACACTACTCTTCATGTACGAAGAGAAAGCTCGCGATTGAATGCACCATTGAATTAACTGAGAAACTACCCTGCCCTAGGTTATGATTAAAGGTTTCAATTTGTGTGAAAAAGAAAACTCCTACTACTTAGGCTCAAAAGGGTTGAATAGGGATAATCTTCCTTATAACTCCACTGTTTAGGATTTGAAACAATGCTTGTACATCATCAGCAAGGTCTGTTCCAAAGCATACTGTAGAGATTATGGTATTATTTTCTTCATCCTCCCACTAAAGGCTTACAGCTTTTAATCAAGAGTTGAATATTACAAAAAAGGAAGTAAAAGCATAGTTTCAGTATAGTGAAAACGAATGGATTAATTCAAGATAAACATATGCAATGCATTAATGGAATAAAAAATTTTGACATGAAATAAGTGTTCGAACAATCAAAAGAAAATTACAATTTGAAAATTCTAATGAACAAAAAGCCTTTTCATCTGAACATGTCACTTCAGATGGTGTACCTTTGAGGGATGACAAAAGAATTCAATCTGACCATCTTGTGTGAACTCCAACACTCCTTCGTCGATCAAGTTTTGAATATTATTTTTCAATGCCCAACGGCTATTAGTGTCATGCCCAGGACTATTGGAATGATAAGCGCATCTCACATTAGGATTGTACCGAGGTGAGGAGGTGTTGGGATTATGAGGAGGATCCTTCAACGTAATCAACTCCATCCTCAACATATGATGCAATACTTGAGCCGATGACATGATGATTTTGGTGAATTACCTTTCGGGCGTGTCCTATTTACGCTTATTGCCTTGTTGTTGTTGCACTGGTACTGGATTAGAGGTCCGCACTGCCCCTACAGATTGGCTGAGATCACTCTTATTACGATCCTTTTGATCGTACACAGTATTGGACTCCTTCTTTCTGTTGTATGATCTCTTATGAGTACTTGAAGATCCAGTCCCCTGAATTTCACCTCTCCTGAGTTTATTTTCAACATGTTCTCGCATGAACATGTCACCCAATTCCCTGTCTTCCAAGAGAGGTTGATCATTGACTAGGCCCCAAATTCTAGCAATTTGCCCCAGACGGTCGTATCTGTCCTGATGAAGCTTGCTAATGAGAATCCTCAACTCTTCTTGTCCCCGAGCTAAATTTTGGATAAGATTCATCTGACTATTCATCTGGATTCTCATTATTTCCATCTGAGCTTGCAATTGTTCCAACTGGTCATCCTTGTTATCGTCAGGATTTTTCTTGGTCAAGTTCCCAGCGAGGAGTGCTTTCAATTCTTCTTGCCCCTTGGATAGATTTAGGAACATTTCCTTGAATTGAGCATCTTGATTTTGGATATCTCTGTCATTCTGTTCGGGAGACATCTCCCTTGCTGAAATTAACAGCGAGAAAAATGAGAAACATGTCTTGAGAATACCTGTTATGTAATGATATGCATGCAATGTTTTCAAGGATCTCGCGGGGTAAATACAAGAAGATGTTAGCAACCGAATCTGATTGTAGCTTCGATCGAAGGACTTTGTATCGTTGAATGTCCTTCTTCGAGAATCAAGCTCACCATGTCGAGTGGCTCATAGCCACTGACTCAAGATATCGTGCTTTGACGGTATTGGCTAGAGGAAAATAAATCCCCTTTCCCTTGCTAGATGTTTGGTTTATCATAACCTGCATCACAAACACTTTGAGATCCTTGAAATGGTTAATGAAAATGTTATAGCATGATATCTTGATGTGTATGCTATGCACCAAAAAAAAGTGCAAGGTGACGTAAACAAGTAAGCCTTGCAAGAAGTCCAGGTTATTGGATAATGACTACAAACAAGTCCTACAAGGAATTCACGTCATTAGATAATGAATACAAACAAGCCCTTAAAGGAGTTCAAGTTGTTAGATAGTGAATGCAAACAAGTCACACAAGTAGCCTTAGTTTCAGGCTTGCATGGAGTTTGTAGGTAAGTACCATCTTGAAGTTTAGTTGGTTTAACTTGTCCTAGTAATAATAACCGGGTTCTAAGGAGTCTCGTATCATTGACCTTTCCTTCAGGAATTGTTTTAGCTCAAGCACCGAATTATTACGGTTGAAATATCCTGAAAGTCCAATCTCAATGAGTGTAGCATCGAGTATCAATCAATCTTCGGTCAGAACCAAAGCCGGTTATCTCACTACTTTCTAATGGCTAGGATAAGTCAATTAAAGGTTCTAAAGGTCAGTTAGCGCTTAATGACACTATGAGGAAGCCTAATGTTATCCTTGACTGACTCAAGGAACATTAGTACAAGCCAGAGTATCGTGCTAACATAGCCATCACTTCATATGTATCGGTCTACACCGTACAACCTCCATGGTTTATTGCTACTTACCTAAAAATGTGCCCCAAATACGGGTGTAGGATCTTTAATAATAACCCAAGCAACCCTTTAAAATTAAATCATACAAAACACACAATGAAAGAAATTAAAATGATCTAACTCTAAGGTAACCCCACTTTTTTAAAGTATTTCCCCAGTAAAGTCGCTAGTTCTGTAATACGGTGGGAGAACTGACTGTTATACTAGTTTTGCATTTGTATTCGCAAATATTATGGTAAACAAGAGTCTCCACCGACTTTTATTTTATCCAACAAAAGAAAGGGTGAAAAGAACAGAAAAAGACCTTTCGAGATTATTTCTAAGTAAGGGGGTAGATTATGGAAAGGGAAGGTGTTAGCACCCTTTCCATTCGTAGTTATCTACGCGCTCTTAGATGCTAGCTCATTTGAAAATACCTTGTGTTTATGTGTTTAAAAAAAGTATTTTAAAAAGATGCCTTAGTGCAGTTAACTTTGTAATTTTTCTCGTATTGTTGAGAATGTATACAAATTATTTTTGAAAATATTTTTGGAAAGGAGTATAGGTGTGGAAAATGTTTTGTTTTGAGCAAGCATCTAAGAACTATCTACCTACTCAAAAAGGTTTCTTCTTTTCCTCTTTTCCTTTAGACAGTGTTATCCTATTATTAGTGAGTAGGTAGCCCCATCATTGAATGTTTGAGGGAAAATCGAGGGTCATATGACAGTCATAAAGGCAACTCGTAGAGCACTTTAGCAATTTTATCGTAAAGGACTAGATCGTTTATCAAAGGAAGCACCAGAGGGTCATCGAGGGACTATGATCTTTTTAACCGAGGGTATTTGCTAAAGTGTCCCACGTTCGAGGGATATGACTGTTTTTCAAAGGTAACAAGTGGAGGTACCTTAGAGGTGCTCGTGTGCGAAGTGTTTTGTGTTTCAGTTATTGTTTATCTTTGATGTTAAGGTTTTCTAACGTTTTGTTTTTAGATCTTGCCATACACGTCCTAGTTACTACACAGTTATAGTTGACTTTTTGACCAATACAGTTAATTTTCAAACATTTGAGCCATTGATTGAGAAAACTTTTGATGCAAGGCATGAAACTTGGTATGAGAAGTCTTGATTACATATTAGGAACCATGGATATCACTTGAGACCTTTGAAACCCAAACTTCTTTGTGAAAAGTGAAACCCTAGTTGGAAGTCCATTGCTTAGGAGGAGAATTTGTCTGGTCAGTTCTTAGTCAACCTTGAGAATTTGGGGACCTCTATGAGTATGTCTTGAATAAAATATGAGGGAAAATTTTGGAGTACAATAGTATCATTTCCAATGATGATTCTCTCAGGGATACCATACTGATAGATGAGGTTATGCTTGATGAAACGAGCTACGACGTTCTTGGTAACTGAGGCAAATGAGGTTGTTTCAACCCATTTTGTGAAGTAGTCAATGGCGACAAGAATGAAGATATATTCATTAGAGGAAGTAGGCTTGATTTATCCAATCATATCAATTCCTCACATTTCAAATGGCCAAGGAGCATTCATGACATTCAGAGGAATTGGAGGTACGTGAACCTTATCAATATAGATCTGGCACTTAGGATAAGTTCTCGAGTGGTGATGATAATCAGTTTCCATGGTCGACCAATAGTAACCAGCTCTCAGAATCTTCTTGGCCATAGTGTGTCCACTGAAGTGAGTACCAAATATGCCTTCGTGCATATCTTCCATAATTTTCTCTGCTTCTTTCTTGTCCACATAGCGGAGCAGAGTCGAGTCATGGTTGTGCTTGTACAAAATCCCATTGCTCCGGAAAAACTTGGCAGAGAACCTCCATAGGAATTTATTATCATTGGTTGATTCCCCTTCAGGGTATTATTGATCTTCAAGATATCTTTTCACTTCATGAAACCAAGGCTTCTCTTCTAATCCATCAGTATCAATTTCGTAGCAGTGTGCAGGTTTGTCAAATCTTTCGACAGTAATTCTGGGAGCTTCGTTGTACCATCTAACCTTGAACATAGATGACATGGTAGATAAGGCATCTACCAATTGATTTTCCTCCCTTGGGATGTGCTCAAAGATAATCTCTTCAATGTATGGAATCAAGACTAGCATAAGTTCTCAGTAAGGGATAAGATTCAGATGTTTTACATCTCATTCTCCTTTAACTTGACTGATTACCAAGGCTGAGTCTCTATACACATTTAAGAATTTGATTCTCAGGTCAATAGCAGCTTTAAGACCCAATATACACGCTTCGTATTCAGCCATGTTGATGGTACAGTCAAAGCAAAGTCTGGCAGTGAAAGGTGTATGGAAACCTTCGGGGTAAATGATCACAGCACCAATTTTGTTACCAATCCCCATTAAAAACCATAGTCCATCGAGATCCTTGCTTAGGTCCTTCATACTCTCCAGGTTCTTCACAGTCTGTTACTAGCATGATGTTCTCATCTAGGAATTCGAAGTTCATAGATTGGTAGTCATCTACAGCTTGATGCGCCAAATGATCTGCCAGTACACTTCCTTTGATTGCTTTTTGAGTGGTGTACTAGATGTCGTATTCAGTTAAGATCATTTTCCATTGGGATATTCTTCCGGAGAGAGATGACTTCTCAAAGATGTACTTGATGGGATCAATTTTAGAAATCAATAGAGTAGTATGGGTTAGCATATACTGTCTTAGTCGGCGAGCAGCCCATGCCAAAGCGCAGTAAGTTTTCTCGAGCAGTGAATATCTTGTTTCACAGTTGGTAAACTTTTTTCTAAGGTAGTATATTGCATGCTCTTTTCGACCAGACTCGTCATGCTGCCCCAGCACACACCCCATTGAATTCTCTCACACTGTCAGACACATGATCAGAGGTCTTCCTTCAACTGGTGGCATCAGGATCAAAGGTTCTTGTAAGTACTCCTTGATCTTATCAAAAGCTAATTAGCAGTCGTCATTCCATTTTACTACTTGATCTTTCTTCAACAACTTGAAGAGTGGCTCACAAGTAGGAGTCAAATGAGAAATGAATCGGGCGATGTAGTTTAGTCGTCCTAAGAAACCTCTGACCTCCTTCTCAGTACGGGGAGCTGGCATTTCTTGGATAGCTTTGACTTTTTTAGGATCAACTTTGACACCTTTTCCACTGGCGAAAAAACCTAGGAGCTTTCCAGACCTCACCCAAAAGGTGCATTTGTTTGGATTCAACCTCAGCTTATATTTCTTCAGCCTTTCAAATACCTTGTGCAGATGGTCGAGGTTTTCTTCCTTGTTTTTTGATCTCACTATCATTTCATCAACTTAGACTTCTATCTCATTATGAATCATGTTATGAAATAAAGCCTCCATAGCCCGCTGATAAGTTGCGCCTGCATTCTTCGGCCCAAAAGGTATGACCTTATAACAGAAGGTGCCCCACTGTGTAACAAAGGTAGTTTTCTCCATGTCTTTAGGCTCCATTTTGATTTGATTGTACCCGGAGAAGCCATCCATGAAGGAGAATATCTTGTGTTGAGCAGTGTTGTCTACTAAGACATCAATATATGGTAGTGGGAAGTCGTCTATGGGGCTCACCCTATTTAAATCCCTGTAGTCTACACACATACGGACCTTACCATCTTTCTTCGGCACTAAAACGACATTTTCAGCCCATTGTGGATACGACGTCACTGCCAAGAAACCTGCATTGAACTGTTTCATTACCTCAGTCTTGATTTTCTATGACATATCAGGGTGCATGCGACGGACCTTTTGTTTAATCAGAGAATAACCCTCTTTCATTGGCAGACAATGAACCACGATATCAGTATCGAGCCCTGGCATGTATTCATATGACCAAGTGAATACCTCAACATAGTCGTGCAACATCTGAACCAATATGCTCTTGGCACTGTCTTCTAGGTTGGCGCCAATTGTGACCTCTTTCTTATCTACCTCAGTACCCAAGTTTATCACCTCGACTGATTCTTCATGTCGTTGGATAACCTTTTCCTCTTGTATCAGGAGTCTGGCGAGTTCTCCAGGTATCTCACAATCTTCTTCACCTTCATCTTCGGCTTGATAGATTATATTTTCAAAGTCATAAACGGCAATAGAAGAATTGTTGTCAATGAAATTCAGAGTGGATATGGATCTGCAAATGTGTGTGTTTGCGTGTAAGGTCACATGGCTATTTTGAAAATGCAATAAAGTAAAAGAAATACAAGGAGCGCAAAATTTGAATGCAAAATCTTCCAATATTTTCATTAAATGAGCATATGATATATGAAATAACAACCCTTAACAAATTGACCATTGTGCCCCGGGCAAGGCACATGGTTTAAAGTCATTATTTTAAAAGAAATTATAGACAAACTTCTTAAAGAAATAAAAAATAGGAAATAAAAATTACTCCTGGCTGAAGGAGATTGAGATAAAGTCTTTGGTCTTCCAATTGTTGAGTCCACCGTCAATAGTTGGGAATATCCAGTCGTCCAGGTCACCATCACTGTCAGTGTCCTCCAAAGCATTATTATTGCTAATACGGAAAGGTGGTCCTCTAACACAAGCACGTCGAACCTCTTTCTGAGCCTTGGAAGAGAAACCCAATCCAAATTTATTATATTTGTAATGGATATCAGGAAGTTGTCCCCAGATGGTGTAACTGCCTTCTTCTACAACAGACTTAGCATCCTTCAGATAGGCCACTCTTGGTGTATCCTTGACAACCTTAGGAGTAGCAGGAGTCGCTTTAGCAACAACAATCATTGGAGGGATTACTTTAAATGTTTGGCAAGGGGTTTCAATAAATTCACCATTCATTTCGACATATTTGAAAGAATTCAAATGACTGACCATATATTCTTCCTCTCCGCAGACTGTGGCGATCTTCCCTTTCACTGGGTACTTCAGCTTTTGATGTAATGTAGAGGTAACTTCACCTACCCCATGAATCCATGGGAGTCCCAACAAGCAAGAATAGGTCGGTCATATATCTATTACATAAAATGTGGAGTTGAAAACTTGAGATCCCACCTTGATCGGCAGATCAACCTCCCCATGGACCATTCTTTTTGAACCATCAAAGGCTCTCACCACAATATCGCTGGGTTTCAGCATCAGCCCATCGCAGTCCAGTCTATCACAAGCACCTTTGGGTAAAACATTTAGGGAGGACCCAATATCTACTAACACATGTGCCAGGGTTTTGCCTTTACACTCAATAGAAATGTGTAGAGCCTTGTTATGATTCTTCCCCTCTGGAGTTAAATCTGCATCAGAAAATCCCAAATCATTATCAGCAGTTAGGCTTGCAACACAATTCTCAAATTAATCAGCAGTGGTCTCTTGCGGTACATGGGAATTCTTCATAAATTTCAACAAAGCGTAGGCATGTGCTTCGAAGCATAATAACAAAGACAACATGGATATTTTTTAGGGTGTCCGCCCCAATTGTTCAACTATTTTGTAATCACTTTTTTGAATGATCTTCAGAATTTATTCCATCTCTTGTTGAGAATAGTCTTCAATTGTAGCATCTTTTATGGGTGCCTCCATCCGGGAAGGCTCAGTCACTTTTTCTTTACCCCGGGCGTCAGCAGTTGACCTAGTAGCAGGAATACAAACAGGTGTTGTAGTAGTTGTTGGAGGAGAGATCTCCGAAGAGAAGACCCTTCTTGTCCTAGTGACTTTTCTAGTTTCGACAATGTTTGTAATTTCAGGATCCTCATTTTCAGTAATCCATGGCTCTTGCTTAACACCATGATAATAAACTCCTGCCCCATAGTTCCAAGGCATAATTTTGTCAGAGGAATAGGGGACTGGCCTCGGTGCGGTGATGATCAAGGGAGCTACTCTTGGCTCAGCAGAAATACTTATAGGGGCTTTAGAGGTGATCCTAATAGGAGTATTGGAAATTGTGATTATGGAAACATCTCCAAGTCTCAGCTCTTGATATATGCTTTCAAGAAAACTCTTCATGGATGGAATTTTCTCGAATAGAATTTCATGGCTATCAATCAGGCATTGAATACCTTTCTTCGGCCATATACAGTCATTGGTTTAGGAAGCACAATAGTAATAATTTTCAAGGCAGCCCAGAAATAAACTGGCTCTCAATAAATTCTTCTTAACGGTCATCAAGGGAGTAGTCAAATCACTGAGGGTGGAGACAAAGGAGACATCATCAATAGTATTAACACCCTTACCATGACTGGGCATGGGCACAATAATCATATTAGGGATTTGTGGAGGGTCAAACTCAATCACTTTGTTGTCAATCAAATCTTGGACCATGTTCTTCAACGCCCAACAGTTGTTGGTGTCATGTCCAGGGTATTTGAATGATATGCGCATTTCACGTTTGGATTATATTCGGGAGAGGAAGTATTGGGATTAGGAGGAGGGTCTCACAACATTACCAAATCTGCCTTCAATAGATGTTATAAAGCTTGAGACAATGGCGTATTGATTTTAGTGAACTGCCTTCTCGGGGCGTCTGGACTTTGCTGATTGTTTGATTGTTGTGGTCGTTGAACTGGGGTTAGATTAGAAATTAATATTGCTCCTACCAACTGATTACAGTCATTCTTGATACGGCTCATTTATCCATAAACAACATT
The DNA here is from genome assembly GCA_948472305.1 of Vicia faba. NCBI lineage: Eukaryota > Viridiplantae > Streptophyta > Magnoliopsida > Fabales > Fabaceae > Vicia > Vicia faba. The sequence continues at coordinate 1,306,546,865 of OX451741.1, forward strand.
AGTTTCCTTCTTACCAACAATTTTTTCCTTTACAGTATTAGAGGTTGAGGCCATTGAGATCTTCCCGCTTTTGATTCCACTTTTAACCCATTCGCCAGTCAAAATCAGCTTAGTAAACTCTGACGAAGAACTCCCATCAGCAAATTAAATAATGGACCAGTCAAGGTGCCCATTAACATGTCCACTAATTCCCTGTCAGACAAAGGGGGTTGCACCCTTCCAACCAGATCTATCCATTTCTGGGCATACTCCTTAAAGCCTTCATTCGAGCCCATAGTCATACCTTGTAATTGCATGCGAGTTGGTGCAAGGTCAACATTGTACTGGTATTGTTTGTAGAAGGCAGCAACCAAATCCTTTCATGTATGGATATTGGTTCCCTCAAGTTGATAGAACCATTCCAATTATGTTCCAGATAAGCTTTCTTGGAAGAAATGAACCCATAACTTCCTATCGGCGGTGTGTGGTTGAATCTTGCGTACATATGACCTTAAATCGAGTTTTGGGCAAGAGAATCCATCATATTTGGCGAAGGCAGGGATCTTGAATTTATGGGGAATGACCACCCCAGGGACCAAACCTAAGTCTCCAAATTCCAAACCAGGCACTGTTTGGATCTCTACATCCTTAAGTCGTTCTTCCAATTGTTTGTATTTGTCATCTGTCGGTGGGTACTTCTCATCGGCGTAGTCTTCATCCTCAGAAATCTGGTTATTTCCATCCCCATTCTTGGTGCTTCTAACATCCTCATCTTGATTGTCATTTTCTTCGAAGGAGACAACATTTGCTTGAGCCTGTCGGGCAGGACCTTTGAACCTCCTTCCCATGTTGATAACAGCCTGTTTCTTGGTCTTCTTCTTTGTGACGAGAAGCGCCATCAACTCTTGTTGTCCTTTGGCTAGGTTGAGAAGAGTCTCTTGGAAATATGCGTGTTGAGTTTGTAGATCTTTGACGGTTTGCTCTAAAGCCATCTTATACTGAAATAAACAGTAAAAAGATGAGGAAACTTGTATCGGAAAACCTGCTTATGACATGATGCATGCTATGTGGATGCAATGTTTTCAAGGACCTTAAAGAATTTAAATTTGCTAGCCAAAAAGGAAACAAACACAACAATTGTATTAATAAGTTCAAAAATTACAATTTCCCCTTGGGCTTACAATGAAAAAGCAAAAGGGTGTCAAATGACAACAAAATGAACTTCTAAAAAAAAGACTCAAGTCTCCCCCGGGAGCTTCCTCTTCGTGTCAATGTAGGCATTCAAGCTTTTCTCCTCGTGATGTTTCTTGGTGAGCTCTAACACTTTCTTCTCGCTTGCATAGAATCAAGCTTCAAAGGTGTCTAGTTCTCCTTTGAGTTGAATCCAAGATCTCTGCAATTCCTCGAGGTCGGTAGGCATGTCAAGATGGAGAATGGTATAAGGAATACCCCCCTCAGCCATAGGCTCCACCATTATTGGTAGGATGACTGGATATGGCATCATGAGATTTTGAGTGCAAGCTCGCACCCATTTGAGATAAGGCTCCAAAGGAATGGAGTTCTTGTGTCCCAAAGTCTTCCTATCAACCTTGTTTACCATGCTTCAAGCTCGTACAAACCTTTAACGATAAACTTGGACATCATTCTGGTAGTCGAATACATTACCCTGGATAAGCGCATCATGGGGACCATCTCTTCGAGCATAACCAAATTGTCGCGGAACAAGAGAAGGGTTGTAAGTGATACCTCCTATAATGCCAAGGAGTGGAACATTAGGGAACTCCCCATAACGGTTAATGATAGTAACATCTTCCATAGATCGGGAGCACCAATAAATATCCGAATGAGAGAGAGACATCGTCCTTTGAGATCACCTCAAACCTTGTACATTCTTCAATACTGACCGAGGAAGGAGCGAAACAAACCACCTAGACAGCAACGGTATGCAACACATAAGAGCCCCTCTCCTTCTCATGGTGCGAGTGTAAAGAGAAGGCAAAATGTCTCCGAGCAAAGTTGGAACAGGGTTATAAGAAAGGAAGATTTTGACAGCATTCACATCTGTGAGTTGGTCTGGATTAGGGAACAGTACCAAACCATAGATTAGAAGAGCCAAGACTTCTTCAAAAGCTTGCAAATCTAAAGTATTTAGAAATAGTCGAGTCTTCTCTAACAGAAACTTAGTTAGAAAACCCTTGACTCCACTTCTTGTCTCCCAATTAGCTACAATGTCGGACCTCTTCAAATGTAAGGTTGATGCAATTTCTTCAGGTTGTGGATCTTTCTCTAAACCGGTGAAGGGAATTTGATCAAGAACAGGTACTCCTAATAGTTGAGATAACTCTTCCATTGTGGGCACCAATTGATAATCGGGAAAGGTGAAACAATGATGTATCGGGTTAAAGAATTGAAAGATCACACACAACATGTCTTCCTCAAAGCTTGAGGTAACCAGATTGAGAAGTCGACCATATCTTTTGGTGAAGGGAGAGCTTTCAGGAATCCTTGAGACAAACTCCTTGAGTTGAGGAGGCACCCTTACAAAGCTGATTCGGATGGTATTTCTGCGAGCAGAAGCCATATCCTACAAAACAGCACAAAGATAAATTCCTAGGTCCTTCAAATGGGTTAGTGAAAATGATATGGCATGATGTCATGATGTTTATGATGTCATAAATAATTAATCACAAACAAAACACACAAAGACCTTAGTTTTAGGCTTGCATGGGGTTTATAGGTAAGTACCCTCTTGAAGTTTTAGTTGGTTCAACCTATTCTAAAAGAAGTAATCGGGTTCTAAGGAATCTCAATATCATTAATCTTTCTTCACTGGACATTATTTCAGCACAAGCATCTGTTTTAGCGACCGAAATATCCCGAAAATTCGATCTCAATAAGTGTAGTATCGAGTATCCACCAACTTTAGTCTGCACCAAAGCCAGTTATCTCACTACTTTCTAATGGCCAAGTTGTTCAACTAAGGTTCTACGGTCAGTTAGTGCTTCATGACACCACACAGCGGCCCCATATTCTCCTTCGATTCAACATAAGGGACACCGGTACCAACAAATGTGTCACGCTAACGTATCCATCCCTTCAACCATATCAGTCTACACCGTACAGTCTCCATGATCTATTGCTACTTACCTAAAATATCTCAGATCCAGGTATAGGATCTATACAAGCAATAAACGCAATCATAACCCAAAAATGTAAAGCAAACAAGGCAAACAAGTAAAGCAAATAAAGGTGATTTAGCTCTTAAGGTAACCCCACTTTTAGTATACTCCCCAGCAGAGTCGCAAGTTCTGTAATATGGTGGGAGAACTGATTTGGTGTTTTGCTTTTTTATCACAAATATTGCGGGTAGCAAGAGTCGCCACCAAATTTTTTTTTATCCAATAAAGGAAAGGGTGAAAAGAACAAGAAAGACCTTTTTGATAATTTTATTGAGTTCGGGGGGTAGGTTATTTAAAGGGAAGGTGTTAGCACCCCTTTCATCCGTAGTTATCTACGGGCTCTTAATCGCTAGCTCACTTTTGAAAATGCTTTGTGAATGTGTAAGTTTGAAAATATTTTGAAAATTGCTCAGTTCGGCAACTTTGTAATGATTCTCGTATCAGTTGAGAATGCATACAAAGTGTTTATTTTGAAAATATTTCAGAAAAAATGTTTGTGTGAAAAGATGTTTTGTTTGTGAGCAAGCGACTACGAGCAATCTACCTACTCAAAAAATTATTTGTTCTTTTCCTCCTTCTTTAGATAATGCTACTTTACTATTGGTTGGTAGAGATCCATATCATTGGATGTGAGGGACAGGCGTAGGTCATCGTACATTCATAAAAGGTAACTTGTGGGACGCTTTAGCAATTTTCGTAAGGGACTAAGATCGTTTACCGAAGACAACATCGAAGGGTCATCAAGGGACTACGATCTTTTTTAATCGAGGGTCTTTGCTAAAGCGTCTCATATTCGAGGGACATGACTGTTTTTCCGAGGCAACAAGTGAAGTTTACCCTAGAGGTTCATGTGTGCAAAGTGTTTTGATTTCATTTGTCTAATATTTGATTTTAAATCTTGCCATACACACCTAATTACTATACAGTAATAAAGGAAAGCATTAATTTGCGGAAATTAAAGTTCTACACTATTACAAAGCTTCGGGAATATGGGTACAAATGTATGAATGGGGATGAAGTAACAGCCTAATTAAACTATTACAAACTATAAACAGTTACAATAATCGAAAAAAATGCGAAAATAGTAAATTACATGAAAAAAGAAAAAGGAAATTGTTTTGTGATTTTATCAAATAAGGAAATTAAATCAACTAAAAGCTATGAACGAAAATTCAAGAATTCTAAATAATATTTTTGGTATTTTTGTTTGTGAGAAAAGAGAAAATAAAATATAAAAAAAAACCTATTCTATTATTTTTGGTAATTAAATCAAAGTCAAATAAAAGCTATAAATGAAAATTCAAGAATAAAAATTCAAAATACTATCTTTGGGATTTTTTTTATATGAAAAGGAAATTAAACCCTAAATTCTAAAATTGTTTAATTATAAAAGAAATAATGATCTTAAAAGAAAATAAAAGTCCTAAATCTATTTTTTTTAGTCATTTTTATGTTAATATTGTAAAGAAATTGTTTATGAGAAAAGAAAATTAACATGTCTAAAACTAACCATTATTGAATTTTTTTATTTAAAAGATAACAAAGATAAAATAGAAAATATTGGGCATAGGGTGTGTAACCCGAATATGAAATTTAGATTACAAAAAGAAAAAAATTAAAGGGATTGGGCTTGGGATATTTATTAAATTGAGGCCCAAATGCATAACATAACAATAATTAAAGGAAACAAACTATCAAAAATAAAAAGGCTAGGTTGGGTTATATTTGGTTAGGACCCAGGATGAAGAGAAAACAAAAAAACTCTAGGGTTCTAAAAGAGTGGTCGCTGCTACATATTTCCTCTGTTTCCACGCAATCTTTCTCTCTCGATTCCACGATTCCTTTGTTTCCATTCCAAGCTTCATCTTTCACGCTACTTATTCTCCTCCAGTTTCATCATCTTCTACTTTTAATCATAGTCCAATAACAAATATACAACTTCTGCTCCCCTTTGCCTCTTATCCTCTAAATCGAAAACAACAAACATAAACCGCACACTTCCCATTTCTCGCTCTATAATTCCGCTTACGGTAACAACAACAACATCTATTTCGCCTCTACATCCGAAAACCAAAAACAAAAATTACCAAAATCCGTTTTGGTTTCGGGTCTAGCTATTCTCACGGTTCACAATATTCACAGCATTAAAGAGAAACAACAAAGTTCATAATTCTATGCATACAAACAATCATGACAACACAAGTATGGAATTTAAGAAAAAGCGGGAAGACTTGCAAGATCGGAGCAAGTCCGATGATTCGACTCCGACGACAAATTCAGAAAAAGAAAACCAGAGGTGATGTGGAATCCAAGTAGGCTCAGTAAGCTCTAAAATAATCTTATCTTCCTCTTATTGAACTCTTATAGATTCTGAAATTTAGTTGTTCCAAATGTTGTGTTGAGTTGTTGAATGTTTTTATGCATATTGCAGAGGGAGAGTAAGGTTGGGGATGAAGCAGGGCTGATGATTATTGTTGCTCGGTTTGCTGTGAAATTCGTGTTGTGGTTGTGGTTTGGGCGAAATAGGGGTGAGTTAAGGTTTGAGGAGAGTTTTCTTAGGTTAGTTGTTGGTTTTTAATGTGACTTTGTGGTTTTGAATGTAGGAGGTACATATTTTCAAGGTTGTGTGTGGTATCGATTAGTGTGGAAGCAGTGATGTGAGGATGAGAGTTTGAAGGTTGTTGGAGTGAGGTTCTGTAAGTATTTTTCTGGTTTTTGCTTAACAAAACTCATGCTTCTTCTCTAATCTGAAAATGGTTTATATAGGTGGATTAATGGGTGTTTTAGGGGGGAAATGGGATGACATTTAAACTATTTTGGCATACTGTTTTAGCACTTTCTTGATGTAGTTATGTTTTGCTGAATTTGTGTAATTTGTTGGACTGTTTTAACAGGTTTACAGGATGGTTTGTAGTGGTGCAACACATAATTTTTGCAGGTTTTTTGGACTAGTGTAGGCAGCAACAGCAGGGCTGTTTTGTAGTGGTGTAGGGAAGGATTTTTGCAGGTTTTTTGGACTGGTGTAGGCAGCGACAATAGGGCTGTTTTGTAGCAAGTGGACAGCAGCTTTGGAGAAGTTTTGAAGATGTGAGAATAAGCTTTGGCAAATGTTTTGGACATTAGAGTTTAGGTTTATGGGCCTTGGTTTTTATGTAAAACTACCTTGAATCATTCGCACTTGTATTGATCTTGAATCATTTGTATTTGATTTTCGATCTCTTTTGCACTTTTATAGACCTTGAATGAATGAAAGTTATTTTGAATCATTTGAACTTTGCCCTAATGAGTGAAATTTGGATGAAACTTGTGTTGGACCTTGAATGGATCTTAGATAAGTTTGTAAACTTCAAATGAAATTTGAATGAAGTCTCTTTACTTTTGTTCCAAAATTCCAAAGAATCATGGAATGGTTTTGTATAGTGTAATGTTGTTTGAATGAAAATGTGATCTTGAAACTTTAAATGAATTTGGTATTTTGATAAACCAAACAAATGAAAATCCTCAAGTCTTAATTACTACTTGAATGGTGCTTGAATGATAAGACTTTTCTTACGAAAATCATGATGAATATTTTCTTTTGACATGACAATTCTTTTGTATCTTGAACTTCAAGCAATTCTCATGAAACTTCTTCCCACCTTTGTATGCTTGAATTGGTCTTTAGGAATAAACTATATGCCTTGGGAACTTTGATAAACAAATAGGCTATTCATTTGATAAATTTAATCAATTATGATACATGTCTCGACTTTATCCACATGAATGGAGTTTAGATCTAAGAGTTAAGAACATTCCAAGTTGAGAAATGACCTATAACGATTAAATAACTTTCAAGGTCTTATAAGCACAATTTGCCTTCGATCCTTGAAGAAAACTTGTAGACGACATCGCTTATGACAACATGCAAAAAGAATCATCCCAAAATGCTGAATATTGTAGAAGTTACGATCCTTGGAAGTCAGGAAACAACAAAAAACTTGAAATTAGGTCAAAGCCCACAAAGCGACCTCTAAAGTATTCGAGTTTTTGATGATGTTTCACACATAATCAGCTCTTGACTTGTAAAGAGAAGTTGGAGATGACGTCAAGGAGAGTCATACATAAAAATAACCACTCAAAAATATTGAATAATGAAGAGTTTACAATCATTTGAACTTGATCTTGAAAATGTTGACTTTTTGGTCAATGCAGTTAATTTTCGGTCATCCGAGCAATTAACTGAGCGAACTTGTGATGCAAGGCATGAAATTTAATATGAGCATTCTTGAATACATATGAAGCACCATGAAATACACTTGAGACCTTGTAAACCCAATATTACTTGAGAAATACCAAACCCTAGTTGTGGACTCAATGTTTAGGAGGAGAATTTGTCTGATCAATTCTTGAGCCATTTTGAGCATTTGAGAAACCCTAGGAGAAAATCTTGAATGAAAATGGGAGGGAAAATTTTGGGGTACAACACAAACATATTTCTACACTTACTATAGGTAGATCAAACTTGAAAGTATTTTTTTCACGCATGTCTTGATCTATCATTTTTTGCTTTAATCTTTCTTCTTTATTCATTTTCTAAGAAAAACAGTTTAAAAAAAGTTAGAATTTAATATTATTGTATTGTCATCAAGGATAAGATCAAGGTTAAGTCAAATATCTTTAGAGAATTTTTATATTATTGTACTGTCACATCTCTCCTAAAACTATAAATTAGAACAATGGTTAAATACAATTGTTTATGTTAGTACTATAAATTATTGTACTGTCATGTCTCTTTTAAAATTATATTTTAGAACTATGGTTAAATACTTTCATTAGTGCATACCAACTTCATATTTTTTTTCAAGGGTTAAATAAATTTTTGTTCTCTCTAAATATCTCAAATTTCGTTTTTAGTCCCTCAAATATATTTCTTCAAGAATTGGTCCCTTCAAAAATTTTCGTCTGAATAATTCGTCCCCAACGTCAAGTTCCACTAACGACTTCCTATGTGGTAAGACAGGTGGATTAAATAATTTGTTTTATATATTTTCATGAAATACAGCATGTACATTGGCCCCTTATTAAAGATGAGTCACATGTTATTTGACTTAATTCCTTTCCTCTTTGTTCACATTCTTCTTCGTGAAAATCCGCAGCACAAGAGTTGGTTCAGTGGTTCATCTTTTTTCTTCTTTCATCTCCGTCCTCCTTCAGCTCCATAACATAATTTCTTATGCTTCAGTGAAATTGCGAGTTAGGAAGTTTTGTGGATGTCAGATTCATATGGTATCATATTATTGCAAGAATGGACCAAATAAGGGTAGGTTGTTTTGGAGATATCCTTATTGGAAGAGTTCTGATACGTGTAATCTATTCATATGGGATGAAGATCTTAGCGTAAAATCTGGAAATGAAGATGTTACCATTAGGAACTCAGAGTTGGAAGCAATGGCATATGTGGGATATATGAAGTCCTTGTATGAAGATTCAAGGAAGAAGAACAAGAACTTGAAGACCAAATTTAAAACTAAGAAATTTCATGGAAGATTGAAGATGTTGTGTCTTGTTGTGTCATTTATGATAAATGTGTATTTTCTTATCAATTGTAGTTGATGAATTGTTTAATGTAATGAGAATGTACTATGATTGTAGGTCTTCAATGTACTTAGATAAATGTACTTGATTGTAGTTGTTGAATTGTTAATAATTGTAGGTGATGAATTATTATCAATATTGTTTGTTATGATTAAGTTGACATAATTTTCAATATTTGGTATAAAAAGCTTGTAATTTAACTGTTAAGTGCATGACAAAGCACATATTGAGACATGAGTACAAAATAATACTGAGACATAAGTTCATAACAAATCACATTACAAAGCACATACTGAGACATGAGTACAAAATACATTAAAGGTTTAAGGTGCATAACAAAGCACATTCCAAAATGCATAACAAAGCACATTACAAAGTGCATAGCAAAACACTTGGTTCGTAATACAACATACATTTGTTTCATAGTACATAACAAAACACTAGGTTCATAAGACATAAGGTTCAACCAAAACACATTTGTGTCACTCTTTAGTTTTCACGGAGTCATGCTCTTTTGGATGTCATCCTATTTCTTGTTTCCCCTAGAACTGCCAATAGTTGAGTCTTCTTCAAGTATTACAAATGGATCATTTGGATCCCTTCTAGGTCCCTCTATATTCTTTTTCTTCGAAGTCCTAAGTCTGTCACTCTTTCTAATTGGAGATGCGACAATGTTTGACTTTTTCCTTGGTGATATCATTATTTTCACCTGTTATAACAACATAGAGTTATCAAGGTAAAAAAACATAACATGCCAAATAATTCTATCAGAACAAGTTACAAACTTACAGGGTCACTCATAGTTGAGTTAACCGTAGGTTTAGCAGGTTTTGATACCTTAGAACATTTGCCAATAAAGGTTTTGGGACCAGGCATATTATTCTTTGCATGACTAGTATCAATTCTTAATGGTGGAATATCTAGTATGCCATCAGCATTCAACAATGCCTTTCATTCATCATGATCTATATCACAATACATTCTCATTACCTCATATGAGGTAACAGAATTTTGTGAAAGGTGTACCCCATGTTGAGCAGGTGTCACATCAGTTGGTGCAGGGTTTTCTTCAAGTTGAGTAGCATGACTCATATTTCTTGTAATTGGTGTTTGAGCCTCATTTCCTGTCTCATTTCCTGCAGTAACCTGACTCTCATTTACTACAGCAGCCTGACTCCCATTTCCCGCAGTAGCCTGACTCTCATTTCCTATAATAGCCTTTGATTTCTTAGATGTGCCTCCTTTTTTTGTTGTAACTTTTGGTCCACCCTGCATCCAACATAATTGTAACAAGTCATTGAAAATTATATATGAATTTCTAATGTAAAGTTTTTGTTCAGATTGAGTTACTAACCCTTTTTTTGGATCCATCAGTAGCCACATATTGTGTTTGACTTCATTGGGTGGGTGCAACATGTATTGGCAGTTCACCTTCAACAATAATTAATTATTTATTTTTCTTACATGTCCTTGTATTGTGTCCATATTCCAAACAAGTGTTGCACATGTGGCTTGTGTTTGTCCTTTGCCACCTTGTTTGACTTGCCTCATCTGACTCTCTTCTTCTGAGTTTCTTTGGTCTACCAAGACCTCTCTTGTAACTTGGTGGTAAGGTGTCAGGGTCAGTAGTCCTTGGCCATTTGTTTTGGCCATTAATGGGACTGACAATTTTATTGTAACATGAGACATAAGTAGACTTATGGTAACACTTGTGTACATACTTAATGAGATTATCTACCTTCCTATGTATGGTTGCAACGGAATATCTACATGGGATCCCAACCAAGTCCCAAAAGTTACAAGAACAAGTATGTTTTGTCAAGTCTATAACATAACTTTCTGTGAATATTACATGACTTACTTGAAATGTTAATCTACCTCCATATGTGAGCAGCCAATTAGCACTTTTTTCTATCTCCCTATCTAACCTTCTAAGTGGTTTAGAAATGATCTCTCCTTTATAATTTTCTACCTTCTCCCTAAGAGTGGCAAACCTAGCCATAAGATAGTTCTTAATCCACTCAAACATGGTAATTATAGATTTATCCCTTTGCATCAAAATAATAGCATTGAATGATTCACTTAGGTTGTTTATAAGAACATCACACTTAGAGTACAAGGGAAAGGCATGTTTACACCACTTATTCTTGGGAATAACATTTAGCCATCCAAAAGCATCTGGACTTACCTCCTTAATTTGATTCATCTTATCCTCGTGAGCTTCAAAATAGGTTGCCTTTATTGCAGCCATTATGAGATCTCTGTATAGTGTACCACCTCTAAACTTCTTCTTGAAGTTAGCGTATAAATGCCTTAAGCAAAATCTGTGTTCAAACTCAGAATATTCTTCCTCAAATACATTCACTAGTCTATGCATATACATGAAAATGACATCAATAAGTAACATTAAACATTAAATTAACAAGTAACATTAAGCATACCTTTTGCTGATCAGACATGAAGCACCATCTATTATCAGAATCATATCTTCAAGAAGTAACTTAACAAACCAACTCCAAGAGTCCCTAGTTTTATTCTCCACAATCCCAAAGGCAAGTGGAAGATACTGGTCATTGGCATCCCTACTGACAGCTAGGGGTGTTCAAACCAAACCAGTCTAATAGAAAACCACAAAACCGAACCGAACCAAACTGAAACCGTAAAAAACCGCATTTGATTCAGATGTGTTTGGGTCATTTTCCCAAGGAACTGTGGGGTTCAGTTCGGTTTGCGGTTTGTATTTTACAAACTGAACCAAACCAAACAAAATCACATTATGTTATAATATCTTACTAACCAATATATATTTATTTAATTCTTTAGAGAAATCAACACGTATTATGTGTATATTTTATCATACTTTGTATTATATTTATTATAATTTACAAATCATAAAAAAAAATATTATTCATTTATAAATACCATTTTCACAAAATATATTTTTATCGTATTTTTTGTATAATATTTATTTAAGAATGCAATCTTGTCTATATCATTCTTTAGATTTAGATAAAATTATAATACGCAAATTTATGTATCAAATTATAAACTTATTTTGACAATTATAAATTTTTTTATGGTAATGTATGAACAATTAAACACAATTATATTTTCCTCTATATTCGTATGTATGTCTTAATAATTTTTTTTGTAAAAAACCAAACCAACTGAACAAATCCAAACAACATTAGTTTGGTTTGGTTCAAATTTATTTTTAAAAGTCAACCGAGCCAAACCGAACTGCGTGTTTTTTCTCTTGCGGTTCGAGTAATTTTTTGCTTCAAAACCACCCAAACCGCACCACAAACACCCCTACTGACAGCTATCAACAAGATTCCACCATATTTTTTTAGGTGACATCCATCTAATCCTATGAATGGTCTACATCCAACCTTCAATGCTTTTTTTGTATCATCAAAGCAAATGTAGCACCTTTCAAACCTTAGTGGCAAACCATAAATGTTCAAATTAAATATGTTTCCTTAGGATGCCCTCCTCAATTCAACTCCATATGACCATAGCATACTGTCTTTCTTGGCTGAGTCCCCTTCAACAACCTTTCTAGCTAGCTGCCTTGTTTTGAAAGCTCTACATCTAGTAATTTCTATAGCAAACCCCAATCTTACATCTGCTACAACTTCATTCAATTTCATACCTGAATTGTTCTTCAACTTGTCAACAACCACTCTAGATACCCAAATGACATTAGCATTCTTGTTGAAGAACTTTATTCCACATTTGTGCTTCTAAAATAGAGTTTTGATCCTGGATGATGTTGTTCTAAAACCCTGCTGCATAAAACTGTGTAATCACATTGTTGTTTGTCCTTACAAACAACCCTACACCTTGTCTCATCAATTCTAGAAAACCTAACGTCCCTACCATTCAACACATTGTGTTCCAGTACAACCTTTTTAAATTGCTTCAAGGAAGAAAATTCCATTCCCACCTTGAATTTAAATTCTTTTCTAAGGTTTTCATGTTCATTAAACCTTATCACTAAAGGTCTACCGTCATCACTATCATCATCTGTCCCACTATCAAGCTCATATGTGATGTAATCATCCTCAATTACATGTTCCCTTTGCATCTCAGTTGTAGTCAACCCTTTATGTATCCCTTGACCATTATCCATTTGACATGTACCATCACCATTATCCATTCCACTTGTACCAGCACCTTCACCCATGTCTTCATCAAAATCGTGCATCCTCTCTTCTTCATTATCTTCAAAGTGTATACCATTCAAAGAGTCTTCAGATGATTTATTGTCCTCACCATCTTCATTTTCCTCAACATTAACATGGCCCTTTACTTTCTCTTTTAACCTCTCCATATAAGTCTTCTCACCACTAGATAATCTTGCCTATGTATATATCTCAGCATCACACTCAGTCTCCTCAACACACATAGCTAACATTGTTGCATCCTCATTATTAACAAGAGGTTTTAGATCATTTTCAAGTGAGCCATGTTTAGACTTCCACCACATTTTCACATTTTCAGTTTTAAACGATGAATCCATACCCTTAATTAAGTCACATGCTTCAAAGTATGACCAAAAATCAGGATCTTGTCCACATACAGCGTAAACATCCCCCCTTAATATTTTAACCCTTCATCATTTACAAATGATCATTTGGTATAAAAGACAACCTTAAATAACCTCATTGCCTACACATTTCAAAAAAAAAAACAAGGACAGCTCAGACATTACCAATAGATTAAAACCAAAAACCCTAGAATTTGGGACCAGCACATGGCGCATGCAATTAATACTCGAAATGAATAAATTATAGCAAGTGAGACTTACCTAATCGTTGTTGGGACCACAGAAACCAGCTCAAGATTCGTCAATGTTGGGACCACAAGATGGAGATACCACTGTTGGAGAGAGAGATCACTGTCGAAGGAATTTGATTTTGAAACATAAGATATGACACTTATGTAATGAATTCCATATCAAAAAAGAAAAAATTATTTAATTCACATGTCTTGTCACATAGGAAGTCATTAGTGAAACTTGACGTTATGGACTAATTATTCTGACGGAAAATTTTAAAGAGACCAATTTTTAAAGAAAAATATTTGAAAAATTAAAAACAAAATTTAAAATATTTAAAGGGAACAAAATTTATTTAACCCTGTTTTCAATCATTCCTCGTGCATCGTTATACTAGTAACAGGCAAGATGATAATATTAGAACTATGGTTTTTTTAGGGGAATATTAGAACTATGGTTAAATACAATTGTTTATATTAGTTTCTTTTCAAAATAGTCAATATTGATTGTAGAATGTAGCAGGTAAAAATTTGAATTATGTTCATGTGTTTAAAGACTTAAATCATATTCTAATATAAAATGAATATTATTATAGTAAATCAACATTAAAAAGCCAGAATCTTCACACAATAACAAAAATGAATTCAATCAAGTCATTGACTACTTACCGCTATAACAGTTTGGTGAACTAGTTCAAATAGAACTAAACTAAAATTGAACTTAAAAATAGATGAATGTTGGTGGTTCGGTTTTTTGAATCGGTTCGGGTTATTAGCAATTCAGTTCTGGTTCTTAAATGGTTTTAGTTTGGTTCATGTTATTAGCGATTCGGTTATGCAACAAAGAATGACAAGACAAAATAATCAAACAAGTACAGAGAGTCTTCTCAAAGTACAAAAGGCATTGGAAATTCTAAAAATAATAATCACAGATAAATACATTCTACACAAATCAAGCAAGTACAGAGAGATTTCACAAAGTACAAAAGGCATTGGAAATTCTTAAAATAATTATCACAGTTTAACATCTCAACAAAGATTATAATAACCTTTGTAGTTAGATGTTTACAGCAAAATCCAATAAAGTGGAGAATAAACAAATTCTTAAAAAAAAGCTACTGAGACAATTATACAAATTTAAGTGAGATTCCTAATCTTTATAATAAAGACCAAAGAACAACAATGGAAAAATAGCTTACCTAATCAAACTAAAGTAGCCAGAAGATGCAAGAGAGAAAAAATTTATGAACAAAATAACTACATATATAGAATAAATTTGAAATTCTGGTGTATGCCAGTCTTCAGATGTTATACTCAATGTCTAGACATCTGATATGACATAATAAATACAATGCAAGGTAGATGCCCAATTTTTCGTGTTACAGTACTAAAGAGTAACAGAAGCACAGTTTAACCAAGCTGTGTAAGATATACTTTGAAGGTGCAGAGGATAGAACAACGATGTACCTAGTTCTGTTCATCTGTTGCACATGATCAGCAGAGAGCAAACAACCTTCACAGTTCTGTTTCTCCTACACAGATATCAGCATGATGTCTTAATATGTTCTGAGACATCATCTGTTACAACATTACAGTTTTACCTTGATATATAACAGACAGAATTATAAGGTGTTGAATGTAAAAACACAAATCAGTTGTTGACCCAGTTCGGTGAAACACACCTACTCTGGGGGCATACCAAGCCAGGAAGAAGATCCACTATTAGCAATATTAATTCAGGACTAAACTTCACAAGTTCCCATCCTTCACTTAATCATCTACCCAGTGCAACCTATACGTAGGAACTCCTAGATAGAAACCTACCAGTTTCCATTCCTATTGCCGCAGCAACAGAAGTCTTACTCCTACTCAAGAAGTAGAGCCCTCCCACTTGGTTTCCTACATTACAATGAATTATGAAGTAATGCAGAAATACTTAGACCTGCTTCATAGCTTCGTCCAAGAACACTCAAACTCTTACCTACAGGTATCGAGTTACACACATGGTAACCTTGCCACAGACCGACAGGTTTACCTAACAAAACACCTCCAATGTTACATTATGTGAGGCTTACAAACCCTAGGTTACAATCTGCTATTTATAACCTATTACCCAACTGGATTTGGGCCTTCAAAAATCTCAGCAAGCTTTTCTCCTTGCTGTTACAACTCAGCAGCAAACTTCTGCTATAATCAAGGTCTTCAATCTTCTAGTTCCTAAAATATCTCCATATTTAGAAACAGTATTTTCTTCAAATATTCTGATTGATTCTTGATTGATCTTCAGATTCCCCATAAGAAACGCCACATATATTCTCAGAGTATTTAAGTACCAGAACTGTAACTGAATTACTAATTCCGTTGACGTGATGTCAAGTCAGGTGTCATGACATTACATCTAACATGTTGTCCTAGATGTTGAACTTCTTCAACACAACAAATAACCTCTTTCATAATTCAGATCACTTAAAATAGTTAGGTTACAAGTCACAGCTGTTACA
This sequence comes from Vicia faba, assembly GCA_948472305.1. Lineage (NCBI taxonomy): Eukaryota > Viridiplantae > Streptophyta > Magnoliopsida > Fabales > Fabaceae > Vicia > Vicia faba. Next base: position 1,306,562,880 of record OX451741.1, read on the forward strand.
AACATTCAACATATAACATAGTTACTTAATTAGTACTTAATTTCAGGCGCGATGTCATATGCTGATGTTGTGACATCTTACATAACATGTTGGTCCAGATGTTGAACTTCTTCAACCCAACATATTAAAACAACAGAGGGAATATGGGTAAACTTGCTTTCTTATTTGTTTTACAAATGAAGCCAACTCTCCAGCCAGGGCACTTACAATCTCCCCCTTTGGCAAATTTTGGCTAAAACAAATAAGTGCAAGTTGCATTTTGGGACCAGGCCACAACACAGTTGAGATGTTACAACATCTTGTCCAACATCTTCTTTGTAGAGGATGATGTCCTTTGAGCAAACAACAAACCTCTGTCCCTCATCTGTGAGCCACTCCAAGCCATCGATGGCCCAAGAGGATTTCTTTTCTCAAGATTATTGTTGATAATCTTGATACTGATTACTTGTGATCATGTAACTCAGATCACAAGTCACAACTATCCTCTTAACTCAGAACACAAGACACAAACAAAGTCACTTACTTGTGATCATGTTGCTTTCACCTGAGTCTTGCTGGACATTGCCTTCTGTTGCTTTCACCAGAGTCTCGCCTGGGTCCCTATCTTTCTCCCCCTTTTTGGCCAGAATTTGACAAAGACTGCCCATACAGATCCATACCCATGCACAATTTTCCCAGATGCTAACAAACTTCATATTGCTGAAACCCTCTGATGAAGAGGAAGAATAGAGAGAGTATTCATAAATAATGCAACTTTGGCACAGATAGTAACGATCTTGGTACTTTACTCTGACAGTTTCAGTACCCTAGGACTGGTTTTAATGCAGGTACCTACCCTTGGGTTTGACCCTTTGACCATTGTCAGGATGAAGTATGTCTTACCCTTTTTAAAACAGACATTTGTCTTTTAGAACCGACTCCTCCCTTTATGTACTTGTCTTAGGATCCCCTATCCAAGAAACATCGTTGGCATAATACCTCAGTTATATAATACCTTTATTAGATGACAAGTTATCACCTAAACATTCCAGCTCACCAAACTGCTCCATAATGAGACACATCCGCCCTATTTTCTTAGCAGATGAAAACACGCTCAAATCCTATGTCGTCATACATTCTGCTATTTTTATATTAGCAATTTGAAACCATTCCATTTTCACAAGGAGGATGGTTACTCCCTCTGAGTCATATAGCTGTACACACATGGGTTTATTAATAATATTCCACACTTCATCCAATTTTCCTCCTGTCTGTAGTTTTAGAGGAAATTAGGAACAATGTCATTACCAATGTGATGACATTCGGTCAGACATAGTCCTCTTCAGTTTTGAACACATCATCCCAATGGTTAATAAGGTGCCACACTTTATATCCTACGAGTTTGATGAAGACCTTTTGTACAAACCAATACTCCCCCTGTTAGGGACAATCACTTCTCCTCATGGAAACAAGTAGGTCACATTCAATACTCAGTTGGACCTTCAAGACAACTTCTGATTCAAAGTAAATAAGACCCCTTGATGAATGGAAAACATAAGACGCATCTTCATGTCTTCAAGAGCGCACCCTCTGTTCAACAATATTGATTGAACGCATTCATACTGTGAATCAAACTTTCTCGATAATAATCAGCTGCCATATGTTGATTATCTTGATTCTCTGAATCCACTGCTGAGATAGACCAAATGCCATTGTTTGATTATCTCCTTCATGAATCCTCATATATAAAAAAAATCAAATGCCACCTTTTGAATTCTCCATGTTTATCAGACTTCTCCCAAGGATATTCTGATCTTCCAATTGAAACTTGAACTTCAAGCTACAAGTTATCACAAACGGCTTAGATACACTAAGACAGGAACATGTAACAACTCCAAAGAGCTACAAAGAGACGATCTTTTTGAAGGATCTAATCTTCAACTTCGTAGATCATCCTATCTTAAGTTGATGTGCCACTTCACCAACCAAGAATCTGATGTTGAACCAAATGTCACAGCATTATGTTATAACATCTAGTTGTTGAATTCAGCTCCAGACTGATCCAAGTGACCATCATCAAGATTATGATGTCTTCTTCTTCTTGTAGCTTTAAGTCTGAACATGTTTCCAGGAAACCTTTTCAAGGATCAAATGATTTTGCTGTCACCAAAGAGATAGCTCTAAAGCATCACTCTTCCTGTGATTCTTCACAGGGTCTAGAAATGTTCCCACATCTTTAAGAACATCAGTTATCTTGAACTCCAAGGATAATCAATTAAATACTTGTACTTGTCACAAATAGCAATTGATCATAAATCCTTCCCATTATCCTGTAAGATACTTTCACCATTTGAATACTTTGACATACTCTTCGTGTGTTAATATCTTCTTCTTGCAAGCTCTTTCTTTGAGAGACCAAAGAGTTGAGATATCTAGGTTGCCACCCTTGACTCAAGTAAATAGAATTTTCTCTGAACAAACTCTACTCACCTCAACAGATTTGAAACTCCTACCAGATCAGATTCATCCTTAGGAATGAGTGAGATGAATCCTTCCTTGCAAATATGTCACACAACACCCAGAACCCATGTGACATAGGTCAACAACCAGCTAAACACCAGGCTGAACTAATGTGAGGAGGTTAACCAAATCTCCCCCTCAAACTACCAGTCATGGAAGCTCCACACAAAATATCCATGCATTGTGCACAAATGTCTCGACATGACATATGACATCCCAACCAGATTTAAGTAACTCCAAGAGCTATACCTTAACCAAACTCTGAGTCTTCATATTCTTGAAAGATCTTCCACTTCTAATCATGATGTTTAAATGACAAGTCTCATGATCCCAATCTACTTCTATGAAGGAGCAATAATGCTGCACCATCATTGACTTTTATTAACCAATGGGCTTGTCTTTCTTCACACCATATTACTCCAGGGAACAACTGCTCAGTCCTGATCAATCTTCAGGAATAAGCCCACCAATGAGGATTGCACAATGTCACATTTCAACCAGCTCTACTTCTAGAGTTCTGACTTCTAAAAGTAACCTTCGGGAGCACACAGACATAGTTGACTCTACCATTGTCAACTTTGCACACACAGATGTCTCCTCTTCCAGGTCAGGAGTAGGTTTCAAACAAAAGTATCCCTTTGTTTGACACCCAAAACATATGCTTTTCAACTAGTAGCTGCATACTTGTAGAACACATGTTCCACCGTCGCATAGAACATCAGTTCCATCACCTTGGAACAAAACCCTCCTTGAAATTCTTCAAGGTCTTCGTATAACACTACTCAAGAGAGTAAGGGAATCAGTAATTATGTGATTCTTACCATCCTGAACGAAGAACGTCTTCATGAGTGGACTTGAGAGGACTCAAGTATATGTGACATTTTCAATAGCTTACGTTGAAATCTTGAATACAGTAGCCTTCAATCCACAAGAGGGGAAACCCATCAGAGCTTGAGTTTTGCCAAGTATTATGCAGCGGAAGAACATAATACAACTCAATCTTTGCACACACACTACTTCAGGCGTACACAAATCCTAGGTTTGAAAATAAATCAAACCTAGAACAGCTACCACACAACCAGGCCAAATGCCAATCACCAAAGACAGGTACACACAGTTCCTGTCACGAATAGTCCATCCTCCCACTTCAAGGGACCATTCAGGGAAATAACAAACCTTTCCAGGTTACAATCTCCAGTACTAAAATTGACCTTGCAGATACCAGAAAGTATCACCCATGGATCTCATCCAGAAACAGAACAGGATGCCTGCTCTGATACCAATTGAAATTCTGGTGTATGCCAGTCTTCAGATGTTATACTCAATGTCTAGACATCTGATATGACATAATAAATACAATGCAAGGTAGATGCCCAATTTTTCATGTTACAGTACTAAAGAGTAACAGAAGCACAGTTTAACCAAGCTGTGCCAGATATACTTTGAAGGTGCAGAGGATAGAACAACGATGTACCTAGTTCTGTTCATCTGTTGCACATGATCAGCAGAGAGCAAACAACCTTCACAGTTCTGTTTCTCCTACACAGATATCAGCATGATGTCTTAATATGTTCTGAGACATCATCTGTTACAACATTACAGTTTTACCTTGATATATAACAGACAGAATTATAAGGTGTTGAATGTAAAAACACAAATCAGTTGTTGACCCAGTTCGGTGAAACACACCTACTCTGGGGGCATACCAAGCCAGGAAGAAGATCCACTATTAGCAATATTAATTCAGGACTAAACTTCACAAGTTCCCATCCTTCACTTAATCATCTACCCAGTGCAACCTATACGTAGGAACTCCTAGATAGAAACCTACCAGTTTCCATTCCTATTGCCGCAGCAACAGAAGTCTTACTCCTACTCAAGAAGTAGAGCCCTCCCACTTGGTTTCCTACATTACAATGAATTATGAAGTAATGCAGAAATACTTAGACCTGCTTCATAGCTTCGTCCAAGAACACTCAAACTCTTACCTACAGGTATCGAGTTACACACATGGTAACCTTGCCACAGACCGACAGGTTTACCTAACAAAACACCCCCAATGTTACATTATGTGAGGCTTACAAACCCTAGGTTACAATCTGCTATTTATAACCTATTACCCAACTGGATTTGGGCCTTCAAAAATCTCAGCAAGCTTTTCTCCTTGCTGTTACAACTCAGCAGCAAACTTCTGCTATAATCAAGGTCTTCAATCTTCTAGTTCCTAAAATATCTCCATATTTAGAAACAATATTTTCTTCAAATATTCTGATTGATTCTTGATTGATCTTCAGATTCCCCATAAGAAACGCCACATATATTCTCAGAGTATTTAAGTACCAGAACTGTAACTGAATTACCAATTCCGTTGACGTGATGTCAAGTCAGGTGTCATGACATTACATCTAACATGTTGTCCTAGATGTTGAACTTCTTCAACACAACAAATAACCTCTTTCATAATTCAGATCACTTAAAATAGTTAGGTTACAAGTCACAGCTGTTACAAACATTCAACATATAACATAGTTACTTAATTAGTACTTAATTTCAGGCGCGATGTCATATGCTGATGTTGTGACATCTTACATAACATGTTGGTCCAGATGTTGAACTTCTTCAACCCAACATATTAAAACAACAGAGGGAATATGGGTAAACTTGCTTTCTTATTTGTTTTACAAATGAAGCCAACTCTCCAGCCAGGGCACTTACAAAATTCATTCAAGAAATACTTAAAATGACAAATTAAACCGAAAAGTGAGAATTAAGAATGAAAAGCTTGTTTAATCTCCATGTTGCTTTCTAGCCTTACAACTAATTACCATAGCAACAACAATTGGTTTCTTTCTAGGATTCTTCTGGTCTTCAAACTTATAGCCCATTTAAGACAATCTAACTATATTGATTGTATTGTAAAACATGGAAATCTCATTAACTTTTTCTATGTCCATTGATAGAATTGTGGGTTAAAAAATATCAACGAAGGAAACTTACATCAGTAACCCCCTCCTTCACATCAATTTGTGCTTCATCTTCCATGGTGATAATTGAAACCCAAATAAAACGAAACAAGAAAATCAAAGTAGTGAGATAGTATTTGTCAAAGATAGCTTTACTAAGGAAAATGCACTTGATCGATAACTGTTGGAACATGTCCATGTTTCAATATGTTGAATTTAAAAAAATTTCAAGTCCCACACATTGTTAGAATATCTTTTTGGTTGAAAAAACCATTTAGTCCCACATTGCTTATGTGATAAATATTAACTATCTTACCTCACTATATAAGGAGTGCACATGTTTCATTCCAAATTACACCAAAAACTATTCTATTAGTTTTTCCTTCCTCACTCTCATAACTTTGCGTCTCTCAAATTGTCGAAGCGCACCATCTTTTTCTCCATTCTTCCTACTCGTTGAATTTTCCGAGTATTTTCTTAAATTCTCTTTAGAGAATTATGTTAATTTCTCCTCATTTGAGTTGAGAAATTTTCAAGTTTAATCTTTTGGATTCTCTTTGGAGAATTATTTGAATTTCTCTTTGTTGAAGAAATTATTATGAGTGGTCAAATGACCATTATTAATTTCTCTTTGGAGAATTATTTGAGTTTCTTTTTGTTTGAGAAATTATTATGACTGGTCTTTGTACCAGATACTACGAGTGGTGTTGATGCCATATTTGAATGGTCTTGTACCATCAGAGAGTGTATTTCTAAATCGATTATCTATCATGCAAGTAATCGTACAGTGTAGAACTGTGTTGTTTTATCCTGTTGGCAGCGTAGTAGTTCGACTGCATTGCATAATTTTTGAGTAATGTTGTAAAACATCTTAAAGAGAGCGACCTAATCCGCAACTCAACCTGGTAATTTCTCGGGTGACAAATATTTCAAAATCTGAAAACAACAATTTTAAGACGTTTCAAACTGCCATGGCTATTGAAGAAATTATTGATTCTTTTGCGGATATTGTCTTTGAGAAATCGTTCATGTTTGAGAGAAGTCACTTTAAACGTTGGCAACAAAAGATGAAGTTCTTAACGTTAAAAAAAAAGTTGCTAACGTTCTGATCGATGACATTCTGTTGCTCTTTTTGGATCAATCGAACAAACTAACGATAGTAAATCTGGAGATTTAGAAGGAACACTTAATAGTGTTGAAGTTGAATCTGCTGCACAGATTAAAGCGAATAATTTACAACATAGTAAAGAAATCACCTTATAGAAAGAGAATGAAAATCTCTACAAAATCATATTTTGAATAGACTCGCAGATGATCTGTATGATAATTACAGTTGATGTGATACTGCAAAACAAGATTGAGAGACTCAGAAAAAGAAGTATGACGTAGAAGCTGGAGCAAAGAAGTATGTTGTTAGCCGCTACTTCAAGTATCAAATGCAAAGATGTAAGGTCGATGGAGGCTCAATGTTATGAACTTCAAAAGATTGCTTAAAAGATCATCACAAAAGGTATGTGTTTAAATGAACAATTTCAAATTGGTTTTATTATTGACAAACTACCCCATAGTTTGAATATTTAAAAAAAAAAAAGGGAATCTTAGAGACAATATCAAAAAGAAAAAGTCTTGGTTGTTTCAAACAACAAAAATAAATTCATTGTAGTTCTGAAGCCATTTGGCAATTGATTAAAGAATCAGAACCGCAATATTGTGAACCGAATTAAGAATGAGAATCCTTCTATGATGCCAATAGCTCCAACTAGGCAACAACCACCACCTAAAAGAAATGACGTTGGTTTCCCTTTGTTTTAACTATGGAAAATCAAGTCATATGACTAAGAAATGTAGAAGAAAGCTTGAACTTGGTGTTGCCCCTAATGCACAGGTCAACCTGACTAATGGGCAATTTATTGCTATGGTCATTGAAATCAACATGGTTGATGGATATGTTGGTTGGTGGATAGACACATGCGTCTCTCGTTGTGTCTGTTATGATCGTGTTATGTTTAAACATACACGAATACTAAAGATAAGAACGTGTTATTTAGAGATGGCTAGACCACGAATGTTGCTGGAATTGTAGACATGGAGCTAAATTTCACCTTCAAAAAGACTTTAATCTTAAGGAACGTTATGCATGTTCCTAAGATTAGAAAGAATATTGTTTCTGGTTTTCTTTTAAATAAGATAGGGTTTAGTCAGTGTATTGGGGTAGATTTGTACGCCATTACGAAGAATGAAGTTTATATGTTTAAAATTTTTGTAAAGAATTTGAAAATGATATTATAAGAATTTGTAGTGATAGATAAACTATATGTTTCTAGTTTATTAATGAATTTTATACATGGAATTGTATTGTTGGCTCCTAAATTCGACACCCACGTTCTATTATCATATAGATCATTAATTATGAGTTAGAAGAGTTTCCTGCACAAGAAGGCTTCGATCAGCTGATCACATCGAAGGCTTATCAAAGAATGACAAGATACTTAGAGAAATTTCTCTAAGTTGGAATCATGTTGTTTTCAACGTCGAAGGAGCAACCTTTCGACCAAGGTCCCTGATGCCCAAGATCGAACGGTTTGAATTTCGAATTGTTAGAGGGAAAATGGTTCCCAGCAGTTACCAAGCGCAACGTGGCATGGAAGTAGGCGTCGAGGGCTGTGAATGTGCCATGTGGTGTCACCTCAAAGCAATGTAACTGCCCAACAGTTGCTTAGGGTTTTTTAGTATAAATATTAAGTGTTCACGTAGTTATTAGGGGTGTTCATCATTGTATACAAGTCACTCATTTAGATTCAAGTACCCAGCGTGAGAGAAAGAATCATTAAGAATGTATGTGTGAAACACAATTTACCTTAATCGAAATCTTTTACATTCAAGCAATTTATCGCTTTCACTTACTTATCTCAGTCGAAGTCATTTATTTAACAAGCCTTTAATGCTTTTATTTACTTTACCAAGCTTTTCTCCATGCAATTTACTTAAAGTGTCTCTACCTTACTTGCGTTAATCACCATTAGGATTAGTCGAAACTCTCTATTTCAAAGCATTTAAACTCTCTAAAATCAGCCATGTCTTAGGATCAATCTGATCGATCCTGCGAGTCACCAAATAAGTTACCTTTTGGAAGATCAGCGGTTGTTTACCATTTTTCACGGTAAACAAATTGGCACACCTGGTGGGACCTTGTGTTGATTTTACGAGTTTAATCGTTTTTTATAAAATATACTCCTTTCTCGAGAGTATTGCATGTTATTGAGAAGTGGTAGAATATACACCAACGAAACCAATACTAGGAGAAGAAGTAGAGAAATGGCAAATCCGCCAAACAATGGAGAAAACCCACAAACAAACGTGGGAGCGACGGTTATCCCAACCGTAAGCGAAGTGGTAACCACCGGTTCAACGCCAGCAGTAACGGTTACACAAACGGGGCCAATGCCTTCATTTACAGGCCCCAGAATGCCTTTGGGAACTCCCCCACCAAGGGGAAACCAAGGAACTAGACCATATGTTCCCCCAGGTTTTTTGACAGTCTGGATAAATCGAGAACCACCCTACGGCATGCCAACTTCTGAATTGACTAGCTTGACGAACGCTGCGTCAACCTTTTCATAACCTTTAATGAGCGCCTCTTCGCCACTCCAAGGCTCTGGAGTTGGTATGGCGAACATGGGTAGGAACCAACTCTTAGGAGGAACGTCCCACGTAATGCCTGGCCTTACGAATGCCTCGACAGCAGTATTGAGGCAGCAAATGGACGAAAGCAACCACGACATGGTTCAAATGTTGGCGCAAACTTTAAGTAGAGTGCTAAATCCTCTAATACAGAATACCACCCAGTCGAATCAGCAAATGACAGCGCAAATGTCGCGTCTGGCTGACTTTTTTGGGGTACCCCAACCCATTCGACAGCCCCAAAGGGAACAGATAAGGGGAAACCAAGGCATACTTCTAGAGGAAGAAACCACTATTAACCAAGTCCAACAACCTGTCGAAGAGAACCTTAGGGTACAAATGGAACAACCCCGGGTCGAAGAGCCGAGAGTCGTAGCCCCGGAAATAAGGATGGTTAATAGAAACCAAAACGCTGACGAAGTAGTTCAGCAAATCCATTACCAGAATGTTGGTTTGGAGAATAACTTGACAGCCATGATTGAAAGAATCATGATGCAAAACGGGATGAATACGGGCTTCCGTAGGCCCAACTTCACATCCCCGCTGTCGGAATATGTGTTACAAACGGACTTGCCTCCTAGATTCAAAGTCCCTAAGTTCACTAAGTTTTCAGGGGACACGACAGAATCCACTGTCGAACATGTGGCAATATATTTAATCGAAGCGGGAGAAATCTCAAACAATGAGAACCTAAGGATTAAGTATTTCCCAAGTTCCCTAACAAAGAATGCGTTTACTTGGTTCACAACTCTCCCCCTAATTCGATCCACCATTGGACCCAGTTGGAGAGATTGTTCCATGAGCAATTCTACATGGGACAAACCAAGATAAGCTTGAAAGAGTTGGCTAGTGTAAAGAGGAGATTCACTGAGCCTATAGACGAATACCTAAATAGGTTTAGATTGCTCAAGGCAAGATGCTTTACGCAAGTTCCAGAGCACGAGTTAGTCGAAATAGCCACTGGAGGTCTAGATTACTCCATTAGGAAGAAATTAGACACTCAGTACCTGAGGGACATGGCCCAATTGGCCGATAGGGTTCGACGGGTAGAACGCCTTAAAGCTGAAAAAGGTAGGGCGACGAAAACTCATAAAAGAGAAAAGATAGCATATGTCGAAATGGATGATGAAAATCCAGAAACATTCGACGAACTTATAGTCATCAAGGAGAGTGAGGTCGATTTAGCTGAGTTAAAACAAGGGCCACCATACTCTTGCAAATTACTAGTTCCCTCAAGTGGAAAAAACCCCACTGAGTCTGAAAAGGCCAATGATAGGTTCCCTAAAAAGACTTACAGTTTCGATATTACGAAATGTGATGAAATTTTTGATTTACTTGTAAAAGATGGCCAAATGATAATACCCCCAGGGGTAAAAGTGCCTCCTCTTGATCAAAGAAAGAAAAGAGGCTATTGTAAATATCATAACTTTCTGGGCCATAAAACATCTCAATGTTTTCTTTTCAGGGATCTCATGCAAAATGCTATCAAAGAAGGGAGGCTGAAGTTCGCTGACGAGGCCCCCATGAATGTGGATTCGAGCCCTTTGCAGGAGGAAGCCCACTATGCCGAACCCTCAGGGGTAAATGTGATCGAAGCTTCCAGGAGTCAGGTGAAAAGGCCAGGGATAACTATGGTCGTAGTCACCAAAGATCATATCAATATGCCAATATTTGGCAGTTTTTCTGGGAACCTTCCTAGAAAAACAATCGAAGCAGTCCAAAAGGCCGCTGAGGGCCCAAAACTGGAAACAGGTGGAGTCTCAAAATGTGGAACTAAACCCACTTCCTACTTGGCTGCGGTGTAGGGCCAAACAAAAGACCTGGAGGCTCAAATGAAGCAAATGACTCTTGCTACTAAAGACAACATGAATGTCAACATGGTCGAAATCTCTGAATCAAAAGTTTCAGAGGAAGCCATCAGGCAAGAGCAAGCAAACAGAACAGCGTTCCCTCGAGAGAACGAAAATCTGGCAGAATTCTTGCAAAGATGCCAGAAGAAAAAATCAGAAGTAATGTTGTGTCCTCGATGCAACTCTATTTTTGACAAGAAAGCTGCTGAACACATCGAAGGTGTGAGAGCAGCAAACAAAAAATGGAGCAGAAATGCACAAACAAGTGCAGGCTCTGATGTTCGACACGATCCTAGAAGAACCTATCAAAATGGTTCAAGTCAGGAAAAGAGGCCACTAACTTTCAGGCCTCCAGCCAATGTGCCAGTCGATACATGGCTCAAAACATCGAGTCGAAAGAGACCCAACGAAGAAAGGTGGCATTCCTTTGAAGTGTCAAGAGGTTCATCTTTGATACTCAAGAAAGAACCTCATGTAGGTGCCACCAAAGTTGCTCAAGTATCGAGTAACTACAAGGGAAAGAACCCAATGTCTCGATCCCAGTGGAGAAGGTACCAAAGGCGGCGCAAGGCTGAGAGAGAGGCTGCCAACGAACCAAAACCAGAGTCGAGCTCAAATGTCCCCCAGCGAAAGCAAAGAAATTCTTTGGAGAGGGAACCAATGGCCAGTAGATTGGTATGGCCTGAGCAAGACGAAGCTGGTGACGAAGATAGCTCCGAGTCCGACGACACATTAGACATCATGATAAATGTAGTTTCGGTCTTGCTAAGAGAATTTGACCGCCAAATGGAAGTCGAAGAAAACGACTGGGAAGTCGAACAAGAGATGGCCAAGCATAGGCCAGTATGCTACTTTGTCATGGGTAAGGGCTGCACTGAAGAGCAAAATGGTTTCTTCGAACCACCAACTGAGGCGATGAAAAATCACCTCAAGCCTTTATTCATAAGGGCAAATCTCGAAGAGGCCACTGTAAACAAAATCTTAGTGGACTGTGGGGCGACTATCAACATAATTCCCCACTTCATGCTAAGAAAAGTAGGCAAGAATGATGAAGACATTAAGCCTCATAATATGGTCCTATCGAACTACGAAGGCGGAATAGGGACCACCATGGGTGTGATTCAACTAGACCTCAAAGTGGGATCCATCCTTCGACCAACCATGTTCATGGTCATATCGGCTAAACCAAATTACAACCTACTGTTAGGCCGAGAATGGATACATGGTGTCGGAGCAGTACCATCATCGATGCATCAAAGGGTGATATTATGGCGTCCCAATGGGATTGTCGAGAATATAGAAGCAGATCAGAGCTACTACTTAGGCGAAGTTAATCACCTAGGGAGAGCTGACTTCGACAAAAATTTGGCTCACATTGGGCCATGTCCAGCACCTGACTTCGACATGGCGCCAGCGCCAAATGCTTTTTATTCCTTGTACCTGCATCCTGATCATGGGTTTCAATGGGATAAAGAAGACTTGTCTCACATTGATTTCAGTGGGCTAACTGACATCCAGCCAACTGGTTGGGGAAGCGAATTCAGTGATAATGACTGAGTCGCAAGCGTTACATCGAATTTCGGCTTACGTAGCCGAAACAAGAATGATAGCGGCTCTCGAAGCCGAAGTAAAATACATGGCCTCCAAGGCCAATGACCAAGTACTACCTTCTGCAGGTCCTGGAAAAGATTTCGACCCAGAGCCACCTGATATAGGTCCTGGAAAAGATTTCGACCCAGAGCCTCCTGATATCTCGACAGAAGGAATGCGAAAAATAAGAAAAACACGAAGATTGCAAGAAGAAACGGGGAGTTTATTTGATGGAAAATAATTGATGATTAATTGATTTTTTATTTTGAGAAAAGGGAATTAAAACCTAATAAAAACCTAAGTTATTTTTAAATGAAGAAAAGTTTAATAATGAAAGGAAATTAAGTTAATTAATTTAATTAATTTACTAAAAAAAAGTTAACTTGATTTAATTCTAAATTAGTTTTAATTAATTAATTAGAAAATTTTAATTATATTTTAAAAAAAGAAATTGTAAAAAAAAAGGAATTGATGGGCCTGCAGAAGCAAGTTGGGGGGTGCTGAAAGGAAAGGAATCTAGGCCCAAATCAAAGAGCCTTGATAATCCAGCGTGATTGGCTCTAGGGAACTCACGGTGCACATGCCAGATCTGGGATGTTGGATCTTGGTAGTATGAAGATCTGGTGATGGTGAGGTGAGGGAGTAGGATAAGCGCGCTGGCTAATTGTACTTGATCTGTAAACAAGAAACTATGAAAAAGTAAAATGTGAAAACACCAGGGGCAGGGATCGAACCCGTGCCCTGGTACAACAATGCCTTTGCAAAGCTCGCTTCTACCATTGGGGAGGCCTTTTACATCTGTTTACATAAACCAATCAATAAAAACAAAAATGAAACATGATGCTATTGGTCGGAGAGGCGTCAGAGCCCTAGCTCCGGTCGTCTTCTCCGGCTATCCCTTTTTCCAACCTACGAGATAATACACTTCCCTTTATTGCTTTTTGGGTTGTATATTATATGTCGTACTCAGTTAAGATCATTTTCCACCTTGCTATCCTTCCAGAGAGAGCGGGCTTCTCGAAAATATACTTGATCGGATCCATCTTCGATATCAACAAGGTAGTATGAGTCAGCATATACTGTCTCAGTCGGTGAGCAGCCCATGCCAAAGCGCAGCAAGTTTTCTCGAGCAATGAGTATCGAGTCTCACAGTCGGTAAACTTTTTGCTAAGGTAATAAATGGCATGCTCTTTTCGACCAGACTCGTCATGCTGCCCCAACACACACCCCATTGAATTGTCTAGCATTATCAAGTATAATATCAAAGGTCTTCCTTCAACTGGAGGTATCATAATGGGTGGTTCTTGAAGGTATTCTTTGATTCTTTCGAAAGCAGTTTGGCATTCATCATTCCACCTTACCACTTGATCTTTCTTCAGCAGCTTGAAGATTGGCTCACAAGTAGCAGTTAGATGTGAAATGAACCTGACGATGTAATTCAGACGTCCCAAGAAACCTCTAACCTCATTTTCTGTACGGGGAACCAGCATCTCTTGTATGGCCTTTACCTTTGCAGGGTCTATCTGAATACCCTTATCATTGACGAAAAAACCCAGAAGCTTTCCATACCTTACCCCGAAGGTACACTTGTTCGGATTCAACCTCAGCTTATATGTCTTCAACCTGTCAAACAATTTCTGGAGATGATCAAGGTGCTCTTCCTCGGTCTGATACCTGGCTATCATGTCATCAACATACACTTCGATCTCGTGGTGAATCATATCATGAAACAAAGCGACCATGGCACGCTGATAGGTTGTCCCAACATTTTTCAACCCAAAAGGCATCACCTTGTAGCAGAAAGTGCCCCACTGTGTAACGAAGGTTGTCTTCTCCATGTCTTCAGGAGCCATCTTGATATGATTGTAGCCAGAGAAACCACCCATTAAGGAGAAGATTTTATGCTGCACGATGTTGTCAACCAGAACATCAATGTGAGGAAGTGGGAAGTCATCCTTGGGGTTTGCCCTGTTCAGATCTTTTTAATCTATGCACATCCGTACCTTACCGTCCTTCTTAGGTACCGGGACAACATTGGCAACCCACTGTAGATAGGAAGTGACAGCTAAGAATCCTACATCGAACTGTTTCATGACCTCTGCCTTGATCTTCTATGACATTTCAGGGCACATATGACGGACCTTCTATTTAACCGGAGGATAGTCCTCTTTAGTCGGTAGGCGATGTACCACAATATCAGTGTCCAAACCATGAATGTCTTCGTAGGACCAGGCGAAGATCTCAACATAGTTATGCAACATCTGTATCAACCTCTATTTGACGCTAAGCTCCAGATTTGTGCCTATTTTAACCTCTTTTTTGTCTTCCTCAGTACCTAAGTTCACTGTCTCAACCGGCTCTTCATGGGGTTGTATGGCCCTTTCTTCCTGCTATATTAGCCTAGCAAGTTCTCCAGGCACTTCACAATCATCCTCACCTTCGTCCTCGGCTTGGTTGATCTGATTTTTGAAGTCATAACTGGCAATAGCAGAGCTGTTATCAATGGGATCCAGAGTGGATATGGATCTGCATTGTGATACGTGAGTGTGTGTAAGAGAATAGTTGTTTTGATAAAGTGAAAAACAGAAAAGAAAAATAGAGAGTGCAAAATTTGTATGCCAGAAACTTCCAATGCTTTATTAATGATTATGAAATGACAAATAATAGCCCTCACAAGCAAAGACAAGGTGCCTCGGGCAAGGCACCAGGCCGTAAAGTTTCACATTGTTTATTACAAATCTTAAAAGAAATAAGTCAATTATTGTAGAATAAAAGAAACAGGTATGAAGTCCCTAGCCGTCCAATTGATCGTTCCATCGTTGGTAGTTGGGTAGATCCAGCTGTCAAGGTATGATTCCTCTTCACTGTCTTCAATGGCGTTTATCCCACGATTGCTGATGCATATGGGAGGTCCTCCATCCCGAGCGCGTCTAATAGCCCTTTGAGCCCCTTCTTCAACCACAGCTCTGGCGTCCTTGAGAGAAGCCATCTTTAGAGGAGGTTTGTTGCTAGCAGTTTCAGTCGATGCCAAGATCTGAGGGACCTCTTCAAAATTCTGACAAGGCGTTTCTATGAATTCCTCGTCCATATCTACGTAGCGGAAGGAGTTGAGGTGACTCACCATATATTCTTCCTCGCCCCGCACTATGACAATCTTTCCTTTCACCGGATACTTCAGCATTTGATGGAGTGTGGAGGTGACTGCCCCAGCCTCATGGATCTAAGGACGACCCAACAAGAAAGAATATGATGGCCTAATATCCATCACATAGAAAGTGGACCCAAAAGTATGAGAGCCCACTTTGACAAGGATGTCCACCTCCCCGTGCACCATTCTCTTCGATCTGTCAAAAGACCTTACCACAATGTTACTAGGCTTTAGAGTTAAACCCTTGCAATCCAACAGGTCCAACGCCTTCTTCGGCAGAACATTCAGCGAAGACCCAATATCTACCAACACATGAGCCATAGTGGTGCCCCTTCATTCAATAGAGACATGCAGAGTGTTGTACCCCAAAATTTTCCCTCCCATATTTCTCAATACATTTGAAGTGAGGTCCTCAAATTGCTCAAGGAAGTCCAAAGTTTGACCAAACAAACTCTCTCCTAAGGTAGTCTACCCCAAATTAGGGTTTCATTTTGCATCAAGATGTTTGCGTCCAAAGGGTCCCAAATGCTCACCATTGTCCTAATATGTTCTCAAGATCATCCATGTCAAGTTTCAAGCCTTGCAGAGGAAGTTTGCTCAGTCAATTGCTCAAAGGCCTGAAATTCGACTGTGCTAGGGCAAAAGTCAACTGTGTCCCACATACAGTCAAACTTCAAGATTTTTGGTCAACATTCTCATTTTGAAGTAATATTCATCATTTGATCAAGGGTTGATCATTATTCCTCAAGGATTGCTCACAATTCATCAAAACCCAAAAGTTGCTAAATTAGGGTTTTGTAGGAAAAGTCAACTCAACTTTGACCAAGCATAACTTTCTCATACCTTATAAAAAATGACCCATCCAAATCTCATTTTGAAGAGTATGTAATTACCTACAATCCATCTTCATCTCCAAAGTTCAAAATATGCACTCACAAGAAGATATGAATTTGGACATTATAGGTCATTTTGAAAAGTCAACAAAAACACCTTTTGGGTCAAAGCTTCATACATGAACATGAAAGACTCAATTGAGATGAGACCAAAAGGGTTGCTTAGAGGACATCTTAAGCTTTCTAAAAAGTCAAAGAACACATCTCTAGGGTCAAAATTGAAAGAGTTATGCATTGGCCAAGTTGACCCTTTTTGCAAAATTGCTAAAAGACAAATGTGGCCAAAATTGCATTTTTTGCCAAATGGGCCCAACTTTTTATGCTTGCACTGAGTTTGTAATGTGACCCACGAACCATGATTCCTTCCATTTTTCATTCTTTTATTTTTGTCATTTATCTTGATTTTATTTCATTTAAATCAAATAAAATCAAAATAAAATAATAAAAATATCAAAAGCTAATTAAATCTCGAGATTTTGTGCATGATTAAGTCCAATACATAGCTGGAAACAAGATCAAATTGTGCAAGGTTCAAAATGGACACAAAAAGATTGGATTTTCTTGATTTGGAAAGATTTTGCACGAGGATCAAATCATGAATCAATAATCATAATTGGAGAGATTTGATACAACTTTGTAACCCTAATGCATTCTACTATACATAAGGAACAAGTGCAGACAAAAAACAAGAGGCTGGAGGCGTGCAAGAGAGAAAACAAGTTTCAAAAAAATTCAAGAAAAGTGGCAAACTGATTTCCATGTTTCAGATCACTTCAAGGCATTCTAGTCATCCCAATCGATTGCTGGACTCCCCAGGATCAAGATTCAATTGCTAGCAAGCCTCCTCACACTCAGAATCACACTATAAGGTTCATGCGGTTTATCACTTTTCTTGAATTCGAAAATCTTAATTCTGGCATCCTTAACATGATTGATTGGCATATTCTTAAACCTTGTGATGTTTCTAAGCTAATGATTATATTTAATTGCGTTTTTATTGACTGAACATGAAAATGCCATAGCTAGGGTTTTTCCTTCATTTTTAGGGATTTACTGTACAGGAACAATTGGCCATTAATAATGGTACCATGATGTTCGTGAGGTTGCAACGAGTTGATTGGTACCATTGTTTTGCATTTATCATGCTTGTATGAGATTTTGAAAAGGGCACAGGGTTATACCTACACTCAGTGTCCGTAGGTAAAAGTCATGAAATTTACAGCGATGGTGGGAGGAAGAAGAAGGATAACGTGGCGCTCCATGACTCGTCCATTTGAATTTCGCGTGTTTCAGAGTTTGGCCTTTTGTTTTTATCATATAATATTTATTTGTTATTAGTTATACAACTAACACAACCAGCTCAGCTGGCAAGCGCGCAGGGGGAGGATGCCTAAGGGCCTGGGTTTGATCCCCAGGTCCCAACTTTATTTCATATTTTTCTTGGACATGCAATCTAGTGCATCTTACACCCACTCTCCAGATCTGATCATCCAAACCACCAACAAGCCAGATCTAAGGCCTTCCCAATGAAGGTCCACCATGGGCATAAGTCAAGCGTATGCATGGGATTGGAAAAGTCAAAAGGGCCATCAGCATCTGGGCCCAAAAAATTGCAAATAACACCCCCCTTTGCTAGCACAACACCAGGCCCATTCTTTCTTTTCTTTAAATATTCTTTTATTTATTTAATTTGTTTAAATTGTTTTCTAACACAAATAATTTCTTTTTTTCACAAAAAAAATCATAAAATCAAGTTTCACAAAATTTAGAATTTAGGTTTTTATTTTATCAAATTTAATTTAATATTAGTTTAATTTAATTTAGATTAGTTCTGACTTTTTTATATATTTAAAATCAATTAGAAAAATTAGGGTTAGCTTGATTTAATTTTTTATTTCCTTCTCAAAACAAAAAAATACAAAAATAAGTTAATTTAATTATTTTTTCTTAAAATTAAATTAAGTAGTAATTAGGTTTTTATTTATTCAATTAAACCTTATTTTCTTAAAATAGCACAAAAAATGACAAAAAAAAATGATTTTTTCTTTTAAATTACAATTAGGTAGTTGGGGTCAAAACCCTAAATCTCTCGTTTTCGATTCATCGCGCGCGTTTATTATTTTTTGCAATATTAATGTAACTGCTCACGGTATGTAATAACTTAATTAGGATTTTCTTTATTTATCGTTTTTACGGGTTTTTTGGCTATATAATTAATCCCCTCCCCGAAGCCTTGTAATAGCGTAGGTTTTATTTCTCGCATTTTAATTCTCGCAAATAATAACTGTTTAGATGTATGTTAATAGGATTGTATGACAAGATTGCATGATAGTTTAAAATGACTAGAAAACCCTAAATGTACAAAGATAATAACTGAAATCAAATCACTTGCACATGCGCACTCCTAGGGTATACTCTCACTTCGGTTGCCTTCGGTAAATGATCATTAAGTATAGGGTGTCTTAGTGGTTGCCCTCTTGTCTAACAAAGATCAAAAGTCCCATTCGGAAATGTTGCCTCGGAAACGTCGCCTCGGAAATGTTGCCTCGAATATAATCTTAAGACTTTAGGGTTATTACTAAGACGTCCTAACGTTGCTTTAGTGACCATACGTCCCTTACGAATTGACCCTTACAACTCCAACGACGATGCTACCTATTTCTCAATAATGGGATAACATTGTCTAAAGGAAAACGAACAGACTTTTTCGAGTAGGTAGATTAGTTCCTAGGTACTTGCTCAAACAAACAAACTTTTTCACACAAACACTTTTCAAACAAAGTTTTCAAAAAAAACTTCGTAACACTCTTGAGGACAGAAACAAGGGTTAAAACAAAGTAAAACAAAACTTTTAAAAACAAGCACACATAAGCAATTTCAAAATGAGCAAGTACCTAAGAGCCCATGGAAAACCATGGATGGAAAGGGTGCTAACACCTTCCCTTTCTATAATTTACCCCCCATACTCAAAATCTCGAAAAAGGAATTTTTCTGTGCTTTTTCATTTTTGGTTGGATAAAATAAAAGTCGGTGGCGACTCTTGCTTACCGCGACATTTGTGAATAAAAAATGCAAACCAGTAAAAACAGTCGGTTCTGCCACCGTATCACATAGAGCATCATTATGCTTTCTTCCTTTTGGTGTCAAATCTGCATTTGAAAAACCCAGCCCATTATCGGCAGTCAGGCTGGCCATACAATCTTTGAACTGATCAGTTGAAGTTTCCTGCGGCACATGCGTAGTCTTGAGAAATGAAATCAAAGCCTTCATATGGGCTTCAGAACACAATAGCAAAGACAACATGGATATCTTCGATGGGGTCTGCCCCAGCTGTTCGACCATATTATAGTCGCCCTTCTTAATGATTTTAAATATCTCCTCCATTTCTTGCTTAGAGGCATCCACAACAATCTTTCTAGGCGCCTCCGTCCGGGAAGGCTCACCTATAACTTCTTTGCCGTGGGTATCAGACGATTCGCCGATAAGGGTAACAACCGGAGTAAGAACATTAACAGAATAATAGGCTTGTTGACAGTCTTGGGGGAAATCTCGAGAGAGAAAACCCTTCTACTTCGATCAACTTTGCTGGTTCCGACAATGTTACCAGTATCAGGATCAACCTCTTCGCCTTTCAAGTCTTGTTTGATGCCATGATAGTACACATCGGCACCATAATGCCACGGGACAGCTTTATCCGAGACATACGGGACATGACCAGGGACAGTAATTATTAGTGGAGTAATTCTTGGAGTGGATGTAATCCTAACAGGTCTTCTCGAGGAAACCTTGGAAGGATTGGCGGAAATGGTTATAATGGAAACATCTTCAATTGGAACAACAGGAATCATAGTCTTCTCAAACAGAATATCTTTGTTATCTATCAGGCGTTGAACACCTAACTTTATCAAATGGCAACCAGACGGTAGAAGCGAACACATGTGGCAACCTTCACCACAACCCGAAAATAAACCGGCCAACAACAAATTCTTCTTGACAATCATGAGAGGAGTAGAAACTTCATCGACATAGGTAACAAACAAATCAGTATCAATAGCATTAACTCCATGGACATGCTTAAGCATGGGAGCAGTTATGACATTCGACTTCTCTGGAGCATCGAAATCTATCTCCTTAGCTTCAATCAATTATTGTATTTTGTTTCTCAGAGCCCAACAGTCATTTGTATCGTGGCCGGGACTCTTAGAATGATAGGCACATCGAGAATTTGGATTATATCGGGGAGATGCAGTATTTGGATTCTTGGGAGTCTCTCTCAAGGTTGCCAGGTTATATCTCAGCAGATGAGGTAGGACTTCATCCAATGCCATGTTGGTGCGGGTAAACTGTCGTTGTGGTCTCTCCACCCTTTGTTGATTATTGCATTGTGGAGTAGTTGCAGGTCTAGGTATCATCACGACACTTACTGTCTGACGTTGTTCAGCCCTGTTCTGACCCCTTGGGCTATAGACGAAACTGGCTTCCTTCTTACCAGCAAAAGGACTCTTTACTGAACTTGACGACGCATCCTTTTGTATTTTACCGCTTCGAATTTCGGCTTCTACTCTTTCCCTAGTTAGGATCAGCTCAGTGAAACCGGCTGATGAACTGTCGATCAAATGATTTAAAAATAGACCAGATAGTGTCCCCAGAAACATATCAACCAACTCCCTATCAGACAAAGGGGGTTGAACTCTCCCATCCAAATCTCTCCATTTTTGCGTGTAATCTTTAAAACTTTCACCGGCACCCATGGACATACTCTGGAGTTGAGTACGAGTGGGAGTAAGGTCGGCATTATACTGATACTGCTTGTAGAAAGCAGCAACCAGATCTTCCCAGTTTCAGATATTTGCTCCCTCTAGCTGGTAGAACCATTCAAGTTGAGTCCCTGACAGACTATCTTGAAATAAGTGAACCCATAGATTTCTATCAGCCGTGTGGGGCTGGATCTTCCTGACATAAGAACGGAGATAGAGTTTTGGGCAAGACACCCCATCATACTTGGCAAAAACTGGAGCTTTGAACTTCTGCGGGATGTCCACTCCCGACACCAAACCCAATTCTTCAAAATCTAATCCAGGTATCCTCTGAACTTTCATGGCACTCAGACGATATTCCAACTTTTTGTATCTATCCTCAGCAGGAGGATATTGCTCATCATTGTAATCAGTATTGTGATTGGTGGGAATGAGAACTGACTGTTTTTTAATGTTGGTTCGCGTTTGCGTTTGTTTTCACAAAATGTCGCGGAAGCAAGAGTCGCCACCGTCTTTTATTTTCTCCAACATGGAAAGGACAAAAGCACAACAAAATTCCTTTTCGAGATATTTCTCGGGTTCGGGAGGTAGATTATAGAAAGGGAAGGTGTTAGCACCCTTTCTATCCGTGGTTATCCACGGGCTCTTAGGTACTTGCTCATTGTGTTTTCAAAAAGTTTTGCTTTTCTTGTGTTTGTGGGTTTTGAAAAGGTTTTGTTTGAAAACTTCGATTTAACTCTTGTTTTTGTCCTCAAGAGTGTATGAAGCGTTGTTTGAAAAGTGTAAGTGCGAAAAAGTTGTTTTGTTTTGAAAGAGCAAGTACCTGAGAACCTCTACCTACTCAAAAGGAATTAAGCTGTGTAAATATCCTTTAGACAGTGTTATCCCACTATTGAGAAGTAGGTAGCACCTTCGTTGGAGTTTTCGGGTCAATTCGATTTAAGGGACATGTGGTCACTAAAGCAATGGTAGGACGCCTTAGCGGTAACCCTAGTGTCTTAGATCATTTTTTATCCGAGGCAACCGTTTCGAGGCAACTTTGATCTTTAGACAGGAGGGCGACCTCTAAAACACCCTATACTCAATGACCACGTCGAGGCAACCAAGTGAGGCGTACCCTAGGAGTGGCATGTGCGAGTGTGTCAAGTTTCAGTTATGTTATCTTTGTACATGTTATGGTGAGCTACGATTGATTTTAATTTAAGAGAGATCTTGTCATGCATAGCCTAGTTAGCATACATCTAGCAGTTAATAGTTGCGGAAAATAAAACTAAGCTATTACAAGGCGTCGAGTATTTACATCGCCAAAAACAAACCCTTGGAAAAAAGTAGATGCAGAAAGATAAATAAAGCGATGAAAAGTCCTAAGTTAAAGCTATTACATCCTCGGAACAATTACAAAATTGAATAAAAATGTGGCTCAAAAATCATATGCGCGAGAAAAATTGAATCGGAGAATTTTTAGGGTTTTGACCCCTTTTTAGAAAAGAAAGAGATTTTTGGTTATTTTGCATTTAATTAAATTAAACCTAAACTACTTAATTAATTAAATAAAAAGAGAAATATTTTTTGTTTTTTTTGAATTTTTAAGAAAATAAAAATAAAAGGATTAGAACTTGTCAAGAACCCTAATTCTATATTAATTTTATTGTAAAAAAATGGTTAAAATTAACCTAATCAAAACTAAATTAATTAATTATATTTATTTATAAAATAACTAATTAAATTTAATAAATAAAAATATTATATTTTTTATGTTTTCTGAATTTTATTAGGAAAAATAAAGTATTTGGTTAATTAAGTAATAATAATAATAATTAATAATAGTAAAAAAACAATTTAAATAAAAAATATGAAAGAAGAAAAAGATATATACCCAGGGGGGTGTTGGGCCCAAGAGGAGGTAGAGTCAGTAATTCTTGGCCCATTATGCTTCCAACCTGTTTGACTTTCCAGGATCATCCACGCGCTTGTTGACTTGGACACACGGTGGACATCATCTTGTGACCATCAGATTTGGGTCTAGAGCCATCTGGCGTATTGAGGTTTGAGATGTATGGTGGACCTCTCTCTGCAAACTTCACAAGAATATCTGAAGAATAAAAATAACAAGGTTTTGGGGGGACCTGGGATTCGAACCCAGGTCCCAATGCTTCCAGACCAATGCGTTTACCACCCAACCATGCTGTTTCAATTGTTATATGAATAAGAGGCAATTATTATATGTGAAAATAAATCAATATGCTGAAATTATAAAAAAAAACGCGCTAAAATTCAAACAGGCAAACCAGATGACAACACGTCATCATCTTCAACCTTGGTTTTGTGTAAAAGAGAATCAGATAGCGGGGGTTTTTAACCTCCACTACCTCCCTGCACGAAAAATAGCGATTAGACACACAGTAAACATAAATATTTCGCGAGGTATGGGTTCCAATCGTCTTGGTCTCACGAATTCAACCATATATCCCATTGGTTCCAATTTTTCTTGGTCTGGAAAGCCCTATTTGGAAGCTTGAAAACCCTAGAAATTCCATCATGGCATCTCTCGATTCAGGGCACTATAGTTCAATTCAACCATTCCACTAGCTTCGCATGGTCTCTAGCAATGCAAATCCGTCACAAAAACATGTTAAATGCGCATGAATTAAGAGATACAGTTTTGGATTATAAATGCAAACCGTGAGATGGTATGTAGCGATTCCTTGAGCTTTGATGCTTGAATTTGATTGCAAATCAATCCTAGTGCTTCCTGCAATGTGTTTGGATGGACAAAACACCTTGAATTGGCCTAGAATGCAAGAACCAGTTTTGAGTTTTCTTGAAAATTCTTGAATTTGATATGGTCGTTCCTGCAGCTTTCAGTCGCGTCTTAGGGTATGGTTGGCTTGCTTATGTATAAGGCAATCAAATTAGGTCAAAAGCTGGGTCAATATCCATGTGCATTGATGATTGAATCCTTGATTGATAAATAAAATATTCTTGATTTTCCATGATTGAACAAGTTGCCAAAATTGGATTTTTTTGCATCTTTTAGCTTGTGCACGAATTAGTCAGCATATTTGGATCATATTTGCTTCACAAATTGATTTAAAAATCAAATCTTCTATTTTCTTATAATTTAAATTAATTAAATGAATTAATATATATTAAAAATCCATTTAATCAATAAATTTAAGAAAATAAATCCAACTTAACTTGGTGGGTCGTGCATAGGTCATGGGTGAAGTTTCAAGAAGAGATTTGAGGCCCATTAGCAAAAAGAATGTGTTTTGAGCAAAGTTGACTTTTGCAAATTCATGAAATTTTCACAACTTCTCCAATGCACAACTTGCTCAATTTTGATCATATGACCATGTTCTTGAACATTTTGGAAAGCTCTTGAATTCCTCTAACCAATGCCTTTGGTCCCATGTCATTTGGATTTACCAATCTCAAGTTATGGCCTTGGACTCAAAGTGTACTTTTGTTGACTTTTGAAATTGACCTATAATGTAAAAATTTATAACTTTTTGTGAGAGCATTTATTGATCTTGGAGTGTGAAGATGGATTGTAGGAAATTTCATCCTCTCCAAAATGAGCTTTGGATGGGATTTTTCTGATAAACCATGAAAGAGTTATGCCCTGGTCAATGTACAGTTGACTTTTCTACTGTCCAAAAATAGTAACTTTTGCCTCTTGATGATTTTTGAGCTATTCTTGTGGGATCATGATCAAGACTTGATCAAATGATGATTGTGAACTCAAAATAAGATGTTGACCAAGAATTCTGACTTTTGACTGCAAAATGACCATTTTGCCCTTGCAGTTGACTGTAGATCAAATGGGGCTTTTGACTTTGCAACCTGGCACTGTGAGTCTTGATACTTGGCATGTAGATGCTTGAGAATGTATATAGGCCTATGAGACTTGATTGAACCATTGAAAACCCCAGATTCCTTGAAAGAACCAAAACCCTAATTTTGAATTGACTGCTTTAGGAGATGGTCTGACTGTCTAACTCTTGAGCAATCTTGAACCATTTGGAGATGATTCTTGACACATCTTGAGGAATATGGGAGGGAAAATTTTGGGGTACAATAGTTTCCCCTGTTCAATCTTCTTAAACCTGAGGATGTAGATTGGCTTGCGTGCCTTTCGTGATCCGAAGGTGGAAGATGATTGAACACTGAAGTGCCCAGAAATTTGCACTCGCATGGTGTAGTATCAGCGTCGTGATGTTGGGAATGGGCTTATAGATGCCATTTGGAGAGGTGATGGATAGGAGGATGGGCTTATAGATGCCATTTGGAGATGTGATAGAAAGTTATTGGAGATGGGCTTAAAGATGCCATCCAGAAGTGATTGCTGGACTGTATCTATAAGCTGGAACTGGATGATTGTCAGAATTGTGTCTACCTCTGGAGCGCATCTGAAACATGAGTGACATAATGACATCCGAATCTGGATCGTATCTGGACTTTATTTGAAAGAGTGACAGAATGACATCCGAATCTGGATCGTATCTGAACTGTGCTTGAATGAGTGGCAGAATGACATCCGAATCTGGATCGTATCTGGACTTTATTTGAAAGAGTGACATAATGATATCCGAATCTGTATCGTATCTGAAATGTATTTGAAATTGAGATCTGTATGATTAGCAGAATGACTTCTGTGTCTGGAGTGTATCTGTGCTGTAACTGGGATCTGGATAAGTGACAGAATGACATCCGAATCTTGATCGTATCTGGACTGTCTCTTGAATGAATCTAGAATAAGTATCAGAATGTCGCCATGCTTGGGTCACATCTGAACCGTCTCTGGAAGGAATCTGGAATAAGTATCAGAATGTCGCCATGCTTGGGTCACATCTGAACCATCTCTAGAAGGAATCTGGAATAAGTATCAGAATGTCGCCATGCTTGGGTCACATCTGAACCATCTCTAGAAGGAATCTGGAATAAGTATCAGAATGTCGCCATGTCTGGGTCACATATGAACTATCTCTAGAAGGAATCTCGGAAGGTGATGATCTTTGTCTGTTGATTGATCTTTCCTGAAAAGGTAAAGAGTTAGTTGTATGCAATGTCATGATGTATGAAATGCATGATGTCATGATGTTCTCAAAATAAATGAGATTTGTGTTTGTATGATGCCTATGCATGTTGTTGTACCCCAAAATTTGCCCTCCCATATTCTTCAAGAAATTGCCAAGTCAAAGCTTCAAGATTCCCCAAGGGTTGCACAGTGTCAGGGCCTCCTAAGCAGTCAAAATTAGGGTTTTAGTTCTGATCAAGAAAATGAAGTTTCCAAGGGTCCAATCAAGTCCCACATGCCTATAAACATGGTCAAGCATCCTCATACAAAGTCTCAAGACTTTCAGCACAAAATTGCACAGTCAAAACCCTAATTGCACTACAGTCAACTATAGGGGCAAAATGGTCATTTGGCAGTCAAAAGTTCAAATTTTTGGTCAACATCTCATTTTGAAGCCACAAACATCATTTGATCAATGCTTGATCATGATTCTCAAAGCTTGGCTCAAAAATCATCAAGATGCAAAAGTTTCCTTATTTGGACAGCTGAAAAAGTCAACTGTAAATTGACCAGGGCATAACTTTCACATGGATTATCAGAAAAATTCCATCCAAAGCTCATTTTGAAGAGAAAGACATTTCCTACAACTCCTCTTCACACTTCAAGTCCAAGAAATGCTCTCACAAAAAGTTATCAATTTCAACATTATAGGTCATTTTCAAAAGTCAACAAAAAGGGACTTTAAGTCAAAGGCCATAACTTGAGATTGGTAAATCAAAATGACATGGGACCAAAGGCATTGGTTAGAGGACTCAAAGACCTTTCCAAAATGTCCAAGAACATGAGCAAAGCTTAAAAATTGAGCAAGTTATGCCTTGTAGAAGTTGGGAAATTTTTGGATATTTTGAAAAGTCAACATTGCTTCAAATGACCTAAAATTGCTAATAGGCCTCTTTTTCTTCCATAATTCATTATCCAAGGCATGTGCACGACCACTTGGCCCAAAGGGAAGTTTTTCTTCATTATTTATTTATTTATTTGGATTTTTATTATTAATAATTCATTTAAATTAAAATAAATGCATGAAAAATACTAAACCTAGGTTTTAAATCTTTTTATGCATATTATATACTCAATATTTCGTGCATAGCTAGATTTGGAAAGAATTGAAGAGAATTGGTCATGATTTGTACAAAATAGCATGAAAAAAAGATTGAAAAAGATCTTGAAAAATCAAATCTCACAAACCATGAATGCCAAGGTTTTTGATTGATTTCTTTGACCTAGATCACTCATACATAAGTACAGAATGCAACCCTAGTGCTAACAACCAAAGAGCTGCGCCAGAAATCCTTACACAAACTTGAAAATTTTGCTTGAAAACTCAAATCTGAAAACCTATTTGCAGGTTGATTCAAGCCAAGAAACTCATCCTATTGCCTTCCAAGGACATCAAGCAACGTACCTGGATCAAGAATACAGTCCCTAACCCTTTGAATCATTGTACAGAAGTCAAGCTTTTCTCACTTTTTTTCATAATCGTATTTCACAATTTAAGCATATTCATTGCATTTTGTTCATGAATTCTTATTAATCAATTGATTCTGAAGCTAACCATGTAGATGAATCGAGTTTTTATGCACTATACAAGAAATCACCATGGGCGATGTTTAGGGTTTGCAGAACCTTAAATTGGGTTTTTTTAATTAAGGAAAAATTAGCATTCAAGACTTAGACCACTGAATCGAGCATGATTGAACGATCACAAGGCCACCCTCGCGCTCAATTTATGAGCATCCCTGGGCTAATCGCTATTTTTTTATAGGGTGCCTATGGGAACGTTTGAAAAACCGTTGCCATTCTTTTTTATTATTTCAGGAAGAACGAAGACGTGAGGAAGACGATGAAGTGGCAAACGTTGGTTGGCCTGTTCAAAATTTCGCGCTAAAACATCATTAATGTTTGGTTTTATTTTATATTAATTGTTTGATATCTAATATACAAAACGCATTGAGTGGAGCAGTTGGTAGAGTGCATCGCTGGTAATCTCTAGGACCTGGGTTCGAACCCCAGGTCCCTCACTATTTCCATGTTATTTTCAATCAATGTTTCTATGCAGTTTCATGTGCTGAAGACCATCATATGTCCCTCCATCAAGCCGTCCACTTGGTCAATCTCATTCATCACAGGGTTCAGATCTAAAGAACAGGATGCACTCTAGTCAACGCTGATACACGCTAATGGCAAAAGTCAAAGTGGCCAAAGTTATTGGGCCCAGATTGCTAAAAGAAAACCCTCACAATTAGGGGCAGACCCCCTAGGTTTGCCATTTTTTTTCATTCTTTCTTTTTATTATTTCTATTTTCTTTTAGTTATTGTTTTCTTAATTAATTTATTATTTTCATAAAAACACAAAAACAATAAAAATCAGAAAAGATGAAAAAAATAATAAATATTTTTATTTTAGTATTTTGGTAAAGAAAGTCCATTAATTAATTTTAGTTATTAAATTAGGTTTAACTATAATATTTTCATAATAAAAAACCTAAAATTGGTAGAATTAGGGTTTAATTAATTTTTATCCCTTTTTATTTTCTTTCATAATAATTAAATATTAAATATTTATTTTTGTAATTAAATTGCATGTAAATTAATTAGGGTTAATTTTAGGTTAAAACTGTAACATGTTTTCATAATAAAATAAAAATTGTAGAATTAGGGTTAGCATGTTATTTTAATTAATTCTTTTTTTCATAAAAAATCATAAAATACCAAAAAAAATACCAAAAAACAATTTCTTTTCTTTTTTTAATTAATTAATTTCAATCATTTAATTTAATTTTGCAAAAAGGGTCCAACGCCCTCGTTTTCATTCTTATTTAATTCGCATATTTATTTTTATTCTTTATAATATTTATGTATCTCTCCCAAGGCCTTGTAAATTAATTTCTCGCACTTTTAATTCTTTATTTTCTGTCAAATCGGGTCTTGGAAATTTTGGCGATGTGGACCCGCGCCTTTTGTAATAGCTTTAGAACTTTTATTTCTTACAATTTTTAACTGTTAACAAATACATGCAAGAATGAATGGACAAAAATAAAAACAAACGCTAGATCACCAATAACATGACAAAAGACAAAATATCTGAAAACGACACACAAATCACACACCACCCCTAGGGTACGCCTCACTGTTGCCTTGCCTCGAAAGGTGATCGTCGAGTAGAGGACGTCTTAGTAATTCCTCATGATCCGGGAACCTGGCATGAGGGTAGCTTCTAAGGTGTCTTCCTATTGCTCTGGTGATCACCATGTCCCGAACCCTCGAATTGACCTGAACACCTCCAACGATGGTGCTACCTATCTCTCAATGGTGGGATGGCACTACCTTAAAAGACATTTACACAGACGAATTCCTTAGGGTAGGTAGGTCCTCGTAGATACTTGCTCTAATTTCAAAACAAATCAAAAAATACTTTTCACACCAACACATTTTCAAAAAGCTTTCGAAAGCATTTTTTCAAACACTCTTGAGGACCGATACAAGAGTCGAACTGAGATTTTCAAATAAACTTTTTAAAACCCACAGTTGAAAAGCAAACAAACCATTTTTGAAAACACAAGTGAGCAAGTATCTAAGAGCCCATGGATAAACATGGATAGAAAGGGTGCTAACACCTTCCCTTTCTATAATCTACCTCCCGAACCGAGAGCAATCTCTTTAAGGAATTTTTCTGTGCTTTTGTCCTTTCCATTTGGAGAAAATAAAAGACGGTGGCCACTCTTGCTTCCGCGACATTTCGCGAACCAGCGTTAAACAGTCAGTTCCAGATCCACCGATCACACATGTCATGATGTATGAAGATGTGATGTTTTAGCTGGGGAAAATAAATCCCGGAGCTGCTGGGGAATAAAGTTGAGTTCTTCGTTTCCACTGGGGATGATGACCGAAGATGACTGGGAGAATAAACCTGCAGGAGAAAAGAAATCCGTTGGGGATAAACTGGTGAAGATATTACTCTGCGGGGAATTACTCTGTGGGAAGAGATGCTTTGCTGAGATTTTAACGATAACTCCGCTGGGGACTCCGTTGATAAGCTCTATTGGGGATTTTGATGATGAACTCTGCTGGGGATAGAAAGAACTTTGCCGGGGATGATATTTCAGTTGCAACTTGCTGAGGATAACCCAGTTAGACTCTTGTGGGGATAACCTCTGAATTTGGCCGAGGAGATGCATTTGTATTCTGCAGGGGACAAGCTTCCAGAATCTACTATGGAAGATGATTCAACTCCTTTGGGGAAGCCTTTTTTAGACTGCGTTGGGGCAATGACTCCACTGGGGGCCTCATGTATTCCGCCGGGGGAACGTTCTTATACTCTGTCAAGGAATATTAAGACTACCAGGGATGCTCTTTATGCTTGCTGGGGAATATTTTTATACTCCGCTGGGGAATATTAAGACCTTCTGGGAATACCGAGCCTTTCCGGGACTGACGGTAGACTAACTCTGCTTGGGGGAGAGTATTGCTGATTCGTTCATGGTTGCAGGTCTCAATGGGGAAGAGCTACCATTACTGTTTTACTTCTTGGGGAGTGAAGGTATCTTGGTCATATTCTTCAGTCGAACCTACCTTGGTACCTTGGCGAACAGAGCAACTAGATCGCTTAGACAATTCTTATTGCCCCTACTTCCGATGTCACCCGTAATTAGTCCTTTGTTTCGCATGTAAATATTTATGAGCAGCAATTAATGTCAAATGCATATATCAAAAATTAACATTGGACGTTCTTTGCAAAATAAAACAGATAAAAGAAAAACAATTTGCAATTTGTCTGAAAAATGAATTTGTATTGATTTTGAAGTTTGCCTGTAAATAGGCGTTTTTGTACAAGAGGCTGACGTCCTAGTAAGATAACGCCGCCGAACAAATAGGATTCATACAATTTGTAAAAAGAAAACAAAACAGCTATGTGAATAATCCCACTGGGTTCCAACTCTGCTATTGCCCTTATATCTTCAAGCATCTCATCACTTTGCTGCTTAGTTGAAGATGAATCTGATTGATTGGTGTCGTCCGAGCCTGATAATTGATACCAAAGTCTGGATGCAAGGTGATCCAATGAGACATAGTGTTACGCTTATCCCTAACTTTTTCCTGGACCGCCCTTTCGGGTTTTCAGTCCATCGGGATACCCATTTTTGCCCAAGCCGCCTTTTCAGGTTTTCGACTTGCTGGGTGTACAGATTTTTTTTATTTTCATCCCTTATTTTTGCTCGAACCCTTTTGGTTCGCCGGGAAGCCCTTATTTTTGCCTAGGCCAGTCAACCTAGCGGGTCTTTAATTATGCGTAGTATCTTTTTACTATGTCTGCATTGACGGGGTGAGGAAGGTCGTCACCATCCATGGTAGTTAGAATCATCGCTCCTCCTAAGAAGATGTTCTTAACCACAAATGGCCCTTCGTACATAGGGGTCCATTTGCCCCTGGGATCACCTTGAGGCAGAATAATGCGCTTGATTACCAGGTCCCCGACTTGATACTCTTGTCGTCTGACTTTTTTGTTAAATTCCTTGATCATCCGTTTTTGGTACGTCTGACGGTGACAAATAGCGGTGAGTCTCTTTTCTTCGATTAGATTCAGTTGATCCAGCCAGGTCTGGATCCAGTCGTCTTCACTTAAACCCGCATCCTTCATGATCCGGAGAGAGGGTATCTGAACTTCTATGGGCAGGACTGCCTCCATGCCATATACCAAGGAATAGGGTGTTGCCCCTGTTGACGTTCGTGCTGAGGTACGGTACCCATGAAGAGCAAATGGTAACATCTGGTGCCAGTCTTTGTAGGTCACTGTCATCTTCTGCACAATCTTCTTAATGTTCTTATTAGTTGCTTCTACAACCCCATTCATCTTCGGCCGGTAGGGAGAAGATTTGTGGTGATGTATCTTTAATTGCTCGCAGAGCTCAGTGATCATCTTGTTGTTAAGATTGGTACCATTATCCGTAATGATCCTCTCTGGCACACCGTATCGACAGATCAGGTTGTGCCGAATGAACCGTGCCACGACGTTCTTGGTTACGGTGGTAAAGGAAGCTGCTTCAACCCACTTCGTAAAGTAATCAATCGCTACCAGGATAAAACGATGCCCGTTGGATACCGTAGGTCTGATCTCGCCGATCATATCAATGCCCCACATTGCAAAAGGCCAAGGTGCTGTCATGACATTCAGAGGAACTGGAGGAATGTGCACTTTATCAGCATAGACCTGGCACTTGTGACATGTCCGAGAATGCTGATAACAGTCAGCTTCCATTGTGGACCAGTAATATCCTGCCCGAAGGATTTTCTTTGCCATGGTATGTCCACTGGAATGAGTTCCGAAGGTACCTTCATGCAGCTCTTCCATGATCCTTTCTGCTTCAATCTTATCCACACAACGCAGTAAGGTTGAGTCATGGTTATGTTTGTAAAGAATGCCATTGCTGATGAAGAACTTTGCCGCGAACCTTCTCAGGAACTTTTTGTCATTAACGGATGCACCCTCGGGATATTCTTGAGCTTCAAGGTACCTCTTTACTTCATGATACCAAGGTTTTTCTGTTACCTCTTCGGTCTCAAGATCACAACAATATGCAGGTTCATCCAATTTCCAAATAATGATCCAGGGAGCCTCGTTGTCCCATTTGACTTTGAACATAGAAGACATTGTAGCTAGCGCGTCCGCCAACTGATTCTCCTCTCTTGGGAAGTGTTCAAAGGTTATTTCCTCGAAGTGGGGAAGCAACGTCAACACATACTCCTTGTAAGGAATAAGATTTGGGTGTTTCGTATCCCACTCGCCTTTGATCTGACTGATCACGAGAGCGGAATCTCCGAAGACACACAGAAACTTGATCCTTAGGTCAATTGCAGCTCGAAGACCCATAATGCAGGCTTCATACTCCGCCATGTTGTTGGTGCAGTTGAAACATAGCCGGGCGGTGAACGAAATATGAGAGCCTTTAGGAGACGTGATCACAGCGCCAATGCCGTTACCCAAAGCGTTCGAGGCTCCGTCAAAGTACATAGACCATCGGGATCCTTCCTCAGGTCCTTCATCCGGTCCAGGTATCTCACAATCAGTCACTACCATGATATTCTCGTCTGGAAATTCAAAGTTCATAGACTGGTAGTCATCCACTGCCTGATGTGCCAAATGGTCTGCCAACACACTTCCCTTGATTGCTTTTTGAGTCGTGTACTGGATGTCATACTCAGTCAAGATCATCTGCCATCTTGCTATTCTTCCGGACAAGGCGGGCTTTTCGAAGATATACTTGATTGGATCCATCTTTGAAATCAACAGAGTAGTGTGAGTCAACATATACTGTCTTAGCCGGCGAGCAGCCCATGCCAAAGCACAACAAGTTTTCTCGAGCAGTGAGTATCGGGTCTCACAGTCGGTAAACTTTTTGCTAAGGTAATAAATAGCATGCTCTTTTCGGCCAGACTCGTCATGCTGCCCCAGCACACACCCCATTGAGTTGTCAAGTACTGTCAAGTATAAGATTATAGGTCTCCCTTCAACTGGTGGCATAAGAATGGGTGGCTCTTGGAGATACTCTTTGATTCTTTCAAAAGCGGCCTGACATTCATCGTTCCAATGTACTACTTGATCTTTCTTCAGTAGCTTGAAGATTGGTTCACAAGTAGCAGTTAGGTGCGAGATGAATCGGGCAATGTAGTTCAACCGTCCTAGAAAGCCTCTGACTTCTTTCTTTGTCTTGGGAACTGGCATCTCTTGTATGGCTTTCACTTTAGCAGGGTCCACTTGAATACCTTTGTCGCTCACGACGAAACCTAGCAGTTTACCAGATCTCACTCCGAAGGTGCACTTGTTCGGGTTCAATCTCAACTTGTACAACTTCAACCGGTCAAATAGCTTCTGTAGATGGTCAAGGTGTTCCTCCTCAGTTTGGGACCTTGCAATCATATCATCGACGTATACTTCAATCTCATGATGGATCATATCATGAAACAAAGCAACCATGGCACGCTGATACGTTGCCCCAGCATTTTTCAACCCAAAAGGCATGACCTTGTAAGAAAAGGTACCCCACTGAGTAACAAAAGTGGTCTTCTCCATGTCTTCGGGAGCCATCTTTATTTGATTATAACCGGAGAAACCGTCCATGAAGGAGAATGCCTTGTGCTGAGCCGTGTTGTCAACCAGAACGTCGATGTGAGGCAGAGGGAAGTCATCCTTAGGGCTTGCCCTGTTCAAATCCCTGTAGTCAACACACATTCGGACCTTGCCATCTTTCTTCGGTACCGGAACCACATTGGCAACCCACTGAGGGTAAGAGGTTACTGCTAGAAAACCGGCATCAAATTATTTCATAACTTCGGCTTTGATTTTCTCAGACATCTCTGGGCGCATACAGCAAACCTTCTGTTTGACGGGAGAGCAGTCTTCCTTGGTAGGTAGGCGATGAACCACAATGTCAGTATCCAACCCAGGCATATCTTCGTAAGACCAGGCAAAGATTTCCACGTAGTCGTGCAGCATCTGAATCAACCGTTGTTTCACACTAAGCTCCAGATTTGCACCGATCTTGACTTCCTTCTTATCTGTCTCAGTACCCAGATTTACCATTTCTACTTGCTCTTCATGTGGCTGAATGACCCTCTCTTCCTGAAGTAGAAGTCTTGCAAGCTCAACAGGCACTTTGCAACCGTCTTCACCTTCGTCTTCGGCTAAGTTGATCGGATTTTCGAAGTCATAACGGGCAGTAGCAGAGTCGTTACCAGTGAGATCCAGAGTGGATTGGGACCTGTATATGTGAGTGTGTGTAAATAGCTGTTTTGCAATATATAATAAAGAAAGACAAGGAGCGCAAAATTTGAAATACAAGAAACGTCCAATGCTTTTATTAATGATATATGAAAATGGCACACAAAAGCCCTCACAAATGAAGCCACGGTGCCCCGGGTAAGACACCGGGCCGTAAAGTTTCACAATATTGTCTGTTACAAATTCAAAACAAAAGATTTCATTACTGAGTAACAAAAGTAATAGGGACGAAGTCCTTTGCCGTCCAGTTGTTTGGTCCACCGTTGGTCGTAGGGTAGATCCAGTTGTCGAACTCAGATTCCTCCACGTCATCTTCGATGGCATTTACTCCCGAGTTGCTGATGAACACAAGAGGTCTTCCAACCCTTGCACTACGAATGGCCCTTTGAGCTTCTGCAGTGAAACTCAAACCAAACTTGTTAGTCTTCTGAGTGAAATCAGGAAGTCGTCCCCAGTTTGCATACTCACCCTTCTCAATAACAGCTCGGGCATCCTTTAAGGAAGCCATCTTCATCGGAGAATCTTCAACCACAGTCTTAGCTGATGCCAGTGTCTGAGGCACCTCTTCAAAGTGTTGAAATGGAGTCTCAATGAAATCCCCATCCATCTCTACATAACGGAACAAGTTGAGGTGGCTGACCATGTACTCCTCCTCCCCTTGAACTGTCACAATCTTCCCTTTGACCGGGTATTTCAGCTTTTAATGGAGTGTGGAGGTCACAGCTCCTGCTTTATGGATCTATGGACGAACCAGCAAATAAGAATAGGACGGTCGAATAACCATCACGTAGAATGTAGAATCGAAGACCTGGGAACCAACCTTGATTGGGATGTCAACCTCACCATGCACCATCCTTTTAGACCCGTCAAAAGCCCAGACAACAATGTTACTTGGCTTTAGCTCCAACCCTTCGCAATCCAACCTGTCTAGAGCTTTCTTGGGCAAGACATTCAACGAGGAACCAGTGTCAACCAGCACATGCGCAAGAGTAGTGCCCCTGCATTCAATAGAGACATGCAGGGCATCGTTATGGTTCTTCCCTTTAGCAGTCAGATCAGCGTCGGAGAAACCCAAACCATTATCAGCAGTTAAATTGGCCACACAATCGGTAAACTGATCAGCTGATGTCTCTTGTGGCACGTGGGCCGTCTTTAGGAAGGTAATCAGAGCCTTGGCATGGGCCTCTGAACACAACAACAATGATAACATAGAAATCTTGGAGGGGGTTTGCCCCAACTGCTCAACTACATTATAATCACTCTTCTTGATGATCTTCAGAATCTCTTCCATTTCCTGTTTGGAAGCTTCAATATTGATGGTCTTTGGTGCCTCCGTCTGGGCATGCATATCAATAGCGATCCCTTTGCCCCGAGCGTCAGATGACTCGACGACATGGGTAGGAATAGGAACCTGATCAGGAATGGAAGTAGGTACACTTGTAGGTGAAATGACAATAGGTCTTCGGGAAGCTGGTGGAGCAATATCAGGTGAGAAAAGCCTACCACTGCGGGTGACTTTAGCAGGTCCAGTAATGTTGCTAACACCGGTATCAGTATCAAACTCTCTCTTAACTCCAAGGACATAAACATCTACCCCGTAGTGCCAAGGGACAGCTTTGTCGGAGGTGTAGGGAATAGGCCCCGGAACAGTGATGATTATGGGTGCAATCTTCTGAACAGGCGTAATTTTGTCAGGCTTCCTCGAGGGAGCCTTGGGAGAGTTGTTGAAAATGGTAATAATGGAAACTTCTTCAGTAGGGGTGGCAGGAATAGCAATCTTCTCAAACAGGATCTCCTTGTTATCCATCAGGTTTTGGATGCCTGACTTCAAAGATGGACAACCAGTAGGTGAAGCAGAACACAGATGGCAACCTTCACTATATCCCGAAAATAAACCGGCTAGCAACAGGTTCCTCTTGACAGTCATCAGCGGGGTAACAATATCATCCATAGCGGTTACAAACAAGTCTTCCTCTACAGCATTTACTCCATGTTTGGGCATGGGAGCAGTCACAACATTAGGCCTCTCGGGCGCCTCGAACTCAATTTCCTTTGCATCGATTAGGTCCTGATTCTTCAAAGCCCAACAATCGTCCGTGTTATGCCCCAGGCTGTCAGAGTGATAAGCGCAGCGGGCGTTAGGATTGTACTTTGGGGATGTTGTGTTTGAAATCTTCGGAGCTTCTTTTAGAGTCACCAGATTGGTTGTCAATAACTGCAGCAATATCTGGGACAAGGTCATGCTGAGGCGAGTAAATTGCCTTCGAGGTCTCTCACCCCTCTGTTGGTTGTGATGCCGAGGAGCACCAGCAGGTTTTGATATAGCCACCGCGTTGACAGCTTGGCGGTGTTCAGATCTATTATGTCTCCTTGAACCATAAACGGCACTAGATTCTTTCTTGAACGACTTCTTCTCAGTGCTCGATGAGGCACCCTTCTGTATCTTCCCAGCCTTGATACCAGCTTCAATCCTTTCACCAGTAAAGATAAGGTCTGTAAACCCGACTGAAGAGTTTCCAATCAAAT
The DNA here is from genome assembly GCA_948472305.1 of Vicia faba. Classification (NCBI taxonomy): domain Eukaryota; kingdom Viridiplantae; phylum Streptophyta; class Magnoliopsida; order Fabales; family Fabaceae; genus Vicia; species Vicia faba. Next base: position 1,306,600,643 of record OX451741.1, read on the forward strand.
GGTTAAAGAACGGACCAGACAGGGTCCCCAGAAACATATCAATAAGTTCACGATCAGTTAAAGATGGTTGCACCCTTCCGGCAAGGTCTCTCCACTTTTGAGCATACTCTTTAAATCCTTCACCCGTCCCGATTGACATACCCTGGAGTTGGGTACGCGTAGGAGCAAGGTCGGAATTATATTGATACTGCTTATAGAATGCAGTAGCCAAATCTTCCCAGTTACGGATACTGGCTCCATCCAGCTGATAGAACCACTCAAGTTGAGTCCCTGAAAGACTGTCCTGAAAGAAATGGATCCATAAATTCTTATCAGCTGTGTAAGGCTGGATCTTCCTTACATATGACTGGAGGTGCAGCTTTGGACAGGAAGCTCCGTCATATTTGGCAAAAGCAGGTGCCTTAAACTTATGGGGAATCACCACCCAGAGGATAATCCTAGGTCTCTAAAGTCCAGTCCGGGCACGTTCTGTATCTCCATAGCGCTCAAGTGGTCCTCCAACTGTTTGTACCTATCCTCAGCAGGAGGATACTGTTCTTCATCATAATCCGTCTCGTTGTCGGAGACCACGGGGCTAGGAACCCTTCTCTCTTGTGGGCTGTCTTTCCCTACAGATGAGGTGGTCAGATCGATCTCATTCTGCAGTCCATTTCCAAATCTGCGTCCAGTGTTGAACAAGACGGTCCTCTTCTTTTTCTTCTTCCTCTCCTTCAGAATCAGGGTCTTCAAATCCTGTTGACCCTTGGCTAGGCTCATAACCAACTCTTGGAACTGGGCATTCTGGGCCTGGAGGGCCTTGATAGCTTGCTCATTGGAAGGTTCAGCAGACATGATGATTGCTGAAATAAACAGCGAAGAAGATAAGTGACCTGTAAAAAGGGGTACCTGTTATGCATATGATGAATGAGATGCTATTTATGTAATGCATTCAAGGGTTCAAAAATTCAAATTCGTTGCAGACAAAAAAGAACACACGTTATATTAAGAAGAAACTTGTTTAGTACATAAGTGCCTCATGGGCGAAAAATTACAAAATACTTAATGTAAAAAGACATTGCGCATCCTTTTTGGAGTGATGTAAGTATTGAGGGTCTCTTCCTCGTGAAGTCGGAGGGTGAGCTCCAAAACCTTCTTCTCACTGGTCTGTAAGCTGGCTTCAAGAGCATTTTGTTCTTCCTTGAGTTGGATCCAGCTCTTCTGCATTTCTTCCCATGATGTTGGCATGTCAGGATGTAGAATGGTGTATGGAACCTCTCCTTCCACAACGGGCTCTTTGATCAAGGGGAGAACGTGAGGATATGGCATCATAAGCTTCTGGGAGCGGGTTCATACCCACTTGAGGTAAGGCTCAAGGGGGATGGAATTCTTGTGCCCCAGCGTCTTACTATCTACCTTGTTAGGCATCCTCCAAGCTCTGATGAACCTTTGTCGAAGTCCCTGCGCATTGTTGTCAAAGTCAAAAACTATGTCAGGAATCAGCATGTCATGAGGGCCATCCCTCCGAGCATATCCGAATTGTCTCAAGGCTAGACAAGGGTTGTAGGTAATGCCTCCCCTGATTCCAAGTAAAGGAACATTAGGAAATTCTCCGCAACGATCAATTATAGTGACATTTTCTCTGGACCGAGAACACCAATGTATATCAGAATGTGTGAGAGTCATCAATCGTCGTGACCACCTTAAGCCCTGATCATTCTTCAAAACTGATTGTGGAAGGTGAGAAATAAACCACCTTCCCAGGAGAGGAGTACATCACATGAGAACACCTCTTTTCCTCATTGTTCGTGTGTAAAATGAGTGGAGAATGTCCCCAAGCAATGTAGGTATGGGATTCCTGGACATGAAAATCTTGACAGCATTCACATCTATAAGTTGATCAGGATTTGGGAACAACACCAACCCATAGATAAGGAGTGCCACAATCTCTTCAAAGGCTTATAGATCAAGAGAATTCCAACATTCTTGTGCCTTCTCAAACAGAAACTTTACCAAGAATCCTTTAATACCACTTCTGATTTCCCAATGTCCCTTGATGTCAGATGGTTGTAAACGTAATGCTCGGGCCACATCTTCAAGTTTTGGTTCCTTTTCCGTACCGTTGTAGGGTAGTTGACTAAGAATAGGAATTCCCAGAAGTTGAGATAATTCCTCTAAAGTAGGCACCAATTGATAATCAGGGAATGTAAAACAGTGGTGTATGGGGTCAAAGAACTAGAAGAGAACTTTCATCATGTCTTCTTCAATTCTGGTGTTGACCAAGCTGAGGAGTCTACCATGTCTTTCACTGAAGAGAGAGTTCTCGGGAATCCTGGATGTAAGCTCCTTGAGTTGAGGAGGGATCCTTACAAGGTTGACTTGAATTGTTTTCCTGCGGAGAGACTCCATGTCCTACAAAACAAGAACAAAGATGAAGATCTGAACCCTTGAAATGGTTAGCAGATGCATATGATGCTTTATGATGCTTTATGATGTTATGTACATGTATGCAAAAGTAAGTAAGTGTATATACAGCCAGTCATATTCACACAAAGCAAACAAGTCCTTAGGTTTAGGCTTGCATGGGGTCCATAGGTAAGTACCCTCTTGAAGTTAGTGGGCTCAAAACCTGTCCTATGAATAGTAACCGGGTTCTAAGGAGCTCAATGTCATTGGATTGTTTTCTGTGTTCATTGTTTTGATTTAGCCACTTAACAGGCGACCAAAATATTCCAAGAAAACAACCCTCAATGAGTGTAGTATCGAGTATCTACCAACTTCGGACTGCACCAAAGTCGGTCATCTCACTACCCCTAAAAAGGCCAGGAGGGTCAAGTAAGGTTCTAAGGTCAGTTGATGCTTCACGACACCATGCGGCGGCCCCGTACTCTCCTTGACTTGACTCAAGGGTTACCGGTACTCATCAAAGTGCCACATCAAGGTAGCAACTACTTCAACCATGTCGGTATACCCCGCACAGTTCCCTCACAGTTTGTTGCTACTTCTAAAGGTGCCCCCAGATCTGGGTTAGGATCTATAAAACTTCGATACAAGCCCACAAAATTTAAAGCATACAAGGCAATACAATTGAAAACACAAGTGATCTAGTCCTAAGGTACACCTCACTTATAAATTTCACCAGCAGAGTCGCCAGTTCTGTGATCGGTGGGAATGAGAACTGACTATTTTTTAATGCTGGTTCGCGTTTGCGTTTGTTTTCACAAAATGTCGCGGAAGCAAGAGTCGCCACCGTCTTTTATTTTCTCCAACAAGGAAAGGACAAAAGCACAACAAAATTCCTTTTCGAGATGTTTCTCGGGTTCGGGAGGTAGATTATAGAAAGGGAAGGTGTTAGCACCCTTTCTATCCGTGGTTATCCACAGGCTCTTAGGTACTTACTCATTGCGTTTTCAAAAAGTTTTGCTTTTCTTGTGTTTGTGGGTTTTGAAAAAGTTTTGTTTGAAAACTTCGATTTAACTCTTGTTTCTGTCCTCAAGAGTGTATGAAGTGTTGTTTGAAAACTTTGTTTGAAAAGTGTAAGTGCGAAAAAGTTGTTTTGTTTTGAAAGAGCAAGTACCTGAGAACCTCTACCTACTCAAAAGGAATTAAGCTGTGTAAATATCATTTAGACAGTGCTATCCCACTATTGAGAAGTAGGTAGCACCGTCGTTGGAGTTTTAGGGTCAATTCGATTTAAGGGACATGTGGTCACTAAAGCAATGGTAGGACGCCTTAGCGGTAACCCTAATGTCTTAGATCATTGTTTATCCGAGGCAACCATTTCGAGGCAACTTTGATCTTTAGACAGGAGGGCGACCTCTAAAACACCTTATACTCAATGACCACATCGAGGCAACCAAGTGAGGCGTACCCTAGGAGTGGCATGTGCGAGTGTGTCAAGTTTTAGTTATGTTATCTTTGTACATGATATGGTGAGCTACGGTTGATTTTAATTTAAGAGAGATCTTATCATGCATAGCCTAGTTAGCATACATCTAGTAGTTAATAGTTGCGGAAAATAAAACTAAGCTATTACAAGGCGTCGAGTATTTACATCGCCAAAAACAAACACTTGGAAAAAAGTAGATGCAGAAAGATAAATAAAGCGATGAAAAGTCCTAAGTTAAAGCTATTACATCCTCAGAACAATTACAAAATTGAATAAAAATGTGGATAAAAAATCATACGCGCGAGAAAAATTGAATCGGAGAATTTTTAGGGTTTTGACCCCTTTTTAGAAAAGAAAGAGATTTTTGGTTATTTTGCATTTAATTAAATAAAACCTAAACTACTTAATTAATTAAATAAAAAGAGAAATATTTTTTGGTTTTTTTGAATTTTTAAGAAAATAAAAATAAAAGGATTAGAACTTGTCAAGAACCCTAATTCTATATTAATTTTATTGCAAAAAAAGAAGTTAAAATTAACCTAATCAAAACTAAATTAATTAATTATATTTATTTACAAAATAACTAATTAAATTTAATAAATAAAAATATTATATTTTTTATGTTTTCTGAATTTTATTAGGAAAAATAAAGTATTTGGTTAATTAAGTAATAATAATAATAATTAATAATAGTAAAAAAACAATTTAAATAAAAAATATAAAAGAAGAAAAAGAAATAAACCCAGGGGGGTGTTGGGCCCAAGAGGAGGTAGAGTCAGTAATTCTTGGCCCATTATGCTTCCAGCCTGTTTGACTTTCCAAGATCATCCACGCGCTTGTTGACTTGGACACACGGTGGACATCATCTTGTGACCATCAAATTTGGGTCTAGAGCCATCTGGCGTATTGAGGTTTGAGATGTATGGTGGACCTCTCTCTGCAAACTTCACAAGAATATCTGAAGAATAAAAATAACAAGGTTTTGGGGGGACCTGGGATTCGAACCCAGGTCCCAATGCTTCCAGACCAACGTGTTTACCACCCAACCATGCTGTTTCAATTGTTATATGAATAAGAGGCAATTATTATATGTGAAAATAAATCAATATGCTGAAATTATAAAAAAACACGCTAAGATTCAAACAGGCAAACCAGATGACAACACATCATCATCTTCAACCTTGGTTTTGTGTAAAAGAGAATCAGATAGCGGGGGTTTTTAACCTCCACTACCTCCCTGCATGAAAAATAGCGATTAGACACACAGTAAACATAAATATTTCGCGAGGTATGGGTTCCAATCATCTTGGTCTCACGAATTCAACCATATATCCCATTGGTTCCAATTTTTCTTAGTCTGGAAAGCCCTATTTGGAAGCTTGAAAACCCTAGAAATTCCATCATGGCATCTCTCGATTCAGGGCACTATAGTTCAATCCAACCATTCCACTAGCTTCGTATGGTCTCTAGCAATGCAAATCAGTCACAAAAACATGTTAAATGCGCATGAATTAAGAGATACAGTTTTGGATTATAAATGCAAACCGTGAGATGGTATGTAGCAATTCCTTGAGCTTTGATGCTTGAATTTGATTGCAAATTAATCCTAGTGCTTCCTGCAATGTGTTTGGATGGACAAAACACCTTGAATTGGCCTAGAATGCAAGAACCAGTTTTGAGTTTTCTTGAAAATTCTTGAATTTGATATGGTCGTTCCTGCAGCTTTCAGTCGCGTCTTAGGGTATGGTTGGCTTGCTTATGTATAAGGCAATCAAATTAGGTCAAAAGCTGGGCCAATATCCATGTGCATTAATGATTGAATCCTTGATTGATAAATCAAATATTCTTGATTTTCCATGATTGAACAAGTTGCCAAAATTGGATTTTTTTTGCATCTTTTAGCTTGTGCACGAATTAGTCAGCATATTTGGATCATATTTGCTTCACAAATTGATTTAAAAATCAAATCTTCTATTTTCTTATAATTTAAATTAATTAAATGAATTAATATATATTAAAAATCCATTTAATCAATAAATTTAAGAAAATAAATCCAACTTAACTTGGTGGGTCGTGCATAGGTCATGGGTGAAGTTTCAAGAAGAGATTTGAGGCCCATTAGCAAAAAGAATGTGTTTTGAGCAAAGTTGACTTTTGCAAATTCATGAAAATTTCACAACTTCTCCAATGCACAACTTGCTCAATTTTGATCATATGACCATGTTCTTGAACATTTTGGAAAGCTCTTGAAGTCCTCTAACCAATGCCTTTGGTCCCATGTCATTTGGATTTACCAATCTCAAGTTATGGCCTTGGACTCAAAGTGTACTTTTGTTGACTTTTCAAATTGACCTATAATGTAAAAATTTATAACTTTGTGTGAGAGCATTTATTGATCTTGGAGTGTGAAGATGGATTGTAGTAAATTTCATCCTCTTCAAAATGAGCTTTGGATGGGATTTTTATGATAAACCATGAAAGAGTTATGCCCTGGTCAAGGTACAATTGACTTTTCTGCTGTCCAAAAATAGTAACTTTTGCATCTTTATGATTTTTGAGCTATTCTTATGGGATCATGATCAAGACTTGATCAAATGATGATTGTGAACTCAAAATAAGATGTTGACCAAGAATTCTGACTTTTGACTGCAAAATGACCATTTTACCCTTGCAGTTGACTGTAGATCAAATGGGGCTTTTGACTTTGCAACCCGGCACTGTGAGTCTTGAAACTTGGCATGTAGATGCTTGAGAATGTATATAGGCCTATGAGACTTGATTGAACCATTGAAAACCCCATATTCCTTGAAAGAACCAAAACCCTAATTTTGAATTGACTGCTTTAGGAGATGGTCTGACTGTCTAACTCTTGAGCAATCTTGAACCATTTGGAGATGATTCTTGACACATCTTGAGGAATATGGGAGGGTAAATTTTGGGGTACAACAAGTGTCATTATCAGAGACTGCATGACTAGGGTCATTCTCTCCTTCTTGATTCTCCCCTTCCTTGGATGAAGAGGTCAGATTAGTTTAACGCTTCAACCGCTCTCTGAACCTTCTGCCCATATTCAGAATACCGACAACCTTCTTCTTCTTCTCTTTCAGAATAAGGGCTTTCAGATCCTCCTGCCCTTTTGCCAGACTGATGAATATTTGTTGGAACTGGGAGTTCTATGCTTGAAGGTCCTTGATGCTTTGTTCAGAAGACATTTCTGCTGAAATAAACAACGAAGAAGATGAGAAACCTGTAATGGTACCTGTAATGATGTGCTATGGATGGGATGCGAATGCAATGATTTCAAAGACTTCGAGAAATTTAAATTTTCAAACAACAATAAACAAAAAATTTATTAGCTGAATTTGAAGTTCAAATGCCTTTTAGGCGTTACAATTTAAAATAAATAAATATGAAACTATAAAAGACATTAAAATTCCTATGGATGCTTCCTCTTTGTGTCGGGATAGTCATCGAGTCCTCTTTCTTCATGCAACTGCTTTGTAAGCTCTAAAACCTTCCTCTTCTGAGCATGGAACTGATCCTTGTAAGCATCCTGCTCCTCCATTAACTGAATCCAAGACCTCTATAATTCCCCAAGATCAGTGGGCATATAAGGATAGAGAACTGTGTAAGGAATACCCTTCTCCGTAGTGGGTTCCACAATCACTGGAAAAACAGCCACATAGGGCATCATAAGCTGCTGAGCACGAGCTCATACCCATTGTAGGTAAGGTTCCCTAGGAACGGAAGCCTTTGGTCCCAAAGCCTTGGCGCCAGATCTGTTTACCATGCCCCAGGCTCGTATGAATCTCCGACGATGCTCCTTGACGTTATCTTCATAGCTGAATACAATACCCTCGATAAGTAACTCATGAGGACCATCCCTTCGAGCATAACCAAATTGTCGTAGGGCTAAACAAGGGTTGTAAGTTATACCCCCTATGATGCCAAGTAGCGGGACATTAGGGTACTCTCCGCAGCGATCAATAATAGCAGTATTTTCCATAGCTCGAGAACACCAGAGAATATCCGTATGGGCGAGCGACATTATCCTTTGCGACCAACCCAAACCTTCTTCATTCTTCAGTATGGACTTAGGGAGGTGAGAAATAAACCACCTCGACAGAAATGGCATACAACACATAAGAATCCCTCTTCTCTTTATGGTATGAGTGTGGAGAGCATGCAAAATATCTCCGAGCAAAGTAGGCACCGGGTTGCGAGAGAGAAATATCTTGATAGAGTTTACGTCTACGAATGAGCCCGGATTAGGGAATATGACTAACCCATAGATTAGAAGAGCCAAGACCTCCTCGAAAGCCTGAAAATCCGCGTCATCCCAAAACAGTTGGGCTTTGTTTATCAGAAACTTAGCTAGAAAACCCTTGACTCCGCTTATTATTTCCCAATTGGATACCACGTCGGCCCGTTTCAGATGCAAAGCTGAGGCAATGACTTCTGGCTTAGGAGCTTCTTCTAAACCTGTGAAGGGTAACTGCTCAAGAATTGGTATATACAACAGCTGAGAGAATTCTTCCAAGATAGGTACCAATTGATAGTTTGGAAAGGTGAAGCAGTGGTGCTTGGGATCAAAGAACTGAAAAAGTACACTCATCATCTTTTCATCAAAGTTTGAATTAACCAGGTCGAGAAGTCGACCATGTATCTTGGTGAACGCATAAGTTCCAGAAACCCTTGATACTAGCTCTTTGATTTGGGAAGGTATCTTCACAAAGCTGATTCGGATAGTGTTTCTGCATACAGAAGCCATGATCTGCAAAACAGGGCAAATATAAATTCCCTTGGTCTTTGAAATGGTTAGTGCAATAAGAATGGATGATATGTTATGATGCATGATGTCATGATAAAACATAGGTATAGAAAACACAGGTATAACAAGCACAGTCAAATGACATAATGCCCTTAAGTTTAAGGCTTGCATGAGGTCAAAGGTAATACCCTCTTGAAGTTAGTTGGTTTCAACCTGTCTTAGAAATAGTAACCAGGTTCTAGAGGATCTCAATATCACTGACCATCCTTTATCGGCATTGTCTCAACTCACGCAATCTTTTCTTGCGGCTGAAATATCCCAAAAGTCTGATCTCAATGAGTGTAACATTGAGTATCAACCAGTTCTCAACTCTACACCGAGGCCAGCTATCTCACTACTTTCTAATGGCCAAGTTGGGCAATTAAAGGTTCTAAGGTCAATTGATGCTTCATGACACCATGCGGCGGCCCCGTACTCTCCCTGATTGACTCAAGGGTTACCAGTACCAACCAAAGTGCCACATCAACGTAGCTACTGCTTCAACCATGCCAGTATACCCCAGCATAGTTCCCTCATAGTTTATTGCTACTTACTTAAAAGGTGTTCCCCAGATCCAGGTGTAGGATCAAATAACCCAAACAGTTCCCATAAATATAAAGCAAGACAATCAAGATAAAGCAATTATATATGACCTAGATCCTAAGGTGTATCCCACTTTATATATTCCCCACTAGAGTCTCCAGTTCAGTAATACGGTGGCAGAACCGACTGTTTAATACTGGTTTGCGTTCTGCGTTTTTGTGTTTGCAAAATGTCGCGGTAAGCAAGAGTCGCCACCGACTTTTATTTCATCCAATCATGGAAAAGGAAAAAGAACATAAAAAACCTTTTTTCGAGATATTTATGAGTACGGGGGGTAGATTATAGAAAGGGAAGGTGTTAGCACCCTTTCTATCCATGGTTTTCCATGGGCTCTTAGGTACTTTCTCATCTTTTTAGAATTGCTTGTGTATGTGCTTGCTTTGAAAATATTTTACTTCGTGATAACCCTTGTATCAGTCCTTAAGGGTGTGACAAAGTTGTTTTTGAAAACTGTTTTGAAAAGGTGTTAGTGTGAAAATATTTATTTTGAGCAAGTACCTACTAGCACCTACCTACTTGAAAAAAGATTATTTTTGTTCTATTTCCTTTAGACAGTGCTATCCCACTATTAAGGAGTAGGTAGCACCGTCGTTGGAGTTTGTAAGGGACATTCGAAAGGGACAAATACAATCACTAAAGCAATAGTTAGAAAACTTTAGTAGTAACCCTAGAGTCTTAAGATATTTTCGAGGCAACATTTCCGAGGCAACATTCGAATGGGACATTTGATCTTTTAGACAGGAGGGCCACCACTAAAATCTCCTATGCTTAATGATTGTGTGCCGAAGGCAACCGAAGTGAGGTAAACCCTATGAGTGAACATGTGCGAGTGATTTGTTTCAGTTATTTTAATCTTTGCACATTAGGGTTTTCTAACTGTTTTAATTTTTCATGCATTCTTGCCATACAATCCTATTAGCCATACATCTAGATAGTTAAAAGTTTGCTGAAAGTAAAAGCAGAATTAAACCTAGCTATTACATGGCTTTGACAGTTACATTATTGCCTTGATGTGAAATAAAAAAATGCGGAATTTAAAGTCCTAATTTAAACTATTACATCCTTGAAACAATTACAAAATAATGGCAAAAGTAATAACAAGCGCGCGGAAAATTAAATACGGGAGAAATTAGGGTTTTGACCCTTGACTAATCCTAATTGCAATTGGTTAAAGAAAAAAAATCATTATTTTTTCGTTTTTGTGTTATTTAAGAAAATAAGTAATAATTGAAATAAATATAAAAAAAGAACCTAATTACTAATTAACTTTAATTAAGAAAAAAATAATTAAATTAGCCTATTTTTGTGTTTGACAAAAAGAAAACAATTACATCAAGAAATTAACCTAGTTTTCTAATTGATTTTTTTTAATTATACAAATAAGCAAAAGTTACCCTAAATTAAATAAACTAATTAATTTAAAAATTAAATTTGACAAAAAACTAATTCTAAATTTGTGAATTCTTGATTTTGGGATTTTTTATGAAAAGAGTGGATTTTTAAAAAAATAAAACAAATAAATAAATTGCAAAGAATAAGAAAAATAAGAAAATAGAAAATTTAGGAATGGGCCTGCTATTAGCAATTCTGGGGGGTGTTGAACTAAAATCCTTGGCCCATTAAGCCTCTAGGCCTGGTCAACCTTTGAATCTGGTGTAGCATTGACCTTGCTTGTGTACAATGGGCCTTCATTGGAGAAGCGTGAGATCTATCCAGCTGGGCATCCAATGAATGTACATTGAGCGTGTATGGAAGGAATGTGTAGGAAGATTGTACTGGATTCGCCTGAAACAATTAAGAAAATAACAAAATGCACACGCCTGGGATCGAACCCAGGACATGTGCATCAAAGGCGCTTCTTCCAACCATCTGCGCTGCACTAGTTAATTGTTAACATAATAAAAACAATAAATCAAAAGCCAAATCAATTTCCATGCTCAGAACACGCGCAGATTTTCAAATGTCCCAATGGTTGCTTGACACGCCAACGCCTTCTTCCTTGGACCGTTGCTTTAGGTAAAATACTTTTACCTACGGACGTTTGTTCGTAACTATAACCCTGTTCCATTCAAAAATTGCATACAAGCAAGATAAATGAAATTGGTGACCATGAATCAACTGGGCTTGAAGCCCTGATCATCATGATACCCAATATGAAAGCCAATTATTCATGCATTGAAAACCCCTAAAACAAACTCGTAAACCCTAGCAATGGCATATTGTGATTCATGCGCTGTAAATGCAATTAAATGATGCCAATAGCTTGCAAACAAGATAATGAACAAGAATGTATAATCAAAACATGATAATGCTGTCAAAATCAAGGAAATTAGAATCGAGTTTTTAGGCAAACCGTGGTTGATGGTGGGTACGATTCCTGGTGCTTTGAAGCCTGAGGATAGGTGGAATAGCTTCCTGGGATGTCCTGGAATAGATTGGAATCTTTAAATATCTGTGAGGATGGCTCTAGAGTGGATTTTAATCTCACACTTTTCTTTGAAATTTTGCAGTTTTGTTCTGCCTCTTTTAACGACTTTTTACCCTTGTTCTTGCCTTGGATATGTTTAATATATATCATAAAGTGAACTAGGGTTGTAAAACATATCACATCTTTGAAAGTTTCCAAGATTTGATTTGATTTTCATGGTATATGTAAACTTGCTATATTGAGCCAAATTATGCATTTCTTGTACCAACCAGCCTTGATTCGAATTGATCATGATATCCTTGCATTATTTGATTGAAATCCTGTCCCAAAATCAGATCACAACATATCTTTTCATTATTCATCAATTATTTGATTTAATTGAAATTTTAATTAACAAAAAATCAAAATAAATTGAAAAGTCAAGCAAATAACATGAGGTTCGACATGTGGGTCGTGGATCATATTATAAGTGAGGTGCAAGCATAAAAAGTAAGGCCCATTTGGCAAAAAATACAATTTTGATCCCATTTGACTTTTAGCAATTTTGCAAAACGGGTCAACTTTGACAAGGCATATCTCCTCCAATTTTAACCCTAGAGAGGTGTTCTTGGACTTTTTAGAAAGCTTAGGATGTACCCTAAACAACCCTTTTTGTCTCATCTCAATTGAGTCTTCCATGTTCATGTATGAAGCTTTTACCCAAAAGGTGTTTTTGTTGACTTTTCAAAAGGACCTATAATGTAAAAATTCATATCTTTTTGTGAGTGCATATTTTGAACTTGTGAGTTGAAGATGAGTTGTAGGGAATTGCATCCTATTCAAAATGAGCTTTGGATGGAAAATTTCTGATAAAGTATGAAGAAGTTATGCTTGGTCAAAGTTGGGTTGACTTTTCCTACAAAACCCTAATTTAGCAACTTTTGGGTTTTGATGAATTTGGAGCATCCCTTGAGGAATCATGATCAACCCTTGATCAAATGATGGATAAAAATTCAAAATGACTATGTTGACCAAAAATCTTGAAGTTTGACTGTATGTGGGCCACAGTTGATTTTTGACCTATTATAGTCGATTCTCAAGCATCTGAGGAGTTGGCTGGGCAAACTTCTTGTGCAAGGCATGAAACTTGACATGTAGGATCTTGAGAACATATTAAGACCATGGAGAGAATAGGAGACCTTTTTGGTCCTCTCATCTTGATGAAAAATGAAACCCTAATTTGAGGTATACTGCCTTAGGAGAGAGTTGGTCTAGTCAACTCTTGGACTTCCTTGAGCAACTTGGGGACCTCAATTGACATGTATTGAGTAAAATGAGAGGGCAAATTTTGGGGTACAACATTATGGCTTGTCCAATTTGGGAAATTTCAAGAATTAGACATTGAGCAAACTTGAAGTTTTAGGTCAATGGCTTAATTTCTTGGACTTCAAGCATCTTCCTAAGCTTATAGAGGGCCTATAAAACCATTCTTACCATGCCTTACATTTTCTACCTATTATGTACATATTTATTTTATTTTATTCAAATAAATATAAAATAAAATGTATAAAATAATTGGAAATACGCTTTGAACATTTGGGCTAGTGTTTTGGTCAGCCTTGGGCCCAAGAATTCGTGCAAACAATGTCCAAGTTCATCCAAATTTGAAAAAGGACAAAATTCCATATCTTTGGCCAAAAATTAAAATTCTTATTCATGGCTTTAAAACACATGATTAAGGTTGTTTAAACCATTTCTCTCCTGTCCCCCTCCTTCTACTCTATATAAGTAGCATGCTTGCAAGCCAAATGGACAGGAATTGACAACCTAGAGACCACGTTCCAAACTTGCAATTTTTAAGAAAAAAGTCAAACTCCATTTTCAAATTCCAGGGCAATTCAGAGGCTTTTGAGAATTCAGCAACCATCCATGGACATCACTGAAGGTTTCACGATCACCCTTGAGCCTTGAAGCACCAGGAAACGACCCCTATACTCACAGTTTGCTCTTATCTTTTTCAATTTCGATTTCACTCATTCATTCATTGTAAACATGATTAAACTACATATTTGTGTTCATGATCATCATGGGAATGTTTCTGGATAGTTTAATCAAAGTTTGAGTGCAGGTATAACAGGTTGCCATGGCTAGGGTTTATACCTCTGAATTGGGGTTTTTTGAAATATCCAAAATTAGCCCAAACCAAGGATACCATCATGTTCAGGAGGTCGAGGCCAATCGATCCATAGCTTCACATTTGATTTATATTGTGTATTCTGGATTTTATTGAATTGCATGTGTTGTAGTAACAGACCAAAACCGTCATTATAGGTCTCTATACCTAAAGCAACAGAGCAAGGAAGAAGATGAGGCGTGGCAGCCTCCAATTGGCCTATTTGAATCAGCGCGCGATTTAAAAAAAATATATTTGACGTTATTTTTACATATAATACAATGCCTTTGTTATAACACATGAATGAACAGGTGGCTCAGATGGCAAGGCGCATGTTTGTGAAGCTAAAAGGACTGAGTTCAATTCCCAGGCTTGGCAATTTTATTTTTCTAACATATACTTTGTAGATCCTATGTACTCAATCCAAGCGCGCGTATCATACGTTCCATCACCATTACCGTTGGATCTCATCATCGCCAGATCAAACGATCCAGATCCAAATGTCCATGATGGATCCTCAAGAGCCAATAACATTGGATTGGACCCAGAGCTGGGTTGATATATCATGGGCCTAGCAGATTTCAAAAATGCACCCCCCCTTTTAAATTTTAATCCCGGCCCATTTAATTGTTCTTTATGTTGTTTTATTATTTATTTCTTTTACCTTTTTTTTATCAGCAAATAAATAACCAAAAATCACAAAAAAATTAGGATTAGATATTTTAATTTAATTAATTTCTTTAATAAATTAATTAATTAAAATTTATTTTTTTTAAATTAAAATAAAATAGACTTAGGTTTTCTTAAATTAACCTTATTTTTTGTAAATTAGTTATTTGGACTTTATTTTATTAGTTAAAAATTAATTAGACTTAGATTTATTTCATCTAAATATTTTTCTTAATAAAAAAATGCAAAAAATATTAGGATTGGTTTTTTTGTACTTATTTAATTAATTAGGATTAAACTAAATCTTCTTCATTTTAATTTTAAATATTCTCTTAGGATAATAAAACCAAATTTTTTTTTACTTAGCTAAATTCTTAGGATTTATTAGACGTCTTTATTTTCGTGCGCTTTATTTACCCTCGCATCTTTTATATTCATGTAACTGATTATGGGATGTAATAGTCTAGATTTAAATTACGCGCTTTACTTTCTTGCATCTTTTTTATGTAACTGTCGCAAAGCATTGTAATAGCGTACGATTTATAATTCTCGCACTTTACATTTTTTCTGTACAATATAACTGTTAGTAACTAGGATTGTATGGCAAGAACATAAAATCAAACGCTAGTAAACCTAACACAAGACAAATAACTGAATACAAACACAATTGCATATGTGCACCTCTAGGGTACTCCCACTTCGGTTGCCTTCGGAAATAGTCACAACTCTTGAAACGTGAGAGATTTAGTGGCTACCCCCCGGTTCAAAAGATCATAAGTCCCTCGATGACCCTTTCGATATTGCCTCAGTAAAAATATGATCTTAGAGCCCTAGGGTAGTTACTAAAACTTCTTGCCCAGTTGCCTTTGTGACTATAAAAACATCCATTCGAATGTCCCTCAAACATCCAACGATAGGGCTACCTACTCACTAATAGTAAGATAGCACTGTCTAAAGGATAGGAGGAAAAGAACAAACTTTTTGAGTATAAGTAGATAGTTCCTAGATGCTATGCTCAAAACAATTTTTTTCACATACACAAAACAATTTCAAAACATTTTCAAAAATGCTTTACCAACACTCTTAAGGACTGATACAAGAGTTATCATAAAGCAAACTGCCGCACTAAGGTATTCTAAAACATTTTTCAAAACACACAAAGCACAAGGTACTTTAAAAAATGAGCTAAGCATCTAAGAGCCCGTAGATAACTACGGATGGAAAGGGTGCTAACACCTTCCCTTTCCATAATCTACCCCCCTACTCAGAAAATTCTCGAAAAGGTATTTTTTCTGTTCTTTTCACCCTTTCCTTAATTTGAATAAAAGAAAAGCCAGTGGCGACTCTTGCTTACCGCAACATTTTGCAAACACAAACACAAAACCAGTATTAACAGTCGGTTCTACCACCGTATCACACATAGCATGCATCATTCGAATTTTTGTCTTATTTTCAAGAGTTGTCCGAAGCCTTATCCTCTGTTCTTCATCTTTAGAATTCAAGTTGTTGCACTCTTATTGCACTCGATCTAACTACAAAAAAGAAGATGGAACACTTAGAACAAGAGAATCTTGGTGATTGTGGAAAGTGAGAGGGGGATCTCATATCTAGAAGGTTTCTAGGTAGAAATTGCACAAGGTAGTGATTAGGTGATAAGTTATAAACTAGGTTTGTTTAGCTTTAAACTAATACTATCATATTAAATTTCCTTTCTGCCAGTATGTCTTTAGAGTAGGTGATATTGCACTGAACTGGGTTAGCAATTTAATATGTTATTTATGTTCTGCAATTTATTTTATGTATAATGTCTATCTTCTGTAATTTGCTTTATCAGGAATATGATGTCATAACACCTGTCTTGAAATTGTGTTTTGGTGTTGGGAAATTAGTCTTGACATCTGCTGTATAGTGCTAGAATTTCAATTGGCATCAAAGCAGGCACCCTGTTCTATTTTTGGGTGAGCTCCAGGGAGATGATTTCTAGTACTATGTGATTTTCGGATGGTAGCCTTCTTGAAATTTGTCATCAAAGGTTGGGAAAATCACGTTGTTTAGGATAAATAAGGGAATGTTTCTTTAAAGCCAGAAGAGGGAATGCTATGTTCATTGGGGTTGATAAAAATATGTCAAGGCTGACGAACTTATGTGGTGTGGCCAAAAATGCTTTAGAATCTCTCAAGACCACTCATGAAGGCACATTTTAGTAATATGGGAGAAAATATTTTAGAAGAAAAGTTGGCCAGGAAGGTACTCGGGTCTCTTCCCAAGAGATTTGACTTGAAGATCTGAAAAGAAGAAAAAAATGCTTAGCTTTTGTCTCTAACGCTGTAGATGAAGAGGATAAATGTGACATGGATAATGATGAAGGGTTATCCAATGATATTGTCTTACTTGGAAAGAAATTCAACCAGGTACTGAGGAAAGTGGATAGAAGGTCAAGACCAAATGTAAAGGACATAGGGTCTGACATCAGCAAGAACTATGATGATCAAAGAAAAGTTGACACATTTTAAAAGGCCAATTCGAGTAAAGGCATTAAGTGTCATGAATGTCAAGGATTTGGTCATATTAGAGTAGAGTTCCCTACCTATCTCAGGAAACAACTTAAGGGGATTTCTATTTACAAGTCTTATGAGGGTAGTGATCCTAATGACGAATATGCCAAGACTGTTACTGCGTTAAAGGTGGGATTCTGATGTAGAATTATGTGATGAAGAAATAATTTTTGATGAGCTGGATGCTTCTTTCAAAGAATTGCGCATCAAAAGTGATAAAGTCTATCAACAAGAAGAAAGATAGAAGTCCGTGAGGATGTGGAACCAATGGTTCTGATATGTTGGATGATATTCTTCAAGATAGGAAGATAACTGGAAACCTAAAAGGAACAAGGTTTAGTTATCAAGTCTCTATCAATCAAGGAAATATCTAGTGACAAACCCTATTTCCCCAAAAGGTGGGCTGAGTCAATGATGTCAAACCAAATGTCTCGATATCATGCTAGACATCAAAACTCTCAAGCTAAAGGCAAGTTCTTGCGCTGGAAATGTCACTTATGTGGTAAAGTTGATCATATTAGGTCCCTCTGTTTTAAATTGAGTGGTTATCCCAAAGGTTCAACTTAACCTAAGGTTGACTAAGAAATGGTCAAAACTAGGAAGGCCTAGAATCCCAAAGAAAGTGATAATTGCCTTATTGCTCTTACCTCTCTTAGATATTCACCAAAAGAAGATTGGTTCTCTGGAAGTGGCTGTTACAGACACATGATTGAAGTAAATAAGTTTCTAGTAAACATTTAAGTCTCATTCTACCAGCTATGTTTCTTTAAGTGATGATGCCAAAAGTAAATTTTAGGGTGTTGAAAAATCTGGAATGTTCAGGATTCCCTAGTATTGATGATGTCCTCATTATTAAAGGTATGCCAACTAATTTGGTAAGTATGAGTTTTTTGTGTCATCATGGTCTGAAGATAAATTTTCCCAAGGGAGAAGGTTTAGTCACTAATGGGAAGAATTAAGTTTTAATGAGGGGAGTTAAGTCCAAATACAGTTGCTATTTATGGGTACCACTAGAATCTACTTACTCATCCACATGCTTAATGTCCAAGGAAGATGAAGTCAAGATGTCACACCAAGTGTTGCATCATCAAACTGCTTCCAAAGTTATAGAATTTCCTATTTGGGTCTAATGAGGCCAATGCGAGATGTGAGTCTTGGTGAACAAAGGCATGTTTATATGGATGTGGGTGATGGTTTCTTTTTATTTGGGTAATCTGTAGCAAAGAAAAATTAGATATATGCGAGGACTTCAAAGGCCTTTATTAACTTATTCAAGGAAAAACATTAAGGAAAGATGGGTCCTGTGATACGGTGGGAGAACTGACTTGGGATTTTGCGTTTGTTTTCGCACTTGTTCGGTTTAGCAAGAGTCGCCACCGACTTTTTATTTTATCCAAAGGAAAGGTCAAAAAGCACAGGAAAGACCTTTGAGATGTTTTCTTGGGTTCGGGGGGTAGATTATGAAAAGGGAAGGTGCTAGCACCCTTTTCATCCATGGTTATCCATGGGCTCTTAGTTACTTATTTTTAGATCACTTGCCTTTGCTTTTCAATTGTTTGAAATGGTGCTTTGTGTGTGTAGTTTTGAAAAAGATGCCTTGTCTAGGAAACCTTTGTAATGATTCATGTTTGAATATATACAAAGGTGTGTGTCTTTTTGAAAAGATATTCCAATGTTTTGAAAGTTGTTTTGAAATTGTTTTGAAATTGTGTTGTGAAGTGTGTTTTAAAATGGCAAGGATGTTTTGCAAGATTTTTGATCAAGTAACTAAGAGTTTGTCTACCCTATTTTACTCAAAGATTTTTCTTATGTTTTTAACCCTTTTAACAGCGTTGTTTCACCATCGTATTTGATGAACAACCTTGTGTTAGGATGTTTAAACAATATAGGCGCGAGTCATCGTATACAATCATTGAAGGCGACTTGTGAGACGCTCTAGCAATTTTGTAAGGGACGAGATCATTTTATCGAAAGCAACATCGAGGGTCATCGAGGGACTACGATCTTTGTTTATCGAAGGGGCATTTGCTAGAGTGTCTCATACTCGAGGGACATGATTGCATTTTCCGAGGCAACAAGCGAGGTTACCCTAGAGGCGAAAGTGTGAATTGTGTATTGATTTTCATGCATTTGTTCTTGTATTAGGTTATCTAGCAATTAATTTTAAATCTTCGCATACAAACCCTAATTACTATACAGTATATTGAAAGCGATAAATTGCGGGAATTTAAAGTCTAAGTTATTACAAATAAGTATCCGGGGATGGGGGTACAAATGTTTACAAATGGGGATAAGTCTTATCAGAATAGTAATGTCCAAGTATATATTACAACCAAATTGAACTGTCGCATTCTCAATGTAAAATTATAACAAAGTATAAGATAATGAAAATCAAAGAAATATGAGATGCGTATATTTATTTACAAATGATCAAATAAAAATTTTAACCTAAAAAGACTTAAGTATTATTATTGTTTTTATTGTGTTTTATGTTTTTTAGGAACTTATATAAAAAGATTAATTAAACATAGTATTTTTTTTATATTTAATTAAATATACAAATATTTAAAGAAATTATATCAAAACAAAACTTTAATCTATTATTAGTTCTCTTTATTATTAACAAAACAAATTTTTTTTAGAATAAAAAATAAAAAGAAAAGTATTATTTTTTCTAAAGAAAGTAAATTAATTAGTAAAGAAAAGAAAAGAGTATTATTTTGAAAATCAAAAAGAAGGGTGATGGGCCTAGGGTTATGGCCCAAAAAATTAAAAAAATGGGGAGGAGAACGAAAATCAGGGGGGTGTAGGCGTTAGGAAATGATTGGGCTTGCTGGTCTTGGTTTGGGCAAAGGCCTATCTGATGTTTGAACAAATATTTTAGGGTTAGAGTTTTGTGTATTCAGAAATTAGGGTTCACAGTTTTGACTTAACAGCGCCGCTCCTCTCATCTTCGTTCTCTTCGTCTCTCTCAAATCTCATGAGCATCTGATTCCTCCTCTTGAATGCGTTAGCCACCAGAGCGCCGCCTTCGTCCACTTCCTGCCTTTTCTTTTCAGGGGTTCAGGATCCTTGCTTGTAAACGATACAATTTGCTTCAACTTACATTTTAGGGTTTCACGAATACAGTCATGTTTTCGCTTTGATTGTTAAATGCATGTTTAATCTTTGGCCTTTGATGTTTCCATGTAGTAAAAACTTGAGGGTTTTAGAGACATACCTTGAACGTCTTACTTCTGTAAACTGAAGGAGAAGGAGGTAAGGCCGGCCGGTGGCGCTCTCAGGAGGCTAGGCGGAGGGACGAGGATGATGCGTATCTGGTATTTCTATATTTTCTTTCCTCTTTGAAGGTTTGATGATGATCGTGTTTCTGAAAACTGCTTGCTTTGTTTGGAACTTTTGTTGATGATGAATATTTTCTGAGTCTTATTGTTGCTTCTGAATGCTTGACAATGATGAACTTGTTTGTTCTTTGTTTGTCTTTGTTGGCTACTGATCGTTTGATAATGATGAGCTTGCTTCTGAATCTTCTTTGTTGTTTTGCTTCTACACTCTTCCTCTCTCTTTGTGAATTTTTGTATGTCAATGATGATGGTGTTCTGAGATTAGCTGTTGTTGTTGCTTTGATTTGAGTTTTCTGATGTTTTTGCTCTGAGAACCCTATGTTGTTTTTGCTTCCAAGATTCTTCCTATTTCTCTTTGCTGTATATCATTGATGAATTCTGAGACTATGTTGTTTTGACTTTCATTGATGTTTGATGATTGTGAAACTGAAAACCATTGCTCCTTTTTTCACTTCTGGACCTCTTCTTCTTCTTTGGGTGTTGGATATTTGATGATTTGATGTTAGCTTGTAGACTGTTTGTGTGATTTGCAAGTTTGTTGATTAAGCAGATTTGCTTACAGATTTGTTGGCCTGAGTGTTGAGATGTGGTATTGGGTAGGTTTTCTGCAGTTTATAGGTAAGGCAGGCTACAGGTTTGCTTGTTGGTTCGAGCTTGCAGTTTAGATTTGGTGATTTGTAGGTTTGTGATAAGTTTTAGGCATGCTTTCTGTTTGCTTTTAGAAGGCAGTTTTGCAGGTTTGTTTGTTTGGGTTTATGCAGTTTCAACAGGTTTTAGGGCTTGCTTCACAGGCTTGTGAGTTTGGAGGCAGGCTTGGATTGTTTTTTTGTTACTGCAGTTTGAGATGCAGTTTTGTAATGCAGGGTGTTTTGGGTTTGGAAGCAGGCTGATGAGTTTAAGCTTACAGTTTTTACAGGTTCAGTTGGAGGCAGGCTGTATGTTTCTTAAGCTTGCAGTTTTTACAGGTTCAGTTGGAGGCAGGCTGTATGTTTCTTAAGCTTGCAGTTTAACAGTTTTTTTTGGTTTTTGAAAGCAGGCTTGAAGGCTTGTGAGTTATGCAGGTTTGTAACTTGTAGTATTGGTTGTATTGAGAAGGCAAACTTGCTATTTTGTGAGGCAGGCTTGCTTGAGTTTGGAGTTTTTTGAGATTATGCAGTTTTTTGCTCTCTGCTCAAATGTTCTTTTCCTCTGTGCTGGACTGTTAGACTTGTTATATCTTTTCTTTTGTTCCTCTTACTGCCTTTTACAGCCTGCCAAAACTGCAAACTGTAAAACCTATTCACTAGGTTCTCTCTTTCTCTCTCCATAAGCATTTTAAATTGCTTATTATATTTTTTCTGAAAAGCTTGTTGGCTAGAACATGATGAGATCTAGGACAAGCTCTTGCTTGTAACTTGGTTCATCTCTGCCTTGTTATACTTGTTTCCATATTTCCTACATTGTACTTTCTTGGACAACTTTGTGTAGCTTTGTGACTTGTTGTGACAGTTTTGCAACTTAGTTTGTCATTTGGTTAATGCCTTTTGAAACTCAGTTTGGCAATTCAATTTACTTTGTGTGAAGCCTTGTGCCTTTGGTTGACTAATGCAGTTTTGGAATTCAATTTGCTTTGCCTTGCTGCCTTATATCTTTGCATTTTGAATTAACTTGTATGCTTGCAATTTTATATATTTATTTTTCTCTCTGTGAACCGAGAAGAGAAATCTTCTTGTGATTTGCAGAGAGGAAAATGAAACATGATGAACATAGCACTTCTAATTCCGGCCAACAAGCTTTAATGATGATTCTTTTATTTATCTGCTTAAAAATGCTCTTCAATTAATTGCACTGATTTCCTTTTTCTTCTGTCCTTTGCAGGTAAATACCAGTTGAATAATGGAGGACGTAGTAAAGGTCAAAGATTTCAAGAGATTTAGGCCTTAGATTTATTTTATTTTCTTTTCATTTATTGTAATAAATATTATTGTAAACACTGTAAATTGTAAATTTACAATATTCGAATAAAATTTGTAACAACATTTGAAATAAATAAATAAATAAAGTCTTTTTCAAATAAGAATTTTCTACTTTCAAATATTCCATTCTTTCCTTGTAATGTCTACTTAATTATTCAAAACTCTTAAATCAAAATAATTAAACTGTGTCTCAATAATTTTAATCCAGATGAAAATAAATAATCAACAACTTTGCAGTCTCGCAACCTTGCATTAATCACCATACGCCTGGTATTCCGATTAACCTATGCGTTGTTCAGTTTAAACAAACAAGCATTCCATACACCTTTCACTCTACTGATCAAGCAAATGCCTTAAGGTTCCAAACAACAGTCCTAGCTCCTACCCCAGATAACTAGGTTTTGAGAAATAACCAGTAATCTTGAACAATCATAAAAATGATATAACAGTCAACTGAATTTCTGAGGATTCAGTTTCTTCTGAGAAATGCGAGCGCAAACCCTAATCCTGGATTACTGCCAAAGAAAGATCTGTCTGATTGATTCTTGAGTCAATCTCAACAAAATCAGTGGAAACCCTAATTTCTGGATTTAACTGATAAAGAAGAGACTTTTTGACCGATTCTTGAGCCGATCTGAAAAATCAGAGAAAACCATGAGGTTGTGATTTCTTGTGAAAAAGGGAGGGCAAATTTTGGGGTACAACAGTTGCCCCTGTTCAATCTTCTTGAACCTGAAGAGTTAGATTGGCAATTTTTCCGTTCGCGACTCGAAGGTAAAAGATGATTGGACACTAGAGTGCCCAAAAAATTTGCACTCGTCAAAGCATAGTTGAGGGAATGGGCTTAAAGATGCCATTTGGAGATGTGACAGAATCTTGTCGGAGATGGGCTTAAAGATGCCATCCAAGACGGTTTGTTGAATTGTATGTTGTAGGTGAGTGGGTGAGTATCAGAAAGGTATCCATGTTTGGAACGTCTCTGAGCTGGTGGTCTGAATAGGCAACAGGTTAGCATCCGTGTCGGGAGGTATCCTTAAACTGTTTTTCAGAAATTCTTGAAGTTCGAAACTTGCTAAACTTATCCTGCGAAGGGTAAAATATTAGCTGAAACACAAAGTTATGCTGTATGATGCAATGTATGTGTTATATGAATGTAATGAATGTGTATGTAAGCTGATCAGCCGCCTTGCTGAGGAGGATAAATCCTGGATGGCTGGAGGTAATAAAATCTTTGGCCGCTGTCGGGGAAAATAAATCTTTGACTGCCGTTGGGGATTGAAAATCTTTTGATCGTTGAAAATGATAAGTCCTGGGACCGCTGTTGAGGAAATCAAGAGTTTGGTTTGTATGCCAATTGTTGTACCCCAAAATTTGCCCTCCCATATTCTTCAAAATTTGCCAAGTCAAAGCTCCAAAATCTCCCCAAGGGTTACATAGTTCAAGGGCCTCCTAACAATCAAAATTAGGGTTTTGGTTCTGACAAAGAAAATGAGGTTTCCAAGGGTCCAATCAAGTCCCACATGCCTACAAACATGGTCAAGCATCCTCATACCAAGTTTCAAGACTTACAGCACAAGATTGCACAGTCAAAAACCCTAATTGCACTATAATCAACTGTAGGGGCAAAATGGTCATTTGACAGTCAAAAGTTCAAATTTTTGGTCAACATCTCATTTTGAAGCCACAAACATCATTTGATCAATGCTTGATCATGATTCTCAAAGCTTGGCTCAAAAATCATCAAGATGCAAAAGTTTCCATATTTGGACAGTTGAAAAAGTCAACTGTAACTTGACCAAGGCATAACTTCCACATGGATTATCAGAAAAATTCCATCCAAAGCTCATTTTAAAGATACAGACATTTCCTACAACTCCTCTTCACACTTCAAGTCCAAGAAATGCTCTCACAAAAAGTTATCAATTTCAACATTATAGGTCATTTTCAAAAGTCAACAAAAAGGGACTTTAAGTCAAGGGCCATAACTTGAGATTGGTAAATCAAACTGACATGGGACCAAAGGAAGTGGTTAGAGGACTCAAATACCTTTCCAAAATATCCACTAACATGAGAAAAGCTTAAACATTGAGCAAGTTATGCCTTGTGGAAGTTGGGAAATTTTTGGATATTTTGAAAAGTCAACATTGCTTCAAATGACCTAAAAATGCTAATGGGCCTCTTTTTCTTCCACAATTCATCATCCGAGGCATGTGCACGACCATTTGGCCCAAAGGGAAGTTTTTTTATCATTTTTATTTATTTATTTGGATTTTTAATAATTAATAATTCATTTAATTAATTAAAATATATGAAAAATACTAAACCTAGGTTTTTAAATCTTTTTATGCATGATATACACTCAATATTTCGTGCATAGTTAGATTTGGAAAGAATCAATATGATTTGTCATGATTTGGTAGCAAATATGCATGAAAAGATTTGAAAACTAATGCATGGAAAATCAAATATATTATCATCAATTCAAGGATTCTTTGATCAATTTTCTCAACCCTAATCATTCATATGTATATATGGATGCAAACGCTACTACCCATGACCTCCCAGCTGCGCCAGAATCCCATAGCAAAATTTGCAATTTGATTAAAAAAGTTCAAATATGAAAACCATCTTCCAGTGCGTTTAAAGGCCAAATAACCATTCCATCACATTCCTAAGACTTCAAGGAAGGTTTTTAGATCAAAACCAACCATCATAACACAGAGAAACGGTAGAACAGCTTCGTCCTGTTCATGTTTTCTTTCAAATGCTTGCATCATGAATCATACGTTTTTAGTAATTTTTAACATTTGATGTATGTTCATTGTTTAATTCTAAAGCTAACTGTGTGGTTTAATTAAGTTTTCGTGCCAAAATAGAAGATTCACCATTGAAATAGGTTAGGGTTGCAGAACTTCCAAATTGGGCGTTTATGCATATGGTAAAATTGGAATACCTCAAGGCCATGACCAAACTCAGCGTGCTTGGACGAAAACAATGGAACCCTCGCGCCTAATTTATGAGGCCATATGGCCTATTCGCTATTTTGAAAACAAGCCTGTTTTGAGGGGGTTCAAAACCCCCGCTAACCATCTCTTATTTTCAGGAAATAAACCAACGATGAAGAAGATGAGTATGTGGCCAGCTGTGAGTGGTTGGTTTGAAATTTCGCGCTGAAATTCAACTAACCATTGTTTTTACCTTATATTGTTTATTTCTTATTATATATACAAAGCGCACTAAGAGCACCAGTGGTGGGCGTGTACATTGGTAAACCACAGGACCTGGGTTCGAGCCCCAGGTCCCCACCCCTTTCCATATTATTTTTCCATTAACACTTCTGTGCAGTTTCAGTACTAAGGAACACTATGCGTCCACAATTTCCAGCTTGCCACGCGTATAGAAAGATCAATCCAAAGACCCAGATCTGGTACATACCATGGACTCTAGTCAAAGATGCCACATGCTAGCGTCAGAGTCAACGAGGCCAAAGGCTTATTGGGCCTGAAATGCTAAGATCTCACCTCCCATTTGGGGACAGACCCCCCCTAGGTTTGCAATCTTTTATATTTTCTTCATTATTCTATTTATCTCAATTATTGTTTTTTTAATTAATTCCTTTAATTTAATATTTTCATAAAAAATATAAAAACAATATAAAATCAGAAAAAGACAAAAAATAAGTATTTTTATTTAATATTATTTTTTTGTAAATACATAACATTAATTGATTTTAGTTTTAATTTAGGTTTAAATCTTAATATTTTTCTAATAAACTTAAAATTTGTAGAATTAGGGTTTGTATTAATTTTTTATCCCTTTTCTTTTCTTTCCTCTAAATAATTAAATATTTCCTATTATTTTTATAAATCAAAATTGCATGTAAATAATTAGGTTAATTTAGGTTTAACTTTAATACTTTCTTAATAAACTAAAAAAACTAGAATTAGGGTTAATATTTTAATTTCATTTAATCTTTCTCATTAAAATCATAAATACCAAAAAACCTTAAAAACAATTTCCTTTTCTTTTTAATTTCATTAATTTAATAATAATAATTTAATTTCATTAAAAAGGGTCCAACGCCCTCGTTTCCAGTTTTAATTCAATTCGCGTATTATTTTCTTTTTCTTTTAATATTTGTGTACCTCTCCCAAAGCCTTGTAAACTCGGACATTTTAATCTTTCGCACTTTACTTTAATTATTTACTTTCCGTCAAATCGGGTCCTGGAAATTTTGGCGATGTGGACCCGCGCCTTTGTTATAGTTTAGAACTTTTAATTTCTTGCAATTCTTAACTGTTAAATAAATGCATGCAAGAATGGATGGCCTAAAATAAAAACCAACGCATAGATCACTTTGACATGAACAAGATAAATGCAATGAACATGACACACAAATCACACACCACCCCTAGGGTACGCCTCACTGTTGCCTTGCCCTTCGAAAGGTGATCGTCGAGTAGAGGATGTCTTAGTAAGTCCTCATGATCCGGGAACCTGGCATGAGGGTAGCTTCTAAGGTGTCTTCCTATTGCTCTGGTGATCACCATGTCCCGGACCTCGAATTGACCCGAACACCTCCAACGGTGGTGCTACCTACCTCTCAATGGTGGGATGGCACTACTTTAAAGGACATTTACACAGACGAATTCCTTAGGGTAGGTAGACGACTCTAGATACTTGCTCTAAATTTCAAAACAAATCAAAAATACTTTTCACACCGACACCTTTTCAAAAAGCTTTTGAAAGCAATTTTTCAAACACTCTTGAGGACCGATACAAGAGTCGAACTGGAATTTTCAAAGAAACTTTTTAAAACCCACAATTGAAAAGCAAACAAACCATTTTTGAAAACACAAATGAGCAAGTATATAAGAGCCCATGGATAACCATGGATAGAAAGGGTGCTAATACCTTCCCTTTCTATAATCTACCTCCCGAACCGAGAGCAATCTCTTTAAGGAATTTTTCTGTGCTTTTGTCCTTTCCATTTGGAGAAAATAAAAGACGGTGGCGACTCTTGCTTCCGCGACATTTCGCGAACCAGCTTTAAACAGTCAGTTCCAGATCCACCGATCACAGAACTGGCGACTCTGCTGGGGAATTAACTTAAAGTGAGGTGTACCTTAGGGTTTAGTTCATAACTGTGTTTTCAATTGTACTTCTTTGCTTGCTTTATTATTGTGGGACTGTCTTGGGAGTTCTATAGATCCTAACCCGGATCTGGGGATACCTTCTTAGAAAGTAGCAACAAGGCTGTGAGGGAACTGTGCGGGGTATACCGACATGGTTGAAACAGTCTGCTACGTTGATGTGGCACTTTGGTGTGTACCGGTAACCCTTGAGTTCAGTCAAGGAGAGTACGGGGCCTCCGCGTGGTGTCGTGAAGCATCAACAGACCTTAGGAACCTTAATTGAACTATCTTGGCCTCTTTAGGGTAGTGAGATAACTGACTTTGGTGCAATCCGAGGTTGGTTGATACTCGATACTACACCCAATTGAGGGTTGCTTTCCTGGAATATTTCGGTCGCCAGTTCAGTGGCTAAATCGAAACGATGAACAATGAAAGCAATCCCGTGATATTGGGACCCTTAGAACCCGGTTACTTCTAATAGGACAGGTTGAACCAACCAACTTCAAGAGGGTACTACCCAGACCCCATGTTGGCCTTAAACCCTAAGGGCTTGTCTTGTGTGCCTTTTGTGCCTTACATGTTTGTCTTTGTAAATATCTGTGGTGTGTTTAATCATGGCATCATGACATCATCCAGCATCATATGCATTGACTAACCATTTCAGGGGTTCGAATCTTCATCTTTGTTCTTGTTTTGTAGGACATGGAAATTGTTCGTAGAAAGACAATTCAAATCAGTCTTGTAAGGATCCCTCCTCAGCTTAAGGAGCTTATATCCAGGATTCCCGAGAGCTCTTCATTCAGTGAAAGACATGGAAGGCTTATCAACTTGGTCAACACCAACATTGAGGAAGATATGATAAAGGTCCTGTTCCATTTCTTTGACCCTCTGCATCACTGTTTCACCTTCCTGGATTATCAGCTGGTACCTACATTGGAGGAGTTCTCCCGGCTCCTGAAGATCCATATCCTTGATCGACTACCCTACAACGGTACGGAAAAGGAACCCAGGCTTGAAGAGATTGCTAAAGCCTTGCACCTACAATCATCTGACCTCAAGGGACATTGGGAAGTTAGAAGTGGTATCAAAGGGTTCTTAGCCAGGTTTCTGTTTGAAAAGGCCCATGAATGTTGGAACTCCCTTGACTTACAAGCTTTTGAAGAAGTTGTGGCCCTCCTTGTCTATGGTTTGGTGTTGTTCCCTAACCCAGATCAGCTTATAGATATCAGTGCTGTCCAGATCTTCATGTCCAGGAATCCTATACCTACGTTGCTGGGGGACATCCTTCACTCATGTTACACCCGAACCATGAGAAAAAGAGGTGTCCTTATGTGTTGCACTCCTCTCCTAGGAAGGTGGTTTATTTCGCACCTTCCACAATCAGTTTTGAAGAACGAGCGGGGTTTGAGATGGTCACAATGGTTGATGACTCTTACACATGCAGACATACATTGGTGCCCTCGGTCCAGAGAAGATGTCACTATCATTGATCGTTGCGGGGAGTACCCAAATGTTCCTTTACTTGGAATCAGAGGAGGTATCACTTACAACCCATGCCTGGCTTGGAGACAGTTTGGTTATGCTCGGAAGGATGGTCCTCATGACATGTTAATTCCTGACATAGTTTTTGAATTCGACAACGATGCACAAGGACTTCGCCAGAGATTTATCAGAGCTTGGAGGATGCCCAGTAGGATAGACAGCAAGACACTGGGTCACAGGAACTCCATCCCGTTGGAATCTTATCTCAAGTGGGTACGCGCCCGCTCCCAGAAGTTAGTAATGCCTTATCCTCATATGCTCCCGGTAATCAAAGAGCCAGTCTTGGAAGGAGAAGTGTCCTACACCATTCAGCATCCTGATATGCCCACATCCTGGGAAGAGATGCAGAAGAGCTGGATCCAGCTTAAGGAAGAACGGAATTCTCTTGAGACCAGTCTACATGCTAGTGAAAAGAAGGTCTTGGAGCTCACTCGCCTATTGCATGAGGAGAGGAATCTCAATACCTACATAGCTCCAAAGAGGATGCGTAGTGTCTTTTGGGATTGATTTGCTTTGTAATTTGTGCCCATGAGGCTTTGATGTACTGAATAATTATTTCCTTAATGATAACGTGTGTTCCCTTTTGTCTACAACGAATTTGAACTTTCGAACCCTTGAATGCATTGCATAAACACATATCATTCATCATGTGCATAGCAGGTTTTTCTTCTTTTCAGGTTGCTTACCGTTCTTCGCTGTTTATTTCAGCATCATGAATCCTGACTCGTCCTCAACTGAGATGTCCATCAAAGCTCTTCAGGCACAAAATGCGCAATTTCAGGAACTAATCATGGGTTTGGCTCAGGGCCAAGAAGAGCTGAAGGCTCTGCTCCTGAAGAAGGAGAAGAAGAAGAAGAGAAGAACTGTTATGTTCAACTCGGGCCGAAGGTTTGGCAACACTCTGCAGAATAAAGAGGCTGGTTCTTCTATTGGCAAGGGTACTCCTCAAGAGGGAAAGGGTCCTAGTCTGGTAGTCTCCGACAACGAGACTGATTTTGATGAAGAGCAATATCCTCCGGCTGAAGACGGTTACAAGTAGTTGGAAGATAGGTTGAATGCTATGGAGATCCAACAAGTGCCTGGGTTGGATTTCGAAGATTTGGGTTTGTCTACTGGTGTGATCATTCCTCGTAAATTCAAAGCACTGTCTTTCACTAAGTACGACGGGGCGTCTTGTCCCAAGCTACACCTCAGGTCGTATGTACGGAAGATTCAATCGTACTCAGTGGACAAGAACTTGTGGATCCACTTCTTCCAGGAGAGTCTTTCAGGGACTCATCTCGAATGGTTCTATCAGCTGGATGGGACCAAGGTTCGTAACTGGGAGGAGTTGGCTACTGCTTTCTATAAGCAGTATCAATATAATGCCGACCTTGCCCCTACACGTACCCAACTCCAGGGTATTTCGTTAGGTTCAAGTGAAGGTTTTAAAGAGTACGCTCAGAAGTGGAGGGATCTGGCTAGCAGGGTGCAGCCTCCGTTGACTGATCGGGAGTTGGTAGACATGTTCTTGGGGACCCTATCTGGGCCATTTTTCAACCATCTTATTGGGAATTCTTCTGCTGGATTCACTGATCTTGTTCTGACTGGAGAGAGAATTGAGGCTGGGTTGAAGTCTGGAAAGATTCCGAAGGGTGCATCATCTAGTTCTGAGAAGAAACCCTTCAAGAAGGATGCTAGTGCTGTGTACGGGTCCAGGAGACAAGAGAAATCTGATCGCCGCCAATCTGTCAGTGCGGTAATGATTGCCAAGCCTGCTGCCGCTCCTCGGCCAACCAATCCTCAAAGGGCTGAAAGACCCCGGAGAGAGTTTACCCGTTTGAGCATGACCTTATTGCAGATCTTGCCACAGTTGCTATCCACCAATCTAGTGACTGTCAGAGAGGCCCCAAAAGTTGTGAACACTGCCTCCCCCAAATACAACCCAAATGCTCGTTGTGCTTACCATTCTGATAGCCCGGGACATTCCACTGATGACTGTTAGGCATTAAGGAATAAAGTGCAAGACCTTATTGACGCGAAAGAGATACAGTTCGAAGCGCCTGAGAGGCCGAACGTGGTGACTGCTCCTATGCCTCAGCATGGGGTAAATGCTGTTGATGAAGAGGTGTACGCTGTTTCTGTGGATGATCTAGCCACTCCCTTAATGACTGTCAAGAAGAACCTACTGCTGGCCGGTTTATTTCCGGGTTGCAGTGAGGGCTGCCTGTTCTGTGCTGTTTCCCTATCCGGTTGTCCTTTGCTGAAGTTAGGCATCCAAAACCTAATGGATAGCAAGGAGATTCTGTTTAAGAAGTCTGCTGTTCAGTTGGTTCCGGTAGAAGATGTTTCTGTGGTTACAATCTATAATAATCCAATCAGGGCTCTCCCAAAGAAGCCTGTCCAAATCAGGACTGTTGCACCTGTGGTTATTACTGTTCCGGGGCCTCTCCCCTACGTATCTGATAAGGCTGTCCCCTGGCACTATGGGGCAGATGTGTATGTGAATGGAATCAAACAAGAGTTCAACACTGGCGCCAGTATCTACGATATCACTGGTCCAGCCAAGGTTACCCGCAGTGGCAGGCTCTTCTCGCCTGACATTGCACCGCCCGCTACTCGAAGACCCCTCCTTATAACACCTACAAGAGTACCTGTTCCTGTTACTGACCAAGTTGTTTCCCCTGCTGCCGAGTCATCCAATGCTCGGGGCAAAGGAATTGAAGATGAACCTGCCCGGATGGAGGCACCGATACCTATAAATGCTGAGGCCTCCCAACAAGAGATGGAGGAAATCCTGAAAATAATAAAGAAAAGTGACTTTTATGTTGTGGAGCAGCTGGGGCATACGCCCTCCAAGATCTCCATGCTCTCCTTGCTCCTGTGTTCAGAGGCCCATGCTAAGGCCTTGATCTCATTTCTCAAGACGGCCCATGTGCCACAGGAGACATCCGCAGTTCAATACACCGTAGCAAATCTGAAAGCAGACAATGGTTTGGGTTTCTCAGATGCTGACCTGACTGCGAAGGGAAGGGACCATAATGATGCTCTGCATGTCTCTATCGAATGCAGGGGCACTACTCTGACGCATGTGTTGGTGGACACTGGCTCTTCCTTGAATGTTCTACCAAAGAAGGCCTTAGACCGTTTGGATTGCGAGGGCCTGGAACTGAAACCTAGCAATATTATCGTCAGAGCCTTCGACGGTTCCAAGAGGATGGTTCATGGAGAGGTTGACATTCCTATTCGTGTGGGCTCTCAGGTGTTTGACTCTACTTTCTATGTGATGGATATCCGTCCATCGTATTCTTGTCTACTGGGTCGACCTTGGATCCATAAAGCTGGGGCAGTGGCCTCTACCTTGCACCAGAAGTTGAAATACCCCGTCAGAGGGAAGATCTTCACTGTGCAGGGAGAGGAGGAGTACATGGTCAGCCATTTGAATTCTTTCAAATACATTGATATGGACGGGGAGTTTATTGAAACCCCCTTTCAGCATTTCGAAGAGGTGCTTCCAATTTCAGCAGCAGCAGAAACAGCGGTCGGAGAGGATGTTCCTTTGAAGATGGCTTCCCTAAAGGATGCCCGGGCTGTGGTTCAGAAAGGTGAATGTACTAACTGGGGCAGGCTTCCCGACTTTACACAAAAAACTGACAAGTTTGGACTGGGTTTTACTGCAGAGGGTCAGAAAGCTATGCGGAAGGCGAAGACTAGAAGACCTCCTGTGCTCATTACAAATCCAGGAGTGAATGATGTCGGGGAGGATAATGAAGTGGATGAAGCTGAGTTCAATAGCTGGATCTATCCGACAACTGATGGCGGATTGACCAATTGGATTTCCAAAGACCATACTCCTGTTACTTTTGTTACGCAGTAATAAACTTCTTTGTTTTGTTATTTGTAATAAACACTTGAACTCTATGGCCCAGTGTCTTACCCGAGGCACCATGGTTTCATTTGTGAGGGCATATAAATTGTCATTTCATATATCATAAATAAAAATCTTGGACGTTTTCTTGCATTTCAAATCTTATGCTCCTTTTCTGTCTTTCCTTCCTTTATATATATTTCAAAACAGCTGTATTTACACACACTCACTCATACAGGTTTCAATCCACTCTGGATCTCACTGGTAACGACTCTGCTATTGCCAGTTATGACTTCGAAAATCCGATCAACTTAGCCGAAGACGAAGGTGAAGATGATTGCGAAGTGCCTGGCGAGCTTGCAAGACTGTTACTTCAGGAAGAGAGGGCAATTCAACCACATGAAGAGCCAGTGGAAACAATAAACTTGGGTACTGAGGCAGACAGGAAAGAGGTAAAGATTGGTGCCAACCTAGAGTTCAGCGTGAAGCAACGGTTGACTAAGATGCTACATGATTATATGGAGATATTTGCCTGGTCCTACGAGGACATGCCCGGGTTGGATACCGATATTGTGGTCCATCACTTGCCTACTAAGGAAGACTGCCCTCCGGTTAAGCAAAAGGTCCGCCGTATGCGTCCAGAGATGTCTGAGAAGATCAAAGCCGAGGTCATGAAACAGTTTGATGTTGGGTTCTTTGCAGTGACTTCTTACCCTCAGTGGGTTGCTAATATGGTGCCGGTACCAAAGAAGGACGGTAAGGTCAGAATGTGTGTCGACTACAGGGATCTGAACAGGGCCAGCCCCAAGGACGACTTCCCCCTACCTCACATTGATGTCCTTGTTGACAATACAGCTCAGCATAAGGTGTTCTCTTTCATGGATGGTTTTTCGGGTTACAATCAGATCAAGATGGCACCTGAAGACATGGAAAAGACTACATTTGTTACTCAGTGGGGCACCTTCTGCTACAAGGTCATGCCTTTTGGACTAAAGAACGCTGGGGCAACCTACCAGCGTGCCATGGTTGCTTTATTTCATGATATGATCCATCATGAGATAGAAGTGTATGTTGACGACATGATTGCAAGGTCCCAGACTGAGGAAGAACACCTAGATCATCTGCAGAAGTTGTTTGACCGGTTGAAACTGTACAAGCTGAGGTTGAACCCGAACAAGTGCACCTTCGGGGTAAGATCTGGGAGGTTGCTAGGCTTCGTTGTAAGCGATAAGGGTATTCAAGTGGACCCTGCCAAGGTCAAAGCTATTCAAGAGATGCCAGTTCCTAAGACAGAGAAAGAGGTCAGAGGCTTTTTAGGACGCCTGAATTACATTGCTTGGTTCATCTCGCACCTGACTGCTACCTGTGAGCCAATCTTCAAGTTGCTGAAGAAAGATCAGGTAGTACGTTGGAATGATGAATGTCAGGCTGCTTTCGACAGAATCAAGGAGTATCTCCAAGAACCACCCATCCTTATGCCACCGGTTGAAGGGAGACCTCTGATACTATACCTGACAGTACTTGACAACTCAATGGGGTGCGTGCTGGGGCAGCATGACGAGTCTGGCCGAAAAGAGCATGCCATTTATTACCTTAGCAAAAAGTTTACCGACTGTGAGACCCGATACTCACTGCTTGAGAAAACTTGCTGCGCTTTGGTATGGGCTGCTCGTCGGCTGAGACAGTATATGCTGACTCACACTACCTTGTTGATCTCAAAGATGGATCCTATAAAGTACATATTCGAAAAGCCTGCTCTGTCTGGGAGAATAGCAAGATGGCAAATGATCTTGACAGAATACGACATCCAGTACACAACCCAGAAAGCCATCAAAGGAAGTGTATTGGCAGACCACTTGGCACATCAGGCAGTAGACGACTATCAGTCAATGAACTTCGAGTTTCCCGACGAAAGCATCATGATAGTGACTGATTGTGAAGTACCTAGACCGGATGAAGGACCTGAGGAAGGATCCCGATGGTCTATGCACTTTGACGGAGCCTCCAACGCTTTGGGTAACGGTATCGGCGCCATAATCATATCCCCTCAAGGCACTCATACTCCACTCACTGCCCGGCTATGTTTCAACTGTACCAACAACATGGCGAAGTATGAGGCGTGCATCATGGGTCTTCAAGCTGCGATCGACCTAAGGATCAAGTTTTTGAGTGTTTTCGGAGATTCCGCTCTTGTGATCAATCAGATCAAAGGAGAGTGGGATACGAAACATCCGAATCTTATTCCTTACAGAGAATGTGTGTTGACCTTGATCCCCCACTTCACAAAGATAACCTTTGAACACTTTCCAAGAGAAGAGAATCAGTTGGCGGACGCGTTAGCTACAATGTCTTCTATGTTCAAAGTCAAATGGGATAATGAGTCTCCCTGGATCATCATCTGGAAACTGGACGAACCGGTATACTGTTGTGATCTCGAGACTGAATTGGTGACTGAGAAGCCTTGGTACCATGAGGTGAAGAGATACTTGGAAGCTCAGGAATACCCTGAAGGTGCATCTGTCAATGATAAGAAGTTTCTGAGAAGGTTCGCAGCAAAGTTCTTCCTTAGCAACGGCATCCTGTACAAGCGAAACCATGATTCGACCTTACTGCGCTGTGTGGATAAGACAGAAGCAGAAAGAATCATGGAAGAGCTACATGAAGGGACCTTTGGTACACATTCCAGTGGACACAATATGGCGAAAAAAATCCTTCGGGCAGGGTATTTCTGGTCCACAATGGAGGCTGACTGCTACCAACATTCTCGGACATGCCATAAATGCCAAATTTATG